>CM061920.1:324216019-324246512 GCA_031002005.1 Vandiemenella viatica | reverse complement strand
CCAAGGCAACGGAATAAGTTTTTTAAATCATAATTTCAGTTCATAATATTGTTCGCAAGTGAGCTCTTATTTCCCATACGTTGCATTTTCCATTTGGTGAGACTCCATCTAACGTTTACCAGGTTTAAAACAAAACTTAGTCGCTCCTAAATCGATGGGTGTCTTCTTTGCATTGATGTATTCCACAGCTGAATTGATTCCAACAAAGATACCGGCACAATGTTACTGTCTGCTTGAATGATTGACTAAATGCAGGCATGCATGGTAAGTATAATTTTTTTCTAACCGAAACTTTTTTTTTTTCAACAGCGAGGTCTTTAGAGACGGGAAAGGATGGGGGGCAAGGATGGGGGCAAGGAATGGGAAGGAATTCGGTCATGGCCTTTTGAAGGAAGCATCCCGGCATTTGCCTGGAGTGATTTGGGAAACCATGGAAAACCCAAATCTGGATGCCTAACCGAAACAAAAGATCCTTAGGATAGAGGGATATTGTTTGTTGGTGTTAAGATAACATAAACTATGTGTCTTGCTCATTCAGTTGCATGAATTCTGTATATATTTTTTAAATGTAATTTCACTTATGGAACGCGTCTATTATAATTATGAAAGACTAATTGAAAAAGGAATTTCATGGGTTAAATCCGGCCTTGAAGGCATTGGTGGTTTTAAATAAATAGGTATTATGTGTTTCCCATAGTATGATGTGGTCTCAAATATCAATAATCTATTAAATCAATTTAAGAAAGAAAGACAGGGAACGCGAGAATCAAATAAATTCAGGATTTTCTCAACGCCTGCAGTGTTGTCTACCCGCTGTACTCGTGACTTCACATCTGACGCCAGACGACCGGAATGCGGACACGGGAAGATTTCTCAGACAGCAGTCGGACGTGACTGACTAATGTCTCTGAATATCATTGTTCATGATGTTTCTGTCCAGTACTTGGACTTTACGATTTAATTAATCGCTCTCTTTGAACTGCAATTGTGTCCTGGAGAATAAAAACATGTTGAAAAATAATCAGTACACATACCCAACCCTTTATATCGAGAAAAAAATCTAGAAGTATAAAGAATTCAAATCAAATTATGAAGTGTAAATTTGAGTTTCTCTGTTTAACCCTGGAATGCTGACGCCCTTTCCGATAGTTAGTACATCATAACATGTTCCTTTCCACACCAAGCCAGGTAAGCGAGTGGGTAATGCTTGGATTTGGCATTTGGAAGGACGCTGGATTGATTCCCGATCCGACCGTCTAGATTTCTCTTCGTGGTGTTCCCTCCAGCAAATATCAAGGGAGTTTCTTCAAAATTTCACGTATCATTCCATGTAGACTTGCACATAATAGTTCGCAGCTCCCTCGCGAACTAGTTCGCTCTTTTAGTTCGTTAGTTCCCGTCTCGAATTCAGATAAACAGATCGTTCGCTCGCCTTGCTACCGCTACTGCACCTGCTATTTTGTTTGTTATGTCAGTTTTATTAAGACATTACTTAACCATTTTTTTGTCGTTTCTAAATGGAATTTAATATGACCTTCTTGACAAAAGTTATTACTTAATAATAGCCCTTTCAAATGACATTAACATGATCAATGGCCGCCGATAAACCAAAGTGCTTTTGTCCTTTGCACAAATGGGTAAATTGAATAACTGTTCTGTTTTTACTTTTTGCTTTACATGCATTCGTAGAATATTAATTTTTAGAAGCCAAATTCTCCATAGAAAGTGATAGTATTAAAAATAATGTTCTAGTATTCGTTGATAAATGTCTGGAGTATCTTACTAAATTGTTAGATTTTAATGAAAGCAATTGGCAAAACAAACTCCAAAAATAAAATTCAAAACACGAGGTTCCATTTGATGACTGTGAGACAGTATTAGAGGTTCTAAATTTACGAACTTTACTCTGAAATAACAATATTATACGAAATCTAGGTAAAAGTAAGAGCAGTTTTTCATTAATAAAAAATGAGCTTTTGATCGACATTAATTTAACAACTTTAAGCTGTGAGGCATATGACAATTTTACTGTAGACAAAAAATTGTTAAAGATGAAAGAAGTGCCAAAAATATAGCTTAAAATATAAAATAGTAAAAAACATACCTTTTTCCTTTTCTACTCTTTCGTAAAACATTATATTTTTGAAGTGTTCTATATTTTTATAGGTTATTCTAAAAAACATACTACCATCAACTGAAAAAATGTTGGTGACCCTAGAGGCTAACTCGCGACCGGGAATGCTCAGTTTAGTTCGCGACCGGTAGCGCTCAGTTTAGATCGCTCCCCTCTGGAATTCCAAGAAAGACAGCTCGTTCGCTTGCTTTGCTAGCACTACTGCACGCGCTCTCTTCTTTGTTATAGTAGTTGTTCTTATCGATCATTGTCTTTTAATTGTTAATGGGATCAAAGTGTGTTTTGTTTTCACATTCCATGTTCAATTTCCGTTTGTGACTTCTGCAATAATTATTAATGTTGAACAGTTATATATATATATATACATACATACATTTTTTCTTTTTATATCTGTGTCTTCAGTGAAATGTGTCCACAGCGAATTGTGTTTCCTTTTAGATAATAGACTAAAACAAAAGTCGGTCTTCTGGAAAGGATCGAAGGAACTAAGGAGCGAGAGATCTGGGAACTAGTTCACGTAGTTCGCCTGCGAACTACATAAGACTAATTCCTTGTCGTCAGTCATCTTCCGATTCTAATGACCTAACCGTCGATAATCAGTTAAACCAGAAAATACTCCACCACACTACACGCAATACTTACAGCGTCACGGACCACCTCTGCAGTAACACTTCACAGAACTGTTGACACTAGAGAATCGAGGGAAAACCAGCCCAGTGAAAATGTCCGAGGAGTTGCAATGTGGGAGTTTCCACGCCTCGAACGAAAATTTCGAAACATTTTATGTCAGTCACTTCAAAATTTTCGGCTGAAAATGCACCTTGTAAGGACACATAGTACCCTACAATTTTTTATTTCAGTTTTATTGTTTCTGTATTTATATATTTTAAGATAAGATTTTTATCTTCAAGGTTTCCATTGGTTTAACTATTTTTTAAATTTATTTTCTTTTGTAAGAGAAAAGATAATATTTAGTATGCGAGCGCATGAAGTGGTGTGTTAAAGAGCATCTTTGGCAATGAAAGGAGTCCGGCAAGGGAAGATGGCAGTACAGTGGACGAATCGTACGTCGGGATATACTGTTAATATATTTGATGGGAACTGAAAGTGAATATTAGTTGTGAGTATAAGTGTGGAACAATAAAGAGAACATTGAACCATATATGGTGTTGATGTTGAATAAACTGTATCAGTGGTGGAACGGTCAGAAAGAGAGTTATTCTGCTTGTGAAAAATTGAATAGAAAAATCTGAGGGATCTTTTCTTTATGGGGTCCTGTTCTTCTTAAAACGAAATAAATAAAGTTGTTTTGGTTATTTTATAAACAGTGTTTAAAAAGTGAATTCACTAACTACCTAGTTTAATTTAATTGAAAAAAATAATACTGATTATTTGATTTTACAGAAATAAGTACCCAGCATTTATAATACGAGAGTAAGAAATTGCATTATTGGGTTCGGAGGTGAGTATTACCACCCAAAGCAAACCCAGAGCAAATCAAATACGGAAAATTCTACAGACAAAGATTAATATTAATTTACAACCTTTAACTTATTTTATTATTGTTACACTACCATTCAAACCGTTCAGTTCGTATCAGGTCTTGGGAATAAACTGACAATACAATTCTTAGCTCAAGATACGTTATTAATTCGTCAGGTGATATTTACAACCCGATAACTGTGTTGCGTTGGAACTGATATTTCCATAACGTCTTGTATTTCGTTACCGGCATGCCAAGGAAAACACACATGTCCACTCGAGATTTAATAGCAGTTGAACACTCTAGATATCTCACAAAGTGCCCGAAAGGGAAATATACGAATAACACTAGAAGAAAAGTAACAGCGCGGATATAGCTTCACTTTCCCCACTAATTGCAGTATTCCCTACTTTTATTGCCTCCTCAAGCCGAGTATACTGCTTGCAAACAGCGCCGTCCAACAGTTATAGTCTTCGCGGTAATGATCATAAAACGCAATATAAAAGTCGCACTTTCTATGGTGATGTAAATCCGAACCCATCGTAGTGCATCAACTGTCCAAATACGTGAAATCACATCTGTTCTCTTTTTGATAGCCATAAAGGTAATTTCTATCCGAATCTGCTGGCTTTAACAACACTGTCATCGCCGAGTCATTAAACATCAATTTTAAAAAAAAAATCCATCTTTTTTGGCTTTCCATCAAACTAGAATGGTAAATCATTCCAACAGTATAATCGTTTAAAATTATCAAGCATATAAAAATAATAGAGGCTACAATCAAAGCAGAGTACGTAAATGTTAGGATCTCTTACATTTATAACCAGTTTTAGAAGCATTTGCGAAATTTAAAAAGTTAACCACAACTGATGTCTCGATTCTGAAGTTATTGGTCTGTGATTTGTCAAAGCTAATAATAACACGTTTACGGAGTCACTCCAGGCGAATGCTGAGATGATCCTTCAAAAGGCAATGGCTGAATTCCTTTCCGTTCCTTGCCCACAGTCCTTTCCCACCTCTAATAACTTCTACATCGACGAGGCCTAAAGTCATAAGTAAATAAAAAAATAGAGAAGTTGAAAGACCATTTACCACATCAAATCTGTATCAAAAATTGTACTTGCTTTTTTCTGTTCCAGTGTTTTAACTATTTGAACAAAACATTACATGTTAGACATTGTAATCGTCTTGCTGCGCACAAAGAATCTGTAAAAGATTATCATGGTCATATTCTTTATGAGTTTCGTAACTTGTGTATTTGCATTTTCAATTACAATAATTGCGTAATCTAACATTTCGAACATCCTGTTCCGGAAAGTGCTCACTATGGCGCCGTAAATGTGTCGGGGCGCTGGAGATCGGATTAGTTGGATCGATTGACGGAAGATTTTTTCTTATGACTTTACGCCTCGTCGACATCATTAGAAAGTACTGGGGCCAAGAACGGGGAGGAATTTGATCACGGCCTTTTGAAGGAAGCATCCCGGAATTCACCCTGAGTGATTTGGGGAAAGCATGGAAAACCCAAATCTGGATGCCCGGAACGGGATTCGAACCCACGTTCTCCCGAATGCAAGGCCATAACGTTAACCTTTCACCCACCACGCTCGGTATTGACGGAAGAAATGTTTTTGCCACCCTGTACTTGGTGAGCTATGTAGGAGCTTTGGCAGTAGGTAATTTATAACAACTAGATTATGTGTCAAAAACCTCGGTGAAATCCTAAGTTTATGTGTAGCCCGCATGGAATAAAAGCGCAAACGACACAGTTAATGATCATTTATCCGTCGTAAAACTTGGGGTATGATTTGACGTCTTTCGGATCAGCCGGCAACACATTCCACTCTTTTTATACTAAACATACTTTCATTCGCACGTACATGATAACAGTAACAAATAAATGAGAAATCAAATAAGTATCGAAATTTCACGGTGGAATTGCAATTAATCACATGCAATATGTGACAGCATGGCACTAAGATTATTCCTTAATACATCGAATGTGCAGACTGCTGTGAGAGAATATTGCTATTATAATGAGCATACATTGAAATAAAGTGTGAATATCAATGCACCATATTCAAGAATCCCGAATCGTTTGCCAAAATGCATTGACAAATGCGGCTACAACAGCCGTGTTAGCTTGATTAAAGCGTACATTTTTTTTACCTACTTTACGCCTCGTCTAGATCATTATAGGCAGGAAAGAACTGGGGGCAATGAACGGAGGTGATTCGCCCATGGCGTTTTGAAAGAACCATCTCGGCAAACCATGTAAAATCTGGATGGTCGGACTGGGATTCGAACACATGTCCTCCAGAATCTGAGGCAGGAGCGTCACTCACCCACTAAGCTCGATAAAAGGTGCAGAGCGCAGAAAGAATGCTAAGACCATCTTCAACGTGGCTGTTAGAAATCGCGTCCGAAAAGGCTGTTATGCTTAACCCTTTACGTGGCACGCTGTAAAAGGTGTATCTAAAAGCGCGTTACCGACCCGAAACATCGTCTTTCCAGCAGTGAATAGCAGCAGGCTCTTTACAAGGCTGCTGGAGAGCATGTGAAAGCAATTCTTTTCACGTGTCGCACTGTGAAGGACGTTTGGTGCACGATGCAATGGCAAGAAAGCTGACGGTCATCGACAATCCTTAGAACAACAATACCTTAACTAGATTTCAGCCAAGCTATACCGCAGCGACCCAAGAAGCAAGTTATTTCGCATCAGCTGCAAACGCTGACACTCATGCAAGTGTGGTTAAAACTGAAAAAACACAACTGGAACACATCCTACGTCCTTCCTTTGTGTCCATGTGCATCCGAAGTTCAGTATGAAGCAGTAAACAGAATCATAAGAATTAGATGTGGAAGAGACAGATGCTTCCGCAGTCGCTGAAACGCTGGGTAAACGTGCTAACCTTGATCATTTCAGAACGGTCACTGGTTTGAGTCCAGCCTTTTTTCTCTGTGCCTTCCTATCTTTAGAGACACCAGGAAGAATAAATATATTTTAGGCACGTTATTCTTCTCATCTTAACTATCATGGAAGAAAAGACGAATAGAAACAAGAAGTTTTGTAAGGTTAATAGCCAGAAAGTAGAAGGTATAATCAAATGAAGTAAGATTCACAGAACAGGAGGAAACGGAGATTTTCCACACTGCACCTTTCAAATGTCGGATTCCTTAAAACAAAACAAAAATAATAAAAAAACCTATCCTGTTAATGTGAGATTAAAACATTCGTTGGAGAATTTTTAAATCTGAGTTGCAAATGAAATCGTATGTTAGCTTTTTTTTTTTTTTTTTTCCGCTGTCGTCAGTCTTTCGACTGGTTTGATGCAATCCTCCATCCCTTCCTATCCTGTGCTAACCTCTTCATTTCTACACACCCCTTACAGCCCACGTCCTCAATTATCTGCTTCATATATTCTAATCTCTGCCTTACTCTACAGTTCTTACCTTCGAACTGTTCCCTCCACTAACAAATTAACCAATCCAGCATGTCTCAAAATATGACCTACCAGCCTGTCTCTTCTTTCCGTAAGCTTCTTCCACAAACTTCTTTTCTCACCCATCATTTCCAAAACTCGTTCATTTCTTACTTTGTCTGTCCACTTAATTTTCAGCATTCTTCTGTAGCAACACATTTCAAATGCTTCAATTTTCTTTATTTCCGGTATTCCTAAAGTCCATGTTTCGCTACCATAAAGAGCTGTGCTCCACACAAAGAGTTTTAAAAAATTCTTTCTAATTCCTAGATCAATATTTGAAACTAAAAGGTTTCTCTTTTTCATGAAGGCTCTTTTTGCTAGTGCTATTCTGCTTTTAACATCATTCCTGCTTCGGCCATCGGTTGTAATTTTACTTCCCAAGTAACAGAATTCACTTCTCCTATTGCATCAGATCCTATTTTTATATTTAATCTACTAGCATTGGTATCATTTCCGCTACATTTCATCACTTTTGTCTTGCTTTCATTTATATTCAGTCAAAAATCTTCCTTCAGTGTTTTGTTCATGCCATTCAGTAACTTCAGTTAGCATATTAGTAGATAAATACAAGTGGGAAATTCTTCTGCATGCTTTCCGATAGAGAACAACAAATTTGGACGTATACGATTTCAATACGACAATTGTTACGATTAAAAAAAGACGCGGTCCTATTATAATGCCTCGAGATATGTCCGATGAAACGTCTAGTTTATTAGAAGTTTCGATCTCTTCAACGATAGAAATCGTCCATTCCGGGAATAAAGTACAGAGGCCAATGTATGAGTGGTACTGAATTTAATTTAATTATGATGGAGCACATGTTCCAGTGTCAATTTTCCTGTTATCTAGTTACCCCTTTCTTCTTATATAACTTGAGCGATAATTCCTCCATCCAATTCCTTTTGCCATTTACTAATTCTAATATTAAATTCTTTCAACGTTTTTGGTAAATTATTTACCATCTTCCCTTGATAATTTATTACAATCTCTGACACCCTAAAAAAAATAAAAAAAAAATAAAAATAAAAAAATATTCTCACTTCCTTATGCATGAAATCGAGTGCCGGATTGTGCCCATTGTCATATTTTCCTTTACATTCACTACTCTTAATTCTTGGACCAACATCCCTCCAAGCCCCAATACCCAGCACTCTCTTCACCCCCACCTGTCTTCCAACAACTCCAAATCCAATGCTCTACCACATCAATTACTGATTGGGCTCTGCGGTAAGTGCCACAAACGAATCTCGCTACTCTCCTTTGCACACCCTCCAATTCCTGTTTGATACCCAAATTGGGGACAGTAACGCTGCGTCCTGGTATTTGGGGAAGCGGTTTTTATTCAACGTCCGGCCATCCAGATTTTCCACGGTTTCCCGAAATCACTTCAAGCGCATGCCAGGATTGTTTCGTCCAAAGGCCATTGCCAATTCCTTCCTATACATTGTACCCAATTCCCTCTCTCCTCTAATAATCCTGATGTCAACGAGGCGTAAAGCCCAAACTAATACTGAAAGGGAACTCAAGTATCGTAGATAGTGAGTCGTGATGGTCGGCAGTGTTATGTGATACTCTGCTGTAATGGTCCACCGAGAAGTTGTCTCTCTCTTTACAGTAGCCGCTGCTCGCAGCCACGGGATAGGTCGACGGTGTTGCGACAGCTCCGGCCCTGACATTTCCTTTCGACCGCAAAGACTCGAGGAGTCGACTTTCGATAGCAGTCACGGAACGCCGACGTGCGTTTCCAGACACATTCGCACTACCGTATTCGATGTATGGTACGAGTGTGAACAACAATAGCGGGACACAGTAAGGAGCTCAACCTGTACTTGGGATGTGGCTTAAACAATTGTGTTGTACAGCGTAATACAGACAAAATATTACTTTCAGTGAGTGGGAGCACAAAGGAAATGAAGCAATTGTGAGCTGAGGAACATTGTTCTTCCAAGACCTATTGTTTGGCTGTTGCTGGCCAATTAAATATTGAGATTGTAAGATTAATAGCAAATTATGTACTCAATGTCTTGGTACCTTGTATGTCTGATTTAATATCTTCTTTCTCCACGTTACAGTGCAATACATTCCGTCATAAATATGAATTTCCACCCCGTTCACCATAAAAAGTATACCTTTTACAACTAATAAGATCGAAAGAGGTGTTTTCATCAACAGGGCAGTTATTAGTAAAATAAACATTTCGGTCTCCTAACAACTAAACGTCTCATGCTAACATCAGTATACACCCCATTTTTATCTGATTTAGAGTATTGTATAAAACATTGAAATGAGGACTTTGAACGTAAAGGCAAATTAAACTTCTCTGTTGGCCCAGAGTATGCTGTTTTAAGTTGTTTTAGACCTATCCCAGTAGTTTGAAAATATAATTTAGGGACTTTGCAATTTAGAGAATGATTTTCTATTTACCGGAATAATTATTATACAAACTTTAAAATGCTATTACTTTCCTTATCAACCGTAATAAGTCATAACCGAAATAAAATGAGATGGTTAATCCGATTCTGATATCACGATGCTTCTAAGTAGAGAAAATCTTAAGCTTCATACACAGGTAGTTTCATTGCTTCACGTGTTCAAATGTTCATGTCAGTGTTCAGATGAATGTCGTTAAATATACTGGGAATAAGAGAATGAATTCTGGTGTTAATAAGTTCAGGCTTTCGGAAAGTTGCCAGAAGGCAGCCAGGATTAACGTGCCTATCTGATAGTGGACCCTCACAAACCGCCTAAATCATAATTTCCTTTATCAAGGATGGAAACATTCATATATAAACCTAAGACACCCAATAAGAAATGCTGAGAACAAAGTTGGTACATTGACTATCCTATGCCACCCAAAAATTTCATCATATAGACATAATACTAGAATGAGTGCCCAGTGTGAATGGTTATGGTACAAGTGCTCTACACTGTCCAAAGTATATTTAAGTCACAGTGTCCGAATAATCACACTAATTACATAATGAACCTCTACTGTATATGTAAGAGATATAACAGTGTATCTGATTTCATGTCAACATATTAAATTATATTCCCAAGAATGTAAACTGATGCACATAGAACGTGTAAAGAAACTGGAATATACGAGTAAATTGTTGTACAAATAAAATGTAATTAAATGTATGGGCGATAACGCCGAAAGCCATTAAATCAATAAATATCGAACCCTTGATAGATTAATTACAAATCTATAGAAATGATTCGTTTTTCGATTCGATTATTCGCCTGGCATAGTGATCAGAAGAGATAATGTAGCAACTATGGTGAGCTCCTACACAGTGAAAATAGATTTACTTTGCTCCCGCTGTCCTGTGTTGCGGTACTAGACATGTATTAATAGCCTGACCGACATTTCTTCCACACTCCCCTCGGCTCGTGAGATACGAGACAACAGCGCATTCCTCAGAGACTATTTGAATCCCTTTTTGTAGCGCTCAAGCGAGACAGCTGTGTCTTCCTGGAAGAGGAGGTCACGAGTTCGAAACCAGACACGTCCCTTTTTGTGATTTTCACGTTTACCTATCTGGAGTAGTACACTTGGAAGAACTAATTAAGGTTGACAGTTTTTTAGTGACTGCTACACAGGGATGAAAAGAGTGTTTAAGAGGAGGAATCGTAAAACACGAGATTATACAGGGTGTCCAGAAAAGGACTCTCTGATTTCAAAATTAAATATATCGAAAACAAAGATCGATAGAGGAATGCAGTAAACGGTATGTTTATTGTGACAGCTGCAAGAAGTGTATACAGCAGTGTGAAATAATAGTTACAAAAGCTGCTCACAGATGGCGCTGTACGCTCATATCAGCATACATAAGTGAAATAATTGTATGAAAACAATCTTTGCAAACAATCACATCACAATGTTTTCAAAATGTTTACCATTGGCACGTTTCAATGGTGGAACTGATCGCCCTGAGCTTCGGATCACTATTTAGGCATTACGTATGGCGAGTACAGCGCCATCTGTTAGCAGCTTTTGTAACTATTATTTCACACTGCTGTATACACTTCTTACAGCTGTCACAATAAACATACCGTTTACTGCATTCCTCTATCGATCTTTGTTTTCGAGATATTTAATTTTGAAATCAGGGAGTCCTTTTCTGGACACCCTGTATATTTATCTTTTCTACTAGGTCGCCCGTGCGAAAATTTCTGGAATGATATTTTATGAAAAGCGTGGTTGGTAGTTTGTAACGGGATGAAAGAAGAACTTGCTAATCTGTAGCAATTGTTTACTTGTCACTGAATAGATACGTAGCAAAACAGCTACATCGTCAATAAAAACGATTATGAGTAATGAAATGTTTCCTAACAAAATACAAAAATATTCGAAAACATGCTTAGTCTAGCACACACGCAGTTTGTCAATACCTCTCTGTGATTTGTGGTTCTGCTATCCAGCGGAATGCGATCACTCCTTACCGACGTCAGCGAAGTCTAGAAGTTTGAACTATTGCATTCCGGTGACTTTGATTGTTCATAATTTTGCCATTTACGGCTTGAATTTCGAAAACTTCCTTTCTTAACGATGTTACCTAAACGGAAAACTTATTCTTTAAAAGGTTGCCCCATCTATAGATTTTTGTTAAGTATAAAGAGACAAAGATAGCTAGTCACAAAAACATTTTTTATAAAATATATATAATTGTAAATGGTGAGTTTAGACACCGGAGGAATAAAGAGCTATACAAAGAAGAAGAAACTGACAGGATGTCAGATATGATAAGAAAGAGGAGAATCGGTTTTTTTGTCACATAATGAGAATGGATAACACTAGACTTACAGAAAGAATTTTCAATCATCTTTACAAGAGTGAGAAGGGCAACCAGTGGATCCAAGTAGTAAAGAAAGATATGATTGAGATCGGAATAACAGAAGATTTAATACAAGATAGAGCAACTTCAGGAGATTGATCCAAAATTTCAAGGGTTTCCAGGAGAAGGAGAAGAGGAAATGTAGTAACATATGGACAGAAGAAAGGAGGAAACTGCAAAGTGAGAGGATGAAGAGCTATTGGAAGTCAAGAAAAGATGCATCGAAATGAATGCACGGTATTACTTTTCGTGATCCTTAGATGGCCGATATCGAAGAGAAGAAGAAGATAAGGTTCATCATAATTATTTCATTTTTAACGTCCAGTTCCTGTTCTTGAAGTATTTCAGCCAAGTAAAGGGATACAGTTTCGAATCTAGAGTGATTCCAGGTGGTGGAGTCTGTAAAGGCTGATTGCTTTATCAGGAAGTGCGTTCGTCGAATGTCTGTTTGAACTTTCCAGTTTGTTAACTGGCTGTCCTGTGGACATCTTAGTTGTCCAGCCCAGCTTTCTTTAACTGTTAATGCAGTGGAATGGACTTTCTACTACCTCTAACTACGCTGCAAGTTTCGTTAAAGACTATATTAACACCTTTAGTGAGAGTTGTTTTATTGTGTATAAAATCCTGAATTAAAACCACTTATTTCAGATTGTTTTGGTTCGGCTTTGTCAATCCACTACCTCACTGTCATCTCCAAGAGAAATCAGTGAAACGAAGTCACGATTCTATGAAAACAGTACATCGCGAGGTTAACCCATTCTATGAAATGGTACAATTTTGGATGCTCCTCTACAAAGGAGCGACAGGTCTTTGAATTTCGTATGTAGCATCCACACACTTGATAGACTTGATGTCAGAATTTCTAGGCTTTATTGATCTATCAGGTGTATAATGCATCACTACTCTTTTATACATGAGCGGTAGGATGTCGATTTAACGAAGGAAATACCATTTATAGCGTATACAATTTTTGTAGTTCCTCGTCTCTTCTACCGTATGTTAATCGTCTCGCAGTGGCTTGATTAATAGCATTGAGAACAAACACAGACGAGCCGCGGGTTGTCACAGGCTATAGGGAACTGTCACACACATGATGCAGAGGCTGGGTTAAGCTTAGATTTTCTGGTAAAAAGAGAACGTAGTTTGTTACTCAATCTATCTTCTTCAATTTAAGACTGCATTTTTTATTTTTATTTTTTTACTTATGGCTTTACGCCTCGTCGACATCGAGATCATTAGAGGCTGGATGGGACTGCGGACAAGAAACGGGAAGGAATTCGGTCATGGCCTTTCGAAGGAAGCATCCCAACATTCGCTTGGAGTGATTTGGGGAAACCATGGAAAACCCAAATCTGGATGCCCGTACGGGGATTCGAACAGCCATCCTCCCGAATGCGAGGCCATTAAGACTGCAATTAAATGAGGTTTTCATCAGAGTATCTAGGTTGCAAGATAAGATGCCTACATATATTCTTTTTTTACCGCGTGCAGTTAGAAACTGATGTATATTAGTTTAGGCACAAGCACCTATACTTTTTTGGATTGCAGATTTCTTTCCAAAAGAGATTCGAGAGGAAGTAGCACAAGAGAGATGTTACGCATCTGTAAACTTAATGAGAGGATTTTTGTATAGTCGACTGGACACAATGGAAGAAAGCTGGATCTACCTCAACAGCCAGAAGAAAAACAGATTGAATGAACTGTGAAAACACAACCACTCATTGTATTAAAACGGCAAGAAAGGCAAAGTTGTGGCTGTTGATTATCATAGAGTATTTTGGATATACTACTTGTCGAATGATCCCTATAACCTCTTACTGTGATAACTTACCCAGGTTATTTGAGGAACTCAAAGTGAAATGGTGGCTTGCACAACGATGCTGAAATTTTTTCCCTCCAAATGCTTGCACCAACTTTATAATAACACCTTTTACGTGAGCACCACGAAATACGCAGTATTCTGATTCCAGAATATGCCTCTCATCCGTTTTTCTCATGCTTATATCAGATAATAAGTTCCACACAACAAAATACTTGTGGTTGGTATCCTTAGCCCCCGTAATATTAACCCCTATTAGCAGGGGAAAAAAATGTTCAGGAAGTTGGTGGCCCAATTCCATTGTCAAACTGTCCAATCATCACAAGAATTAGTAACGGATCTTTCGTAACATATACATCTACATACATACTTTGCAATTCACAAAATTGTCGGTGGCAGAGGGTGCTCAGCACCAAAACTAATCTCTTTGTTGTGCATTCCAAACCCTAATAGTACGAGGGGGGAAAAACGAATTCATATAAGAATCAGTGCGGCACCTTATTTCTCTAATTTTATCTTTCCTGTCATTCCAACTCAAATAGATTGGTGGAAGAAGTATTTCACTACACTCGTAAGTGAAAGTGGGAATACACATGTTACATATACAATTTCGAAGTTTCTGTTGAGCAATGTAAGCAAAATGGGAGATGATTTGTTCTTCCACAAAAATCTAACAGCTGAATACCTACTAACATACAGACTTAGGACAGAATCCTTCACCGAAGTATTCTCGGTTCTAGTCAAAAGTGTTCACGTAGCAAATTGTCATGTTACAGCATAAGCAAAGAAAAATGTTGGTTCCTCTTTCTCGTCCAAATTCCTCGATGATGCAAACATGATGGTAGTCAGATTTCAGGGGATGAGAGCAAATTAGTTATCTTAGAACTAAAATTCCGATTCTCATTTGTACACTACTTCCTGAAAGCGATCGTATATGGTACATTTTTATAATAAACTAGCCTGTACCCGCGACTTCGTACGCGTGGATTAAGAATTTTTTTGCCAGAATTAAATTTAGAAAGTTGCTAACGAAGGATTGGTCCCAAACAATATCGAGTAGGAATAATATGACAGGAAAGCTATCACTATATCACTGTACCGTCGAACCTGTCTCTTGAAGAGAATAAATTTCCAACATATTTCTGTTACCATTCGATAAGGTCTCAAAATTTCGTGACTACAACTGTTAATCATACTGGAAAAAATATCCTTTGCCCTTCATACAGATTTCCTTATAAAATTCCATCACAACGATATAGCCATTTAGTCATCAAAACGTAACAAAAAGACAGAGACTTACTTCCGTGTTTATAATAATATTACTGTGGTTCTGACTCACACACTAACTGCGAACAACACCTGAGGGATCATTATAACGTAAAAAAGTGTACACCTACAACATTGTAAGACCACCTACGATTTTCCTTGCATTGCACCCCTAACTTTCTAATATCTACAGTTCAACATTCAATCCGAATAACCTACGGGTCTGGCCTGACTCTTACGATCAAAAATAATTTTTAAAAATCTTAACCTCCACGGAGATTTGCACCGGAGACCACGACGTTCGTAAGGAAGCGCTTTAACCACTGAGTTGGCAGTCCACTACACGGAGACACCATACGTTGACGTCCACATCCAACGTGTCTGTCTATCGCCGTATTTCGAAGTTATGAGACAACATGTGTTATTGATACAGATAATTTTTCAACCAAATGTAGACAGTATTTTTCTCCTTGTTTGTTTGAAAGGATAAGTGTGCAAAGTTTCATCGAGATCGGATGAAAACTGTGGATTTGTATTAAGAACAAACAAACAAACAAACATACATTCATCTTTATATATAAAGATAAATTAAATAATAATAAAGGATAATAAATAGTGGTTCAATTGTTGTGCGTGTTAATTCGGGAGGGGTAGTCTGGCTAACATTCATCTCGAGATACTGACCCCAACCAAGAAAGCTAGCGAAGGCCCACCTAGACACCTACAGCTTGCACTACATGGAGATTATGCTCTTGAGTGACAGTGAATGACAGTGTGAAAGGCAATTCCAATTTTACTTAGCTGCGAGTGACTATTTTTAGTCACTCGCAGCTAAGTAAAATTGGAACGTAATATTCGAGTGCACATGAAGCATTGAAAAGAATCATAGACACAAAACGTCAGGGAATAAAATGAGGCAATAAATCGTGTAATTCCAAGAATCCTGAAATTGAAATAAATTGCAACTTCAACATTTCAGTGTGGGGAATAATGCACGTGTAAGAAGCCATTGGAAATTAGAGATGGGATAAACAGAGGAGCAGGAAATATAGAGCAAATAAGAAATCCGTAATAAAGATTTTTTTTAATAATTATTGTTTAATTTTGATTATTTCTCGGCCAGTCATCGAGAGTGGATGTTTCTCAATCACCTTGATTGACACAAAAGCGCATCGTTTGACTAACAACACAATCGATAAATTTGATTGAAGTTCAGATACCATGTCAATAAATAGCTTGCGAATTTCTTAACTTCATTTGGTCTATAATTCTGGTAGAAGTAATATCATTCCGCCTATTCTCTGTTGCTTATTAATTTTATTCATTTGCATTCCACAAGGTATTGATTTTAGTTAATATTTATGGGTCCTAACATTAAATGATAGCAACAAAGAAGGCAATCATAATTATTAGGAATAATCGTAATTGAATGTCATTTATATTTATTGAAAACTAACCACGACCCTCAACCAATCCAAGGAACTGTCTTACGGTTGTATTGGCACAGTACAAGCTGCAAACAATATCAGACACTGCATAGAGTTTCATAAGTGTTTTATTAAATTACGTTTCATCAAAAATCGTCCCCTCGCTAACTGCTACGAAGTTTATAATTACGAATTCTCAAACTTCTCTCGGTAGTTTCGGTTAGCTTACACGGATATATTAAAACATGTAACATTTCTGAACTTAGGAAACCTCTCATATCCCATTAAATAATAGTGAAGCACTATTTCTTCTCCTGCACTATCTCAAACCGAAATAAATAGAAGGAAATTTAAAATTAGTTCACGGTATTCTAGGCGGCTGACAACAATTTAAATAACAAAGTAGTAAAACGTATGTTTAGGAGATGTTTATCTATTTTTTGTTTTTTTTGTGTTTTTGTTTGCTTTTGTGTTTTTTGTTTGTTTTTGTGTTTTTTGTTTGTGTCGTTGTTTTTTTTCTGTTTGCCTATTGTTTATAATTGTGATTCTGGTTTTGTTTATTTTGTTTTTGCAAGTGAATCTTCACTCATCTTCCTTAATCTGTTCGCAAAGTGCGCAAAATGTATTTCTGTGTTTCGTTTTACAGCATGTGTCTGACGCAACGTACCATACAGCTGTAACAAGACAATAGGAATCGCAGCACAGGAAACTTGTTTCCAACAAGACTCTCGACAGTTTCGTCTATAGAGATGTCTTCAGACAGGCCTCTATCGCCTGCACGGTACGGTCAGACAACGCTTTCCCTCGACGGCAGTGAGTGGTTCTCCCTCCTAATCTCTGCTTACTGCGACCTTTCATGTGGACTGCCAGCAATAGTCGCTCCTCAATCATCGTGACGTCTTTGCCCGAGGCAGTCAGAAGGAGAACGTGAGCTTTGACAAGTGTTCCACGATAATCGTCTGGGCTCCGTAGCAAACAGCTGAAGTGCAGCGTAATAGTTTCTACCATCAGAGCATGACCGAGTGGTAATAAATAATGATAACGCGGATAGAATTAAGTCACAAGTTATTTTTCAGGATCTTGTTAATTCCCGACAGCAAGTAGCATTTACTTGTATGAAGGTAGCAGTTATGTGATACCATGTATACAGATGAGCCAGTATGTATCTGAAAATATAATGATTTTTCTTAACGATTTGATACGCAACTGATTTGATGTTTTCTCACAAAGAACGACTTTGCCTTTACCTGAAGGATAAACAGTTATTGCTCGCTCCTGGCAACTGATACCTGTCCCAGGCAACTAGATTTCGGTTTTCTGAAACCAGCCCTCGCGAATTCCGGGAAGGACCCTTAAAAAGGGTCGTGGCCGGATTCGTATCGTTCGTAGCCCCCCCCCCCCGCCCCTACCTGGTTGTTATGAACCCTATGTCCTCTGTCATTAAAGTCATAGCCAGAAAAAGGACATTGCCTTCTTGATTAGTATGTACGCTGATAGAAACCGCTATAAATCAAACTGTCGCAACCAACCAAGTGGCTATTTCACAATGTCCTGTTTTTCATTTTCAATCGTGCGAGCAGTTGTTACAGCTCGGCAATCATTTTTCTTTTTCTCATACAATCAATCGAGAACATGCAGTAATGAATGAGAAAGATTTCGGGGCAGGCAAAGAACACTGTTATTGTATTGTATACTTGTATATATTATAGTACGTAGAGAAAGTTAAATAGAAACGTAAGTTTAAAAATAAAACATTGGCTGCCAGAGTTCTTCATGGTTGATTCGAAAATGCGAATAAACTAGTTGTAATGCTACAAAGCAGATCTAACTTGGGAACCATCAGACATGTTAAAACGGATTTCGAACTCCTTCATATATGTTGAAGGGTTCGCAGCATATATGTCCGTGATATAGTCGTTTCTCAAAATGCGCCCTAGTTTTTGAGATATTCGCATGCATAGAAACAAAAAAATCTAAATAATTTATATATATACTAAATTATTGCACCCTGTTTTAAAATGGCGGCGTGGTCTATGCGGTAGGGTGATGGATTCACTATTTTCAGACCCGAGTTCAAATCCCCGCAGAATCGAATATTTTTGTTTATTTTTATCTTCAGAAGTTGTTCTTAACATGTCTGATGGTCTCCAAGTAAGAGATAATCTTCTTTTTATGATACCAAGAACGATTCCAGGCGTAGGTTTACCATGGAGGATACTCTCTGGGGAAGGTGAACTGACGTGGTTTTTCAGTTGGCTTGCACAGTGTGTGTTATTGCAGGTGTTTGAATGACTGTGACAATGCGCGTATGTGTTCAGTAGAGAGTGTTTTTTGTGTTGTAAGAAGGGAGAGGGTGAAACATAGTGCCAGCCCATTCAGGCCTGCTCTTTCGAAAGACACCAGGGTACCGCCAGGATTAACATCCCCATTCGACAGACGCACTCCATACGTGGAGATATATGGGATTTAACCCATGACATTGGCGTCCAGTCTGGTGATTAGGAACTGTGCACAACCACTTCTCCTACCTTGCCGGCCAAGTCCTGATGGTGAAAATTTCTTCTACCACGATGTTAGCAGCCAATTGAGCCAACAGATCGGGCTACCAGGTGTGTAGTTAAGTGGTATCAATTAATACTACAATAAGCCGACTTTAATTACTTTTAATGCCTCTGACAATACTGCAGCATTCGATGACTTGAATCAACTTGGGACAGCAAAATGGTAATTAAAGATGATGAAATCGAAGTTCTCAAAGAGAATAAAAAAAAGCTATTGTATACATTAATACTAAAGTAAACACAACATTGAAATTTTATCTACTACTCCACGACAATTCTGAAACGTAGAAAAATTAGATATCTGTAGAGTGAAAGTTCTTGCTGTTGATAATACTTGTTTTGCTTCCTGTTAGTGTATCTCCATGCTGCCTTTAGGTCACCGACCCCAACTCTTGGAGATCTACTTGCTATTCTCCCAGTATCTCTACTCTGAACCCGAGCCAGGAACATTCCCTCTCTGTGGCTTTATCTCTGCCAGCAGGCGAGGTGGAAAAACCGATAACGCCCGCCAGATCTTGGCTGCCAACCTCTGCCCAATGCGTTGACCTGTCGAGAGGAGAGCCAAAGAGTTTTTTTTTTTCAAGTATATATTATTTTCTCGCTGATTCGCGGTCCTTGGAGTGCGTAGTAATGCGTTTGTCTTTTGTTTTTATATTATGAAAGTAAAACGTTTATAATGTACGAGTATCATAGTATCTTTGTAAACTTCACAGCAAATTAAATTCTAGAATCTCGTTACGCTTATTGGAGCGTTAATCTCCGATAGTTGCTTTATTGACATTTTTCGTGTATTCTAACTTTCAATATTTCAGAAAACTGAACAAATAAATAAAGTTACGTAGCCGAAAAAACAATGTTAACGGAATACAAAGAGCGGAGTGTTGATGTGTGTTTGTGCGTATCTCATAAAGGAGCGTTCATCTGAGAAGCAGTTTAACATGTGGCTCCTATATGTCCTCCGAACGAACGAACTACCATTTCATGCTCCCTCACGTGGAGTCATATAATATACTGCAGATTTTAATCTAGACCATGCACTCTCAAAATGTGAAAAACGCATACAAATTGGTTTGGTAATTTCTGCATGATGCATGGGAAAAGGCTTAAATATATAGCAGTATGGACTGGATTTTCTACATTCGCGGAAATTAAAGCTGTCACATCTGGACAGAAATGGTAGAATTTTAGGAAACTTTGTAGATATAGCCAGGGTCATACCCAGAAGAAATTATAACAAATTGAAATTGATCAGGCAAAGTTTATTACCTCTGGGTACAGTTGTCAGTACGAAGTGCGCTCACCTTGAGCACCTATACGTTCATAGATTCTTGCCAGCATTGAATCAATAAGTGTTCATATGTCTTCCTGGACTATGTCTCTCTACGCCTGCATGACTTGTGCAGTCAGTTGTTGCACAGTTTGTGCTGGGTGACCATGTGATCTAATGTGTCTACTACTAGCATCCCAGACACGCTCTATTGGGGACAAATCTGGGGACTGTGTGGTCCAAATTGTGATCGTAACCCCTTGCAAGGCTAGTGTTGTGATGGCCACAATATGAGGACGGGAATTATCTTGTCGGAAAATACGATTTGGATGGTGAACATGAAGGGTATCACAATAGGCCGCAACATCCAGTCCACGTAGTGATGGGTTGTCAATGTGGCTTCAACAGCCAAACAACTCAGTCCTGCTGTAGAAATTGACTGTCCCTAATCCATGACACCAGTGGCTGGGACTGCGTTACGTTCTGAGATCACAGCAGGGTAAGCCATTTTTCCAACTACGCCTGTGTACATGTTGTCGTTTATCACTTTATTACAGACAGATTCAAGACTTGTCTTTAAACACAAAAGTACGCCATTCACGTGTCCATTACATCATGTTAGACGATGCTGGCAATGAAACGTTGATGGAACACATTGCATAGGCGTCAAAAACTGTAACCCAGTTTCAGGCAATCAAATTGCAATCGTCCATGGTGTGACTCTTTGTAACCACTGCTTGGATCTGCCTGCAGTCATCCGTCAGTCAACAACAACCGTCCACACAATTTGGCGGTCTTTACGTGCTGTTGTTCTTCTTTATGGACCTGTTCCTGCTCTAGGTCGTGTACTGGAGCCTTCTTTCATCCACTGACATTGCACTACGGACATTCGGTTTGGAGATTTCACGATGTGATGCACCCATTTCAAACACGCCAGTTCTCCGACCTCTCGCACAGTTAGACATTTTGGTGCAGAGGGTTGTCACTCTTCGCCTTCTCATACCTGGTCAGCAAGAACTCGTGAACAAAAATGTGTCATGTTACAACACATTTTCACAAATTATACGCTTAAAAGCATAGCAATATTGCATAGTAAATAGCCCCGTAATTCTCATACTATTACAAGTAAAACATTCAGTTTTTAATCATTTAATACTCTTCATATGGGGATACTTGGGCCAAATTTCATTCATTTATCGCAACTCTGTCTGGGTTAGTAATTTTAATTATTACCAGTGTATATAGGAGTGACTTACTGAAGTAAAATTTTTCAAACGCTTGAAATTATGTAAAACAAACCAACCGCTCTCGAACTGGGAATTTAAACTGTACCACACATCTAGTACGTTGCCAGAACTATGTAATTCACTAATTTTTTGAGTTTGTATTTCGTAACTTCCAAACTTCTGTCTATTTCTTTTCTACTATTGACGAAAGAGATAATTTATTATATTTCTTAGTACCTCACGGTTAAAGTCATTAGAGGCCAGGGAGAAAAGCGGATAAAGATTTCAGCCATGAGCTACACTGATGACCCAAAATATTATGACCACCTGCTTAATAGCGTGTTGGTCGACATTTGGAATAGTTTGGTGTGCAAAGTATTCGACAAGTCATCGGTAGGTTTTTGGAGGTATCTGACAACAGATTTCTACGCAAAGATTACGCAATTCCCTTAAATGGAGCTGGAGCCCGACAGCGTACCAGATATGATCTGTCGGGTTGAGACCAGAGGAATTTGGTGGCCAAGACATCACCATGAGTTCACTAACATGCTCCTAACCAATGTAGCACGATTCTGGCATTGTGATACGAGCAGTGAACCAGCTGGAAGACGCCATTGCTGTAGTTGAAGACATGAAGCATGAAGAAATCTAGTTGATCACAGATGACATGGTGTCTTCGATCACTGCCACAAGTCCCATGGAGGCCCAGGTGAATGTCGCCCATTGCATAATACTACCCCTACCAGTCTGCGTTCGTGGTTTCGAGCAGCTATTCGCCTTGAAGATGGACACGACCATCGACCTGGCGTAGCAAAATACGTGATTCAGTCGACCAGGAGACACGTTCCCATTGATCCACGGTCCAGGCTCGATGATCTCGTCTCCACTGCAATCAAAATTGACGATGTCGTTGGACTCAAATGGGAACACGTAGGGGCCGTCTGTTGCGAAGCCCGATGTCCAATAGTGAGTGCTGAACAGTGTGCTCCGAAACACTAGTGTCTGCACCAGCATTGGACTCGACCGTCAGTACTCCACTGATCACCCCCTATCCTGCTTTACAGAGCGACCAAGCCTCCGACCACTACGCTCTGTGATGAGGCGTGGATGTAAACCACCTTGTCGCCTACTCGTGGTTTCACCGTCTTTCAACCACTTTCCATAGATGCTCATTACAATTTCACGCGAATAGCCGACCAGCCTCGCCGTTTGCGAGATGCTCGTTCCCAGGCACCGCACCATAGCAATCTGCCCTTTGTAAAAGTCACATATATTATTGGAATTCCCCATTTGCCACACGCTTCATCGCTAGAATGGCTCCACATGCGTCTCTGCTCCGCTCATATAGTTCTCTTACCGCATGACTTACCAACAACGTCACCAGACGGCATTCTATCTCGCAGTGGGCAAGGACCAAACACTTGTTCTCTCGAATCTCAGGTTCTGATCAGAATCACTCGCCCGAGTAGTAGAGTTCATTAAAGCCGTCACTGAAAATTTTTCTTCCCTATGTAACACAAGCCGGAAACGAGAAACAGCTTGGAGTTAATATGCCTCGCTGTGTAAAGAGCCCGAAGTGGTCTTCACTGGGAACGAACCCGTCGCACGAACTGCACGGTCGGCTTTAATTGAAAAGAAATATTTGGAGACAGTGGCATTAGGCTGATGAGTGTAAATGAAACCAAATCACGTCGAATTTTCTGTTCCTATGATTTACCAGATAACGAAAGTTATCGCGAGTTTCTACTAATTCACTTGAGTTTTCTGAGTGAAACTTGACAGGTATCCAGCAATACGAATGAAAAAAAATTCCTAGAGTACGGAGGAATGAGAACACTTCGAAATCTCATGATGTCTCTTGTACTTCAAAGTATTTTAACCCGCTTCATGCGACATATAGCCGAACGCTTACAATCTTTAACCTCATTGGCAGATTAACCAGTACGGATACAAAACGATCTTGGGGAAAAAACGAAAAAAAAAATTATAATATAAACGGCATTTTTTTATCTGTGCAACTTATGTTAATGGAGACTTTCAAGTTTAGTGCTGCAATGTAATATTGACGGAGTTGAGCCGGATATTGTCGTCAAAACACCTGATGAAGATAACAGAGCCTTCTGTCGAAACGTCGTGTTTTCTGAATACCCGAGATTATTACATTATTGCTACTTATATGATACACTGTCGGTTGTGAGACAGTAAATGAAAAATAGTGGTTGAGGTGTCGTAGAAAGTGAAAGCAGTTGAGACCGCGGGGGGTCTCTTGGACCACTGGCCGGCCAGTTACTATCTGCCATCGCTCTACAGTGACCAATCCAAGCAGTTACAGTCAGTCAATCAGGTGTGTCACAGAACAGTTACGCAATAGTATACACCTAAGGCAAGTAGCACTCCTAATAAAGAAATGTGAAATGTTCGAGAATGCAGATAAACCAAAAATGAGAACGAATCCAGAAAGATTATATGGTTACAATAGCAATAATTCAAACATCGAAACACGGTTAGATATAATATGAAAAGTAATTAAATGCTGATGCTTAAGAATTAAATTATAGCCGCTGACCTGAATAGTACCGGAGAACCTTCTTTAGTAAGAGTAATCGTTTAGTCTAAAATATTGCCTTGATACTCAAAAAATAGATTTTAAAACTATATCAATGAAGCACAGCACGTTATGAAAAAGAAATTGGGCTTTAGGTATACTAGAAACAAGGAAAATTTAAGCATTAGAAATGTAGTGGGGGCGTTCATAAACCACGTAGCTCCATTTTGGCCTCCTGTGAACCCTCCCCCCCCCCCTCCCTTCACGTAGCTCGACTTGGCTTTTGCTTCTTCTCTCCCCCCCTCCCAACCCCACACGTAGCTCGTAGCTTTTATTCCTACTGGTTCCAGAAGACTTTCTGTACTGTTTTCTCTTGTCAGACTATCGTAAATTACATACGAAGATAATTATATGACTGAAATAAATATTACCAGCCTGTTGTCTGTTCCGTACTTCATTTTGACTGTGACAAATAAGATGAATGGGAGGCTACGTGGTCTGGCTCGGAACACCCCTCACGTAGCTTCCCAGCCAACCCCTCCTCCCCCCCTTTCCTAGACCAAGTCACGTAGTTAATGGATTTTTTTCTGCGAATTTACGCCTCATCAACATCAATGTCATGAGAGGCGTTCAAGGTCTGGGGGGGGGGGAAGAAACGTGAAGGAATTCAGTCATGCCCTTTTGGATAAACCATCACGGCATTCACCTGGAGTGATCACGAGAAACCACGGAAAACCGAATCTTGATGGCCGGTCGAGATTTCGAACCCGATCCCTCCGGAATGGCAGCCCAAACGTTACTGCTCACCGCACCAGATTCCGTCTGTTCAGTTTCCTCTAGAGTATGGACAATTGTTGGTCATTTTAATAAACATTTTTACTGCTTTCTTTGGTTACGCGATGACTTCGTGCCTGTTTACTACAATAGTAAATGATTACGCTTGTAGTTGTTGGCTGCATTGCCTGGATTCCCTTTGGAAAATGTTGCTTCGAATACTGTGTCGAAATTTATTTTCCCTCAAAACAATGTCCTGGATCAACTCGTGATAGCCTAATGCAAACAATTCCGCTGTTGCTTTGTACAAAAACGAATGTGAATGCTATTATTCGTGTGTGTGTGTGTGTGTGTGTGTGTGTGTAGCATAAATCATTTTATAAGCATCTAATAACGGCAAGGAAGATTGATATCTTTGTTATAATGAAAACAATCATTCTTCCCCCCCCCCTCTTAATTGGATGTAACAAAAAATTGTACTGTCTTTCTATTGATCTGTGCTAAAAAAAATCGATGATATTTGCAACTGTTATAAATGTACAAGTATGAAGGTTTTCTTAGAATTTGTGTATAGTGAGATGGATTTACGGTAACTAACTAAAAGCCAAAAATATAATTAAAAAAAAAATAGATTTCGATCTGACTTTCTATTCCTGATTGTCGAACGTCCTGGTATCTGCAGCTGTTTCATGAGTGATGTTTCAATTCCCTTCAGTGTATGACTGCGCGCTGCTAATCAGAGCGTAGTGAAGAACACTTACTAGAAGCGGGTTAATGCGTGTTTATGTGGTCAGTGGAAAAACTTCTTGCGTCTTCGTCTACAGCGTTTCTGATACGGATGAGTTTATTCTAAGTTGTAGCTTCCTGTCTACATTTCAGACGTAAGAAACGTTTTCTTCTCTACGTCCTCTATCAAGCGCATTGTCCTTTTAAGGGTTCTATCCTTTTTCTCGGTGTTCCTAAACTTCCCTTACTTTTCTCAGTACACTCTTCACGTATTTTAACGATTTAAATCTACTTTTTCAATTTTTCGTCTACGTATGCTCCAAAGTATTCTCTTATAATATCGTTCCTAGCGTGGTACCTTCTTGCACATCCCACACTCTAGAACCTTGTTTCCACTTGGCTTTATTCCATTTTTAGGGTATTTATTGAAAATTAATGATTCAGATCAGTAAGAAATTGTTTGGACTATTCACCGTTTTTTTTTTTTTTTCAGTTAAGTGTTTTTTCTTGTTTGACTATTGAGATATTACGTTTACACATTGAGTTTGTCGTAAAGATATGATACATCTCAACAGTTAAATTTGCTAACCTGTTTCAGTGTTTTTTTTATTATTTGCAACTATTTTAGAGCGTATGGGATCTGTTCCCTTAGTTTCTCCTGTTACCTTTCATATTTGATATTTTCAAATTATAAGACTAATATTTTTTCTAAGCTAAATATTCCTTCTTAAGAAGCATTTTTAATTCAAAATTTCATCGCCTGCACATAAATTAACTAAAAATGGACACCTTTGACCTCGAACGCTCGGAAACGCATGAAAACATACCTGGAATAACAAGCGATCATAGAAATGACACACACCACTGTTTTGTTTATGATCGCTTGTTATTCTAAACATGTTTTCGTGCGGTTTCGAGCGTAGGAGGTCAATATGTCCCTTGTTTGTAAGTCCGCATCCTGGAAGTTGATCCGATTTAACGAACATGGCGAACTAAAACAATGTGTCAGTGATAGGACAGCCAGTTCCAATCCTCCGAAAACGTGGAGTTACGGAGCAACCTTGCCTAATTCACCTGAACAAAGCAGAAAATGTTCCTTGCCACAGCGGGAATCGAAACAGTACCCAGAAATCAAACCTGAGAAATACCATGTTTGATCATTTCACATTGTAATCTGATAACATCGCCTGTATTTACAACCTTAATTGATACAAACACATTGCTTTCTATTTTCTAGATACGGCTTAAACCAAATTCCTTTGCAAAATTCCGTTGGACATTGGGGTGGCGTTAATTCTAGGTTCCGTGGCCACTTATCTCAGCCGTTATAGATACAATCTTCGAATTGGAGCAGTGGCGATAAGATCTCAATAAAGACGAGGAAAATGTTTCCCCGAATACGAATGAGAGGAGAGGCTAGTAAGGCCAACCAGTTTACCACAAGCGAGGTTCTTTTTGTCATTGGGTTTTTTGTCTTTGGTTTTTTGTCTTTGTTTTTTGTCTGGTTTTTAGCTTTGGTTTTTTTTCATTGCTTAATTTTTTTGTCTTTTTTTTGTTTTTGGTTTTTTGTCTTTGGTTCTTTGTCTTTGGGTTTTTTGTCTTTATGTCTTGTTTTTTATCTTTTTTTTTTGTTTTTTGTTTTTTTTTTGCTTGTAACTACAGGTGTCGTCGATGTCGAGGTTATTAGAGATTGGAAAGGACTGTAGACGAGGAACAGGCGACAGACTTTCGAAGAAATCATCTCGGCGTTAACCTCGAATGATTTCGGGAAACCATGGAAAATGGTCTGGATGGCCGGACGGAGATTCGAACCCACATACTCCCAAATACAAGGCCATAGCGTTACCAGTCTAGTAGCTGGAGTACTCGTTGGGAGATAGGGTAGAAAAAAGCTGGTCTTATCCACTTCGCCTCCATTCTAGGACAGAGGTATTGCTGACATGTACCTCATCCAAATTCTTCTTATGGAAAAGGACGATAATGAGCTTTGTTTCAGTCATGGTACAAGTTACCGAACAACAAAACACCACTAGGTACGTGTCACACTAGAAACTAGGATGCTAGTTGGGAGGTATATCACACGAAGAGATGTTGCCCTCTAATTGAACTCTATTCTAGAAGAATGGCTGTTTTAGAATTCTTCTTCGGACAAACCCCCTCTGTAGGTTCGGATGATATTCATCTTTCGCTGCAATGGTGAGAGGTACCAACAAAGACCGTTTCCTGTTGTTAAGGTAGATGTTCTTTACAAAGACTTATATATCGAAGCAGAAACGAAGACCCGTTGGACTGCTGAGAACCTTTCAGATAAATCAATCACCATATGGCTCTTGTGGTCCTGGAGATCCCGAAGTATTATTCGGCCACCAAGTAACAAAGTTACAAAGTTTTCGATTCGCCGCGCAATGCAATAACTAATTAACCTAATCCGGTAATTCTACCGAGTACAGGGGTCCTACAATTTAACGTATTATCCAAACCGTGGTAGCGTTCTGGAGTACTTCACGTAACATAGCAAGCTGTTCCAGAGGTGAAGGTCAGGTTAAGGGCCTTTGAAAGTTCCAGCCGAGACAGGGATTCGAACCGGGAACCTTTCGATCTCCAGGCTGACGCCTTACCACTGAGCCACAACATCTCTCTGCTTGTGGACCAAACCCATGCTATGGGCTGAAATGATATTAATCTTTCTCCGTCATAATGCACGTTATCAACAAACAGCGTTTCCAGCTGTGAACGCAGACCATGGGTAGTCAACCTTTTTTGCCTATCGCCCACTTGTGTGAAAATATAACAGAATCGATAAGGAAAAGAAGATTGCTGTTTTTTGGACATATCTACAGAATGAATGATAACAGATTAACGAAAATAGATAATCAGTTATCTTTCGGGGGGGGGGGGGGGACCCAACAACCAACTGGATTCAAGAGGTTAAGAAAGATTTGGAAAGAAATAAGATAAGAGGAAATTATGGAAAGTGAGATCTTTAGAAAGGAGGTATTAAGTTTGGAAGGATTCCAAGGCAGAAGAGGAAAGAAATATGCTCCGAAGCGGTCTGAGGAGAGAAGGAAGAAATATAGTGAAATGATGAAGGAATATTGGATTGAAAGGAAGAAAAAACAACAACAAAGGATAAAGAATTGAAATTGTATCGCGGTCCCAGAAGGTCTTATCGGAAAGAAGAAGAAGAATAATTACTTACCAAATACTTTAGTTCAGATTTTTGATAAATTTGGCAGCAAAATTTTTATAAAAAAAATTTACTCTAGCTGAATATATCTTTTTATTTAAACTTTTCATACATACATACATACATAATTTAATTTAAGTAATTAAATTATTAATAAGATCTCCGAGGCTACCCGCTCTGCTTGTCCGTTTCAGCTGTGTGGCGGGGGTAAGGCTCTTTAATTTGTGGTCTCACTATATCACCAATTACTTTTACTTGCGTTTCGTGGACTAAACATATGGGCGAGGGATACAAATAATATATTTTCAGAAATTTAAATCACTGGGAATTTCATGAATACCTAATGAAAATTTTTCAAACATTGCTATGATTTTTAAAAGAAAAAATTCGATTAAATTAAAAAAGAAAGTGATTCAGTACTGGGCAAAGCCCTGCCACTCACCGCGTAAGATGGAACGTACACTAGTGGGTGGTATCGACCAGGTTGACTGTATACGTTCCCTGGAAAGTCTATCATATGCTCAAATAGAAGCAAGGAGTGGTTGGAGTGCTGAGTGCGTGATGTTTGTATATCGCTGTGGAGCCGCTAGGACAACTCGGGGACCCTTGTCTGCGCTGCTGGGTTGGTCTTTCACTCTCCCGTTATGTCGGTGGCTGTGTGCCAGCTCGGATCCGTGGGCCCGCTGTAGTCAGTCCCGTTAAGGCCTTCTACCGCCACGCAAACCAACAAGTCCGTCAGCTGTGAGGCTGATAAATCGACTCGACATTTTATTCGTTGCGTGCGTCTTCAGAGATCGAATTACGTGGAGATGTTCCTCCAACACAGTGACATATTATTTCATCGGAATGTTATATGTAGCAATTTTAATGTTCAAGAGGCCAAGTTGATACACAGTTTCAAATAAACCACACAAAAAAACGTAAAAACGCAAACCCGTTTTACTAGCGTAAGATCTTCTCGAGCTTTCCACCGGGATAGCGCGTCAGTAAGGGAACGTCTATAAACAACGTGCCGCGGTCTAGGGGGGAAGGTGTTGGCTGGAAAGCTACGCTGGGCTATGTGGTGGTGGTGGGGGGGGGGGGGGGGAGGCTTCCGAGCCACGCCACGTAGCTTTCCATTCATATATTTTTCCACAGTTGAAATGAGGTACAGAACACGCAACAGCATGTGAATGTTTATTTCCGTCATTTAATTATCTCCGTATGTAATTTAGATAGTCTGACAAGAGAAAACAGTACAAAATGTCTTCTAGAATCAACAGGGAAAAAACCTACGTGCTGCGTGGGGAAGTGGGGGGGAAGGGGGGGAAGGGGGTAAAGACAAAAGCCACGTCGGGCTACGTGGTGAGGAGGAGGGGGTGTGTTTACAAGTGGCCAAAATGAAGCTACGTGGTTTATGGCCGCTCCCTAAGAGGCGACGTTTCGGGGCCTGCCTCTGGCTCCATCTTCCTAAAAAGTGTGGGATTTCGGAAAAGGCCACGCTTATAACGCCTTCGGTTGCCAGGTGACGTCTGGGGCCAATATAAATATATATATATAAGTGTGGACTATTCCGAAATCCGACAATTCGCCGCAAGATGAAGCCAGAGGCAGGCTCCCAAACGTCGCCTCTTTCTGACGCTCTATCCCGGTGGAAAGCTCGAGAAGATTTTACTCACTTGACTCACCGAGAAAACCTATATTCTTCCATTTTATTTTATTGTAAGTGAAACTTCTCTGGATTTGCTAGGTGAAACGTTTAGGTGTAATTCTGCT
>CM061920.1:324036626-324215019 GCA_031002005.1 Vandiemenella viatica | reverse complement strand
TTGCTTGGATATCTTTGTTACCCAATAAGATGCAACGAAGGAAAGCAACCTAGCATTTCTCATGTTCCTTCGATTCAGTACCTTTTATTTCTTTGCATACTGCACAAAATACTGTAAGTTTTTGTGGATATATTACGAAGTTTATAAACACATATGTGCCATGTTTAGAAGCTAGAGTGAGTTAGTACTATCAGCACAAACAGCTTCCAGACAGGTTCCACAGGATGTTGTAAAATAAGGGAGTGTCCATAAACCACATAGCTTCATTTTTATCTCCTGTGAACCCTCCCCTCCCCCTCCCCACATAGCACGTAGCCTTTTTCTCGATTGATTCCAGAAGACATTTTCAGCTGTTTTCTCTTGTCAAGACTATACGGGGATAATTAAATGGCGGAAATAAATATTTACATGTTGTTGTGTGTTCTGTACCTCATTTTAACTGTGACTAATAATATGAACGAAAAGCTACTTGGCCTAGCTCGGAATCCAGAGTTCTACTCGCGAAAATCCCAACGTGAGGTCTATAATTGTCATAACAGGGCCGATATGTATTTCCATAAACATCGCTAAACAGAAGGCTAGAAAAGTGTTTTTACGTCGTAAGTCAGGGAAGAAATTTCTCCTTAAACTAGTTGTAAATAAGGGAGCGTCCATAAACAACGGCCTCATGTGAACCTCCCTCCCACGTAGCCCGACGTGGCTTTTGCCTCCCCCCTCCCTCACGTAGCACGCAGTCTTTTTCCCTTTTGATTCAAGAAGACATTTTGTACTTTTTTCTCTAGTCAGACTATTGTAAATTACATGCGGAGATAATTAAATGAAGGAAATAAATATTCACATGCTGTTGTGTGTTCTGTAACGCATTTTAACTGTGAAAAATGATCTGAATGGAAAGCTACGTGGCCTGACTCTTAAGCCCTCTCCCTCCCTCCCCCCCCCCCCCCAATGTAGTGCAGCGTTGCCTTCTAGCCAACCCCTCCTCCCCCCTTAGAGCAATCCACGTAGTTTATGGATGCTCCCTAACTCGCTCGTAAGGCAATTCTCATTATTACACAATGCTCAGAGATCTACTATTAATCAGAACAGCAGATGCGGAAGTGAGAATTTGTATCAACGGCGATCGACCTTTCCTCTGATGCTTTTAAATAAATCAATAATATTGAGTTCTTACCAGATTAATGATAATATTCTGACTTACTCATGAGAGAGGATACATGAATTTGTTTTGCTTCAATTAAATTATTTTTACCGGCGTTGGCTTTCTTGGAGGAACTATACGCCTGGATTGATTTCGCAACCCAAGTAAGACTTTGCTATCGAACCTTGATTTCACGAAACAGCAATCCCGAACGTTACAGTTCACCCATCAGACTTTGTACTTCGAGCAAATACACAAAGTATATCCCTAATAGATCTGTAATACTGAAACCGTTATATATATATATATATATATATATATATATATAAAACTTCTCGTTTTGTCAATTGTTGCAGTCACAATTTTAGAGCAGCGTATTTTATTTAGGGAAACTGATAAAATACGTCAGATGAAAAGGTGCGTATCATGGACTTCGTTGTGTTTAGAGCTACCATGGGGTGGTTTCATAATCTTCCATTTTCAGTAGCAATAAAATAATTTTCTCTAAATATGTTCACTGCATAACGGCAGGTTAAAAATAATATAAAAGACTATTGTACATTTTGTGATGAGATAAATGCTTTCATTGCAATGTCTTCACGGGTGTACCGCCGGATTGTGTTGTGGAAACACGATATTTCGACGGCTAGCTCCGCCGTCTTCTTCAGGTGTAGAGACATCTGCACTGGTCAGCTGACCCACAGATACTGAGATGGTTCGGGTGCCGCTCTTCATTTCTCAGTATCTGTGGGTCAGCTGACCAGTGCAGATGTCTCTACACATGAAGAAGACGGCGGAGCCAGCCGTCGAAATATCGTGTTTCCACAACACAATCCGGCGGTACACCCGTGAAGACTACATTGCAGTTGATTGCAGTCATACGCCGGGAAAGTCTTCGTTCTTACAATGCTTTCATTGTTTATGCTGACATCTAACGACTTTCACAGAAGTGGCTATGACAATATTTTGTTGGCGTTAGATGGCAGTGTAGTGCATAGGCCGCGAAATTTGAACTCGTCTGTGGTACCAATTTTGATCCCTCCAATAAGTAATTTTTAGCGACATGCTTTGCAATAAATGACAATATTTCCGTACCGGTGATGCTGATGATGACTTCAATGATGTCCTGCTGCTCTCTGTCCAATGGCTTTGCTAGCGTAACGACGCCAGTTTCCCTGTCGACAGTTAAGTGCGTGCCGCTGATGCTGTAGTGCACCGCAGAGCCCTCTGGATCCGATCCTCGTAACTGGTAAACTGGCGCCCCTAGCGGTGTATCTTCGGGCAGCGAGAAGCGCGCCATGTCTCCTCCCGCCACAAACTGTGGTGCTCTGTTCAGTTGTCCGCTCACAGGCGGCAGCACGAGTACCGCCAGTGCCACCAGGGTCGTCACCATAGGAACCGGCGGGAACATGCTGTAAATATGGACATGTGTTACATTATGCATTCTCTGGGAGATGGTTGTGTGAAGAGAAAGGGAAACATAAATTAATAAATTTAAAATTCTTAACAGAGCGATAATTTTAAAGCTTTGTTTTTTCTTTTGCAATTATTATTATTATCGATGAACTATACACACTGGTGGAAATTTTCATATATTATATTTTTACATTATACGATTTTTTCTTTTAAATTTTTATATATATATATTTATTTATTTTTGCCTTCAAGCCGTTTCAAATAATGTGTTTAGCACATTCCTGTGTAACATATTCTAATTCAGATAAGTGACTCGAAATTTAACGTTATATCGATAGCTTATCACAAGAGTGTTCCAAAGGAATTGAAATTTGTACAATTTATAAATGAACCGTTCTAATAGACTCTTTCATTTTCTTGCATTGAAATTTGATGTGGAAGCTCGTACTTCTAATGATTAAGAAATTAGCTGCAATTAATGAATGTGAAAAGCTGTTTTTTAACATTTATTTTTACCTAAATTTGCTAATGAAGCAAGAACAATATCTCCATCATTTTCCTGTTTAGTCGTATGATCGCGATTAAATTTAATCCCAGAAAAACAAGTCTTGTAAAAATAGATCAAGTCTCTTACTCGTCTGGTGACAAAAAGTTATGAGATCTTCTGAGCCAAGTCTACGCTATACAGTGTGTATTCACTTACAGGCCCGCCGCTAGCTGTTAGAGCGCCCGCGTGCAATACCGATTATGCCACCCAGTGGTGGATCTAGGAAATTTCTGAACCGGGTAAAAAAACTGTCGCCTCTTCGAAGCAACTGAGCTGTAGAACAAAAAAAAAAGGTCGCCCGCCGATCACTCGTTTTGCTGCCCCCCTTGATGTGCCGCCCGCGTGCGATGTACGCCTTGCACGCCCGCTTACGGCGGGCCTGTTCACTTGTGAAACAGAATGGTTTCTCTCGGTGTTATAGAGCTTATTTAGAATAATAGAAAAAATCTGGAGACTTGGCCAGTGTTCATACAATGTTTCGGTAAACCTATATAAATGACGCATTGCATAGTTTACATATTATAATATGCAATTTACTGCATATGATAATAAGCCACTTGTAAGGTAAACTTCTCGAGCAGTGAAGGGTCCTGACAGGAGATAGATGGGAGGGACTGCCGATTCCTCGCTGCGCTTGGAAATGATCCGAAACTGCGGGGGGACCAAAGGGAGACACTTGCCCACCCAAGGCTGCAGATGTGTGGCAAGAAGACCAGAAGGCCACCTGTAACAACACAGATGATCGTCCTAAGGACGAGTCTGCTTTCTATATGTCAATGTCACCCCCGAAATAAATGTATTTGGGCGAGAGAGAGAAACAGAAATAGAAAGAGTTGACTGCGCTACGTGACGTCACAAATGGTCTACCTAATAAGAGACAAGTGAAGTTCTGGAGGGCGTGAGATGTTTGATGATTGCTATGAGTTTCTCCAATGGCATAAAGTTTACGTTAAAATGTTACTAACATTTAGAAATGTTGGTTCGCATGTCGGGACATCTAGGGGAAGCGGGGGATGAGGATCATCTCTGGTTGGCCACTGAATCACGGGGGCGTTTCCTGAATGACGGAACCGAAAATGACTTGGGAGTTGGCTTCGAGAGGAAGTCATTCGTGATTGCATCTCGAGACTCACCGGGTTCCAGTGCAAAGAGCCAATAGCGCGGGTCAGTTTAAGACTTCATCTTAAACATAGAAGTTATTTGGTGAAAGTAGTAATTTTTTAGCTATACAACTGTTGTATGTAGGCTGGCAATACAAGTCATGTATCTTCAAGTGATGAGTGCGACCTGTTGCTACCTCTAGAAACGTTAAAGACAATACAGCTGTTCTTTTTCTTCTTTTTCAGTGTATGTGCCTATACTTTCATTGCACTGCAACGCCCTGGACAAAGAAATTTGTCTGATGAGATACTTGTGTTGCGCCGAATCCCGGACGCTGTACTATGCCAGACACATTTTTAGTAATTTTGTTTGGATGAGTAATTTTTGTCTGGAGCAACTGGCGCCCATTAAACAGCAAAATGATAAGCTAACACTTGCATCGTGTCTCGAATACCTTTGTTAATATTGAATGTTATGCAATCCTTTAAAAATTGTTACTTCAGAAATATGGCAATTACAATATTGTATGTCGACGACTAGATATTATATCAGTTTAATTAATGATTTTGTTCACCCTTCAAACTAGTGTCTTCGTGTGTATTGTGGGTTCGATTTGATTTTTTACTATTTTGTGTGTGTGTGTGTGTGCTTCCTTGTATATTATCGTACATATTGTTGTCTTGATTTTAATTAGTAATTATCCAATTTATGTTACAATGGCTAATTTCATATTATTTGTAGCAATCTACACTTTCCATTAAGGTGAAATCGCAGGAATATTAAACAAACCTATATTAAAATGTATATAGATATGAAGTAAAAGAGGCATATGACTGGAGAATGGAGATCGAAAGGCTACCGGTTCGAATCCCTGTCTCGGCGGGGATTTTTGTAAGCCCTTAACTCGACCTTCACCTCTGTGTAATGTGTAGTAAGGCAGAAGACTTCTGTGGTTCGGACCGAGAGTGGTGGTGTAACGGCTAGCGTTCTGGCCTCGCATTCGGGAGGACGGCGGTTCGAATCCCCGTCCGGGCATCCAGATTTGGGTTTTCCATGGTTTCCCAAATCACTCCAGGCAAATGCCGGGATGCTTCCTTCAAGAGACCATGGCCGAATTCCTTCCCATTCCTTGCCCCCCCCCCATCCTTTCCCGTCTCTAAAGAACTCGCTGTTGAGAGACATTAAGCAGTTAAAAAAAAAATGTGGTTCGGATTCCACGTTAAACTGTAGGTCCTTCTAGGGTTAAGAACCCTAGTTGTAACACTGATGTGGTAAACATCCTCAGCAAAGTCAAACAAAGGCTTAATGTGCTTAGTTGTCCCAAACGAACATACATGCATTCAAAAGAGATATGCATAAAGTTCCATTTAAATAAACCGTTAATCAATTGTTACATCCACAAACATATGTCATAGTTTACTGTACAAAGAAGATGGTTTTGGAGCCATTGGTAGAGGTGGGTGAAGAGAGTGCTGGGAGTGTACCAAGCTTATTTTGGTGACGTTATTTGGATGGATTTTGTTAGAAGAATTAAGAACAGTACACGGAAGGGAAAAGATGACCGTGACCACAAGCTGACACTTGTTAAGCGTAAAGGATTGAAAAATTTTCTTTGGTAGGCAAATGAGTCACGGAATAGAATACATTACCAATGACACTGAAAGAATTTAAAATTTGTTAAGGGCGATAGCAGAAGAATTTTTAAAAAAATTGACGGTCATTGAGGACTGACGACAGAAGTAAAATCTTAAATCTGTGAAGTAACAGTTTTTTGGATTTTCAAATTAATTGTAGCATCAAAAATTAAAATTTCTTAATTTGTACATTAAAATCATTAACATTAGTCTGTTTTTCACATCTAAATCTACAAAATATAAATACAACTTAATTGAAATAATAATTAATATACATTTTTATTATTTATACATAGTATTTACATTTATATGAATTTCAATTAACTTAATTTTCAACATTATTTTCATTGTTTGCACCAACGTCATTATCATTAATTTCAACAATACTTAGGTTAATGGTACTATCAATCATTTCATTATATTCTAAAAAGGATAAAACGGGCTTATGATAACTGAAGTAAGGGGGCATCCAAAAATTACGTGAGGTGTTGACCTTTTTTTTGACTCTACTGTCCCCAAATTTTTCGCAAAATCTCACGTGAGATTTCCGTAGATCCCCCTTCCCCCCTGGTGAGATCTGGTGAGATTTCGCAGGACCCCCCCCTCCTATTTCACCTCACGTAATTAATGGATGTCCCCTAAGAAAAAAAAAATACATATTTTCATCCTGAAATTTCGATAGTATATGGTAATAAACCCTAAATTTGAGATAAAAGTCAATTTGCATGTTTAGGTTTGAAATGAAAAAATTAAGACTTTTTTACAAATTTTTCAATCCAAAATTTCGGTAATATAAGCTAATAAACAGTAATTTCACATTAGTAACCATGTTTTCATAATTCGACACAAAAATATAAAATTTTATTGAATTTTTAATTTTAAAATTCGCGCCATTAATACTATCGAATAACAAGAAATCTATGAAGGTAACTCCTAACCAATATTAAATACTCATTGCATGATGTATTTCAGATGTTAAATATATTAAAAAAATATTCCAGCCGAGTACGCGAACTTCTTTCGTTCCCCAGTCACGCGCCTTAACCAACGGAGCCGCCAGATCGCTGTCAAAACGCAACACATCATACATATAGGTACAGATATACTGTTAACATTAGAAGTCGGTGACGTGAAGTCATAAGATTTTACCCATCCATTACCGGATTAACCACGTAGCAGGAGGTAGCAAATGCTACGAGCCTCGCGCCTTCTAGGAGGACTCGCGTCTCCTAGGGGGGAGCCGCACCTAGTCTAGATGGCCGACCTTTTTTTTAGTTCTACAATTTTCTCCCTTACGGCAAAAATCAAGGGCCTCTTCTTCACATTTGCTACGGGCCCCACGCTGTCTTAATCCGGCCCTGTACCCATCCATAAATCGACCAACTCGCCTGAAGAAATTTTCAATTAAAAAATCTAAGTTGGTCCACAACCCGAAGGATGGTCAAATCTTCCCAAAGGAGGATTTTTTTTTTTTAATGACATTCGGCTACCTATACCGTACAGTCAGCTCAGAGTGATTATCATGACTATTCCAGTGAATCAGTTCCTCCAGGAAATTGTTGCTACTAAGAATTGACACATAGACACCGCAGAACGGACCAGACATTCACATACACACAACACTTAAACACCCATGCCCTTGGCTGGACTCGAACCGGCAACCTTCGGCACCTCCTTCCACCTACGCTACCGATGCCGGCTCGAAGTAGATGTACCAGGCTATTGTGTCAGAGGCAGGAAGGCCAATTCCTTTTCTCAGGGACCTACAGTTTAACGTGGAATCAGAACCATGGAACGCCCCGGCATAGCTCATATAATCAAACACAACTCCTAAAAATTCTTGCTCATCACCGAATTTGAAGCGCGAGAGGAGAAAGAAACTTTCGGAAGTAAGCGCATTAACCGCTGAGCTACCGAATCACCTTGTTTTGAAGTATGCGTGTGTTAGGTACTATCAAAATCGGATAAAAAAACTGTGGGTTTGTATAAATATCATTTGAAAAAATTGAGGGATGTATAGGGGAAGAGGCGGAGTTTTCTTTTTGCCCGAAACCTTCCCATGCACGCACGCAGTAACTCAATAAGGTTTTATTGCAGACGAAATAATGCTATAGAAACGCATAGGAGATGAAGAAACATTCATTTTGTACTAACGTAGCTTTTCACGGCATTGTAAATTAATAAGCTCTTCTCGGACTTCCAGTCGTGTATAAATGTCGCAACTCTGGGACGCTTCTAAGCCGCCTATCTCTGACCTCATTTGCATAAACAAACAGTTGGTTGAAAATAAGGTCAGAGATAGACGCTTTCGAAACCTCCCAGAGTTGTGACATTTTTACACGGCTGGAAGCCCGAAAAGATTTTTTTTTTTTTACTTATGGCTTTACACCTCGTCGACGTCTAGGTCATTAGAGGCGGGATGGGACTGAGGATAAGAATCTGGAAGTATTTTGTCCATGTCCATTTGAAGGAAGCATTGCGGTAATCAACTTGAGTGATTTGTGGAAACCATGGAAAACCCAATTCTGGATGCCCGGACGGGGATTCAATCTGCTATCCTCCCGAATGCGAGGCCAGAGCGTTAATTTCTCTGTGAAAAGAGTTTATTAATATATTAAACATTCATCTTTATATATTAAATCAGGTATAATCTTTAGTTTCACTGCTTTCCAAACGCAATACGTCATACTTATAGTAACAGATATACTGCTATCACAGCATGTTGATGACGTGTACTCATAAGGATTTTACCCATCCAAAAAGCGTCCAACGCGCATATTATACGCGCAACACGTCATAGCATGTCGGTGACGCCACCTCATAGATTTACCCCCATCCAAAATTCGCCCAACGCGACTATAGAAATTTTCATTTCAAAAACATGAAGTGTGTAATGAATTTATAACAGGAGAATATGATCCATTGCAATTAAGTAAAATTTATCGAACGTGAGCGGTTAACACTCTGGCCTCCAATTCGGGAGGACGCCGGTTCCAATCCCCGTCCGGACATCCAGATTTGGGTTTTCAATGGTTTCCCCAAATCATTCCAGGCGAATGCCGGGATGCTTCCTTCAAAGGGCCATGGCCAAACTTCTTCCCGTTCCTTATCCCCAGTTTCATCCCGCCTCTAATGCCCTCGACGTCTACGAGGCGTAAAGCCATAAGTACAAAAATAAGTAAATTAAATTTGTCAATTGAAAACCAATTATTGTTGACATTTAATTACAGCCAAGCATCATTTAATTAACTGAGAGAGAATACGACACAAAAAAAAAGTGAAAATTAAGTACATTAAACAAAGATGCCAAATTTTAGTCATGGAGACGATCAGCAATCAGGTAGATGAACACCAAACTTCATGAAAATCTGACTCGAATGATAATAATAACAAACATCAGTTAAAAAAACGGGCAAGCTATTTCATTGGATTTTATAACACAAAGGTGCTTTCCGTCTCGAAATAAAAACTTCGCTCTACTGTCAAGAATGTGGAAACTGCATTATTCTCCCTAGCCCCTTTAGATCCAAATTTACTTCCTATTCTTAATTCACGGTGGAAAATCTGGGAGTAGCAGAATATCAAACTGAGTGCACAACACTGGTCTCAATCGTCGAAATGCGTAATTGGTACAGCCACCCTCTAATATCGGTATATTTGTACCCAAAATTGCTGCAAAAAACACCAATGACCATGCTTTGCGTGGTAATTTGGCACAAGCATATGGCGCACAAAGATGGGATGAATGGCATGTGCACTTAAGTTTAAAAATTTCGTTTTGCAGCAAATTACAACAGAATTATTACACTCCATCATTACGTTTGACTCATCAGATGCAAAACCCATTACAACATTTTCATATGGAATATCATTGCTTCTAAAAATAAGTTTACAATGTGTTCAAATAAGGATGCTGCATCAGCAGTTTCGAATGCAATAAGAGCTAAAAATAAAAATAAAAAAAAGCTTTGATGCGATGATTTTTTGCATATCTCACCCCTAAGCACAAGTGTTTGGTTATGGTAACAATAAGCGAAAACTTAGTTTGTCGCAGATCTTCACATAAATTATCAAAACTTTCTTTACCCATAATCTGATCAATTAAGGCGTGAGTTTTCGTTTGCAATTTTTGAATCGGCACAAACGGACTGTATCAATTTCGGTAGGTGCTCCATAATAGTAAATGGTACATAGTGTTCTGCAAAAACAAGGCTAATAACAATGTAAATACTGATACTTTGTAAAAAATAGTGAAATATTTTTATCTTGTTCAGTTCGCATATCAGGTTTTTCAATTTTTGTCACAGTAAATGAAGATATGTTTGTGATTTTATATTTGATGACACCGAATTTGCTTATGAAGAATTGTGTTTCTTGAGAAAGTATTCCTCTGATGTAATATTAATATCCTTATTACAACTCTTAGAATAGGCATAGTTTGCGTTTTACGACTTTTTGCAGCCAACCTTTTCTATGAAACTGAAGGTATTTTTTTCTTTTTCTTTTTGTACTCGCTCTTATACTCAGTTTTATTATTTTTTTAAAAAAATTAATTTAATTGCAATGGAGCACAGGCTCCGGTGGCAATTTCCCTACACACCCATCTTCCCCCAATCCTGCACCCACTAACATTTGCCCTCTACAAATTTTAACTTTAAATTATTTTAACGTTTTCGGTAAGTTATTCATCATTTCCGTTCTTCGTCTGACGAAATTTTGACTTAGTAACTCGGAAAAAATTTCTCTTCTAAGTGATGAAAATTAATGAACAAATGAAATCCGAATTCTCGTTTATAACGACAACGAATTAACTCGGGAATCTCCTAAAAATGTCGAAAGTGTTGGGCACCAGGGTATTCCCCAAAAGATATCGGTAACATTCTGCAATAGATAACTACCTATCATATAATCGATCAAGGAATTCCCAGTAAAATATAAACAAAGAGGGTTGCCAACTTGAAAATGTAAAATCGGTAAAAAAAAAAAAATCTGGAAAAATTCCTTGTACTGCCAGAAATAGTGGAAACATCGTTACATTTCAGTAGGACAGACCAAATATCGGTAGAAATACCGAAAAATCGGTAGTTACGAGATCACTGAGCTGTTTAGCTACGTGGATAGCGCGGAACGCGCTTAGCCGGAAGTGTTTTGAGCGCACGTGTCTACCACGCCCTCCGCAGACCAATCACATAGCGAAAGTTTCTCCCGGTAGAGGCGTCTCACAATGATGTGCAACCGCACACACGCCACGGTGTAAGTAATGGCAGGGTGACAGGGCGGGATTAAAACAGCACGGGGCCCATAGCAAAATGTGAAGAAGGGGCCCTTGGTTTTCACCGTCCGGGGCAATAGTAGAGCTAAAAAAACTAACGGGCCTGACGGTGAGACTTCCGGAATCCTAGGCTATAGAAAGCGCGGGGTACGTAGCATTTGCTAACTGCTGCTACGTGGCTAATCCGGTACTGACGGTAGAATAGGTTGTGGTGGACAATTTCTAATCACCAAGCGTGGTGGGTGAGCGGTAACGTTCTGGCCTTGCGATACGGGGATCGCGGGCTCGAATCTCCGTCCAGCTATCCAGATTTCGGTTTTTCGAGGTTTTCCGAAATCACTCCACGTGAATACGATGCATAAAGACACAAGCAAAAGAATTTTGAGCCCCAAGTTCCCTTTCTGTTTCTTTTTCTCTGACATATTCCACTGTTTAGCTGATTATTTCTCAGGAGTCTCCCTTCATTATTAACCTTCTTCTGATTGCATTTCTGTTTTGAATTTCCACTGGTTCTAGACGTTCCTCATTTATATCATTATTCTAACTGTAATGTGCAATGTAGCTATAATGTATTAATATAAAGTTGATCATAAATTTATTAACTGCAACCAAATGTCTTAAAACTTGCGGCGGTTCGAATCCCCGTCCGGGCGTCCAGATTTGGATTTTCCATGGTTTTCCAAATCACTCCAGGCAAATGCCGGGATGCGTCCTTAAAAAGGCCATGGCCGAATTCCTTCCCATTCCTTGCCCCCATCCTTTCCCGTCTCTAAAGACCTCGCTGTTGAGAGACGTAAAACAGTTACAAAAAATGGCGTCTAGGAGAATCTGTAACCACCGTTAAGTTTCACAATTTTCATTTTAACGTGTTGAAAAATCACACTTATATCAGAAACTAACAATACTTTATTTTGTATAATCAATGCTGTCAAGTTGTTTACACATTTCTCTCGTTTCAGAAGAATTATTTAAAAATAAAAGGCAGCGACAGAAGATCCCTCTAGACTATATTTGGAATGCTACTGCAAACGAAAAAGGTTATTCACGCGAGAGAAAGGCCATTAAAACACAAATCTGATCATATCAATTGGACCGAGCGGGGCGGTGTAACGGTTAGCGTTCTCGCCTCTCATTCGGGAGGACGGCGGTTCGAATCCCCGTCCGGGCATCCAGATTTAAGTTTTCCATGGTTTCCCCAAATCACTCCAGGCAAATTCCGGGATGCTTCCTTCAAAAAGGCCATGGCCGAATTCCTTCCCATTCCTTGCCCCCCATCCTTGCCCCCCATCCTTTCCCGTCTCTAAAGACCTCGATGTTTAAAAGAGACGTAAAGCAGTTACAAAAAAAAAAAAAAAAAAAAAAAAAAAACCATATCAATTGGAGTTACTATATCAAAAACTCTCAAGTAAACAAACGCGCGACTAGTGCTGCCACGCTTGCGGCTTTCAATATCCGTAGATGACCACTAAAATTTCCGTAGATTGGGTACAAAAATCCGGAGACTCGCTAACTGAAAGACTGAAACAATAATTATTGAAGAATACTTTTTGTTTCCAAGTCTTTAAAATTCGAAATACAAAATAATATTCTACATTGAAAGTGAGAAATATCTCTGAAATTTTTTTTTATACATCGTTAATTTTATCACTGCTGCTGCTTTTCCTACATTTTTTTTCCAGAGTCCATACATTTTGTTTATTGACATTAAATTTATCAAATCTTCTCTAAAAGGAAATGTTAAACTCTGCGACCCCTTTGATTCTTGAAAGGTACTGCTTTGTAAGTCGTGCCATCGAGCGTGTCACCGTGCATAAAGAGTGCGCCGATAGTTCTGTATTACGGTCTTTTAAGATCTATAAAATCTATAATAAAACAAAATATGAGCTTTATTTCAATCGTTGATTCACACCTCACACGAGTGGTTGCAAGGAAACGATTCACAATTATTAACAATTCTAAACTGCATTAACACTATAGGCTCACCGTTTAACAAAATGTGATCCGGCGGCAAACCCGCGAAGAATATGTACCAATAATACGCCGGGAAAGACTTATCTTTCATAAAACACAAACATACGGAAAAAGGGTTTTCAGTCTGTGCCGTGATTGGCCCTCCTTAGTGCGTGATCTGAGCCCGTCACGGTCTGTGGCTTTCTCCACGGTCTCCCACGACTTAACCTACAGTGAACAGAACGCATTCCACTGACATACAATCATCATATACATCATTTCCAAAAGCCGTTTCTCCACTCATACTTAACCGAAATAGGTTAATGAACTATAATAGACTATTTGACGATTTTTTTAAAAATGGTTTTAAATTTTTTATTGATACACGTTATTCACCGGGTACTATTTATTTCTTCACTAAAGTGCTTATTTTACGTAAAATTCAACGATAAAATTTAGAATATTTAACCCTTTCGTGGGCACATTTTTCTGAGCTTATTAGAGATAACAGTTGGGGGTTCAATCACTTGCTATGGCACACCTATTACATACCACGCAAGAAACAAAAAATTTTAGGCACAGGTTTTTTTGAAAATTTATGTGGGAAGATGGCTTCCCACGGACCACGGATTTCTTTCAAAAATTTACACTGGAAAACAATATTAAAAAAATGTATATTATTGGTAGATGTACTTTTATTCACAAAATATTAACAAAAGTTACACTACTGAGTGTTATGGAACAATCTGAAACATGGATCAACACACAAAGCGACATTGCAATTTGAGCACATTATTCTTGTTCTTCATTCTTCTTTTCTTGTACTGCATAAACGACAACGCCTATACTTCACAATTTTCTTTGGAAGATGTTCACCCACATTTGACAGTCTGACTTCATTAGGAACACTAATACTGTGTGCTTTTTTTGAAACGAATACAGGTGGACGCCCACGTCTTTTCCTTGATCAGAATCCTGACAGTAATTGTCTTGGTAACTGCAGATATCAAAAATAACCACGAAGTAACACCAAAACGACGATTTCCTGACACGAAACTGAGCCCAAAAAAACAAATAATGCACCGTCAATTGTTGTCAGTGTGACTGCTGGCAGCAGCGGGAATTTTTGCGTGTTTCTCATACTAATATACAGATGGCAGCACCAGCTAGATGTGGGAATGTTGAGTCTCTTGGCCCCTGGAAGACTTTAAAGTATGTGGGAAGCTATCTTCCCACCGCCCATGAGCCGCCAAAACGCTCCTTTGCTGCCTGGCGCGGTCCAACGACACTTGTGACGTCACGTACCAGAAAGCGCTCACACCACATAAGTAACGTATAAATTTTGTGATCATTAAGATATCGATGGACAGTATTTCATAGTAACACATAGACATCGTAATGAATTATTTCTATTATTATTTTTAATTCAGCAACGACAGAGGCAAAATGGGTGCCAAATCGAATATCTGTCACCAGGAAACAAGATCCCATTAATTTACTTTATCATTTTTGACTAACTGTTACCCGCAGTTTCGTCACGGTGTGTGAACAGTACCTTCTTTCATCTCTCCTGCCCCCTCCCCCTCCCCCCAATCTGTAAGAAATTCCATGTTCCAACAAAAAAGGTGTCAGAAAAAGATTTAAAAAAAAATTACTTATGGCTTCACGCCTCGTCGTCGTCGAAGTCATTAGAGGTGGTATGGGACTGCGGACAAGGAACGGGAAGGAATTCGGCCATGGCCTTTTGAAGGAAGCCTCCCGGCGTTCGCCTGGCGTGATTTGGGGAAACAATGAAAAACCCAAATCTGGATGCCCGGACGGGGAATCGAACCGCCGTCCTCCCGAATGCGAGGCCAGAGCGATAACCGCTCACCCAAAACCCTGGGTTTGAAAAAAACAAATGTGTTATGTTAACATTTTCTGTTAAGGTTCCTTCCACCTAAATACTTTCCTATCTCGTGTGTTTGTAATGTTATGGTTACTTCCAGAATTAGTTTGTATCTTATTTTTCTGATATATGGACGAACTGTTTAGTTCAGAGGCCTGGATTTAGCCGCATATCACACCTCTCTCGGCTATGCTAGCCTCATAGCTTGCGGTTGCGAACATTCTTTCATTAGTTTTTAAATTAGATTCAGTAGCGACATGGGTTTAGAACATGGGCGCCGGCAGGATTACACTAAGGGAGGTGCATCTGTTTCTTTTTTTATATATAGATTATACAAGTATATAACACTTATTATTTATTAATTATGGAAACTGAATTTATTAACGATGTGTTGAACACATTTCGAAAACAACCTAGGGGCATTAGTTATTATCCAAACAGTGAATTTTTGTTTCTTAATCTTTTCCGGTGTATTTTCTTTCATAGCAGGGGGTTGCAAGTGCACCCCCTAGTACCCCCCTCCCGGCGCCCATGGTTTAGAACCAGGCAATTGGTAAGAGGCGTCCATTAATTACGTGTGGTGTTTTTCCGGCATTCCGGACCCCTCCCCCGTCTGCTGAGATCTGGTCGGAATCCCCCCCCCCCCCAGGAGACGTGAGATTTTGACGGGATCTCCCTACTGCTGCCGACCAACCTCCTAGTGTTTTTAGACCCTTCTTTTTAAGCTCTCTTGCTTCCGACGGCGGTTATACCCTCCCCCCCCCCCCCACCAAAGTTAGTATCTGTGTCGTTTGCTGATCTTATATTCTCTCCCCCCCCCCCCCAAACGTAAAAACCACGCCGTTTGTGGACCTTTTTTAGCTCTATTCTCCATCAAGAATTTAAAAAGATGATGTGAGATTTTCTTCGAACCACCTCCCCCCCCCTCCTTAGAGAGATTTCGCTGGACCCCCCTCCCCCCCCCTATTTCACCTCACGTAATCAATGGACGCCTCCTAATGGGAAACAGTGTAGGCATTACAGATCGTAAATTGTGGATGGTTGGAAGAGTGGTTTGATGGCTCAGTGTAGGAGGCGTCTGACTGGAGATCGAAAGGTCCCCGGTACGAATCTCGGTCTCTGCAGAGATTGTCAAAGACACTTTACCCGACCTTCACCTCTGTACAGCGTGCTGTGTAATGTGTATTACACCATAATGCGTCTATGGTTTCGACTCCACGTTAAACTGCAGGTCCTCTGTACCTCGTAGGACTACTGCGCTATGATAGGCGAAGCGGTAACACACAACATTCCCCGCGGCACGTCGATGTTACGCAAAATGTTGCACTCTGTGGGACAGCGGGGAACGTTGCAGCGTCACCCAGACTCAGTGTCACATTTGTCCCCTAGTGTATGCGGCCCTTTAAAGGCGCGTTCCCACGGCGCGTGGTACTGGACGCCTCTCATCTTTGCCGCATATGCTAGCAGGGACGACGCGGCTCGACCCACCGCTAAGCGGTAAAAGATGAAAGGCGCGTACTGCCTCACCACGTGCCGTGGGAATGCACCTTAAGAAGTACGTATTGAAATACAGTTCCCGAAATATATATAGACAGAGAGTGATGGACTACACGGATAGAACATACGGTAGAGAACAATATTTGTAATATCAAGTTCGACATTATCTTTTATTGACTTATAGCTTTGTTGCTGGGAAAGCAGAACTCGAAAGTGAAACACGACTGGGAGCAAAGAGTACGAGACATTTCCTCCCTAAATCGCTTAACTTTAGGTTTCTCGTCTTGTTGATGTATTATTGGTTATTCTAATCGCTCCGTCAGCACTAATGGCCTTTTGTGTTTGTCAGCGGCAGTGTCATATTCGCCAAGACAACTGACCATTGAATTAGCAGAGGGATGCGCTGCAGTGCTGCAATTGTTAACGGAAGGTTTTTGAGAGGTGTGGTATTTCTACCGTACACAACTTCAATAACTATCGATTTTTTTCCTTGCCCTTACGCAAAAGTAAGACGCCGCTGTATTCCCAAACACTTGAAACAGTACCTTGCACACTAGTATATAACATTCTCTGTTATATATCTGAAGTCCTCTCGATTTATTCCTCGACACAAGAAAAATAAAGTGAGGTAGGACTAAATATTGATCTAATATATTCTAGTGTTTCAATAAATAAATTGATTCACTTCTTGTGAAATTTTGTTTTATGAGTATTTGTAAATAAGATGTTTTTTGTAGTGATTCTAAATAAGAGGCAAGTTCGTAGAAGGATAACCTGAAAGATGGAATCCCAACATTTCTTACTAGCCAAAGAAAAAATATCCTCACAATCCACTTCGTTTGCTTTCAGTCCAGATTTTTCTTTCTACCCTGATAGAGGGACTGTAATTTACACGGCAATGAACATACTGAGAAGCCATTGGCAGGTTGCTGAAAAGTCTTCTGCCGTGGCTACAGTGGCAGTGAGATAGAGCGGGAAAACATTTTCAAGTGTGAGACAGGGCGTAAGAAGTGAGCGGTTACACTCTGACCTTGCATTCGAGAGAACGCTGGTTCGAATCCTCGTCCGGTCCCCCAGAGTCAGATTTTCCATGGTTTCCTCAAATCCCTCCAAGCGAATGCTGGGTTGGTTCCTTAATAAGACCATGGCCTAATGTCTTCCCTTTCCTTGTTCGCAATCCTTTCCCGCTTATAATAACCTCGACGTCGACGAGGCGGAAAGCCCTAAGCAAAAAAAAACAACACAACAACAACAACCAATAATGTTATCAGCGTGGAGAATAAAAATATAACAGAGAAAAATGGAAATTATGATAGACAATACTAGAACTAGATTACCAAACCTGATATGAAATTTTAAACGGAAAGGAACAAGAGATATAGGTCGGCTCAAAAGAAGATGTGAAGAAATTCAAATGTTAAGTCGGAAACGGTAACTTCCTGCACCATGAAGGGCAGAAAGAGAAAATTATAGGCCGAAAATTGATCCTTGTGGAAAGAAGGCTTATTTTGGCATGTAAGAGAAAAGAGCTTCTGTTCGTTTCACCCAAGTTCTTGCAACAAGAGACTGTATGTGTGTGAATTCAAATGCTTTGCCGAAACCTAGAACCCTCAAGGTCGTTGGCTCTGGAGTCTCTACTGTCAAGGGTGCTACAAGATAAATTCGTGTGTTTATTATATTGGATCTGCCTGATATGATCTGTGCAGCATGGGTGTACTGGCAGTGTAGAGTGTAGAAGCGGTTAGTTGGGGCTGGTCCGCTATGCCAGCTGGGCTCGGTCGTACGGTACACACTGGGCGTCTGACCATAACGGAACGCTCTGTCCGAGTCCGCTTTCACTGCCAACGCTTAACTCGGCGGGGTCACGAGGCAGGCGGTAAACCTTCAAACTTAATTTAACTGCGATGAAGCGTGGCAATTTCCCCACACATTTTTACCTTTCTGCGCTTGAATTGTTTCAGCGTTTTTGGTAAATAATTCATAACTTCCATTGGTAACGCATTGCAATCCCTAAATCCTTTACCTGAGAAACAAAATTTTTACCGCATGCTTATGCCTGAAATAGAGTGCCATTTTGCGGTCAAGGTCATATTTTCTCTTGCATGCATCACTTAATTCTTACACCAATATCTTTCCACTCCTCGTCATCAATATATGCCTTGTACATTCCCATGACTCTCTTGCCTTCCAATGAAATGCACTCAAGCTTCATTATCGTAACAGTTACTGATTGTGTTCTTCAGTAATTTCCACAATCAAATATAGCAGCAGGGTCGCCGTAAGCGGGCGTGCAAGGCGTGCACCGCACGCGGCCGGCACATCGAGGGGGGCGGCAAAACGAGCGATCGACAGTCGCCGCCTCGCGATAGTTGCCACTCCATTGTCGCCGCGACGAAATTTGCGGCGTATTATGTAGCGGGCGACCTTTTTTTTAGCCCAACAGCTGCTTCGGAATGGTAACAATGGGGGCGGCAATCTCCAATCTCACAGTTTTTGATCCAGTTCAGAAATTTCCTAAATCCACCACTGGCTGTAGTTAGACAGGGGGCGGCATAATCGGTATTGCACGCGGGCGCTCAAACAGCTAGCGGCGGGCCTGTATAGCAGCATCTATTGATCTACTGTAGAAGATTCTAGACGTTTGTGAGATTTTCTGCCAATCAGATAGTTCCTCCAGGTTTGAATTGAACAATTACATTATTCTTGCTATAAAAAAGTTTTGGAAACTCGACACTACTCATCTACTGCATTAAAAAATTCCCCATGGTCATGTTGTTCTACGATATATTAATTACGAAATACGCCAGAAAGTATTGAAACTTTAACTAGGAATTGTGGGCAACTATAGCAGTAATACATTCACCGGATAATCATGGTACGGCTAGTAGAATAATATAAAACGCCTGACACGAATGCATAATAATTAATGATCCCGACATAATAAAATATCGTCTTAGTCAAGAGAAATGACATTTATGTAGGGGACTTCGTTCTGATTCGTAACAAGTACATTTACGATATTAACGTTTCGGACACAACGCGTGATCTTTCACTGTGTCTTTCTTTGGTGGACTATTGGGTTAAAGTTAGGTAATGCGGATGATATGAATCCCGATGTTGCTAACAATTTTCATGGATCCTCAAACTGGGCTTCGCCTCCATGTGAACGTCGGAATGATACCCCGTGGTTCGGATTCCCAACCAAACTGTAGATACCGTTCATATCTTTCACACGATAGGATTACCGGGTCCACAGGCGAAACGGAATGCGTAGCACATTATAAGTCTGTTACCAGGTCATTAATGCCACGCAAAGTTTATTTAATCTAGTGTTACCTTACAATTTCTGGGAAATTTCTTGATATAGATCATTCTAACAGGTTCCTATATATATATCATCGATGATTTCTTTCCCATTCGGTAGTAAAATTTGTGAAACCAGTGCGCTAAGACAACTTCGTCAACCAGCGTTTATGTATAAGGTCAAAACGTCTTCAGCTATCACTTAACGCTACGAGCAGATGGAATTTCTAAATCGGTGTCTTGCAAGACTATGACACTCGGTCCACATAATTTATTTATTAAATTTTGTTAATTGTTTAAGAATTGTCGTCATTAGAGCGGATAGAGGATGGCTGGCAAGCACAGAGAGAAAATTAACCGTAGCTCTTAAAGAGAACCCCAGAAAACATTTTCCTCGAGTGATTCTGGGATCCATATATCAAATAAGGTAGACTAACTCTTTGGTTGACAGACGGCGAGTCGTTTTATGTCATGAAGCAAGTACGATTCTTATCAATCAGAATAAAGAATGTTGCCCTCGTATTCGACTAAGGTGAAGAACGATGAAATTAATGACGGGGAGATACTTCTGGGGTCGTTATACTGTTCACGCAACTTCAATCAAGCGCCGAGGTCTTAAAAGGGAACAACGAACTCTGTCAGAACTACGGTAAAGTCTTCAGAATGGTCCATCTCTCCTCGTGTTTTTATACACGTGGCATCAAAAGCAAATCTTTGATAAGTGGGAGATCCAGAAGGACTGTTCGGTGCCATTGTTTTCGATTCGCCGCGCAATGTGCCCGTTGTCGTGGCTATTCTGTCCAAGCCCAGTAATCCCTCCTGATATAGGGGACCAAAGAGCTCAACGTGGAATTCGAATCAGGGAGGCGTTCTGGCGAAATTCACATTACACAACAAGTTGGGCCAGAGTTGAAGGTCGGGTTAAATGCCTCTGAAAATCCCAACCAAGACAGGATTCGAACCTGGAACTTTTCCATCTTCATTCAGAAGCCTTAATCACTGAGCCACCAGACCATTGCATTATTTAATGAAGAGCGTCCATACGCCAAGCAGTAACGAATCGGGGACAGTCTAGCCTTGTGTACTCAGATATGAACTATTTTATGTTAAACCAAGAGATTTCTCACTGCCCCACTTTCCCACGATACCGTTGGCCGCGCAAGAACAGTAGCCGACGCTACCGCCTGTGTTTACCGGAAACTAGTGGCTTCACCGCAATCTGCTTCCTGCACTCAGATCACATGACCTACGTCCACCCCATAACTGCGGAGGTGAAACAACGTACTTTCCACTAGGCTCCACATTCTAAATGAGGATCATGCTTCATTTTGACTTGTCGATTATTGTATATTCAGAAATAATTCACCCCTCATGCCGTTGACTACTCTGCGCTTTGTTTATTTTTTTGTCATCAGTCTCTCGACCGGTTTGATGCAATATTCCATCTCTTCCTATCTTGCGCTAACCTCTTCATCTCAATACACCCCGCGTCCTGAATTATCTGCTTTATATATTCTAATGTTTGTCTACCTCTACAGTTACTTCGTTCGACTGTTCCCTCCACTAATAAATTACCCAATGCCGCATGTCTGAAAATTTGACCCATCACCCTATCTCTTCTTTTTGTACTCTTCCACAGATTTCTTAACCACTTAATTTTAAGCATCTTTCTATGCTTAAATTTTCCTTCTATCTGCTTTTCCTTAAGTCAATGCTTCACTACCATAAAGCGCTGTGCTCCCCACGTAAGCTTTCTGACTCCTAGAGCAATATTTGAAACTAAAAGATTACTCTTTTTTAAGAAAATTCTTTTCGGTAATGCTATTCTGTTTTATTTCCAAAGTAACAGAATTCACTTACTTCTCATGCATACTATTTTCATATTTAATGTACTATTTTTACGATCCTTCAAATCGAATCTCTTGCGACTGTTTAGTCAATCGGTGATTAGTCCAAGAAAATGTGTAATTTGAAACTGAAAGAAAAGTAGTCTTCAGGAAAACCAAGAAATGGACTGATTAATAGTGTCCGAGAAAGTGCACAACGAGTTGGATAAGAAGTAAAAGAGTGAGGACAAAAAACGTTGGAGAGTATTTTGTTCAAGATATATCCATCCATAGGCTGGTTACTGTACGATATATATATATATTCCTTATGACTTTGTGCCTCGTCGACGTCGAGGTCATTAGAGACGGGATGGGGCTGGGGGCAAGGAACGGGAAGGAATTCGGCCATGGTACATTTGAAGGAAGCATCCCGGCATTTGCCTGGAGTGATTTGGGGAAACCATGGAAAACCCAAATCTGGATGCCCGGATAGGGATTCGAACCGGCGTCCTCCCGAATGCGAGGCCAGAACGTTAACCGCTCACCCTCCACGCTCGGTACTACAATATGTTAACGAAGATCGTTTAGAATTTTTTTTAAAATCTTAAGAGCAAAGTTTGCATACTTGAAAGACTTTAAAATTCTGAGAGTAAAATTAGTGGATTAAAAAGCATCTAAAAAGAGTCAGTGGACCGAGAAAATACCTTAAAAATAGTTACTATAAGAAAAACCAGATTAGATAAGATGTGTCTTTAGAGGGTAAAAAGACTACATACAAGCTGGGGAGGATAGCGAATAGTTAACAGAAAAATAAAGTTAATGTAAGACATAATGTAGCAATCTCCGGTTGTAAATGGGTGTTAAGATAATTTATCATTCCCTCCAATCAGTGTCAGCGAGTACAGAAAAAAAAAAAAAAAAAAAAAAAAAATGTGTGTAGTCATGGAGTTGAACGCCCACCAACACGTGACACAAGCTGAATAGAAAAATTTACCACGGTCAGCCACAAATGGGAATAAGGAGCCGGAATTCAAAAAAGGTAGGTTGTACACTGACGTGGCATGCCGACATCGATACGAGTGGCTTAGGCGTATCCCCTCCACAATTACGGCATGAAAACTTGTTTGCAGGAGTCAATCCGCTCTAATTCTTGATTCTCATCTTGACTGTCCCAAGTTCAGTCATCTTCAGAATGCCGCCAGTGGTGACATCACCTCTGGGAGATCGTATCCGCATAAGAATATGGAAGAAATCTGATAACAGGTGGGCAATAATCCTGGTTTCGGATTGTTCGAGTAGTCTGGTTTGGGTTATCTAGTTGCCCATACCAAAGAGCTCGTTTGTCACTGAACACTCAGTTTCATTCTCCGCATTATACAAAATATACCTTAATTCATCTATGCTTGTATGTTAGACCATTTTTCATGCCTTATTGTGTAAACCTGTGAAGATATTTTGTGTGTGATTTTATTCACACCGAATCGTGTTAGTAAACGTATATCTTTATACACCAAACAGCCTATTTTTGATTGGAGATACTATCACAAGTTCTCAAATCCGAGTTTAGGTGGTCCTACCAGTGGTTCTCCGAACTGAAGCCCTTAGGTTCGAACCTTGGTCAACTAGCTCTTGTTTAGGCCACCTTTCAGTTCATCCCCTTAGTGAAACTATAAAGAATGGAGGAAATAGGAAGACCAAAGAGTGATTCTGAGTTAGATAGTAATGCTGTCAAGTATCTACCACGAGATTATGACACTAGATTTATGTTTCTCTCCTCGACAGGCTACAAACAAAAGCATCGAATCTGTCAAATTTAATTTCACGTTTGTGGTGAAATCGCATTTGATAGAAGTTGTGACATTTGTTCCTAACCTCTTTATTTATTTATTTATATTTATGCTATTGGTTAATTATTTTGTTGTTATTGCTATGTGATTATTACTATTTTAAATATAAATTATGTGGATGTTTGTAATTAAATGTAATAGGGTTTCCACAGATAGTAACACGTGTAGGAAGTGAGGTATTATTAGTATCTTAGCCTGTAAGCATAGATAGTGAGTATCTTTGGTAGAGAGTCGTGCGCCAACGTCTGCGCCGTGAGACTCGTCTAGCGATTGTTGATCAGAGCATTTAGTAAATTTTTTAGGGAATAATGTAAATTGTGAATGTGTAACGTCGTGATTGAATTTAAAAACATTAAATTTAACGTGACTGTGAACCGAACTGCGTATTTTCTTTAAAAGAAAAATAATGAATTCTTCTGATTATGTCGTGGGCAGGTTTACCGACCCGGTGGTACTTATCAATAATTAAAAGAAACTATTGGCTTGCAAGCATTATATAGTGGTGGTGAAAGGGTCAAAACACCCACAACACACCGTTCCTTAATTTAAATGTGGTGTCAAATACCTGTAGAGAAGCCACTGGTTTACGACAGGCGCATAAATTCTAGAAAATTGTCAGAAACAGCCCGCTATTGACTCAAATTGTAAAGGATCCACAAAGTTCACTGTAAACTGAAGTTTATGCGGCCCATCTAGCACTTGAGACGATGGTGTAGGAAGATAATCAGTTCTGCACCGTAGCAACCAACGAATATATCTCTAAAAATGTTCACCTCTAGCTTAAACTAATTTCCTTGGCAAAATATGGACATATTCGAAGGGCCAATCACACAGTGAATATGGACTGGACGTCGAAAAATTATAGAGGTTATTTGATAGTTGAATAAAAGATAAAAATACAGAAATTATTTATTCATTTTTTAACTAAAGACAATAATTGGAAAATTACTTTCAAAAATAATGTTGTTTAAATGTTGACCGTTATATTGCTGGTGGCATTCTTCTAGTCTCGAACGAAGATTGGCAATGATGTGTTGACGAAACTGAATTAATCTCTTTAGATTTGTCTGTTTGTTTTTGTGTAGCCTACTATACTTTTAAGGTAGCCCCATAAAAAAATAAACAAGTGGATACGTATTCCTTCCAGGCTGGTTGATGTTACCTCACCGTTAAACAATCTTAGCTGGTAATGATTCAAGTTACTAGAACAAACTAGTCTTCTTGCTTGTTTGAAATTAAATTTAGTCGTAACTTGCAGATTATAAATAATGATGTCGATAGTCATTGAAATTATTTCTTATATCTTGATGTTGTCGTTGCTTTGTGTTACAGCGAAACCGTATGATGCCGGAGATTTTATACAAAGCACATATCAGTATAAAACTTTAACAGACGTGGAGACAAGATAATGTGTTCCCGCCAGTGTGGTCCAGTGAGCTGATCGGAGAGGTTCAACGGGGCACGAACCAAGGACCCCGCGTATCGACCTTTCTGACTGCAGCTTTAGGCGGTTTTCAGCACCCACCAAAGCGAACACCGGCACAGACCTCAATTTGCCCATCATAAACTACGCATTTCTTCTTCTTCTTCTCTTCGATATCGGCTATCTAAGGACCACGAAAAGTAATCCCGTGCATTCATTTCAATGCTTCTTTTCTTGACTTCCAATAGTTCTTCATCCTCTCACTTTGCTGTTTCCTCCTTTCTTCTGTCCATATGTTGCTAAAGTTTCTCTTCTCCTTCTCCTGGAAACCCTTGAAATTTTGGATCAATCTCCTAAAAGTTGCTCTATCTTGTATTAAATCTTCTGTTATTCCGATCTCAATCATATCTTTCTTTACTCCTTGGATCCACTGGTTGCCCTTCTTACTCTTGTAAACATGGTTTAAAATTATTTTTGTCTGTTGATATCCATTTTGATTATGTGACCAAAAAAACTGATTCTCTTCTTTCTGATTGTCTGAAATCCTTTCAGTTTCTTCTTCTTTGTATAGGTCTTTATTCACCCGGTGTCTAACCTCACCATTTTCAATTTTAAGTGGTCGCCAAATTTTTCTCAACATTTTCCTTTCCCTTTTCTCTCTCTCTTCTATTTCTCCAGTTTTCATAGAGAACAAGCATTCTGAGGCGTACAGACCTTCTGGTTTGATTACTGTGTTTCAGTGTTTGATTTTAGTTTTCCTTGATAGATTCTTCTTATTGTAAGTATATTTAGTCAATTGGTATAAACATAAACTTTTTTTTCTTTGTTTCAATGGTTTTCGGAATCTTAGGCCATACAGCCAGCTCGGTAGTAATTATATGTCACTCAGTGTTTTAATTTCTCCAGTATGAATTTTTACCAGCTAATTGGACACACCACAGGACGGACACATCACTTAAACACCCATGCCTGCGGCCGGACTCGAACCGGTGACCTTCGGCACGCGGAACTTGCACTCTAGGCCCTGTGCTACCGAGGCCGGCTACAAAAATTATTCCTATTTTGTGCTGAACATAGTTACACGTTTCAAAGACAGATGCCAACACTACACCTCCCCCACTAGTAAGACCTGGCAGTATATATATCATGTTGGCGTTAGCAGGGGCATGCAACTATACAGTAAAACCTAACTCGAAATTTGACTACACCGATGATGAGTAAAACTTACCAAAGGCAGCCGATCGCAAAATGTTGGGATAAAAGGTGGCGAAGAAGAAGAAGAGGCATGATAAATTGTGTGCATGACAAATAAATGTTATGTAATCAGTCGATAGGCTCGTAGACGAATTGTTTACTTCTCGAGACGAAACTATCAACTGAACTGACTTCATGCCCAGAGCGGCTCAGGAAACAGAAATGAACCGCAATCTACAAATTGTTTGGAGAACCTCGGCAGAAATTCAACAGAAAATTATTACCTTGCTAAATAATAATATAGTAATTACAAATACTTATTGAAACCATGCAGCTGTGATCCTATATAACAGGGAAAATTATTAGACCGAGCGTGATGGGAGAGCGGTTAACGCTCTGGCCTCGCATTCGCGAGGACGGCGGTTCGATTCCCTGTCTGGGCATCCAGATTTCGGTATTCGATCGTTTCCCCAAATCACTCCAGGTGAATTCCGGGATGCTTCCTTCTAAAGGCCATGGCCGTATTCCTTCCCGTTCCTTGTCCCCAGTCCCATTCCGCAACTGATGAAGTCGACAAGGCGTAAAGTCATAAGCAAAAATATATATATATATAAAATAGAAGCATGTTAAAAGAACTTTAAATGTGTATAAAGTATCGGTAGGTTAGTAGGTAAATGGCCGGGGAGGCATAAGTTGTATCGCAATTGCAAATAATTATAACACTCACAGCAGAGTAGCTTTCTTAGTTGCAGATGTTATTGTGGTTAGGACTGTAGTAAAGAAAGTCAGTCTCACAAACTGATTCTACGCCTGTCACTCAGCAAACCAGCGCGCGTTATGAAGTAGCAGTTGTATGCGCTCTATTGTGTTGTACTTTACTGTACAGAGGTGTCAACGAGTGAAAGCTGGACACGCATTTTGAGCAACATTCTACACTCATCTCAAGACAAGAAACACTCCTACACAGGAGTGGAAACTTTTTTTATACATTATTAGTACAGTGGAGTTTTTTTTTTTTTTTGTTGTCGTCAGTCTTTAGACTGGTTTGATGCAATCCTCCAACCCTTCCTATCCTGTGCTAACCTCTTCATTTCTACATATCCCTTACAACCCACGTCCTCAATTATCTGCTTTATATATTCTAATCTCTGTCTACCTCTACAGTTCTTACCTTCGACTGTTCCCTCCACTAACAAATTAACCAATCCAGCATGTCTCAAAATATGACCTACCAGCCTGTCTCTTCTTCCTGTAAGCTTCTTCCATAAACTTCTTTTCTCACCCATCACAGTGGAGTTACGATACCATAAAATACAGACTTACTTAATTTTGAGGATTTTCATTTTTCGATATATTCAGAAATGTGTTTTGTTTGTGTTGACAAATTACTGGGTCACAAACTTAAATAGTTTCCCCCGTATATCATAAATTCTATCAGAATCGCATTTTCTAGTATTTGATTAAAGCTTCCGATATAATTACAGTAATGAGAACTAGGTTTTTTCCACGCATTTTGGAGGTTTCCTCCACAGTGTATGAACACAAGATGCGTCGGTCACTGAACATTTATTTGCTGTCGATTTAACGCGTCGTTACGGAATATTTGGTCAGCGTTCCCAGCCATCTTAAAAACTAACTATTATTCCTCGTCGTCCAACTGTGACGTTGAAATAAATATAACTTCGTGTCACAAAACGTAAATAATAATAATAATTATTTTGTGCCGTATCAGATTTATATGACGTTGGCGCCCTGGGATAGCAATAGAAATATTCCGGGGTATTAATAGTTCAGTGGTTTCCCCTTCGTCTTTTCAGGTTACTACCGAGCGTGGTGGTGTAACGGATAGCGTTCTGGCCTCGCATTCGGGAGGACGGCGGTTTGAATCCCCGTCCGGGCATCCAGATTTGGGTTTTCCATGGTTTCCCCAAATCACTCCAGGTGAATGCCGGGATGCTTCCTTCAAAAAGGCGATGGCCGAATTCCTTCCCATTCCTTGCCCCCATCCTTTCCCGTCTCTAAAGACCACGTTGTTAAAAAAGGGACGTTAAACTGTTATAAAAAAAAAATTCAGGTTACTTATCAGTTAAAGGACAAAACTCCATGTTAAAATCAGTACCTGAATTACATAAATCATGTCCTATATGGCAAGTGCCAGAGAGTACAAAACCCATTCATGATCTTCCTAAATGCTGCAGTATACTCTCTCTGCTTGAAAAAACAATTTCTCAAACTTGGAGGGGAATAACATCAGCATTTTGCAACAGTGTCAGCGAGGAGAAGCTCTGAAGAAGATCCTAGTTTGCGACTGGATCGAAAACAAATAAGAAAAATAGTGACAAATGTAAAAGTACGAAAAATTATAACATTTCCATAAGTGTTAAGTCATTCGTGTATAGTGTTGTTGTTGTTGTTGTTGTTGTTGCTTTAGGGCGCGTCTACTTCGGGGCATTAGCGCCAGTCGTGTATAGTGAAATTTTTGAGCTGAAACTTAGGGATCATCACAGTTGAATACAGAAAACGTTTTGAAAACCATAATCAGAACGGTTCGTTAGGAGACATCCCGATTCGAATATGACCAACCATCAGAGCAGAAAGCGAGTCAAGGAAAGGGTTGGCGATTTCGCGAATCCCCGGAAAACCTAAATCTGAATGCCACGCTGTGCTCGAACAACTATGGTACCCTCCCGAATAACCTGCCTGGACATGTTAACAATTCATCAATCATGTGTCGTCTCAACAATAGCAAACGGACATGTGAACACGCGGATATGCAGCTACGCACTATACTAAAATATTCATAATGGTATTTGTTCTACGATGTTGAGGTCAATATTGTTAGAAAGGACTGGGAACAAGTAACGGGAAAGAATTCGGCCACGGTATTTTGAATGAACCATCCCGGCATTCACCTCGAGTGAATCGAGGAAACCATGAAAAACCCAAATCTGGATTGCCGGAAGGGGATTAGAACCCGCGTCCTCCAGAATGCGAGATCAGAGCGTTATCGCTCACTCACCACGCTCCGTATTCATAACGACTTTTGAACCACCCAAAACCGTGTTTACATGAACACGTCTTAGTTTAGAAACATCAAGGTCAAATGTAATGGCGCTGTATCACTTTACTGTACTCATTTTATTTTTAACAAGTTTACTAAGATATATTGGTCGTAAGGAATAAAATTACACGAACTTCAGAGAATCTATTAGTCACTACCGAATTCCGGCAATTACTGACAAAAATATGTATAGTACCAGATGAAGAAATATATTTAACTCAAAGAATGTTCAATACGCATGGTGCGAACTAGACAGCTTCAGAAATCCAAGACCAGACTCGCGATCACCAGACTATTAACAGCATTGTGGGAGGCTGAAGTTTATTTGAACATACGCCTCGGCTGAAAATCGTGTTTTATACTATTTCTCAAAAACTATTAGCTTGTATATATATATATATATACGGGGCTACTCTACTAGATGGCACCACTGACGCAGCGTGCAGGATCCCAACGCCACAGTGACTGCGCTGACCTACGAGGGGTCTACTTGAGGGCAGCGCACAGCAAACTGTTCTCGTAATTACTCTCCACTGTCCGAGGGATATCCACAGCCTACCTTCGCTATTGAGCCATCTACCTCGAACCGGGAACTCCATTCAACCCCCCCCCCCCCCCCGACTCCTGATCTTTCCCGGATGGATTCGACATATACACAGTCCAGTCACATTAATGTGACCACCACCTACTTTCGACGTCAACGTGAAATAACCAATCACAGAAGGCAGGTGGCAGCACATTACAGTGGAGTGTATATAAAGGATGTCCTATGGCATAGGTAAGCATTTCAATCGTTGGCGTAATGCAGAAACGTAGCGATTTATCCGATGTCCAATAGGGCATGATTATTGGCTTTCGGGCCAAGGGTGGAAGCATTTCGGAAACGGCTAATTTTGTGAACTGTTCACGTGCCGCCGTGGTGAAAGTATACCGTGCATGGCAAAATGGCACTATTCAAAATCAGCGGCGTGGAACATGTGGTGCACCACGGGCTATAGACGACAGAGGCGAACGAAGGCTACGGAGATGCGTTCGGGCAAATAGACGTGCAACTGTTGAGCAACTGACCGCCCAGATGAACCAAGGGGCTACCAAGAGTATATCCTGGCAGTCTAGCGCGAGCGCTCGCGGAGTTAACTTCCTCGTACGTGCAGTGCAGTCATCGTGTTTACCTGTGAATAGCAGACTTTATCTGAGTGTGACATAATTTTAAAGTACCGTTCTAACGCCAACAAAAGAATTAGTGTCGTGTGCCGGGAAAAACAGGGTAGGGAGGCAATCCCCAATGGAGACGGTCCGGGACACGGGCCAATCCATTCGCCAAGCTCTGGAGGCCTGCCACAACGGGGATGACAACCAGATGTGTGCAGCCCTAATACCAAATTCAACACAGACGCCCTACCAGCAAGGGCTTCCACCAGACGAGAACGACCAGATGGACTTCTCAACTGGGGAAGAAAACAGCACTGCCATCCAGCTCAGCTCTCACCTGCAGCACAGGACAACAGGTACACCTCCAGCCATGGCTACTCCCCCAGTAGACGAAAGCAGAGCAAATATCTTAGATAACGGCGGGCAACCAAGTAAAAGATTACGTACAGCAGTGACGAATAACGTAGTGATAGAGGAAAGCATTTCCAATCCCCTTTACCAAGGTGAAAATAGTCAGTCCTCTCCTCCAGTGAACATACCTCCAGCAACCCTAACTAAAAAACATCCAAGTAAAAACAATCGGTATAATGATACAGACATAGGACCTTTTTACGTATTTGTCGAGAGCATGGAGAAAAATGTTGGCATGCTCCATCCAATGGCAGTCGGGAAGTTGCTTTTCCAACATAACCCTCAAATCAAGCAGGATGTAATAAACATCAACTCATTAGGGAAAAACAGAATAAGAATCGAAATGAAATCAGCGGCTGCAGCGAACCTACTGGTTCAACTACCCATAATGACTTCCAAAAATTTGGAAGCCTATATTCCTAATTTTCTTGTGCATAAACTTGGAATCATCAGAAATGTCGACACATCATTGAGCGAAAATGAAATTAAGGAGGAAATCCAGTCAGCCTATCCCGTGATATCAGTTAAACGCTTCACGAGGAAACGCTCGCACCAGGAAAGCGAAGAACGCGTAGCCATACCGGTGTGTTTGTTATCATTCCGCTCTCAGTGTCTACCAAGCTATGTTTACATCCTCGGCATGCGTTGTCCTGTAGAACCCTACATCTCACCAGTGATCATGTGCAAAAAATGCTTACGCTTTGGACATAAGATACAGCAATGCCGGAGCGCTGTTAGATGTAATAAGTGCGGAGGACCCCACCCCATGGAAGGCTGCTCCGACATTACCACCATCAGATGCGTTAACTGCCACGGCCCCCATTACGCCACAGATATAACATGCCCGGCATATCAACAACAAAAACAGTTAAAATATAACGCAGCTCATAACGATCCAGGTCTCCAAACAATCTCTTCTCCAAGACTCCACAGCTATGCACATATGGCTACAGCAACACCCTCCCATAAGAACGAAGAGGAATTTCCACCTATCACCCAGAGGCCTCCACATCAACCTATACCTCAACAGGAAAACGCAGCGCAAGAAATGAGGCCACAAAGCCATTGGCCGCGACAAGAAAACGCAGCAGCATCCACCCCAAATCTCAATCCAATCTCACCACCTCCCGGCAAACCCATACAACCTAGAGTTGACAGACCTTCTGTTACCCCTTCCACAAATCCACAACACATCTATGCCACCCCACCTTGGCAACAAAAGCCGTATATCCCAGCACAACTACCCATCACTCCGATGATCCAAAATCCATATCCTCCTCTATATCATAATACAACCAACCATGCAAGACATGAAGGATTAGTTGAACAACTCCTGCAGTTAATTACATATTTTATATCCGAAGCTCTCTCCGCACCCGACCGATCACTTCCAACTGGTGTCATCCGTCAGCTTCTAACAAACTTATTCGCAACAAATGGAGGAATTTAAGATACTACAGTGGAACGCCAGATCAGCGATCTCAAATAAAGAAACCCTTCAACAAGAGTTAGTCTCTCAAAAAATATCAGTAGCTGCCATCAGCGAAACCTGGTTTCGCCAAGCAACTAAGTTTCGGGGATATTCAACTCTCCAAGAAGATCGTATAGACGGCCACGGCGGTGTGGCACTACTGATTAAAACTACTCTAGATTTCCGAAAGATCGAACTAGACTTAACCAATATTCATCAGTTCCAAGCCGTCGCTGCCCAGATCGTATTGCCAGTTTACAATCTCACTGTTATTTCTATTTACCGTCCCCCACGCACGCAGGTAGATCTACAGGAATGGCACCACCTACTCAGACAACTAGAGCCTCCCTATATCCTCTGCGGTGATTTCAACGCACACAGCACATCTTGGGGATGCGTATATGAAGACCTACCGGGCCAAGCAGTTAAAGAATTATTGGACGACCACGACCTGATAATCCTCAATGACGGTTCACCCACTCTTATCCCAAGACCAGGACACCGACCTTCAGCAGTGGACCTAACTTTAATCTCTCCATCCATCTCAAGTGACTTCCAATGGAGTATCGTACCGTACACGCTGGGATCGGATCATTTGGCCATTATAATTTCCTATCTAACCCCAATAAAACAGACTGTAAGCTTCCCGAAAAACAAATGGGACATACATAAAGCAGACTGGTGTCGATATTCCAAAATTGTAGACTCATTGCTCCACACTTGTGTACAAAATGCCTCACCGGAGGAAAATTACAACTCTTTCATGTCCTTAATCAATCAAGCAGCAAACATATCGATCCCCCAAAACCGCTCGTATGTGAGGAAACCAGCTACACCTGCTCCATGGTGGTCCCCAGAAGCTTCAAAAATGATTGCCAGGAGACGTTTAGTATTTAAAAAATACAAACAACAATCCACATGGGAGACATACACGGAATATAAGAAAATAGACGCGGAAGTTAAACGTTTCCTTAAGCAGCAGAAACGGAACAGCTGGAAAACCTACTGCTCGAAAATATCTAAGGACACGCCAACAAAGGAAATATGGAACATGATCAGAAAAATGAAGAAGAAACCATCACCTACCTCAACAATCACCTGCGATGTCGAAGACCTTGCCACAGTACTTGCCCCTCCATCGGTCACCTTACCTCCTTTCGAGAGTATGATCAACCCAGAGGAAAAAGACATCGATCATAACATATTCCGAAGACCCTTCTCACTGCACGAATTAGACAGGGTATTAGCCTCATGCAGCGACACCGCCCCAGGATATGATAACATACATTACGCCATGTTGCGTCATTTGTCCCCAAGAGCAAGAATTTACCTGCTACAGCTGATACAACAGCTGTGGTCAACAAACAAACTCCCAGATACATGGACTACTCAAGTAATCGTTCCAATTCTCAAGCCCGGAAAGGACCCCAAGGATCCATCTTCATACCGCCCAATCGTGTTGCTTTCATGCGTCTATAAAGTAGCAGAACGTCTCTGGAAACATCGCATTGAATGGTGGATGGAACGCAACAAACAATTTCCAGCATCACAATTTGGTTTCCGAAAAGCCCGTAGTACCATGGACAGCCTAGCCATACTCACGACAGATATCGAACGCGCAATAAATAACCACGGATACTTACTGGGACTGTTTCTTGATATCTCGAGTGCTTATGACAACGTACATCTACCGATCCTCATGAGGAAATTACAAAAGGTGGGCCTCCCGAAACATCTATTGCAAGGTATATACTCTTCCCTGCATCAACGCACCATCTATATTCGTAAGAAGAACAACGCTCTATTTGGACCTTTCACAATAAATCGAGGCATACCGCAGGGTTCCATACTAAGCCCACTTTTGTATACTATATACACCAGTGATCTAGAGACATTGTTGGGGTTACATATCAAGATCCTTCAGTATGCTGACGACATCTGCATCTATGTCTACTCCATGTGTTTTTGGATGATACTCCGGAGGATCTCAGAAGCAGTAACAAAAGTCACCAAATGGCTTTTGCAACAAGGCCTATCCCTATCTCCACAAAAGTCATCAGTAGTTGTGTTCACTCGTAAAAGATGCCCACTCTCGCTGGAACACATTCACTTGGGACAATACGATTTTCCTGTACGATCAACAGTAAAATTCCTTGGACTCATCTTGGATAGCAGACTTTCCTGGATCGCACATGTAAAGGATATAATAGCCAGAACGAGCAGCTCCTTAAATATACTTCGCGCAGCAGCTCACACATGGTGGGGTGCAGATCCTGCGACCTGCCTACTACTCTACAGGTCATTAATTAGATCACGAATAGACTATGGAAGCATCGTGTATGGCAATGCGCCGCAACAGCACATAAGGAAACTAGATCAACTACAGTATCGCGCTCTTCGCATCTGCATAGGAGCCATGAAAAGCTCCCCCACGAACGCGTTACTCATAGAAACCAGCGAGCTTCCACTCGAACTCCGCCGTCAATACCTCGCGGACAAATACTTACTCCAAAGGCTCTCCTTCACACAACATCCTTTACTCCCGAAACTCCAACTCTTAACTAACAGCATGGGAACCTTCGGAGAAAAACGCCCTCCACGATGCCCGCTCCTGGTGTACAGTTACTTCAACCTCAGACTCACAGAGCCGCTTATAACGAAGGAACCCGCCTTACCAGTCTTCTCGAAACCTTATGAATGCTCTGTTCCAACCCTGCAAACCTATATTCTACCACCCCAACTAAATCCGAAATCTGCCTCCCTCCTTTTATCGGCGATTTGGGGGGAATTCACCCACATCTACACGGATGGTTCGAAAACAGATCACAGTGTAGGATGCGCTTACTACTGCCCAGACAACAACTACGGAGCATCCTTTTTACTCCCACCGGAGACCTCAATCTACACTGCTGAAATACTAGCCATTAAGGAAGCCATCAATTATGGGATGGAACAAAATTTTGAGAAAATTCTGATCCTAACTGACTCCAGAAGTACACTACAGCGGCTCCAGAACCCACAGTGGAACCTCAGCAGCAACAGCTACATTATGGACATCATCGAGTGCGCAGTATCAAACCAAGTTCCAGATATAAGATTCATGTGGGTGAAAGGACACTCGGGTCTCATATACAATGAATTGGTAGACGCCCTCGCTAAAAGCGGAGCTACAGAAGGCACGCCTCTATTCTTGCCCCTACCTTACATAGACTTCCTCCCCAGAGTGAAACAGAAGTTGAAACAAGACCTCCAAGAATTCTGGACATCAACATCGTATCACAAAGGTAAACACTATGCTACCATACAACCAACAATCCCAAAAAAGGCTTGGTTTCAAGACTTCAGAGCAAAAAGACAATATATAACATCTATAATACGAATGAGACTAGGACACGGTACTTACCCCAGCCACTTGTATAGAATAGGCGTGGTTGACTCACCACAATGCGACGCGGACGAGGAGGAAGAAGCAGACTTAAATCACATATTTTTTGCATGCAGCAAATACCACACTCACAGCCAAAAACTGTTAAACAGCTTGTTATCACTCCAGGTGCCTCTGCCCACATCGATAACCACTCTTCTAGCGTCGAGACACGCGAAGATATACATAAAACTTATAGACTTTCTGAGAGATGGGCAGATTAACATCTGAAGAAAACAATATAAGCAAATGGACGCAATATATATATATGTGTGCGTATATGTGTGTGTGTATAAATATATATATTTGTATGTTCATGGGTGTATGTATATATGTGTGTATGTGTATGTATGTATGTGTGTAGGTACGTATATAGATGTACATATAAACTTGTCTGTAAAATGTCAATTTGAATTATGTTAAACCTCAAATCTGAATCATGTAAAATCCCTCGTGTAAATCATGTAACATGTAAAATATTATATATATGTACATTAAGTTAAGAGAAAACGTCAGAATAACTGTAACAGGAAAAATTTTGTATGTGGGCTGGTGAAATGGTCTTACGACCAAAAACCAATAAATAAAAAAAAAAAAAAAAAAGAGTATATCCTTAACAACGGTTCAGCGAACGTTGCTGTGCATGGGCCTCCGCGGCAGACGCCTGGTTAATGCAGCTATTCTGACTGCTGTTCATCGGCGACGAAGGCTGGAATTTGCACGCCAGTACCGCAACTGGACGTCCACACAGTGGCGACAGGTGGCTTTTTCCGATGAATCACGTTTTATGCTCCATCGGACAGATGGACGTTGGCGCATACGGCGTGAAACGTCTCAAAGCAAACACCCTGCAACAATTGCCGGAAGGATCCAGGATGGAGGAGGGAGCATTATGGTTTGGGGAATGTTTTTCTGGCATTCACTGGGTGAACTCATAATTGTGGAAGGCACGATGGATCAGCACAAGTACGTATCTGTCCTTGCGGACCATGTCCTCGCCTACATGCGAATAATTTTTCCTCAGAATGATGGTATCTACCAGCAGGACAATGCGAGGTGTCATACAGCTCGCAGTGTATGTGCGTGGTTCGAAGAGCACCAGGATGAGTTTACCTTACTCCCTGGCCAGCAAACTCACCGGATTTACACCCAATCGAGAATCTGTGGGATCACCTCGATCGGGTTGTTCGCGCCATGGATTTTCAACCGCGTAATCTAGCGCAGCTGGCCTCGGCACTGGAGTCGGCATGGCTCAACATCCCAGTGAACACCTTCAGAAACCTAACTGACTCTCTTCCTGCACGCCTCGCAGCGGTCCGCTCTGCCAAAGGTGGTTATTCTGATTTTTGAGAGGTGGTCACATTAATGTGACTGGACAGTGTATATTGATACGAATCTTTCGATTGCCCTAGTCGAAATTGATAAGGTGTCATGACATTTGAGCTCGATATCTTTCGGAAACTATAGAACCTAAATCTATTTGTATGTACCTTGAGTTATCATACTACTCATTTACATCTTCAAATGAACCGAAAACTTTGATTTATATTGAATCACGAGAATAAAATTTGGTTTTGAAATTTTGAAGGATGGTAGATCTAAAAAAAGATCTACAAATGACACGAAAGTCGACTTTAGAGTCCAGGGGTCTAGAAACGACGCGGAAACCACCCTTGCAAGCATGAAAACTAAAAAGTGTCAAAAAGCAATTGACAGGGGAAGGGGTCTCCGTCAAAAAATCTCACGTCATTTTAGGGGGGGGGGGGTCCGACCAGATCTCATGAAGTCTCACCAGAGGGGGGAGGGGGGTCGGAAATTCCGGAAAAACAACTCACGTAATTAATGGACGCCCCCTAATCCATACTAGTGGTTCAGAGTTCTTTCTTAATATAATCGCAATGGAGAAATCTGGAATTGTCCATGTGTTAGCCATAGCCATACAAATTACCTATAATTCACTATAAAAATCAGAGTAGTTCCTTCTCTTCTTTTCCTCCGATTCATCCACAAAGGACCACGTGGACACCGGCCATCTGTTTAACGCAAAGTTGCCAATGTGAACCGTGAGAACGGGGGAGGAACTGAGTTTCGGCCCGGAGACTAATTGGTTCTGTTAGGCCCAGAAACTCTAGTGCTGCCATCTGTTTACGAAACGTGTAACTTGGTGTGTTCTGTATGATAAGCGTATTTATGGTTTGTTCAATTTGTCGTTTATGAGGCGGAGATCGAGGACCATCGCAGCATTCACCTAGATAATTGCGGGAAACTGCTTAAAACCGCAATCAGAATGGCCTGGTCTCGTGCCCCGTCCCGTTGTATCACCCCGATCCAGTCTCCAGCGCCTCAGCGTACTAATTCACAGTGGCTTTCTTTATACGAACATTGAAGAGCTGAAGAAACTGGTATAGACATGCATATGCAAACACAAAGATAGGTAAACATACAGAGTACGGCGCTGCGGTTGCTAACGCCTATATAAGACAACAGGTGTCTGGCGCAGGTGTTAAATCGGTTACTGCTGCTACAATGACAGGTTACCACAATTTAAGTGAGTTTGAACGTGGTGTTATAGTCGGCACACGGGGATGGGAGCGATGAGGTGGGGATTTTCCGGTACGGCCATTTCACGAGTGCACCGTGAATATCGGGAATCCGTTAAAACATTAAATATCCGACATCTCTGCGGTCGGAAACAGATCCTGCAAGAACGGGACCAACGACGACTGAAGAGATTCTTTCAACGTGACAGAAGTGCAACTCTTGCCCAAATTGCTGCGGATTTCAATACTGAACCATCAGAAAGTGTCAGCGTGCGAACTATTCAACGAAACATCATCGATATGGGCTTTCAGAGCTGAAGGCCCACTCGTGTACCCTTGCTGAGTGCACAACACAAAGCTTTACTCCTCGCCTGGGCCCGTCAACACAGACATTGGACTGTTGTTGATTGGAAACATGTTGCCTGGTCTGACGAGTCTCGTTTCCAATAGTAGTCTATCGAGCGGATGGACGTGTATGGGTATGGAGACAACTTCATGAATTCATGGACCCTATATGTCAAAAGGGGACTGTTCAAGCTGGTGGAGGCTCTGTAATGGTGTGGGGCGTGTGCAGTTGGAGTAACATGGGACCCCTGATACGTCTAGATACGGCTCTAACAGGTGACACGTACTTACGCATCCTGGCTGATCTCATGCATCCATTCCTGTCCATCGTGCCTTCCGACGGACTTGGACAATTCGAGAAGGACAATGCGGCACCACACATGTGCAGAATTGCTACAGAGTGGCTCCAGGAACACTCTTCTGAGTTTAAACACCTCCGCTGGCCACCAAACTCCCCAGACATGAACATTAATGAGCCTTTTGATGCCTTGCAACGTGCCGTTCAGAAGAGATCTCCAACCCCTCGTAGTCCTTCGGATTTATGGACAGCCCTGTGGGACGCATGGTGTCAATTCCCTCCAGCACTACTTCAGACATCAGTCGAGTCCATGCCACGTCGTGTTGCGGCACTTCTACGTGCTCGCGGGGGCCCTACACGCTATTAGGCAAGTGTAACAGTTTCTTTGGCTCTTCAGTGTGTAATCTCATATGGAGAAAGCTGGAAAAGTCCGTGTGGAATCCATATATATTACCTGTTTTTCGCTACAAGTTTGCCACGCCGCTGAACTGATTACCGTGGTACTGTTCGCGTCTAACCGGATTTATGTTGGCAAAGCGGCGTTTGTCTGCGGCTTGCCGCCACCTGTTACGAGTATCTGACCAGTTCCGCGGCTAGAAACCAGTTCACTTTCCTTCCGCGTATACGGGCAGAGCGCCACGCCAAAACTCTTTTTCCCGCTCGTTTGCGCTTAATTGCGCTGAGCAGCGTGTCTTCCGGAAGAACAATGCCGCGGTGCGTTTCATCAGGACTAACAGATGGGAACCAAGTTGTGAAATGGAAACATGTGTAACAAGTAGATTTGTGCAACGCTCGAAGAATGAAATGTGTCATGATGACAGTAAGGGAGCGTTCATAAACTACGTGTTTGGAAATCGGCTTGATTTGAACCATCCTCTCCGCACACATTTTGCCTTGCTTTTTACCTCCCTTCTCCTCTGCCCGATGGAACATAGCTTTTTTCCTGTTAATTCCGAAAGACATTATTTTCTTACCAGGCTATCGTTAAAATTATTTGGTAAATAATTAATACGGTCAATATTTGTTTTATATACATTTTTATAATTATAAATCTCCTGAATCAAATGCTCACTACTGCAAATGAGCAGTTATAGGGAAAAACCTATTTCTCAGTTTCGTCTAGAGGTCCTTTTGTACTCGACGTGTTACTAAAAACATCCTCCTCACCTTGTCTCATTTATCATTGTTTATTAATTGCTAAAATAGTACATCTTATATATAAAAATCAATGTTTGTGGGTTTGTTCGTCTTCTATGCATTCCTATACCATTTAGCAGATTGCAATGAAACTTTGGAGAGTTTTCGAGTGTGCGTCTGCGAAGGTTCCTGTGAAAAAAAATTTCCGAAAAGTCACCCCCTATTCCCCATAACACCCCATAATTTATCCGATTTAGATAGGAATTTGTACACTTATACTTTAAAACAAACAGAAAAATACTGCCTACATACGATTTCCGAATATTAATACCCTCGCCCCCTTTCCACCCCCATAATTTTTTCACCCCTTAATTTAGGCAATACCACATTTTTTATCCGATTTAGATAGGAATTTGTACGCTTATACTTTAAAACAAACATAAAAATACTGCCTACATACGGTTTCCGAATATTCATCTCCTCTCCCCCTTTCCAACCTCATTACGTTTTTACCCCATAATTTAGGCAAACCACATTTTTTATCCGATTTAGATAAGAATTTGAACACTTATACTTTAAAATAAACAGAAAAATACTGCCTACGTATGGTTTCCGAATATTCATCCCCTCTCCCCATTTCCAACCCGATTACGTTTTTACCCCATAATTTAGGCAAACCACATTTCATATCCGATTTAGATAAGAATTTGTACACTTATACTTTAAAACAAACAGAAAAATACTGCCTACGTATGGTTTCCGAATATTCATCCCCTCTCCCCCTTTCCAACCCCATTACGTTTTTACCCCATAATTTAGGCAAACCACATTTTTTATCCGATTTAGATAAGAATTTGTACACTTATACTTTAAAACAAACAGAAAAATACTGCCTACGTATGGCTTCCGAATATTCATCCCCTCTCCCCCTTTACAACCCCTTTACGTTTTTACCCCATAATTTAGGCAAACCACATTTTTTATCCGATTTAGATAAGAATTTGTACACTTATACTTTAAAACAAACAGAAAAATACTGCCTACGTATGGCTTCCGAATATTCATCCCCTATCCCCCTTTACAACCCCATTACGTATTTACCCTATAATTTAGGCAAACTACATTTTTTATCCAATTTAGATAAGAATTTGTACACTTATGCTTTAAAACAAACAGAAAAATACTGCCTACGTATGGTTTCCGAATATTCATCCCCTCTCACCCTTTCCAACTGAAAATGAATGAAACAGCAGTTTAAAATTTATATGTAAATATTTTTTCATTTAATCTATGTGCCTACTCAAGTCCAGCAATAGTGAAGCATTGCCGGGTCAGCTAGTATATAATAAAAAGAAGGACAGAAACTAGGAAGAACAGAATTTTTTATTTTCTTTTGCAGCAGTTCTGTCACCTTTCTTTCTAGTTTCCGGGGAATGATTCTTTCTTCTGCTTAAAATATTTCGATAGCTCCAGGACTGTTTTGAGCATTGAAAATTCGTTGGAAAATCATTTTTGGTTAGCCTCGTAAAGTTTATTATACATTTCAAGCAAAATGTTGACCCATGAATAACAATTCAGAGAGCATTATAATTAATGATGCACTGAAATTCACTTGACAGAACAGAATTAAAATTATTTTATCAACGAGCTGTGATGTGATACGCTTGCGATCCGAAGCAAAACAACTCCCAAGTGTCACAGACGAGGAAAATCCCGTGTGACATCTGTAAGCGAATTGCAGTCTACGTAGGCAGTACTTAATTTTTTTTCGGAGCACAATGCGCCGTCGCGTATTTCTTAGATCAAAGGTGTCGGGCCCGTGCGACCCGAACTGTATAACTTCAAGTTACACGCATGCCCGGCAATGCCAGTAGGGTTATATAGGATATCTATAAGACGGAGATAACTAAATGATGGAACTAAATATCCAGATGCTTTTGTGTATTCCGTACCCCCAATTTAACTGTAACAAGTAAAATAAATGAAAAGCTATGTAGCTTCGTCCCCCCATGCCCAAATAGCCCAGCGGGTGATGTAAGTTACCGACGCTCGCTAATTCCGTCTTGCCTCAAGGAACTGAGTTTCTACTAGTGAGAAATCCCAATGTGTCGTAGCCGCCTAAATTAATCATATAATTAATTTGTGGGCCTTACAGTTCAACGCGGAATTCGACTAGACGATGGTATTACCATACTTCAGATACGCGAACGAAGATTTTTCAAAAAAAAAAAAAAAAGGAGTTAAGGGTTTTGAAAATCAACCCCAAATCTGTGATTGAAGACCGAGGCCTTTTGATCTATAGGCCAACATCTTACCACTGACCCAAAAGGAAGCTTTAGTTGAATTGTCAAATGTTCTAGTAGGCTTCGGCTTATGTTGTCGAAGCTATTGTGACTTTCAAGATAATAAAAAGTTTTGGCTAATATTTTGCAATGCTTTTTGGTTGTTAAAGACCACTGCATGTTTTCTCAATTAACTAAGGATAATTAAGAGATTGTGAGGTCTGGTGCCTCACTTGGTTAAGGAGTGTAGGTGGGTTATCTAAGGCCACAGTCTTGGCTGGAATTTTTACAGGCTTTAAAACTGACCTTCACCTCTGCCAAAGCTTTGTTTTGACAAGGGAGCGTCCATAAACTACGTAGGTCCATTTTGGCCTCTTGTGAAACCCCGCGCAGCCTCTACCCCCCTCCTCCCTATTAATTCGAGAAGATATTTTGTACTGTTTTATATTGTCAGACTATCGTAAATTACATACGGAAATTATTAAATGACGGGAATAAATATTTACAACCTGTCATGTGTTCTGTACAATATTTTAACTGCGACAAATAATACGAATGAAAAGCAACGTAGCTTTGCTCGGACCCTTCCCCCTTTCCCAAGTAGCCCAGCGTAGCTTTCTTCACAATCCTCCCCCCCCCCTTCTCTAGTTTGAGCCACGTACTTTATGGACGATCCCTAATGTGATGATGCTAGGACGCTTCGTTTTTAGTATTCCATATTAAGCTGTAGGTCCCCGATATCTGGTAGTCTTAACAGGTTAGGCTAGCCGGCTACGACAGAGGAGCATTGTGCGGCTGATAAGAAACCTTGAAATCAAGTCCCTGAGACCACACAAAATTACTTTTATTTTTAAGATATTTGCTGCATGGTCTGAGGTGCATCCGAACAAAGCTAGAGAAGTGTGAGTGATGTTAATAAAAATTAATATGTCACTATTATGCAGCTGCCTCCGTGTAAGTCTTCTTTTCATCTTCTGATGCGAATACCTGACCGAGCGTGGTGGGTGAACGGTTAACGTTCTGGCCTCGCATTCGGGAGGACGCGGGTTCGAATCCCCGTCCGGGTATCCAGATTTGGGTTTTTCATGGTTTCCCCAAATCACTCCAGGTTAATGCCGGGATGCTTCCTTCAAAAAATGCCATGGTCGAATTCCTTCCCGTTCCTTGTCCCAGTCCCATCCCGCCTCTAATGACCTTAGCCGTCGACAAGGCGCACCGAGCGTGGTGGTGTAACGGATAGCGTTCTGGCCTCGCATTCGGTAGGATGGCGGTTCGAATCCCCGTCCGGGCATCCAGATTTGGGTTTTCCATGGTTTCCCCAAATCACTCCAGGTGAATGCCGGGATGCTTCCTTCAAAAGGCCATGGCCGAATTCCTTCCCATTCCTTGCCCGCATCCTTTCCCGTCTCTAAAGACCACGTTGTTATAAAGGGACGTTAAACTGTTACAAAAAAAAAAAAAAGACAAGGCGTAAAGCAATAAGTAAAAAAAAAAAAAAAATCGAAAACAGGCAACATAAATTCTAATAACATCAGCACGTGTAAAAATTAAGTATGTTTACATTTTCTGAGTCCATTACTTGTATTGTGGTATGAAAGAGGAAACCTGAAAATACTAATTAGACAACAAAGTAACTGGCACGACGAGCAGTCTCTTAATTATAGTTTCGAGGGAGCGAGATATGAACCCTGGCCTTCCAGCATGTAGTCACTAGTCAGTCGTTCCACCGACAGAGGAACTGCAAAGAAACTTCCAACGAAGGTGTAGTTACAGCATTTCTGACTGTAGCAAAAACTGATGACTGCGTAATTTCACAAGTTTAACAGATACATTGATGTCAGAGGTTCATTTCATCGTGTGGCACACAACAAGGAGATATACTGTGACTCGACCTGTTCGTGGTGAAGCTGTGGCTTACACCGTCAGCTGACGCACTCGTGTGATACTTTCTAAATAGTGATTCATTAAATCACTTCAAGGCTGCCATTAAATTCCACCGAGAAAACCGCACCATCAGGTTAGAGGCGTTACATTTAGTTCCACAACTCGTTATACACACATTTATCGCCTTAGCTACGCGCTTATCCGGTTTAGATGCTAAGACCATTATTATCTACTTTACAGCTTCAACTCAGCAAAATCAGATTTTATTACCGGATTTACCACTTCCGTCATAAAACAATTACACGAATTTGACTCGATTACTTTCAGTTTTGAGTTATCTTAAATACAAAAACTTGATGCACAAATGCAGAAAGAATAAAAGAAATGTAATACACCTCAAATTGCCCAAATGGTTTCATTTTTATCGTAATTTCTAAGGTTATATCTACAAACTAAATCGGAAATGGTAAAAACCGAGCGTTCGCCGGGAAACGCTACCCACTGTTAGCGCTACAAGGAAGAAACTGCTCCCGGCGAGCGAGCGGTCAGCTTCCGGCATTGTTCGACCGTCGGCCGCGGACTATTTCATAATAATTACGCTTCATAAACTTGTATGTGCTAAGCATTTAAATGTGACGCCACTTGCGGATCAACAGTGCCATCGTGGACACCCTGCAGGTACCAGTTGCAAAATCTAATAGTAGGCCCCTGGTCTATTTCTGTAATTTTATGCACCACAATTGTTTTGTACGGCTTTCAGTGAACTAGCTTTGTTACTTTCCAAGCTGACGTCTTAGATACGACTGCCTGCTGCCCAAACTGACTTAATGATTATTTGGGTGACTGTTCTAGTCGAAAAGCGATATCGTCAATTTTCTCCTCTGTGAGAATACGGTTGACCGACAGTCTCTTTTTGTTAAAAAATGAACCCGTTTCTCTTACTTTTTTAACCAGACGCAGAATTGTTGATTTAGCTGGCAGTAAAGCGCCAGGATATTCGCGACGAAATTTACTGCGACACTTTTTAAACGACTTCTTCTTCACATATGTATCGTAGAGAAATATTCTTTGTTGCAAACTGTAAAGAACCATAATTTTACTCACACTCAAACACGGTACAGATTAGTAAGAGTATGAAGCTCCAAACCAGCCAAACCGCAAAGAAACGTTTATTCACAACACTGTTGGGGCAGCGGAGGTGTTAAACAGTGCGGTGATTCACGGCGCCGTGTGGCGGAAGTTGCTGGAACCACCGTCCCAGCAAGTTTCCGACGGCAACAGACTGGGCGGGTAGCGTTTCCCGGCGAACGGCCTGTATTATTGGAGGCATGTATTACTGCTATATCATTACATGATTCTTTCCTCAAAAAGAACATGGAAATAACTTCAGGGCTAAACTATCGGATATGCTAGATATTCCACTTGACCTTTCTTCACACGAAATAACTTGAACTGATTGGCGCAATTTAAAAGAACAGTTCTCCCATTTATTGAAGCGCTACTCCATCAGTCAGCAAACGAGACAAAACCTAAGTTACATTTTGGGTTCGCTTTTAAGAAACAACTTCTCATTTTGGAGTGTAGACCATATGACGTCATCATATTACGTTTTCCATTCACTTATTACAGTCTGAGTCGTACTTTATTGTATCGTATTCATTACAGTCAGCTTAAAAGGTAAGCTTCGTATTTACACCATAGGGAGCTCCCGAAGGAAGTATACTTAGCTTGGTATTTGAGGTAGGATAGCCACTTATTTGCCTCCTTACCTAATCAGGTAATCCTACTGGGTAATGGGGACCTACAGTTTTTACGTGGAATCCGAACGACGGTAACTTTCTGGCGTATTCACATTACACAGCAAGCTGTGCAAGAGATGCATGTCGGGTTAAAGATCTATGAAAATTCCCGCAGAGACAGGGATTCGAAGCTGGGACTTTTCGACCTTCAGTCAGACGCCTTAACCACTTTCTATATCTGCTTAAAATTCAGGTACAAGGACGTGTGTTAAAGCAATGCATAGAGCAAGAAACGAAGCTTCATCGTAAAGGAATTGCAAAACAAATAAAAATCTTCTTTTTTGATGAGCAGCAAAAATCAATTTGAAATAAAAGTTTCTTCTATTTGTCTATTGAGCCACCAGGTCGCTTATAATCAGCTACCTCTCCTACACATCGTACTAATCCACACTCACCCGCCATACTGCTTGCTCTTATCAACGCTAGGTCGCGAGTTCAAAAAGTAGATATTCTTTCTCCACTTTCAGTATCACTAATTTAAAAACTCAACCCTCCCTCTCAAACATATTCGCATGCTTATGCCGCTAATATTATAAAACAGAGATAACAAAATTGAATAAACATCAAAAATAACAAACTGAATTTCTCGTGATACCTCATAGCTTTTCTAAAAAAGCATAGCAGTATTTCTAAAAAAGGAAATTGTAATCCTCAAGGTAAAGTACGTCAAGGAAGATGGACTACATGAGGAGAGTTTTGTAGAAACGACTTTTTAATTTGCTCACGTGTGACTTCCTCATAAACGAAGACGTTCGCATTTCAACGATGTTTTGGGATCACATGTTTGATCTTGTCTTGAAGGAAAAATGGTATGTGCATAGAAATATAATGTGTTTTGTGAGGTTAACTCCGATTTCTTTGATTGATTCATGGTAAGTCTTGACATTTTTGTTGGTTTGTTTTTAGTGAATAAGCATCAAAAGACGAAAAAAATGATGAGATCTCCCCATTACTCAAGTCGCAATCCATCTCAGGAGACAACGCGTGAAAGTGCGTATTATCAAAGACAGTCACAGAATTGACTTGTAGCATCTCCCCTTGTGGATCCATCCAAAGAAAATTTTGTGATTTGTTTTCTATCAGAGAACCTACTAAAATCAGCCAGGAAAGAATAGGCGTAGATAATAACTGTGCTACCCGAGGAAGGTTGAAATTATGGAGGCGGTCGAAACAGGATTTGAAGATAACTGTACCCGTTGGCATCATTTCATGAGCAAGTCACTTAGAGATGTCGCCGTAAAAATCTCCGCCAATACATGGACAGAATTTCAAATCGGACAAGACGAATGAATAAATGCGATGAGAACAATTACTCGTCCTGCAGCAATACTTAAAGTATCTAAGCATTATACTTTGTTCTAACAGGGTGAGCGGTTAGCACTCTGGCATGGCATTCGGTAGGACAGCGGTTCGAATCCCCGTCTGGGCATCCAGATTTGGGTTTTCCACGATTTTCTCAAAACATTCCAGGCTATTGCCGGACGCTTCCTTCAAAAAGTAATGGCCAAATTCCTCGCCGTTCCTTGTCCCTGACCTCGGCTTCGATGAGGCGTAAAGCCATTATCAAAAAAATGTTCTAACAGTCCCGCATGTATGGTTCACATTAAAGTTACCAAAATTTGTATTGGAATTTTCTTTCTACGGACTATCATGTCACAGGATTCCATAAGTAATGTGCGGTGATTACATGTTCTGGACTATATGTGCATTCTGATACATAGAGCCAATTTGTTTTTAAAGACTATGGTTATCGCTCCGTCGTCATATCAGTTTTCGATATGTGTGTTGTCATTCACTGAGAAACTAGGTGTGTACCAAGACTCCCTCCGAATGTAATTTACGATAATCTGACAAGAAAAAACGGTTCAGCCAAAATGGGTCTACGCAGTTTATGGACTCTCCTTTACGTGCTATGTTACCATTAATGACAATTTAATAATAGTGCCTGACGACGGCTTTGTTCGCTGGGAAACATGGCAACAGTGTTGTGTTGCTGCCTTAAAAAAAAATACTCCAGTCCTTACGTAACAGCGGCAATACTTATAGCTATCGAATTCTGCGGTGAACAGCAAAAACTTTCCCTGTCGATTGGTAGCTTGCGCGTTGAGGCGTTACTCTCGCAATTCACAAATTGCTTGCTGGAATACGGCACGGAGAGTGGAGTGTTATTTCGATTAACATGGAAATTCTATCCGCAATGCGGTATGATATATAAGGGAGGTAAGGTGTTAGAAACCTGGCTGTCGACCATACTCCTACTGTTGTAAACTTAGAATTTAAAATGAAATACTCAGCAGCAACTGTTTTAGTATTTATTTTTCACGCTTCCGCGGCCGTTTTTGTTCCCTCCATAAAAACGTAGCTCCATTTTGGCCTCCTGTAAACCCCCCCTCCCCCCTTACCTAGCCTGACGTGGCTTTAGTCTCTTGCCCCCCCCCCCTTTTACCCGCGTAGCACCTAGCTTTTTTTCTATATTGATTCCAAATGACATCTTGTACTGTTTTCTCTTGTCAGACTACTGTAAATTACATACGGAAATAAATATTGACGTGCTGTTGTGTATTCTGTACCTTATTTTAACTGTGACAAATAAAACGAATGAAAGGCTACGTCGCTTGCCCCCCCCACTAGCCCAACATATCTTTTTACCAAACTCTTTCCTTCTCCCTAGACGAGTCACGTAGTTTATGGACGCTCCTTTATAGTCCTTGGTTTTATTGTGTACATATTTCTGTTTACTAGTAACAGACACATGAAGCGTTCGTGTTTAAGTGTTTCTGTTGTTTTTTTCTCAAGTAAGATATGCAATCCTTGTTTGATGATTATGTTTATTTTTTTAATAAATTATTAGACTGAATAATAAGCTAATATGTATAGAATGGGGTTTATTTATTCCTTTGTCCTGATTTCATCACTGAACTGTTGTTTGCTTTTTCGCAAATGGTACGGTAGTGTTTTTTTCTGAGTCGTAATCTTTCTTGTGTTGTCTCATTGAGCTTTCTTCCAGTTGGTGATAGATGGCACGTAAACATCGAAATAATTAGAACCAAGAGAGTTTTGCGACCAAGAAAAGGAAAGGAAATCGCCCATGGCCTTTAGGGAGCGTGCATAAACCACGTAGCTCCAGTTTGGCCTCCTGTGAACCCCCCCCTCCCCCCCACGTAGCCCTACGTGGCTTTGGCCTCTATCCCCCCTCCCCCCAGAAGACATTTTGTACTGTTTTCTTTTGTCAGACTATTGTAAATCACATAAGGAGATAATTAACTGAGGGAAATAAATATTCACATGCTGTTGTGAGTTCTGTTCCTCATTTTAACTGTGAAAAATGTTATGAAAGGAAAGCTACGTGGCCTGGCTCGGAACCTCCCCCCACGTAGCCCAGCGTAGCCTTCCAGCTAACCCCTCCCCCCCCCCCACTCTGGAACAAGCCACGTAGTTTGTGCACGCTCCCTTATGAATGGACCATTACAGCTTTTAATCAGTGGGTTTTCTGGAAATCGCAGAAAATTGGAAACTGAATCACTGAACCGGGGATCGAACACATGTCTTAAAGAAGCCCAGGGTCGTTCGTTGATTGTAGTTAGCGAGCGCGCGATTTTAATAATGTGCGACAGTTTGAGAGTCACTTTATAAACATTAGAAATCACAAATTTTACCACTGTGTGAATTTGGTAATCAGTAGATAAATAGATACTAGAGAATATGTAAGAATTTATTATTGAAGGTAATAAGCACTTCGGGATTTCACAAAGAAGTATCTTTGATTCAACAAAATATATATATTTTTCAGAAAAATGGCCGAACCATGTCGCTGACTATGCCACGTTCGCTCTAGTGCCTACGGTCAGGAAATAGGAATGCGGAGCCTCACCTCCGCTAATCCTACAGCAATACGGCTTTAAAGCTGTGAAAACCCACTGGCTTTACCGTTTACTATTATTATTTTTTTTTCCAAGGACAGTAATATGTCAGCAAGATAGGTTTCGCGATGACGACTGCAAATAAACCGGCGGAATGAGAATGTCAGAGCTGCCAGAATAATTTCCGATGATTCCATATTTTGTGTTCAGTTTTTTCTTGGGAAGGCGAAGGGGTGTAGGAAGCCCTCTAGATTGCGCCCGACCAGCGTAACTTTAAACCGGACGTAGAATACACTGCCCGTGAGTCATGGAGGACCAATGAGGGCCACCAGGAGAAAGTGCTGTACGGACCTTCAGCAGACCAAGAGCTGGCCGGCTGCTGGCTGATCCGACAAGTCTCGATGAGTCATATGAACTCAGACCCGGAAAACAGCACTATACTATTTAAGCTGTGATTTAGGTACCTGGTGATGTCTTTATTGATATTCATGATTACATACGAAACTGTAAAATATACAGGGTGTTACAAAAAGGTAGGCCAAACTTTCAGGAAACATTCCTCACACACAAACAAAGAAAATATATTATGTGGACATGTGTCCGGAAACGCTTACTTTCCATGTTAGAGCTCATTTCATTACTTCTCTTCAAATCACATTAAACATGGAATGGAAACACATAGCAACAGAACGTACCAGCGTGACTTCAAACACTTTGTTACAGGAAATGTTCAAAATGTCCTCTGTTAGCGAGGATACATGCATCCACCCTCCGTCGCATGGAATCCCTGATGCGCTGATGCAGCCCTGGAGAATGGCGTATTGTATCACAGCCGTCCACAATATGAGCTCTAACATGGAAAGTAAGCGTTTCCGGACACATGTCCACATAACATATTTTCTTTGTTTGTGTGTGAGGAATGTTTCCTGAAAGTTTGGCTGTACCTTTTTGTAACACCCTGTATATGCAATTTTGTAAGACGAAGAACAAGGAATGTAATCAGATATTCTCAATTAACAAATATTTCTTTTTGCTTATGGTTTGACGCCTCGTCGACGTCGGGGTCATCAGTGACGTGAGAGAAATTAGAACAAGGGGCAGGAACAATTCGACCATGGCCTTTTTGAAGGAACTAGCCCGGCTTTCTTCTGGTGTGATTTCGGGACATTAAGGAAAACCGAAATCAGGAAGGCTGGAAGCGGATTTGTTAGAGTTAGAAATTTAACTAGTACCGAACACGGTGCAGGTCAGTGACCATATTTCGGGTATGGTCACGTGTCTAGAATAGTTAAGAGATTACGAATTCAGAATTATAAAAATAGTAATAAATACAGGATTATTACAAATGATTGAAGCGATTTCACAAATTTACTGTAGCTATAGTATTTGACATATTGACACAAAATTTTATAGTCATCTAGAAAAATTCTGCAAACTCTGTTGAATTTAAAGGTACTTAGAAGTATTAAAGAGGGCATACATTATCTATTGAGACTAGTTGAATGAAACTATAGATACAAACTACTGTGCCACGAACTGAAACCCCAAACCCACATACACAGATGAACCTAAAGCCGGGACCACACGCTTGCCAAACTTCGTCAAACTGTCACAAATTGAAACGTGTGGATAGGGCGCTTGGCTTGAGTAGGCTTGCAGGCACTTGTGGCTGATCCGACCGAGTGTCGGTTTTTTGGCACAAATCAAAGGCGTTTGCGGCAAGTGCTTGCGAAGCGGCTACACGTGTGTGCGGTCTTGGTATTGTTTGTGCCCTGATGGCGGACAAAACGTGCGTTTCAGTTTGTTGTGTAAAAGTGGTGCAAGAGAAATGAATAACTTGTCCAACCAGGATATTTTAAAATTCCCCTAATGCTGCCAACTAGAACTCTGCAAAGACCATAAAAAAAGTAGCCCATGTTTGGAGTCGTCTTAATGAAGTTTTAAATAAAACTGTCATGCAGATAAAAAAAAAAGATAGAATTTCTTACTGTCACATTTCGTAAACATTTAAAGAAAAAACAAGATTCTATTCGCTCTGGCTCAGGTATAAATTTATTAATTTATCTGTTACAGTACAGCTCCTCTGAAGTTGAATTTTCTTTAGAAGTCATAGGTGAAATTTTATTCAGCGAATATTCAGAATCTGCATATCTCATCAGGCAGAAGTTATCAGACTGACCAGATGGCTCAAAAAGAAGCTCATCAAATGTTTCTTCCATAAATTATCTGCAATAAAAATTAATGGCTAAAGACATTACAATGCCGTTAAAACAATAAGTATTATAGAATTCTAATTATAAAACAATATACTTATATTAAATGAAATACATACATGAAGCTAAATAGTAATCATAGTTGCATGAATGAAATGTAAATTAAATGGTACGGTTTCTGTGGATTTTTAACATCCGCGATCTTCTTTGCCGTGTTTCTAGTTTTTTATTATTTTTTTAATAAAAATAGGTTAGGCTGAAATTTATAGTCGACACAACCTAGACGTCCGTCATGCTTGCTTCTCCATAACATACAAGCGCACGCGCAAGCGTGTGGATGACGATGTTTGGCTCCCCAAAATTAACCAAGCGTTTGTAGAAGCTTGGAGTTTGTGACAAGTGCCAAGCGTGTGGTCCCGGGGTAACAATAATGCACACCACTACGTCCGCCCAAGTAGGAGTCGTAGATCTGGCTTTAGAGACGATACGACCATCCACTTCTCTGGTTTGACAAAGTCACTTCAGCCGAATGTTGGTGTGACTCCTTCATAGCCTGCGGTTGATTTCTATCCTTTCCTGTGTCCTCCTGGGCCTCGAAGGGCCCACAAACCCTAAGTTAAAAATAATAAATGGATCTCTCTAGAAAAAACTGATTATTTTTTCAATTTCTTTTTGATACCATTTCTACGTTTCCAATATTTTTATAAACACTACAATTCAAACAATAATCATATAACAACGATCGTCAGGATTTTAATTTATTCCACGATAAATTTAATTTACCTCTATGTGCCAGATTTGAGCTGACTTGACCAATGATTCAGTTACGGGTGCCATATACGGGTATATTGGTGAGTCGTAAACGCAACTGACAGTTATGAGCTTCTGTCATTATGTTGTCTGTTGTAAGTCCATGTCTTTCGTTAACCGTGCAATGGAGAAACCTAAACTAACTTCCCAGCTAAGTGCATAGTCATTAAATTGAGACTAACTGCTCTTTCTGTTAGAGATTTCCAGGGTGTTATTAAAGAACGAGTTTGCTGTGATCTTACCTTTAAATAAAAATAGGAGACTGAGGTAGAAGAAGTATGAGGGCCCCGCTTCTCCTGGGGCAGAGTAATGAATACTACGGCAAGAGTTGCAACATTCCCGGCTTCCTGGAACAGAGAGAAGAAACAGGCTTTTATTACAACGAAATTGATATATAAATACTGCCAATTACGGGATTTAGGGTGGTATGATGGATGCAAAGCTATATATCTTCATCAGAGACCGCGGGACTAAAGTAAACATAGTGTGCTTTATCCATTATCATATTAGAAACATGTTTCTTAATAGTTCCTACTAAACAAGTGAACCTACACAAAAATAGTGAGCTGAGACGAATCAATATTTCAAAAACATAAATTTTATTTTTAATGATTCTACTATTTCTGTGAAACTTAATGCAATATGATGGTTCAGTTACATAAAACAAAACAAAAAAATCAGAACAAATCAACATTCTCACTCTTATTTTTAACTACTTAGTAATATCAGCAAATCTTAACCTATCCATTGTTTTTCTTAAACCAATATGAGACACTAAAATTTGTCTTTCGCTTGTTTGGTTGATTTTTCTGCATTCAAGTTGAATATTTGTGGGGACAGATACAACCTGTCTCATATGCTTCTTAACTCATGCTTCCCATCATCATTCTGTACTTTCTTTATAGCCAACTGATTCTTAAATATCCTAAGGTCATAAAATTTCTGTGAAATGTGCTAGAAAATGATACAGCATCGAAAATCTTTCTGGATAGATCGTGTTGAACAGCTGAAGGATTTGGTGAAAATTACGCAATTTTATGAAGTTCATTCAGAGTGGTATGAGACAACTGACTCTAGGGTCTAGGATGTTTTATAGCCGACGGCAATAACGGCAGTGGTTTTATACCACTGGAAATACTGGGAAATGTCTCTCTGTTCTGATTATGGAACAACTTGATTCGTAATTATGTGATGTTTGGAATCATAATGACTCGAGTCTAACGAATACAGAACATGTCATACGTGACCAGTATATGCTAAGTGAAGACTAGCATACTGGTGGTCGAAACGGCTAAGTATCTCTTCATCGGAACAATTAACTAAGGAGGAACAAGTATTAGCATCCCGATCAGAGCTAACTTGGAAAATTTGTTTTTGAGGTTCGATATATAATGAGTTTTCGGCAATGATACGGGCAGTGAACAGATGTATATTTGCTATATTGAAAATTTTGTAAAGTCAAAATTGTAAAAAAAAAAAAAAAAAAAAAAAAAAAAAAACTTTAAAATATAGGATATGAGACGATAATTAATACTGAGCTAAAAAGGATGGGAAACAAATTAATATTTCAGAATGGGATACTGAGGCAAATGTTTGGTTAATCTGAAAATGGTGTTGTTTCATATGCGAGAGAATTTCCTGGGCGAAACGTCTTAATCTTAACGGACTCTCTCAGCGTACTTCGTACTTTAACAACTCCGGCCATCCTACACCGCTCCAATGTATACCACATTAGCATAATACAGAAAACCTTCGAACTTGCGCAAGCGGGTTCCTCTGTGAACTATATATGGATCCCTGCCCATACTGGTATAATATTTAATGAACGTGCAGATCAGTTAGCCAAGGAAGCATGTAATTCGGGCCAAGTTCTCATCCCTCCACTCAACACCAAAGATTACCACGCAGCAATATCCAATCACATATACCAACAATGGGCCACGCTCTGGGAGGAAACACAGAGACTCAAAGGACGGCAATACGCAAAGATACAACCACAACCACCTCGTCGCCCTTGGTTTACAAATTGGAACACGCAACGCAACTTCATAACATCCATCATACGTATGAGGTTTAACCATGGTGCGTTTCGGGAACATCTACATCGCATCCACGTAGCAGATACACCGCTCTGCCAATGTGACGGGCAATCAACGCAAGATGTCAACCATATGTTCTTCAGGTGCTCCCTATACCGACAGCAGCAGCAATCATTCATCACCTCCCTAGTGAGAGCAGGACAGCCGCTACCAACAAGTATCACCGAACTACTTGCATCTAACAACAGGAAAATATATACTATTATTAGAGACTTTATAAAAAATACAGAAATATACATTTAATGTAATAATACATGTAATGTAATGTAATGAAACAAAACGAGTGTTTATGTATATTAAGCTGGCTGTATGGTATATCAAATCCTAAGGCCAATAAAAAAAAAAAAAAAGATGGTGTTGAACGGACAGAAGGAGGAAAACGAGCTGATAGAATGGTACCAGGTCCTAGTAACTGTAAAGGACAAAGACTAAGGTGGTATGCTACGAGACCCAGATTGAAGGAGAGCGTATCGCTCTCCTACCAATCATTGGGGATGACGGGGTTCAAATGCCATCCTGATTGCGGTTTTCCGCAGTACTTTGAGGTGAATGCTGGGATGGTTCCCTTGAAGGCCACGGCCGATCTCCATCCCCCTCCCTCCCCGTATTGTAGTAGGCTGAAAAGGACCTCCATGATCCTCCAGCAGCCCGCCTCCCAGCCTTCAGCTGGGAGGAATGAAATAGTAAAAAAAAAGTGGTATGCTAACATTAGGAGGTTCGATGGAATCCCATAAATGACGCGGTAGAAGGATGGTTTTTACGTAAAATAAAACGTGGAACAGCGGGAACAAGATCGCTTTATGCAGTCGCTGGAGGAGATTAAGGAGGATGAATGGGGAAACAAATCTGATTTGAGAAGGGTTGTTCGTGAGACAACGCACCGGCCATATCAGCAAAGCCATTGCAGTATGTATTAGTTATTATGTGTAACTGGCAAGCCATTCGTAAGCAGCCATCTGAATTGAGTTCCGAATAACCAGAGGTGTTCGAGGCCTTTCTCCGAGCTCCGTTTCTTGCGGTACTCCGCCGTCGTGACGCAGACACTAGGAGTTGCAAAGTGTCTCCCAACCGTTACGTTACTTAACGCCGTGGGATGGGAACAGGGCTGTTACGCCGCGGGAACCACATGTTTGGCTGAGAAAACAAACAGCGATCTGCCCAGTGGGCCAGACGATTGACGGTGGAGCAAGCAATGAATAGTTAGCAGCTAACGAAACATTTATAGAGCATAGCCACACCTGAATATCTCTGCCAACGTTGAATATACATCAAACGTAAGACGAAGTGTGTTTGTCTTTCATGGTGTTCAACATACTGATCATCTGTTAATAGACTAGAATTAGAAGGAAACTGTTCTGACTTTTAAAAATGATTTCCAGGAATAATAACAATACACGTCAAGTGTGAGCTGCTCTCGCTCATAGATTGTGTATTAATTTACTAAGAACAATAACTATTTATAAAAACATTTTAAATATTAATAACCATTGTTAAAAACATCTAGCACATTATCCGTTTTGTGAAATCGTCTTTCAATGTCATGTCAATTCAAATACAATATGAAAAATCAGTTTTATAAAATTATATTAGGTCATAGAAAAATAAATAAATTTTCACATAAATATTTTTAGTGCCGTATTTATTAACCGATTCATGAATTTCTCAGTCAGTTGATGTATACGACCTTTTGTCGAAAAAATTAAATCCGAAAGAAACAAGTATGTTAAAATTATTCAGTTATTTTGCGATCTTCATAAAGTCCGCAAAGTTTTCCTGTAATGTCTAGGCGGATAAAAGTCACTATAAATTATGAAACAGGTTTCTAAAATAAACGGACTTTTTTTGTAGTTTCTCACCAAAAATCGTAGAACCAAAAAAAAAAAAAAAAAATCATTTTCAGAGTAAGTGAATTGCCGGTTTTTATTTAGCGCCAATGAAGATATATGTCTAGGCATTTTTTTCCCCTAAAGCTTCTCAATAAACCCCCGTCACTAAAATAGTGCGCAATTGCATATTTTCTAAGTTAAATAGTCTTGAATTTATCTGGTTTTGATGTACTAACAGAGAGAAGTACTAATATGTGATTCCATAAAAGTTGCTTCTTTCTTTGATTCAGAAGATACGGAAACTCAGAAATCAACTGTTATACTTCTAGGCGTCTTGGAGAAATATTTAAAATGATCGTAAACAGAAATGCAAGAAGCGGACACCATGTTAGAATCAAGAGACCGTGCTCTTTGCAACTTTATATCTTACGAAAATACAAAAGTTGAAATGAGTGTACTGCAAACCACAGGGTTCTATCATAGATAGAACAGGAAACATATGTCTTGATACAATCACATCAGAAGTGAAGCAGTTGTGGCGTATTAATGCGTAACTGCAGCTTTTTATAGTTTAATCAATGGCTCATTTACTCAGAAAATAGTAAACAATTTCATAGCAAAAAAATGTATTTAGTTTCGGGAAGATCTGAAATGTACGAACTAATTTTTTTTTACTAATTCTGTGCTTTCTCTTATGGTGAGAGGTGAAAATTGTTTTAAAGCAGAATTTCGAATGAAACGTACAATATCCCTGAGGTAAAAAATTCTCTAGAATTTATGTTTCAAGGTTTATCCGTGAAGCCATCATCGTGGTTGATAGATTCAAAGCTAAACCCATCCCTTATTATGAAAGAATCTAATATGAGTTCAAACATACCCAGTTTAAAAAAAAAAAAAAAAAAAAAAAAAAAAAAAACAAAAAAAAAAAACATTAGCCTCATTTGGATTTCAGATAAACGGGGAAAACACCGGTCTGAATTGATTGCCTTGCCTTGCCGGGTAAATCCGACGTTTAAAATAGCGGAAGATTCCAAACCACGATCTAAATATGATCTTGGAATCTATACCCATCCAGTTTTTACCCTCGCGAAGCTTAGCCGTTTTTTAGTGTCAAGCTGTAACAAAGTTGCTTCCAATGCGGCGGGTGTCGACAAGTAGGCTGGGTGTGTATACCTGCCGTCCTTGTCCGACTGTGTGGGAGGCAAAGCGTGTCAGGAAGACCTCCACACAGCACACCACACGTATCTAACCACACTACGAGAACAGTTAGCCGAATGCCATATTAAATCTGATTCCGAAATGTCCTCAACAACGAACAACATTTTCATTATTAACTTATAGCTCTGAGTTGCTGATATCTAATTACTATGATATAAATGCAGCCGTTTTCTTTTTGTTTGTTTGTTTGTGGATTATGAACAGGTATAATAGCTTCAATGGATTTTTCATGTGTAGCATTTCGCTCTATTGAAGTTGTAAAATCACATCAGCACTAACCAAATGTACGACAGAAGCAGTTACGAAATGTCTTACACCACCTTGGAATGAAGATCTGTATCATGGAAAGTCACATATGAGCAATAGAAACAGGCAGGAGGGTAGGAACAGGATTTCAGGTTTACGTAAGAATACCATGCCACATATCTTCGAGTAGTTCTTTAATTGACTGATACCTGTCGGTTTACTCTAAAAAAATCATTCGAGCATTACCTTACCCGATATGCAGCTCCAATCATTACGGATTAGGCCTAGGTTCATTATCGCAAAATAAAAATAACATTTGGTGTAATGGAAACATCGAAAAAAATGGAGTTAATTCTGTAAATATTGTAGTTTGTTTCAATTGATAAATAGGTAGATGCTTAAAAAGAGTAAAATTACGCATTAAGCGATGAAAATTCCACTGGCAGTAGCTGCTTAATATCTATGCTGACTTGTGTTTCTACACACGGTTTGAAGGATAAAATGTACGATCATATGTGTCACTGCAGCTAACAATCATAGATAAAGTTTTTAGTGGTAGTGTGTTTATGAGTCCAGGACTCATTCTCATCCAGCAGTAGAATCGGCATAAACACTGTCATTTGTTCTCACCACACACACGACGCGAACAGGTTTCGGGGGTATAGCCTCGCATTTAGGACTGGAGACGAAGTTGCATTTATAACAACTGTATGGTGGCTAATAGTGTGTTCAGTTAACAGAGATAGCTCAAAGACACTGTGACCTATACCCACTCCGCTGCGAAGGTGAAATTTACCATTCGCTTACCTGGACACAGTGTTCATCTCGGAGGGGGCAGGAAGGGAGGGAGTAATGAGGTTAGGAGCGAGGCCAGGTGGACTTGACCTTGAGCCATCAGTGGAGGGAGAACAAGTTATATAGCAGGTTCAGTTAACAGAGACGGCTCAAGGTCACGGTAGTCTATCCCCACTCCACCGCCCTTACCCCTACATGCGGAGGGGAAATTTACCACTCACCTGTCTGAACACAGAGTACAACTCAGAGAGGTAGAAAGAGATGGGGTTGTGAGCTGAAGTGTGGGATCTGATGAAGGTGACCTTGAGCCGCCATTTCAGAGTGAACAAGGTATAATGGCAAGTATATCACAGATAATATAAGGTCCATGATTCTGAACTCATCAGGATGATAGTGTATCTCTCCTCGACCTGCGTACATGGCAGAGAGTTAGCTAAGATGTCGACAAGGTGCGACGATCGGCATGTCGTTACTGGTTTGAACCCCGATAATGGAAAGGATATGCTTTATACGGGAAGTGTCTAGTACGTTACGAGAGGTAGTGGTGCACAATTCCTTATCACTAGATTGTATAGCAACCGCCTTGTTCAAATCCCAAACTTCTCCATAGTGAGTATGGAGTGAGAGAACAACCCAACACATTCCTGCTTCAGATGGGAACATAAAACTTGGCACTCATCGGTGACCTTCGAAAAAGTGGGCTTGAATTCCTTCCTTCACTTTCATATACCGAACTCACTATACGCAACAACACTTGTCAGCCATTTACACACATTGAACATTGCGGAGGAAAGCAACAGTCATACCTTTGTAACCAGGATTAGTTCATACTATGTAGGAGGATCTGCCAACCTTTTTAGTTGCGGACCAGACATGACATAACATTAGAAACTTTTCTGTTTCAATATGAGTAGATCTCCTTTACTAGGTAGATTATTAGGTTATATTACAAGACGGCGAAAACAATAATGATTCAGCAAAATAAATATCTCGCTTCCAATTATGATATAAAACAATTCGAAACACCGCAATTCAAAATAATAGTAACGACCTTGACTCTAAACTCTATAATCATGAAAATCATTTACTTTTTTAGCTTTGCGGGCATCCATTAATTACGAAAACTCAAAATAATGTGGAGTCCGACACAAATTTAACAAAATCTCATTTAAAGGGAAAGGGGGCAGCGATAAAAATACCACGTCTACTTTTTATTTCAGATTGCCACCCTTAAAGAGTAGTAGGGCTAAAAAAAGTCTTCAAAAATACGAGGACAATAACAGGTCACAGGGAGAGGGCGTGCCATCAGATTTCACCAACGGGGAGGGGGTTGAAATTCAAGAAAAAACATCCCACGTAATCAATGGACAACCCTCTACACTTCGTCGTGGTCATTACAGGTGGAAAGGACTGGGGACAAGGATAGGGAAGGAATTCGGCGATGGCTTTTTGAAGTAACTATCGAGGCAGTCCCTGGAGTGATTTGGGTAAACCATGAAAAACTCACATTTGGATGTCCGGACGGGGATTCGAACCCGCGTCCTCCCGAAAGCGTGGCCAGGGCATTACCGCTCATCCACCACACTCAGTGAGATCATTTACAATTAAAAGTATTTAATTGGACTTGAAACTCCAGGATGAGTACTGGGATATCCCCGAACCAAACTCATATTTTTAGTACCCACTAAATTATGTTTTGAGCATCGTTTTAACTTGAATCTTTGAGGTAACTACTTTTTTACTTTTCACTTCTAACTAGGAAATTAGAATGGAAGTAGTAGTTATCACTTATTCATAGGTAACGTTAGAACTAAAGGAAAAAGGTAGTGAAGACGTTACTAATGTAATTATGACATAGTCAAATCTCATAATACCTCTAGGCTACCGTTATTCCTGTGACAGCATATTAAACTTTCTTCAAACTATTTATTATGTTCTTGCAATAGATTACAAAATAAATAGTTAATCTAAAAGTTCAAGAAATGAACTAAAAACCGAAAAGTAATATGGAGGACCCAAAATTGATGCTTAGGAGACTTGTCGAAATTACTTCCCTGTGCGACCGTAGGCTGTTTTTGTGGTTGTCAGGTTGGCAACGCGCCCACTTGTGGCGGAGGTTTTGCGTTGGTTCAAGGTCCTTCAGAGCACGCCAGGTGAAATCCTTCGCGGCTGGCGCCGCTTCAGAGCTCTGGTCCAGTGGAGAGTAGGACTGTTGATAATATATCGATATTTATGAGTGATATTTTTTGAGACGATATATCGATATTTCGATACTGAAATCTGTATATCGGCTTCGATATTTTTTAAAATAAATTATTATTTTTCGTTTGCTCTGAATGATACTATGTCCCTCAAATTTCTGTTACTATAGAGATCGGCAAGTTTAAGTAAACCTTACTACGTTTCTACAATTAGTTTGAAAGTTATAGGTACCAAGTCTACTCATATGAAGACAACAGTGTAGGCAAGGCATCGCTCGCCCAGCACGAATCGAACACGAGCCCATTGTTTGAAATGAGCGTGTGGATTGTCCAGGGTAGTCCAAATTGAAATTAGTGTGTTAGCAGGAATAGTGGGTATTGTAAATAAAAAATAGTTGCTAATTCGAGCGCAAGAAAAATAAGACAACTCAGAATAAGCTATCAACATACAAAACTAAATGAAATACCACCAAAAAATTATGGAAAAAAAAGTTATGTAACTTGGCCATAATGCATGCTATGATTCTACACTTCTACCTAAATAAATGCCTGAACTGTATTACCTATAAATCTTAAAAAAATACACAAAATAAGATTTGCCTCGAACCTCTTCGAGTTTTATAAATTTTATTATTTTTTATGAAACTTATGAGACTCATAATGATCAAATTTTTAACAACATCAACAATCATCAACACCAGCAAAAACCATTCGAAAGTGAAAACCTGATTAAGAACAAAATCACACGTCTATTTACCAGTGGACAGCCTTATCTTTGCAATGTTTGATTTTATTTAATTGCATTTATGTAAGTATCGATATATCGATACTTTTTTCCGATATATCGACAGCCGATATTGATACTTTTTAAAATATCGATATATCGAAAATCCGATATTTTTAAAAATATGAACAGCCCTAGTGGAGAGGACATCCCAAAGCGAACATCCCATCAAGGAAGGATACACTGTATTACACACGTGGTGCTACCATAGATTAGATATATATCTCGTCGGCTTATATTCATAAACTAGATGAAGGATTGCAATTATGAAATAGAATGTCATCTTATAAATTATTAGAGATATTATATAAGTGACTATCCCAAATGTGACTGCAAGAAAAAGCATGCAGAACATTTCAACAGTCGTCTTTGGAATCAAAAGTGAAAAAATATGTTGAGATATGAGAAAAATGAGCTCAAGTATGTCCCGATATTAACGTAGATAAAGGAGGGTGATTATTACATTCGTATACTTTAGAATGGACCCCAAAGACAGATTGTAAATCCGAACCTAAAGACAAGAAGATCACCTGGCGCTGCCCCAGAAAACCAAAAAAGACATACGTGAGGCCAAGTTAATGGATTTTAATGATAATTATTGATATTCCTGTTGTCAAATTTCAAACTATTTATAACTCGCGTCTTAATCGAATCAGAATATTAATTTCTCAAAAAATTCGACCAATCAAAATCAGTACAACCATGTGCCTGTTTATGTTGCTAACAAAAAGCTGCATATCGCCTTTATGTTGATGCGCCGTTTAAGTCATTCCCTCCAGTTACAAGAGGACGTCACAAGATAGATTTCTTACGAACAATATTTGAATATGAAATAGATTTTCTCTGAACTATTGAATGAATAATTTAGATTAATTTGTGGTTCAGTTTTTAGTTAAATATGGCTCGGCGGACATACGAAGACTCGGCGGACATACGAAGGCTCGGTGGACATACAAATGCTCGGCGGACATACGAATGCTCGGCGGACATACGAATGCTCGGCGGACATACGAATGCTCGGCGGATATACGAAGGTTCGGCGGACATACGAATGCTCGGCGGACATACGAAGGTTCGGCGGACATACGAAGGCTCGGCGGACATACGAATGCTTGGTGGACATACGAATGCTCGGCGGACATACGAATGCTCGGTGGACATACGAAGGCTCGGCGGACATACGAAGGCTCGGCGGACATACGAAGGGTCGGCGGACATACGAATGTTCGGTGGACATACGAAGCCTCGGTGGACATACGAAGGTTCGGCGGGAATACGAAGGCTCGGCGGACATACGAAGGGTCGGCGGACATACGAAGGCTCGGCGGACATGCGAAGGCTCGGCGGGCATACGAAGGCTCGGCGGACATACGAAGGCTCGGCGGGCATACGAAGGCTCGGCGGACATACGAAGGCTCGATGGACATACGAAGGTTCGGCGGGCATACGAAGGCTCGGCGGACATACGAAGGCTCGGCGGACATACGAAGGCTCGGCGGACATACGAATGTTCGGTGGACATACGAAGGCTCGGCGGACATACGAAGGCTCGATGGACATACGAAGGTTCGGTGGGCATACGAAGGCTCGGCGGACATACGAAGGCTCGGCGGACATACGAAGGCTCGGCGGACATACGAATGTTCGGTGGACATACGAAGGCTCGGCGGACATACGAAGGCTCGGCGGACATACGAAGGCTCGGCGCACATACGAAGGACAAAAGTATCCCTTGGTTGGCAAATGAATGCTCGGCAATGCAGGAATAGCACACAGTATCTTACTCACCCGTGCCACGCAACGGGGTTGGTATATCATAGAAAACTGGACAAGATTGTACGGCAGGGGCATTCTCGAATCTATATCAATGATTAATACCAAAATTTTTGTTTATGTTCTATCAAATGAATCGACGTAGACATAAAGTGCATTGTGTATGTATTTGATAAACATATGTAACGAAAGTATTAGAAAGTATGAGATCAGAACACAGTGCAACGAAAACCATAACATAAATAAGTTATCTACGGTTACCGACATACATAAAGTATACCCTGAATCCACAATTAATGTAATATGATTTATACGAAGGTTTCAAGTATATGTAATATCTTGTAAGCATTTGTTGCTATTTATTCACTTTAATGACATAACTGGTATCACTCATATGTGATTGCAAATAACCAAAAGATCATTCATATGTACAGCAAAAGGATTGATCCACTTTTTATGAAATTCCGAAATATCACCACGGAAATATTGAAATGTGGTGCAATCTGGCGATATTTAAATTTTCACTATCATATAGTTGTGTCTGGTTTTTAAGTATCCGAATTTTCCGAAATTAAACTATATAATCTCATAAAATAATAAGACAGCACGTAGAAAATAAGAAGAAGAAGACATATACTCCACACTCTTTTATTTTTGAGTTACTTCGTTCTTCAATATTAAAATAGTGGTACAGTTCGTGGCTATTCCGATTGAACTAGTCGTGTACCAGCGTCGCTTCGTCCCCACGCAGCACGTGAATAACAGACCGAGCCTACTGTCAGGCTCGAGATTGCGTCCAGGCTAAGTTTTCTGCACTGTATTTCCGGCATTTGTCCGGCAGAGGTCGCGCTAGCATCGACAAATCAAGCGAGCCTAGACAGCGTTTGCACGACTCTAATACACGAAAAAGCACGCCTTCGATCAACGATTTTCATTACGTTCTATTGCATGATACATTAAAAATGCTAATGCTGCAGTCAAATTAACTGTCTTCATCTTATACAGTGTTATAAGCCATTACATCGATTTACCTTCCACTTTGTGACTTGCCAACATGCAGGAAGTTTGTTGTGTAGTAAATTTTAGTATATATATATATATGGCCTTTGGTCTTTGCGACCATTTAGCCAGCTTGAATTTTTTTTTGTACCAACTGTTGTATCAGGCATTAATCATGAAATTGTAGACACTACAGTAAGAACAGAACAAGACGAATACAACACTTAATTAAAACCACCCATGCCCGCGGCCGGACTCGAACCGGTGGCCCTTACAATGCGAGGCCAGCGTGCTAACCCCTACACTGCCAGGGCCGGCTGTGTAGTACCGCATAAATTAGGAACGCTAATTTAGTACAAGAGCACAGAAACACTGAACACATGGTATCGAATGAAAATAATGATATCATCAGAGATTCTTCTTATGTTAATATTTCAGAAACAAATACCAAAAGTCCTTCCACTAAGGATGCAACTCATTCATGCAAATACATTTTCGTTATACCATCCACTAGCAACGAAAAACAGAACAAACTAAGCAAATTGAAACGGAAGATATGACTCTTGTTGATTCCATTTCATGTGGATACCGTTAACCGACCATAAACCATGTGGTGTAAATGTCACAAACACTAGAAGATTTTGCATCAAACATAGTACAATGAGGATTTTATCTTTGTGGGAGTCCCTATTAACAGCTAAAAATCACTGTCCTCTTGTTTGATATGTAAAGATAAGTGCCCTATAAGATACGCACCTACCAAACAAATTAGGACCAAGGTATTACCCTTGAGGAATTGCATTTAAGCTCCTAAATGTTTATTTGCTCCGCTGTTTGTAGTCTATTACCACACATAATACACTACGAGACATACAACTATCGGAGAAATTGCGACCAAGATTCTGCTTTTATGGAACTTTGTTTCAGGTGGAAAAGATTTGTTCGTCATAATGTCCGACGTTGGAAACTCGGCGTCGCAGTAATTTTGCGGAAATCTACCTCCCACCCACCAACCTGTCTGACCTAGGGACAGCGCTGTCGGACAAAGGTCAGTGTGCAGGTGACGGAGCAGGTGGCTGAGACATGTCGCAGCCTAGTTGAGCAGGTGGACGATATACTTTCTTCAGGGAACGCAGATTTGGCCACTATACCGCATCTAAACTAAATGACGTACATAGTGTTTCGTAAATGACCCGCCACTGATTGCTCAGTGCAATGAAGCGCCGCACACTGAATCTGGGAGATACAACGGGACCGGGCACGAGTCCATCCCCGCGTACTGGCCGTCCTGAGTGCCAGTTTATAGGCGTTTTACACAGCTACAAAGGCTAATCCTGGAACGGTCCCCAATCTCCACATCATAAACTACACATTTCACAAACAAGAAATACACTTATCACACACAAAACGTAGGTACACGTTTTTCAGACAGATGGCAATCACTCCACTTACCTTCATTAGTACGTAGTTACAACCTTGGCAGCAGGTATAAAATGCTAGGTATCAGCAAGGGCTTGCGGCCATAAAACCATTCCAATAATGAGCAAAATCATCAATGGCAATCGACCCCTAATGTTGGGAAAGGCGGTGATAAAAATATTAAAAAGAGAGTGACTTACCAAAACTTGAGAGCCAACTGGATGTAATTACTAAACCAGAAACAGATAAGATGTAATACGTAGGGAGTCTGATACGGAAATTTTGTGAATGAATTCTAATGACCAGAGGAGTTTATTATTTTTACTCTGTAAATCAACGAAACATGGCACGCACAGACATTTCAGACGCTAACGTGCTCCCTATAAAAAGTCAATAGACTGAAACAGATAATTTTCTCTAACAGCACGATAATCCTCCAATGCATGAAGTAAGGCAGACTACATCGTGGTATGAAGAATTTGAGTTGGACTCCTTAACTGGTCTGTAAGTAGGGCTGCTTGATTCCAGATGCGAGAGGACGTGGAGAGTTGACAGAGCGTGGTGCGTGAGTTGTAAAGCTCTGATCTCTCATTTAGGAAGACGCGAGTTCGCATCCCTGTCCGGCTATCCAGATTTGGATTTTCCATGGTTTCCCGTAATCACGCCAGGCGAATGGCGGGACGGATCCTTCAAAAGGCCATAGCCGAATTCCTTCCCGTTAATTGCACCAGTCCTTTCCCGGCTTTAAAGACTTCAATGCTGACAAGGCGTTAAGCCATAAGTAAAAAAATTAGGGCTTAGAAAACTGGAAAAGAAAGTGAGAATAATATATGCATTGGGATAAAAAACACAGAAGGTGACTTGAAATTATTTACAGATATCAACGTTGTATGCTATATTTAGAAAACTGGAAAAAAAATTAATTCTGAAATTGGTGTCAGATATGATTTGAGGAAGATCAAGTAAACAGATGGATGAAGCGAGTACAAGACAGTGTATACGACAGATAAGTGGTTTAGATGGAGATGGAAAAGGAGAAAGCGATGGACCCAAAACATTGGAGACATTAACATTAACAAGTGTATTTGAAAACCGTGTTCATTCTAATAAAAAAGGAGAATTTGTTATAGTGCTCTACAAAACCCATGTGATCGATAATTCACCACAATATAGGAATAGCTGGAGCGATTTTCCGGAATCAATTTGGGAAACATGAAGGGTATCCGACGGGTAAATGCGGCATTCAGAGCTAAGATACATGCCAACTCCTATTAAGTAGTACAAGATTGAATCCAAAATTTCGTTATGTTGGTCAGATGTGTTTGTTTGATCAAATTTGTATGCTTCTAACCAAGGCAACGAATAAGATTTTTTTTTTTAAACAAAAAATCATAATTTCAGTTCATAATATTGTTCGCAAGTGAGCTCTTATTTCCCATACGTTGCATTTTCCATTTGGTGAGACTCCATCTAACGTTTGCCAGGTTTAAAACAAAGTTTAGTCGCTCCTAAATCGATGCGTGTCTTCTTTGCATTGATGTATTCCATAGCTGAATTGATTCCAACAAAGATACCAGCACAATGTTACTGTCTGTTTGAATGATTGACTAAATGCAGGCGTGGATGGCAAGTATCATTTTTTTCTAACCGAAACAAAAGATCCTTAGTATAGAGGGATATTGTTTGTTGGTGTAAAAATAACAAAAACTATGTGTCTTGCTCATTCAGTTGCATGAATTCTGTAAATATTTTTAAAATGTAATTTCACGTATGGAACGCGACTATTATAATTATGAAAGACTAATCAAAAAAGGAATTTCATGGGTTAAATCCGGCCTTGATGGCGCTGGTGGTTTTAAATAAATAGGAATTGTGTGTTTCCCATAGTATGATGTGGTCTCAAATATCAATAATCTATTAAATCCATTTAAGAAAGAAAGACAGGGAACGCGAGAAGCAAATAAATTCAGGATTTTCTCAACGCCTGCAGTGTTATCTACCCGCTGTACCTGTGACTTCACATCTGACGCCAGACGACCGGAATGCGGACACGGGAAGATCTCGCAGACAGCAGTCGGACGTGATGACTAATGTCTTTGAATATCATTGTTCATGACGTTTCTGTCCAAGTACTGGACTTAACGATTTAATTAATCGCTCTCTTTGACCTGCAATTGTGTCCTGGAGAATATAAACATGTTGAAAAAAATCAGTACACATACCCACCCCTTTATATCGAGAAAAAAACTTAAGGGCTTAAAAGTATGAACAGGAGTATAAAGAATACAAATTAAATTTTGACGTGTAAATTTGAGTTTCTCTGCTTAACCTTGGACTGCTGACGCCCTTTCCGATAGTTAGTACATCCTAACATGTTCCTTTCCACAACAAGCCCGGTAAGTGAGTGGTTAGTGCTTGGACTTAGTATTTGGAAGGACGCTGGTTCGATTCCCGACCCGACCATCTAGATTTCTCTTCGTGGTGTTCCCTTCAGCAAATATCAAGGGAGTTTCTTCAAAAGTCCACGTGTCATTCCTTGTCGTCAGTCCTCTTCCGATTCTAAACGTCGATGATCGGTTAAACCAGAAAAATACTCCACCACACTCCACGAAATACTTACAACGTCACGGACCACCTCTGCAGTAACACTTCACGGAACTGTTGACACTAGAGAATCAAGGGAAAACCAGCCCAGTGAAAATGTCCGAGGAGTTGCAATGGGGGAGTTTCCACGCCTCGAACGAATCTGGAGATACAGTCTAAAATTTCGAAACATTTTATGTCAGTCACTTCAAAATTTTCGGCTGAAAATGCACCTTTTAAGGACACATAATCCCCTACATTTTTTATCTCAGTTCTATTGTTTCTATATTTATATATTTTAAGATAAGAAGTTTTTTATCTTCAAGGTTTCCATTGGTTTAACTATTTTTTATAATTTATTTTCTTTTGTTAGAGAAAAGATAATATTTAGTATGCGAGCGCATGGAGTGGTGTGTTAAAGAGCATCTTTGGCAATGAAGAAGGAGTCCGGCAAGGGAAGATGGCAGTACAGTGGACGAATCGTACGTCGGGATATACTGTTAATATATTTGATGGGTACTGAAAGTGAATATTAGTTGTGAGAATAAGTGTGGAACAATAAAGAGAACATTGAACCATATATGGTGTTGATGTTGAATAAACTGTATCAGTGGTGGAACGGTCAGAAAGAGAGTCATTCTGCTTGTGAAAAATGGAATAGAAAAATCTGAGGGAAGTAATATTTTCTTTCTGGTGCCCTGTTCTTCTTAAAACGAAATAAATAAAGTTGTTTTGGTTATTTTATAAACAGTGTTTAAAAAGTGAACTCACTAACTACCTAGTTTAATTTAATTGAAAAAAAGAATACTGATTATTTGATTTTACAGAAATAAGTACCCAGCATTTATAATACGAGAGTAAGAAATTGCATTATTGGGTTCGGAGGTGAGTATTACCACCCAAAGCAAACCCAGAGCAAATCAAATACGGAAAATTCTACAGACAAAGATTAATATTAATTTACAACCTTTAACTTATTTTATTATTGTTACACTACCATTCAAACCGTTCAGTTCGTATCAGGTCTTGGGAATAAACTGACAATACAATTCTTAGCTCAAGATACGTTATTAATTCGTCAGGTGATATTTACAACCCGATAACTGTGTTGCGTTGGAACTGATATTTCCATAACGTCTTGTATTTCGTTACCGGCATGCCAAGGAAAACACACATGTCCACTCGAGATTTAATAGCAGTTGAACACTCTAGATATCTCACAAAGTGCCCGAAAGGGAAATATACGAATAACACTAGAAGAAAAGTAACAGCGCGGATATAGCTTCACTTTCCCCACTAATTGCAGTATTCCCTACTTTTATTGCCTCCTCAAGCCGAGTATACTGCTTGCAAACAGCGCCGTCCAACAGTTATAGTCTTCGCGGTAATGATCATAAAACGCAATATAAAAGTCGCACTTTCTATGGTGATGTAAATCCGAACCCATCGTAGTGCATCAACTGTCCAAATACGTGAAATCACATCTGTTCTCTTTTTGATAGCCATAAAGGTAATTTCTATCCGAATCTGCTGGCTTTAACAACACTGTCATCGCCGAGTCATTAAACATCAATTTTAAAAAAAAAATCCATCTTTTTTGGCTTTCCATCAAACTAGAATGGTAAATCATTCCAACAGTATAATCGTTTAAAATTATCAAGCATATAAAAATAATAGAGGCTACAATCAAAGCAGAGTACGTAAATGTTAGGATCTCTTACATTTATAACCAGTTTTAGAAGCATTTGCGAAATTTAAAAAGTTAACCACAACTGATGTCTCGATTCTGAAGTTATTGGTCTGTGATTTGTCAAAGCTAATAATAACACGTTTACGGAGTCACTCCAGGCGAATGCTGAGATGATTCCTTCAAAAGGCAATGGCTGAATTCCTTTCCGTTCCTTGCCCACAGTCCTTTCCCACCTCTAATAACTTCTACATCGACGAGGCCTAAAGTCATAAGTAAATAAAAAAATAGAGAAGTTGAAAGACCATTTACCACATCAAATCTGTATCAAAAATTGTACTTGCTTTTTTCTGTTCCAGTGTTTTAACTATTTGAACAAAACATTACATGTTAGACATTGTAATCGTCTTGCTGCGCACAAAGAATCTGTAAAAGATTATCATGGTCATATTCTTTATGAGTTTCGTAACTTATGTATTTGCATTTCAATTACAAATAATTGCGTAATCTAACATTTCGAACATCCTGTTCCGGAAAGTGCTCACTATGGCGCCGTAAATGTGTCGGGGCGCTGGAGATCGGATTAGTTGGATCGATTGACGGAAGATTTTTTCTTATGACTTTACGCCTCGTCGACATCATTAGAAAGTACTGGGGCCAAGAACGGGGAGGAATTTGATCACGGCCTTTTGAAGGAAGCATCCCGGAATTCACCCTGAGTGATTTGGGGAAAGCATGGAAAACCCAAATCTGGATGCCCGGAACGGGATTCGAACCCACGTTCTCCCGAATGCAAGGCCATAACGTTAACCTTTCACCCACCACGCTCGGTATTGACGGAAGAAATGTTTTTGCCACCCTGTACTTGGTGAGCTATGTAGGAGCTTTGGCAGTAGGTAATTTATAACAACTAGATTATGTGTCAAAAACCTCGGTGAAATCCTAAGTTTATGTGTAGCCCGCATGGAATAAAAGCGCAAACGACACAGTTAATGATCATTTATCCGTCGTAAAACTTGGGGTATGATTTGACGTCTTTCGGATCAGCCGGCAACACATTCCACTCTTTTTATACTAAACATACTTTCATTCGCACGTACATGATAACAGTAACAAATAAATGAGAAATCAAATAAGTATCGAAATTTCACGGTGGAATTGCAATTAATCACATGCAATATGTGACAGCATGGCACTAAGATTATTCCTTAATACATCGAATGTGCAGACTGCTGTGAGAGAAATATTGCTATTATAATGAGCATACATTGAAATAAAGTGTGAATATCAATGCACCATATTCAAGAATCCCGAATCGTTTGCCAAAATGCATTGACAAATGCGGCTACAACAGCCGTGTTAGCTTGATTAAAGCGTACATTTTTTTTACCTACTTTACGCCTCGTCTAGATCATTATAGGCAGGAAAGAACTGGGGGCAATGAACGGAAGGTGATTCGCCCATGGCGTTTTGAAAGAACCATCTCGGCAAACCATGTAAAATCTGGATGGTCGGACTGGGATTCGAACACATGTCCTCCAGAATCTGAGGCAGGAGCGTCACTCACCCACTAAGCTCGATAAAAGGTGCAGAGCGCAGAAAGAATGCTAAGACCATCTTCAACGTGGCTGTTAAAATCGCGTCCGAAAAGGCTGTTATGCTTAACCCTTTACGTGGCACGCTGTAAAAGGTGTATCTAAAAGCGCGTTACCGACCCGAAACATCGTCTTTCCAGCAGTGAATAGCAGCAGGCTCTTTACAAGGCTGCTGGAGAGCATGTGAAAGCAATTCTTTTCACGTGTCGCACTGTGAAGGACGTTTGGTGCACGATGCAATGGCAAGAAAGCTGACGGTCATCGACAATCCTTAGAACAACAATACCTTAACTATATCCTTCAGATTTCAGCCTAAGCTATACCGCAGCGACCCAAGAAGCAAGTTATTTCGCATCAGCTGCAAACGCTGACACTCATGCCAAGTGTGGTTAAAAACTGAAAAAAACACAACTGGAACACATCCTACGTCCTTCCTTTGTGTCCATGTGCATCCGAAGTTCAGTATGAAGCAGTAAACAGAATCATAAGAATTAGATGTGGAGAGACAGATGCTTCCGCAGTCGCTGAAACGCTGGGTAAACGTGCTAACCTTGATCATTTCAGAACGGTCACTGGTTTGAGTCCAGCCTTTTTTCTCTGTGCCTTCCTATCTTTAGAGACACCAGGAAGAATAAATATATTTTAGGCACGTTATTCTTCTCATCTTAACTATCATGGAAGAAAAGACGAATAGAAACAAGAAGTTTTGTAAGGTTAATAGCCAGAAAGTAGAAGGTATAATCAAATGAAGTAAGATTCACAGAACAGGAGGAAACGGAGATTTTCCACACTGCACCTTTCAAATGTCGGATTCCTTAAAACAAAACAAAAATAATAAAAAAAACCTATCCTGTTAATGTGAGATTAAAACATTCGTTGGAGAATTTTTAAATCTGAGTTGCAAATGAAATCGTATGTTAGCTTTTTTTTTTTTTTTTGCTGTCGTCAGTCTTTCGACTGGTTTGATGCAATCCTCCATCCCTTCCTATCCTGTGCTAACCTCTTCATTTCTACACACCCCTTACAGCCCACGTCCTCAATTATCTGCTTCATATATTCTAATCTCTGCCTTACTCTACAGTTCTTACCTTCCACTGTTCCCTCCACTAACAAATTAACCAATCCAGCATGTCTCAAAATATGACCTACCAGCCTGTCTCTTCTTTCCGTAAGCTTCTTCCACAAACTTCTTTTCTCACCCATCATTTCCAAAACTCGTTCATTTCTTACTTTGTCTGTCCACTTAATTTTCAGCATTCTTCTGTAGCAACACATTTCAAATGCTTCAATTTTCTTTATTTCCGGTATTCCTAAAGTCCATGTTTCGCTACCATAAAGAGCTGTGCTCCACACAAAGAGTTTTAAAAAATTCTTTCTAATTCCTAGATCAATATTTGAAACTAAAAGGTTTCTCTTTTTCATGAAGGCTCTTTTTGCTAGTGCTATTCTGCTTTTAACATCATTCCTGCTTCGGCCATCGGTTGTAATTTTACTTCCCAAGTAACAGAATTCGCTTACTTCTCCTATTGCATCAGATCCTATTTTTATATTTAATCTACTAGCATTGGTATCATTTCCGCTACATTTCATCACTTTTGTCTTGCTTTCATTTATATTCAGTCAAAAATCTTCCTTCAGTGTTTTGTTCATGCCATTCAGTAACTTCAGTTAGCATATTAGTAGATAAATACAAGTGGGAAATTCTTCTGCATGCTTTCCGATAGAGAACAACAAATTTGGACGTATACGATTTCAATACGACAATTGTTACGATTAAAAAAAGACGCGGTCCTATTATAATGCCTCGAGATATGTCCGATGAAACGTCTAGTTTATTAGAAGTTTCGATCTCTTCAACGATAGAAATCGTCCATTCCGGGAATAAAGTACAGAGGCCAATGTATGAGTGGTACTGAATTTAATTTAATTATGATGGAGCACATGTTCCAGTGTCAATTTTCCTGTTATCTAGTTACCCCTTTCTTCTTATATAACTTGAGCGATAATTCCTCCATCCAATTCCTTTTGCCATTTACTAATTCTAATATTAAATTCTTTCAACGTTTTTGGTAAATTATTTACCATCTTCCCTTGATAATTTATTACAATCTCTGACACCCTAAAAAAAATAAAAAAAAAAATAAAAAATAAAAAAATATTCTCACTTCCTTATGCATGAAATCGAGTGCCGGATTGTGCCCATTGTCATATTTTCCTTTACATTCACTACTCTTAATTCTTGGACCAACATCCCTCCAAGCCCCAATACTCCCAGCACTCTCTTCACCCCCACCTGTCTTCCAACAACTCCAAATCCAATGCTCTACCACATCAATTACTGATTGGGCTCTGCGGTAAGTGCCACAAACGAATCTCGCTACTCTCCTTTGCACACCCTCCAATTCCTGTTTGATACCCAAATTGGGGACAGTAACGCTGCGTCCTGGTATTTGGCGGAAGCGGTTTTTATTCAACGTCCGGCCATCCAGATTTTCCACGGTTTCCCGAAATCACTTCAAGCGCATGCCAGGATTGTTTCGTCCAAAGGCCATTGCCAATTCCTTCCTGTACATTGTACCCAATTCCCTCTCTCCTCTAATAATCCTGATGTCAACGAGGCGTAAAGCCCAAACTAATACTGAAAAGGGAACTCAAGTATCGTAGATAGTGAGTCGTGATGGTCGGCAGTGTTATGTGATACTCTGCTGTAATGGTCCACCGAGAAGTTGTCTCTCTTTACAGTAGCCGCTGCTCGCAGCCACGGGATAGGTCGACGGTGTTGCGACAGCTCCGGCCCTGACATTTCCTTTCGACCGCAAAGACTCGAGGAGTCGACTTTCGATAGCAGTCACGGAACGCCGACGTGCGTTTCCAGACACATTCGCACTACCGTATTCGATGTATGGTACGAGTGTGAACAACAATAGCGGGACACAGTAAGGAGCTCAACCTGTACTTGGGATGTGGCTTAAACAATTGTGTTGTACAGCGTAATACAGACAAAATATTACTTTCAGTGAGTGGGAGCACAAAGGAAATGAAGCAATTGTGAGCTGAGGAACATTGTTCTTCCAAGACCTATTGTTTGGCTGTTGCTGGCCAATTAAATATTGAGATTGTAAGATTAATAGCAAATTATGTACTCAATGTCTTGGTACCTTGTATGTCTGATTTAATATCTTCTTTCTCCACGTTACAGTGCAATACATTCCGTCATAAATATGAATTTCCACCCCGTTCACCATAAAAAGTATACCTTTTACAACTAATAAGATCGAAAGAGGTGTTTTCATCAACAGGGCAGTTATTAGTAAAATAAACATTTCGGTCTCCTAACAACTAAACGTCTCATGCTAACATCAGTATACACCCCATTTTTTATCTGATTTAGAGTATTGTATAAAACATTGAAATGAGGACTTTGAACGTAAAGGCAAATTAAACTTCTCTGTTGGCCCAGAGTATGCTGTTTTAAGTTGTTTTAGACCTATCCCAGTAGTTTGAAAATATAATTTAGGGACTTTGCAATTTAGAGAATGATTTTCTTTTACCGGAATAATTATTATACAAACTTTAAAATGCTATTACTTTCCTTATCAACCGTAATAAGTCATAACCGAAATAAAATGAGATGGTTAATCCGATTCTGATATCACGATGCTTCTAAGTAGAGAAAATCTTAAGCTTCATACACAGGTAGTTTCATTGCTTCACGTGTTCAAATGTTCATGTCAGTGTTCAGATGAATGTCGTTAAAAATATACTGGGAATAAGAGAATGAATTCTGGTGTTAATAAGTTCAGGCTTTCGGAAAGTTGCCAGAAGGCAGCCAGGATTAACGTGCCTATCTGATAGTGGACCCTCACAAACCGCCTAAATCATAATTTCCTTTATCAAGGATGGAAACATTCATATATAAACCTAAGACACCCAATAAGAAATGCTGAGAACAAAGTTGGTACATTGACTATCCTATGCCACCCAAAAATTTCATCATATAGACATAATACTAGAATGAGTGCCCAGTGTGAATGGTTATGGTACAAGTGCTCTACACTGTCCAAAGTATATTTAAGTCACAGTGTCCGAATAATCACACTAATTACATAATGAACCCTCTACTGTATATGTAAGAGATATAACAGTGTATCTGATTTCATGTCAACATATTAAATTATATTCCCAAGAATGTAAACTGATGCACATAGAACGTGTAAAGAAACTGGAATATACGAGTAAATTGTTGTACAAATAAAATGTAATTAAATGTATGGGCGATAACGCCGAAAGCCATTAAATCAATAAATATCGAACCCTTGATAGATTATTTACAAATCTATAGAAATGATTCGTTTTTCGATTCGATTATTCGCCTGGCATAGTGATCAGAAGAGATAATGTAGCAACTATGGTGAGCTCCTACACAGTGAAAATAGATTTACTTTGCTCCCGCTGTCCTGTGTTGCGGTACTAGACATGTATTAATAGCCTGACCGACATTTCTTCCACACTCCCCTCGGCTCGTGAGATACGAGACAACAGCGCATTCCTCTCAGAGACTATTTGAATCCCTTTTTGTAGCGCTCAAGCGAGACAGCTGTGTCTTCCTGGAAGAGGAGGTCACGAGTTCGAAACCAGACACGTCCCTTTTTGTGATTTTCACGTTTACCTATCTGGAGTAGTACCACTTGGAAGAACTAATTAAGGTTGACAGTTTTTTAGTGACTGCTACACAGGGATGAAAAGAGTGTTTAAGAGGAGGAATCGTAAAACACGAGATTATACAGGGTGTCCAGAAAAGGACTCTCTGATTTCAAAATTAAATATATCGAAAACAAAGATCGATAGAGGAATGCAGTAAACGGTATGTTTATTGTGACAGCTGCAAGAAGTGTATACAGCAGTGTGAAATAATAGTTACAAAAGCTGCTCACAGATGGCGCTGTACGCTCATATCAGCATACATAAGTGAAATAATTGTATGAAAACAATCTTTGCAAACAATCACATCACAATGTTTTCAAAATGTTTACCATTGGCACGTTTCAATGGTGGAACTGATCGCCCTGAGCTTCGGATCACTATTTAGGCATTACGTATGGCGAGTACAGCGCCATCTGTTAGCAGCTTTTGTAACTATTATTTCACACTGCTGTATACACTTCTTACAGCTGTCACAATAAACATACCGTTTACTGCATTCCTCTATCGATCTTTGTTTTCGAGATATTTAATTTTGAAATCAGGGAGTCCTTTTCTGGACACCCTGTATATTTATCTTTTCTACTAGGTCGCCCGTGCGAAAATTTCTGGAATGATATTTTATGAAAAGCGTGGTTGGTAGTTTGTAACGGGATGAAAGAAGAACTTGCTAATCTGTAGCAATTGTTACTTGTCAACTGAATAGATACGTAGCAAAACAGCTACATCGTCAATAAAAACGATTATGAGTAATGAAATGTTTCCTAACAAAATACAAAAATATTCGAAAACATGCTTAGTCTAGCACACACGCAGTTTGTCAATACCTCTCTGTGATTTGTGGTTCTGCTATCCAGCGGAATGCGATCACTCCTTACCGACGTCAGCGAAGTCTAGAAGTTTGAACTATTGCATTCCGGTGACTTTGATTGTTCATAATTTTGCCATTTACGGCTTGAATTTCGAAACTTCCTTTCTTAACGATGTTACCTAAACGGAAAACTTATTCTTTAAAAGGTTGCCCCATCTATAGATTTTTGTTAAGTATAAAGAGACAAAGATAGCTAGTCACAAAAACATTTTTTATAAAATATATATATATTGTAAATGGTGAGTTTAGACACCGGAGGATAAAGAGCTATACAAAGAAGAAGAAACTGACAGGATGTCAGATATGATAAGAAAGAGGAGAATCGGTTTTTTTGTCACATAATGAGAATGGATAACACTAGACTTACAGAAAGAATTTTCAATCATCTTTACAAGAGTGAGAAGGCAACCAGTGGATCCAAGTAGTAAAGAAAGATATGATTGAGATCGGAATAACAGAAGATTTAATACAAGATAGAGCAACTTCAGGAGATTGATCCAAAATTTCAAGGGTTTCCAGGAGAAGGAGAAGAGGAAATGTAGTAACATATGGACAGAAGAAAGGAGGAAACTGCAAAGTGAGAGGATGAAGAGCTATTGGAAGTCAAGAAAAGATGCATCGAAATGAATGCACGGTATTACTTTTCGTGATCCTTAGATGGCCGATATCGAAGAGAAGAAGAAGATAAGGTTCATCATAATTATTTCATTTTTAACGTCCAGTTCCTGTTCTTGAAGTATTTCAGCCAAGTAAAGGGATACAGTTTCGAATCTAGAGTGATTCCAGGTGGGTGGAGTCTGTAAAAGGCTGATTGCTTTATCAGGAAGTGCGTTCGTCGAATGTCTGTTTGAACTTTCCAGTTTGTTAACTGGCTGTCCTGTGGACATCTTAGTTGTCCAGCCCAGCTTTCTTTAACTGTTAATGCAGGTGGAATGGACTTTCTACTACCTCTAACTACGCTGCAAGTTTCGTTAAAGACTATATTAACACCTTTAGTGAGAGTTGTTTTATTGTGTATAAAATCCTGAATTAAAACCACTTATTTCAGATTGTTTTGGTTCGGCTTTGTCAATCCACTACCTCACTGTCATCTCCAAGAGAAATCAGTGAAACGAAGTCACGATTCTATGAAAACAGTACATCGCGAGGTTAACCCATTCTATGAAATGGTACAATTTTGGATGCTCCTCTGCAAAGGAGTGACAGGTTTTTGAATTTCGTATGTGGTAGCCGTAATCTTGATAGACTTGATGTCATAATTTCTAGGCCTTATTGGTCTACCGGGAGTATAATGCATCACTACACTTTTATACAGGGGCGGTAGGATGTCGATTTAATAAAGGAAATACCATTTATAGCGTATACAATTTTTGCACCTCCTCGTCTCTTCTACCGTATGTTAACCGTCTCGCAGTAGCTTGATTTATAGCACCGAGAACATACGCAGACGAGCCACGGGTTTAATCAGTAATTGTCACAGGCAATAGGGAAGTGTCACACACATGATGCAGAGGCTGGGTTACGCTTGGATTTTCTTGTAAAAAGAGATCGTCGTTTGTTACTGAGTCTGTTACTAACAAGCGAGCATCTTCTTCCATTTAAGATTGCATTATATATATATATATATACAGGGCGTTCGCCGGGAAACGCTACCCACTGTTAGCGCTACAAGGAAGAAACTGCTCCCGGCGAGCAAGCGGTCAGCTTCCGGCATTGTTCGACCGTCGGTCGCGGACTATTTCATAATAATTACGCTTCATAAACTTGATAAACTTATGTGTTAAGCATTTAAATGTGACGTCAGTTGCGGATCAACAGTGCCATCGTGGACACCCTGCAAGTACCAGTTGCAAAATCTAATCCTAGGCCCCTGGTCTATTTCTGTAATTTTATGCACCACAATTGTTTTGTATGGCTTAAAGTGAACTAGCTTTGTTACTTTCCAAGCTGACGTCTTAGATATGCCTGCCTGCTGCCCTAACTGACTTAATGATTTTTTGGGTGACTGTTCTAGTCGAAAATTTTCTCCTCTGTGAGAATACGGTTGACCGACAGTCTCTTTTTGTTAAAAAATGAACCCGTTTCTCTTACTTTTTAAACCAGACGCAGAATTGTTGATTTAGCTGGCAGTAAAGCGCCAGGATATTCGCGACGAAATTTACTGCGACACTTTTTAAACGACTTCTTCTTCACATATGTATCATAGAGAAATATTCTTTGTTGCAAACTGTAACGAACCATAATTTTACTCACACTCAAACACGGTAAAGATTAGTAAGAGTATGAAGCCCCAAACCAGCCTAACCGCAAAGAAACGTTTATTCACAACACTGTTGGGGCAGCGGAGGTGATAAACAGTGCGGTGATTCACGGCGCCGTGTGGCGGGAGTTGCTGGCTCTACTGGCCCAGCAAGTTGCCGACGGCAACAGACTGGGAGGGTAGCGTTTCCCGGCGAACGCCCTGTATATATATATATTTATGCCTCGTCAACGTCGAGGTCATTAGAGGCGGGACGGGACTGGGGACAAGGAATGGGAAGAAATTCCTTTTGAAGGAAGCATCACAACATACGCTTGGAGTGATTTGGGGAAACCATGGAAAACCCAAATCTGGATGCCAGGACGGAGATTCTAACCGCCGACCTCCCGAATGCGAGGCCATTAAAACTGCAATTAAATGAGGCCTTTCATCAGAGTACCTAGGTAGGAAGATATATATTCTTTTTTACCGCGTGCAGTTAGAAACATATGATATATAAGTTTAGGCACAAGCACCTATACTTTTTTGGATTGCAGATTCGTTCCAGAAGAGATTCGAGAGGAAGTAGCACAAGAGAGATGTTACGCATCTGTGAGCTTGATGAGAGGATTTTTGTTTAGTCGACTGGACACAATGGAAGTAAGCTGGATCTACCTCCAAAGCCCGAAGCAAAACAGACTGAACGAACTGTGAAAACACAACCACTCATTGTGTTAAAACGGCAAGAAAGGCAAAGTTGTGGCTGTTGGTTTTCTGGTGCTAGCATAGAGTATTTTGGATATTACTACTTGTCGAATAATCCCTATAACCTCTTACTGTGATAGTGGACCCTCAGTATACATCGAACAGATTATTTAGAAATCTATAGAAATAATTTGTTTTAGATTTGATTATTTTCTTCCGTCTGTTAGGAGAGATAATGTAGCCGCTAAGCGTCTACAGTGGAAATAGATTCACTTCGTTGTTTGAGGAACTGAGAGTGAAATGATGGCTTGCAACATGATGCTGAAGTTTTTTCCTCCAAATGCTTGCACCAACTTTATAATAACACCTTTTACGTGAGCACCACGAAATATGCAGTATTCTGTTTCCAGCATATGCCCCTCGTCCGTTTTTCTCATGCATATATCAGATCATAAGGCCCACACCAGAAAATATTTGTGGTTGGTATCTATAGCCCCCATAATATTAACCCCTATTAGCAGGGGAAAAAATGTTCAGGATGTCGGAAGCCCAACTCCATTCTCAAACTGTCCAATCATTACAAAAATTGTGGTTGGTATCTATAGCCCCCATAATATTAACCCCTATTAGCAGGGGAAAAAATGTTCAGGATGTCGGAAGCCCAACTCCATTCTCAAACTGTCCAACCATTACAAAAATTAGTAACGGATTTTCGTAACATATACAATGTCGAAGTTTCTGTTGAGCAATGTAAGCAAAATGGGAGATTATTTGTTCTTCCACAAAATCGAAAAGCTGAATATCTGCTAACATGTAGACTTAAGATAGATAATCCTTCACCGACGTATACTCAGTTATAGCCAAAGGTTTTCACGTAGAAAATTATCATGTTACAGCATAAGCAGAGAAAGATGTTGGTTCCTCTTTCTCATTCAAATTCCTCGATGAAGGAAACATGATTGTAGCCAGAATTCAATGGATGAAAGAAAATTAACTAACTTAGAACGAAAATTGAGATTCTCATTTGCATACTACTTCCTGTACGCGATCACAAATGGTACATTTTTATAATAAATAAATTAAAGAATAATAATAATGAATAAACAGTGCGTGTTAATTCGGGAGGGGTAGTTTATCTAACATTGATCTCGAGATACTAACCCCAGCCAAGAAATATAACGAAGGGTTCGCTTATGTGCAGATAAGCCCACCTACTCACTACAGTGAGAGCTTCCAGTATATGGAGATAATGCTCTTGAGCGACAGTCTGAAAGGTAGTTCGAATTTTACTTAGTTGTGAGTGATTAACAATAGAGAACGAAGTATTCTAATGCACAGGAAGCTTTCAAAAGAACCATAGATTCAGAATGTCAGGGAAGAAAATGAGGCAATAAATCGTGTAACTCGAAGACTCATGAAATTGAAATAAATTGCAAATTTGACATTTCAGTGTGGGGAATCGCGTACGTGAACGAAGCCAACGGAAATAGGAGACTGGATAAAGAGAGGAGCAGGGAATGTATCGCAAATAAGAAAACCGTAATAAAGATGGTTAATAATTATTGTTTATTTACCAGTTGAAAGATAACGTCAATTCAACTGTTAAAATTATTTTTTGTTGCGTCTTACGCGTTTCGCTTCTCATCGAGGCATCATCAGCGACGAATCTACGTTACAGTTTTTATAAACAGTTTTATATAAATTTTTATCTTGTTAAATTGTGAACATGAGATATTTTTATAGCTGATATTTACTTACTATTTACATTTGTTAATATGGTATGCAGCATCTCCGTTTTCTTATCCAAAGCATGTTTTGCTTGTATCATATTTACAATATTGTGCGTTCTCATCGTTCAGTCGTCTGCTGGGGCCAGCTGGTTTGTTTATGTCGTGTCTCTGGAGCGCTTTTACGTCCTTCGGTTGTCTGCTGTGGCAATCTTCTTTCTATATGACATGTCTCGTGCCGATAGCGCGAGTTTTGAAAAGTGTGTATGCTTGATGATCTTGTTAGTGTGTTTTATGTTTATGTGTGATATGTATGTGTGTGGGGGTTTGTTAGAGTTTGTGTTTGTTTTGTCTGTCGTGTTTGTGTATATTAGATTGAGTAACGTTTTATTTGTCAGGTTTACCTGGTCATTTACTACCTGTTTACCTTCATTTTTTGCTTTCTGTATAGTGAGTGTGTTGTGTCTGTGGTTGTTGATAGTGAGAATTTGCATATCTGTGTTTATATTGTTGGTGAATGGTCATTTTCTATGAACTGTTCGGCGAATGTGGAACCACACCACTTTACTAAATTCAGGAAACTGTATTACGGCAGTATTAGCCAACTACATGCTGAAAACAATATCATACACTACGTACAGTATCTTAGGTGTTTTATCATATCTTTGAGGCGCTTCGTCAATAATCGCCTCGTTGCTAAGTGCTAGTTTATAAGTTTATAATTACGAATTCTCAAACTTCACTTTTGTATTTAGGAAGCCACTCATATCTCTTTTAATTTTACTTCTCCCATGCTATCTTCTATGCTATCTCAAAAATACATAGAAGGAAACATAAAATTAGTTAATAGTATCCTTTGCGGCTGATAAAATTTAAATTACAAAGTAGTGAAACATATGTTGAGTATCATTTTTTTTTTTCTGTTTGCCTTTTGTTATAATTGTGATTTTGCTTTTTTTTTTTTTTTTTTTTTTGCCCGTAAATCTTCACTCGTCTCCCTTATTTGTTAGTAAAGTGCTTAAAATGTATTTCTGTGTTTCGTTGATACAGCACGTGTCTGGACGCAATGTACCCTACAGCTGTAACAAGACAATAGGAATCGCAGCACAGGAAACTTGTTTCCAACAAGACTCTCGACAGTTTCGTCTATAGAGATGTCTTCAGACAGGCCTTTATCGCCTGCACGGTACCGTCAGACAACGCTTTCCCTTGACGCCAGTGAGTGGTTCTCCCTCCTAATCACTGCTTGCTGTGACCTTTCACGTGGACTGCCAGCAATAGTAGCTCCTCAATCATCGTGACGTCTTTACCAGAGGCAGTCAGAAGGAGAGCGTGAGCTTTGACAAGTGTTCCACGCTAATCGTCTGGGCTCCGTAGCAAACAGCTGAAGTGCAACGTAATAGATTCTACAATCAGAGCATGACAGCGTGGTAATAAATAATGATAACACGGATAGAATTAAGTCCCAAGTTATTTTTCAGGATCTTGTTAATCCCCGACAGCAAGTAGAATTTACTTGTATGAAGGTAGCAGTTATGTGATACCATGTATACAGATGAGCCAGTATGTATCTGAAAATATAATGATTTTTCTTAACGATTTGATACGCAACTGATTTGATGTTTTCTCACAAAGAACGACATTGCCTTTACCTGAAGGATAAACAGTTATTGCTCGCTCCTGGCAACTGATACCTGTCCCAGGCAACCTAGATTTCGGTTTTCTGAAACCAGCCCTAGCGAATTCCGGGAAGGACCCTTAAAAAGGGTCGTGGCCGGATTCGTATCGTTCGTAGCCCTCCGTCCCCCCCCCTCCCCCACCTGGTTGTTATGAACCCTATGTCCTCTGTCATTAAAGTCATAGCCAGAAAAAGGACATTGCCTTCCTGATTACTATCTACACTGATAGAAACCGCTATAAATCAAACTGTCGCAACCAATCAAGTGGCTATTTCACAATGTCCTGTTTTTCATTTTCAATCGTGCGAGCAGTTGTTACAGCTCGGCAATCATTTTTCTTTTTCTCATACAATCAATCGAGAACATGCAGTAATGAATCAGAAAGATTTCGGGGCAGGCAAAGAACACTGTTATTGTATTGTATACTTGTATATATTATAGTACGTAGAGAAAGTTAAATAGAAACGTAAGTTTAAAAATAAAACATTGGCTGCCAGAGTTCTTCATGGTTGATTCGAAAATGCGAATAAACTAGTTGTAATGCTACAAAGCAGATCTAACTTGGGAACCATCAGACATGTTAAGAACGGATTTGAAACTCCTTCATATATGTTGAAGGGTTCACAGTAGATATGTCTGTGGTGTAGTCGTTTCTCAAAATGCGCCGTAGTTTTTGAGATGTTCGCATGCATAGAAACAAAAAATATCTAATATATATATATATACACTAAATTATTGTACCCTGTTTTCAAATGGCGACGTGGTCTATGCGGTAGGGTGATGGATTCACTATTTTCAGACCCGAGTTCAAATCCCCACAGAATCAAATATTTTTGTTTATTTTTATCTTCAGAAATTGTTCTTAACATGTCTGATGGTCTCCAAGTAAGAGACAATCTTCTTTTTATGATACCAAGAACGATTCCAGGCGTAGGTGTTTACCATGGAGGATACTCTCTGGGGAAGGTGAACTGACGTGGTTTTTCAGTTGGCTTGCACAGTGCGTGTTATTGCAGGTGTTTGGATGACTGTGACAATGCGCGTATGTGTTCTGTAGAGAGTGTTTTTTGTGTTGTAAGAAGGGAGAGGGTGAACATAGTGCCAGCCCATTCAGGCCTGCTCTTTCGAAAGACACCAGGGTACCGCCAGGATTAACATCCCCATTCGACAGACGCACTCCATACGTGGAGATATATGGGATTTAACCCATGACATTGGCGTCCAGTCTGGTGATTAAGAACTGTGCACAACCACTTCTCCTACCTTGCCGGCCAAGTCCTGGTGGTGAAAATTTCTTCTACCACCATGTTAGCAGCCAATTGAGCCAGCAGATCGGGCTACCAGGTGTGTAGTTAAGTGGTATCAATTAATACTACAATATGCTGACTTTAATTACTTTTAATGCCTCTGATCATACTGCAGCATTCGATGACTTGAATCAACTTGGGACAGCAAAATGGTAATTAAATATGATGAAATCGAAGTTCTCAAAGAGAATGAAAAAAAAGCTATTGTATACATTAATACTAAAGTAAACACAACATTGAAATTTTATCTACTACTCCACGACAATTCTGAAACGTAGAAAAATTAGATATCTGTAGAGTGAAAGTTCTTGTTGTTGATAATACTTGTTTTGCTTCCTGTTAGTGTATCTCCATGCTGCCTTAAGGTCACCGACCCCAACTCTTGGAGATCTACTTGCTATTCTCCCAGTATCTCTACTCTGAACTCGAGCCAGGAACATTCCCTCTCTATGGCTTTATCTCTGCCAGCAGGCGAGGTGGAAAAACCGATAACGCCCGCCAGATCTTGGCTGCCAACCTCTGCCCAATGCATTGACCTGTCAAGAGGAGAGCCAAAGAGTAATTTAAAAAAAATATATATAGTATTATTTCCCCACTGATTCGCCTTCGCGGTCATTGGCGTGCGTAGTAATGCGTTTGGCTTTAGTTTTTCTTATATTATGAAAGTAAAACGTTTGTAATGTACGAGTATCGTAGTATCTCTGTCACCTTAATCGTAAATTAAAATTCCACAATTTCGTCACGCTGGTGGATCGCTAATCTTCGATGGCTGTTTGATTAACATTTTCCGGTATTGTAATATTCAATACTTCGGAAAACTGAAGAAGTAAATAAAGTTACGTAATCGAAAAAAAAATATTAACGGAATACAAAGAGCGGAATGTTTGTGTTGTAGCGTCAACTTTGGTGTGTATATCGTAAAGGAGTGTTCATCTGAGAAGCAGTTTAACATGTGGCTCCTATCTGTTTTCCGAACGAACGATCATTTCTTGCTTGAACATGTAGAGTCATGAAATATACTGGAGATTTTAATCTGAACCATGCACTCTCAAAGTGTGAAAAACACATACAAAATGGTTTGGTAGTTTCGCATGATGCCTGGGAAAACAAAAATACAGACGCATCTCGCTTATAGATTTAAATATATAATAGTATGGATTTCAACATCTATCCTGGTGGAAATTAAAAGTGTAACACGCAGACAGGAATGGTGCAATTTTAGGAAGCTTTGTAGATTTATCCAGGGTCATACCCAGAAGAAATAAAAAAAATTGAAATGGATGAGGCTAAGTTTATTACCTCTGGGTACAGTTGTCAGTAAGAAGTGCGTTCACCTTGAGCACCTATACGTTCATTGCCAGCATTGAGTCAATAATTCATATGTCTTCCTGGACTATGTCTCTCTACGCCTGCATGACTTGTGCATGACAGTTTGTGCTGGGTGACCATGTGGTCTAATGTGTCTACTCCTGGCATCCCAGACACGCTCTATTGGGGACAAATCTGTGGACTGTGTGGTTCAAATTGTGATCGTAATCCCTTGCAAGGCTTGTGTTGTGATGGCCGCAGTATGAGGACGGCCATTATCTTATCGGAAGATATGGTTTGAATGGTGGAAATGAAGGGTATGACAAAAGGGTGCAGCATCCAGTCCACGTAGTGATGGGTTGTCAATGTGGCTTCAACAGCCAATCAACTCAGTTCTTCTGTAGAAATTGATTGTCCCCAATCCATGACACCAGCGGCTGGGACTGCGTTACGTTCTGAGATCACAACAGGGTAAGCCGTTTTTCCAACTACGCCTGTGTACATGTTGTCGTTTATCACTTTATTACAGACAGAATCAAGACTTGTCTTTAAACACAAAAGTACGGCATTCACGTGTCCATTACATCATGTTAGACGATGCTGGCAATGAAACGTTGATGGAACACATTGCATAGGCGTCAAAAACTGTAACCCAGTTTCAGGCAATCAAATTACAATCGTCCGTGGTGTGACTCTTTGTAACCACTGCCTGCAGTCATCCGTCAGTCAACAACAACCATCCACACAATTTGGCGGTCTTCACGTGCTGTTGTTCTTCTTTATGGACCTGTTCCTGCTCTAGGTGTACTAGAGCCTTCTTTCATCCACTGACATTGCACTACGGACATTCGGTTTGGAGATTTCACGATGTGATGCACCAATTTCAAACACGCCAGTTTTCCGACCTCTCGCACAGTTAGACATTTTGGTGCAGAGGGTTGTCACTCTTCGCCTTCTCATACCTGGTCAGCAAGAACTCGTGAACAAAAATGTGTCATGTTACAACACATTTGCACAAATTATACGCTTAAAAGCATAGCAATATTGCATAGTAAATAGCCCCGTAATTCTCATACTATTACAAGTAAAACATTCAGTTTTTAATCATTTAATACTCTTCATATGGGGATACTTGGGCCAAATTTCATTCATTTATCGCAACTCTGTATGGGTTAGTAATTTTAATTATCGCCAGTGTATATAGGAGTGACTTACTGAAGTAAAATTTTTCAAATGCCTGAAATTATGTAAAACAAACCAATCGCTCTCGAACTTGGAATTTACACTGTACCACACGTCTAGTACGTTGCCAGAACTGTGTAATTCACTAAATTTTTTAGTTTGTTTTCGTAACTTCCAAACTTCTGTCTATTTCTTTTCTACTATTGACGAAACAGATAATTTATTATATTTCTTAGTACCTTATGGTTAAAGTCATTAGAGGCTAGGGAGAAAAGCCAATAAAGATTTCAGCCATGAGCTACACTGATGACCCAAAATATTATGACCACCTGCTTAATAGTGTGTTGGTCGACATTTGGAATAGTTTGGTGTGCAAAGTATTCGACAAGTCCTTGGTAGGTTTCTGGAGGTATCTGACAACAGATTTCTACGCAAAGATCACGCAATTCCCTTAAATGGAGCTGGAGCCCGACAGCGTAGATCTGTCGGGTTGAGACCAGACGAATTTGGTGGCCAAGGCATCACCGTGAGTTCACTAACATGCTCCTAACCAATGTAGCACGATTCTGGCATTGTGATACGAGCAGTGAACCAGCTGGAAGACGCCATTGCTGTAGTTGAAGACATGAAGCATGAAGAAATCTAGTTGATCACAGATGACATGGTGTCTTCGATCACTGCCACAAGTCCCATGGAGGCCCAGGTGAATGTCGCCCATTGCATAATACAACCCCCACCAGTCTGCGTTCGTGGTTTCGAGTAGCTATTCGCCTTGAAGATGGACACGACCATCGACCTGCAAAATACGTGATTCAGTCGACCAGGAGACAAGTTCCAATTGTTCCTCGGTCTAGGCTCGATGATCTCGTCTCCACTGCAATCGAAATTGACGATATCGTTGGACCCAAAAGGGAACACGTAGGGGCCGTCTGTTGCGAAGCCCGATGTCCAATAGTGAGCGCTGAACGGTGTGCTCCGAAACACTAGTGCCTGCACAAGCATTGGACTCGACCGTCAGTACTCCACTGATCACCCCCTATCCAGCTTTACGGAGCGAGCAAGCCTCCGACAACTACGTTCTGTGATGAGGCGTGGATGTTAACCACCTTGTCGCCTACTCGTGGTTTCACCGTCTTTCAACCGCTTTCCATAGATGCTCATTACAATTTCACGCGAATAGCCGAACAGCCTCGCCGTTTGCGAGATGCTCGTTCCCAGGCACCGCACCATAGCAATCTGCCCTTCGTAAAAGTCACATATATTATTTGAATTCCCCATTTGCCACACGTATCATCGCTAGAATGGCTCCACATGCGTCTCTGCTCCGCTCATATAGTTCTCTTACCGCATGACTTACCAACAACATCACCAGACGTCATTCAATCTCGCAGTGGGCAAGGATCAAACACTTGTTCTCTCGAATCTCAGGTTCTGATCAGAATCACTCGCCCGAGTAGTAGAGTTCATTAAAGTCGTCACTGAAAATTTTTCTTCCCTATGTAACACAAGCCGGTAACGAGAAACAACTTGGAGTTAATATGCCTCGCTGTGTAAAGAGGCCGAAGTGGTCTTCAATGGGAACGAACCCGTCGCACGAACTGCACGGTCGGCTTTAATTGAAAAGAAATATTTGGAGACAGTGGCATTAGGCTGATGAGTGTAAATGAAACCAAATCACGTCGAATTTTCTGTTCCTATGATTTACCAGATAACGAAAGTTATCGCGAGTTACTAATAATTCACTTGGGTTTTCTGAGTGAAACTTGACAGGTATCCAGCAATACGAATGAATAAAAATTCCCAGATTATGGAGGAATAAGAACACTTCGAAATCTCATGATGTCTCTTGTACTTCAAAGTGTTTTAGCCCGCTTCATGCGGCATATAGCCGAAAGCTTACAATCTTTAACCTCATTGGCAGATTAACTAGTACGGATACAAATGGTTTCCCAAATCAATCCAGGCAAATGTCGGGATGCTTCCTTAAAAATTCCATGACCGAATTCCTTCCCAACCCTTGCCCCCATCCTTTCCCGTCTCTAAAGACCTCGCTGTTGCGAGACGTAAAGCAGTTAAAAAAAAAAGTACGGATACAAAACGATCTTGGGGGAAAAAAAATATTAATATAAACGGCATTTTTTTTTCTGTGCAACTTACGTTAGTGGATACTTTCAGGTTTAGTGCTGCAATGTAATATTGACGGGAGTTGAGCCGGATATTGTCGTCAAAACACCTGATGAAGATAACAGATCCTTCTGTTGAAATGTCGTGTTTTCTGGACACCCGATAATATTACATTATTGCTACTTCTAAGATACACTTTCGGTTGTGAAATAATAAACGAAAAATAGTGGTTGAGGTGTCGTAGAAAGTGAAAGCAGTTGGGACCGCGGGGGGTCCCTTGGACCACTTTCTGGCCGGCCAGTTACTATCTGCCATCGCTGTACAGTGACCAATCCAAGCAATTACATTCAGCCAATCAGGTGTGTCACAGAGGAGTTACGCAATAGTATACACCTAAGGTGTTCAGTCTGCCAGTAAAGGCCCCTGCCAGGCAGACCTCACACACAACGCGCCTGCACGCCGGGATACATATACTACTCCAAACAGGCGCAAAACAACCAGGAAAACAAATAGAATCATCTAGAAGCTAAGTGGGACTATTTCTTACAGAGGTCGCCGTACTACCACACAACGGAATTCCTGCGCCAGGCCGCCTATATAAGCGTAGCCGGCCGCTCCACCGCCAGTTCCAGCCTGACCGCTGAACCAGCGTCAACTACAGAAGACCACCGGAAGTTCGCGAGAAGTAGAAGCCGTCACTCTACCCCGGATCAGGACCAGGCTGAAATTCTCGACGGTCTTCTGATAACTGTACCCACATTTGTTTATGGTTTACCTGTTGTATTGTGTACCAAGTAATAAACTTCAAGGAACCGTTAAGTGTAGTTCACTTCAGTGGCGACAAGGTTGGGATAAGAACTCTCGACCATCATGGCTACGCCAGCAGCACCTACGGAATGGCAGCAGTTCCTCCAAGGACTTCTACATCAGTTCTTCGAATCTCAGAGACAACTGATTGCGGAAGTCAGGAATCTCCGCCAACCCACGGCCCCGCCTCCGTTCCCAGCATTCAACGACGACGTCGAGGAATGGGAGACCTACGAGAAGCGCATAAGACAACACTTCGCAATTCACCACATAACCAAAGAAGAAGACCAACGTGCATATTTCCTTTCCTGGAACCAATCGAAGATGTATGTCTTGCTCACCAAACTTCAGCCACAAGACCCCGACACCCTCACCTTCACGACCATCTGTACGACACTGAATGCATACTACAGACGCCGGTACCATGTCGTCGCGGCCCGCGTCGAATTCTATCAATGCCGGAAGAAGCCCGATCAGACGTATCGCAGAAAATGTAAGTTTCAAACTCGTTGTTCCCACGAATCCTACGCCGACGACATGGTGCGTGATCACATCATACAGGCTGCACCAGATGCCGCACTCCGGCATGACGCCCTCAAGTTAGAGGACCCATCCCTGGAGCAGGTCATCGAGCTTGCCTACAAATTCGAAATATCTACGGCCGCAGATCGCCGCCTGGAGTCCTGGGCGGATGTGGCCGCAATCCGAACCGACGTAGAAGACACACAGGACGTCGCCGCCATCCAGAGCTCCCAGTCGCGCTCCTCCCGACACCACAACCGGGGACTGCTTCCTCAGAAGGACATCAAACCGGCCCGTTCCGGCAGGGGCACCAAGTCTCGGCAGCAGCAGCGGATCCCGCAGCGCCGACGCCGCAGCCCGCTCCGCCTGCCATCCTGCCCCGCCTGTTATTCAGCACATGAGAGGGAAAATTGTCCGGATCGTTGGGCTGAATGCTCACGTTGCGGCAAGGAAGGACACCTGGCGTCCGTCTGCCGCACCAACACCACCAATGCCAATCCCGGCTCTCGCCGCCCAGGGTCTTACCAAGACAGGTTGAGCGGTGCACCTATGGATATCAATCAGGTAGACACTTCCACTGCATCCAAACTTTTTATTGACGTTACGGTCAATGGCAAGCCTCTGCGCCTACAAGTCGACACAGGAGCAGCAGTCTCATTGCTTAATTATACTACTTATGTGCAGATTGGCTCGCCCCCCCTCTCGCCGGCCCCCAAGCGCCTCCTGACATACAACAAACAGGAAATAGCACTCCTGGGACAATTCACAGCAAACGTCATGTATAAGTCTGTACATCGTTCAGTCCCCTTTTTAGTAGTTAACAGTTCTCTCACAGCAGACTTATTTGGACTGGACGCTTTCCGCTTATTCGGATTTTCAATTGAGGATAACATACACCTCGTATCTCAGCATGTTCCTTTTCCTGAAGTGGACGCCCTTTGCACCGAGTTTCAGGACCTGTTCTCACCAGGCGTCGGCTGTGCAAAGGACTTCGAAGCATCACTCCAACTCCGGCCGGACGTACGGCCTCGATACTTCCGGGCACGCCAGGTACCCGTAGCGCTTCAACAACCACTTCAGGAAGAACTTCAACGTCTCCAAGACGAAGGGATCCTCCAGCCGGTGCGGTTCAGCCCCTGGGCCACGCCGTTGGTCATAGTTCAGAAGCCAGGACGCCGCTTACGTCTCTGTGGTGACTTTAAGACCACCGTTAACCCACATCTGCTGGTAGACGATTATCCACTTCCGAGACCGGACGACCTCTTCCGTAAACTAGCAGGAGGTACCTACTTTACAAAAATTGACCTGACAGAAGCATACCTTCAAATCCCTTTGGATATCCAGTCCCGACAATACACAGTCATCAACACGCCCTCTGGCCTCTTCCAACTCAACCGGCTCATGTTCGGCTTGGCCAGTGCTCCAGCGATTTTTCAACGGTATCTCGAACACCTTCTCCAGGATATTCCGGGATGCATCAACTATCTCGACGACATAGTCGTCACGGGACCCTCCGCTGCCGAACACATGACCAACCTCCGCCTACTCTTCCTCCGCCTCCGTGCAGCAGGATTGAAATGCAACCTTTCCAAGTGTCAATTTTTTCAACAATCCATTTCCTACCTGGGTCACATCATCGCTCAGGAAGGCATTTCCCCAGCATTTTCCTATGTGGACGCTATTTCCAACTTACCTCGGCCTCAGGATCTACATCAGTTGAAATCTTTTTTAGGCAAGATTTCATACTACAGAAAATTTATACCCTCAGCAGCACAAGTGGCAGCATCCCTGTACCACCTCTGTCGCAAGAATGTCCCGTTCCGTTGGACCCCAGCTTGCGAGACCGCATTCCACACCCTTAAACAGCAGCTCAAGTCCGCAGCATGCCTCATGCCATACACTCCAAACCTCCCCTTGATACTTGCCACAGATGCATCCGATTACGGTGTGGGGGCAGTTCTGTCTCATAAATTACCAGATGGCACGGAACGCCCCGTAGCTTACATCTCCAAAGCCCTATCGGCTGCGCAGCTTAAATATTCTCAAATCGAGAAAGAGGCGCTAGCTATTGTTTTTGCCTGCTCCAAATTCTATTCCCTTTTATATGGGATTTCTTTTCATCTCATTACCGACCACAAGCCACTCCTATCACTATTTGATCCGTCCACACGTCTGCCTACCAAAACATCCCACCGCATCCAGCGTTGGGCACTATTCCTATCCCGGTTCAGATATACCATGCATTTCCGTACCACCTCCAGGCATGCCAATGCAGACGCCTTATCCAGACTACCGCAGGGACCAGACCTTGCCTTCGACAAGTCGGAACTTCTGGTGTTCCAGATCGACGATGACATACAAGAAGCACTGAAGACATTTCCAGTCACGGCCTCAAAAGTCGCGGCAGCCACAGGGGAGGACCCCCTCCTCCGTGTCATCCGACACCACAACCAACACGGGTGGCAAACACGTTCCCCTCCACGCCATCATCAAGACCTCAAGTTCTACTACTCCATCCGCCACCAGCTCTCAGTAGTAGAGGGAGTGCTCCTCCGCACAGAACCAAATTCCACCCCGAGGGTCGTCGTTCCGAGATCCCTACAACCGACAATCCTCCAAACTCTCCACCAAGGACACTGGGGAATTGCCCGCACCAAATCCCTTGCCAGACGCCATGTATTCTGGATCGGCCTTACCACGGATGTCACGGAGATGGTGCGGCGCTGTACCATCTGTGCCCAACAACTGCCTTTCCTGGCCGGCACCGTCCGGACCCTGGGAACGCATTCACCTCGACTTCGCTGGCCCATTCCTAGGCCACCAGTGGCTCCTAGTGACGGATGCCTTTTCCCACTTCCCATATGTCGTCCGTTGCTCCACAATCACCACAGAGGTCACCATTTCAGCCCTCACGAAGATCTTTTCCATCGAAGGATTACCATACGCTATCGTCACAGATAACGGACCGCAATTTCGAAGTCGGGAATTTCTATCCTTCTGTACCGCCAACAATATCCAACACCTCCTCACACCGCCCTTCCACCCCCAATCTAACGGGGAGGCGGAACGGCTAGTCAGAACATTCAAAACCCAAATGACCAAATACACCACAAGTCACAAACTCGAAGAGGCATTGACACTCTTCCTCAGTTCCTATCGAACCACTCCAGTGGGGGCCAAAAGCCCGGCGGAATTGCTGCATGGCCGCCAACCTCGCACTCTCCTCCATCTCCTCTTACCCCCGCCCAAAGTACAGGTACCTTCGGGCCCATTCCGTTTCACCCCGGGCTCCCTAGTCTGGGCCCGCGGGTTTGGCTCCCGGGCTGGTTGGCTTCCGGGGGTCATCCAGCGGCCCCAGGGCCGCCAACTGTTCGACGTCAGCCTGGATGGCCGGATAGTGCGACGCCATCGAAACCAACTACGTCCCCGCTACCCCACGGCACCGTCCTCTTCCACCACGGCACGGCCATCCACTTCTTCCTCTCCTTCCCTGCCACCTCCACCACTCCTGCCGTCTAACCGTTGCTCAGGGACAGTTACAGCGCCACCAACGACGCCACAACCTGTCGGTCGCTCCGATACCCTTCAGCCGCAGCCTCTCGACCACCTGCGGGGACCATCTTCAGCGCCCCCCGTACAGCCCCCGGCCATCGACGCCGACGAACCGATGCCGTTAGCTCCACAGGTACCTCCATCACAACCTGCACCACGACGCAGGTCGGCACGCATCGCCAGGGGAACAGCTCCGTACTCCCCCGGAGGTAGCCTTCATAGTCTGCTCCAGGGCGCCGCGGCAGACGACCTCGCAGACGTCGCAGACATCGCTTCCCCCCCCCCCCCGGAGGGAGGTATATTCAGTCTGCCAGTAAAGGCCCCTGCCAGGCAGACCTCACACACAACGCGCCTGCACGCCGGGACACATATACGACTCCAAACAGGCGCAGAGGCATCAAAACAAACCAGGAAAATAAATAGAATCATCTAGAGGCTAAGTGGGACCTTTTCTTACAGAGGTCGCCGTACTACCACACAACGGTATTCCTGCGCCAGGCCGCCTATATAAGCGTAGCCGGCAGCTCCACCGACAGTTCCGGCCTGACCGCTGAACCAGCGTCAACTACAGAAGACCACCGGAAGTTCGCGAGAAGTAGAAGCCGTCACTCTACCCCGGATCAGGACCAGGCTGAAATTCTCGACGGTCTTCTGATAACTGTACCACATTTGTTATGGTTTACCTGTGTATTGTGTACCAAGTAATAAACTTCAAGGAACCGTTAAGTGTAGTTCACTTCATAAGGCAAGTAGCAGTCCTAATAAAGAAATGTGAAATGTTTGAGAATGCAGATAAATCAAGAATGAATACCAATCCAGACAGATTATATGGTTACAATAACAGTAATTCAAACATCGAAACACGACCAGATATAATATGAAAAGTAATTAAATGCTGATGCTTAAGAATTAAATTACAACCTCTGATCAGAATAGTACCTGAGAACTTTCTCGAGTAAGAGTAATTAGTTAGTCTAAAATATTGACTTGATATTCAAAAAATAGATTTTAAAACTATAAGAATGAAGCATAGCACGTTACGAAAAAGAACTTGGGTTTTAAGTATACTAGAAACAAGGAAAATTTATGCATTTGAAATGTACTTAAGAAGCGTGCATAAACCACGTAGATCCATTTTGGCCTCCTGCGAACCACCCCCCCCCCGCCCTCCCCCCACGTAGCCTGACGTGTCTTCTGCCACTACCCCTCTCCCCAACGCAGCACGTAGATTTTTTCCCTACTGATTCCAGAAGACTTTTTGTACTGTTTTCTCTTGTCAGACTATCGTAAATTACATACGAAGATAATTATATGACTGAAATAAATATTCACAGCCTGTTGTATGTTCCGTACTTCATTTTGACTGTGACAAATAAGATGAATGGGAGACTACGTGGTCTGGCTCGGAACACCCCTCACGTAGCTTCCCAGCCAACCCCTCCTCCCCCCCTTTCCTAGACCAAGTCACGTAGTTAATGGATTTTTTCTGCGAATTTACGCCTCATCAACATCAACATCAACATTCGCCTGGAGTGATCACGAGAAACCACGGAAAACCGAATCTTGATGGCCGGTCGAGATTTCGAACCCGATACCTCCGGAATGGCAGCCCAAACGTTACTGCTCACCTCACCAGGTTCTTCCGTCTGTTCAGTTTCCTCTAGAGTCTGGACAATTGTTCGGTCATTTTAATAAACTTTTATACTCCTTTCTTTGGTTACGCGAAAGACTTCGTGCCTGTTTACTACAATAGTAAATGACTACGCTTGTGGTTGTTGACTGCATTGCCTGGATTCCATTTGGAGCATGTTGCTTCGATACTAGCGTAGAAATTTAAATGTGAATGCTATTATTCGTGTGTGTGTTGCATAAATCATTTTATAAGCATCTAAGAACGGCAAGGAAGATTGATATCTTTGTTATAATGAAAACAATCATTCTTACCCCTCCCCACCCTCCTCTTAATTGGATGTAACAACAAAAATTGTACTCGCTTTCTATTGATCTGTGCTAAAAAAAATCGATGATATTTGCAACTGTTATAAATGTACAAGTATGAAGGTTTTGTTAGAATTCGTGTATAGCGAGATGGTTTACGGTAACTAACTAAAAGCTAAAAATATAATTAAAAAAAAAATTATATTTCGATCTGACTTTCTATTCCTGATTGTCGAACGTCCTGGTATCTGCAGCTGTTTCGTGAGTGATGTTTCAATTCCTTTCAGTGTATGACTGGGCACTGCTAATCAGAGCGTAGTGAAGAACACTTACTAGAAGCGGGTTAATGCGTGTTTATGTGGTCAGTGGAAAAACTTCCTTCGTCTACAGCGTTTCTGATACGGATGCGTTTATTCTAAGTTGTAGCTTTCGTGTTTACATTTCAGACGTAAGAAACGTTTTCTTCTTTGCGTCCTGTATTAAGCGCATTGTCCTTTTAAGGGATCTATCTTTTTTCTCTGCGTTCCTAAACTTCCCTTACTTTTCTCAGTACACTCTTCACGTATTTTAACGATTTAAATCTATTTATAAACGTTTCTCGGGAAACAAACCGAGTGATGTTATTAATGCACAATATTTCGGCGACTTTAATCTCCGTCGCCATCTTCAGGTGCAGTTGCAAGTCTTGAAGTCTGCCTTGAAGTCAGCCTTGACTTACAAACAACACGCTCAAGGCTGACTTCAAGGCAGACTTCAAGACTTGCAACTGCACCTGAAGATGGCGACGGAGATTTAAGTCGCCGAAATATTGTGCATTAATAACAACATCACTCGGTTTGTTTCCCGAGAAACGTTTATAAATAAACAACGCCGAGAAAGATTACATTCATTTATGATTTAAATCTACTTTTTCAATTTTTCGTCTACGTATGCTCCAAAGTATTCTCTTATATTATCGTTCCTGGCGTGGTATCTTCTTGCACATCCCACACTCTAGAACCTTGTTTCCACTTGGCTGTATTCCATTTTTAGGGTATTTATTGAAAATTAATGATTCAGATCAGTAAGAAATTGTTTGGACTATTCACTGTTTTTTTTTTTTTTTCAGTTAAATGTCTTTTCTTGTTTGACTATTGAGATATTACGTTTACACATTGAGTTTGTCGTAAAGATATGATACATCTCAACAGTTAAATTTGCTAACCTGTTTCAGTGTTTTTTTATTATTTGCAACTATTTTAGAGCGTATGGGATCTGTTACCTTTCATATTTGATATTTTCAAATTATAAGACTAATATTTTTTTCTAAGCTAAATATTCCTTCTTAAGAAGGATTTTTAATTCAAAATTTCATCGCCTGCACATAAATTAACTAATAATGCACACCTTTGATCTCGAACGCTCGGAACCGTATGAAAACGCCTAGAATAAACAGTGGTGTGTGTCATTTCCATGCAAAACATTGCATTTTCTCTCAAGTAATATTTTAATAGAGAGAAACAAAGTAATAAGATAAAATACCAATATAATTCAATGGCGTCAGTGTATCATTACATTTTCCATCAACAGTGCCAAAAACTCCCTGTTTAAAGTACTTAACATAGCGCAAGACACGCATGTACGGCAGTACCACACACCTGATAGTATTTATATTAGTCCACAAAGGGTAGATGCGGGATTTCGATGAAATGGTGAAACAACTTGGAAGAGAACAATGTGTACACCTCACTACAGCCACGTTAACACATTCCAAACCACTTTCGCATTCACGAAGTCCGGTATCAAAAGCCACACTAATTATATTTTCAAATGTTTATATTGGTATGTCAATGTGATAAACTGGCTTTCGCCAAGCATATTCCAACATAGGCTTATACGTAGGTGCAGCAAATTGATTGTAAATCACAGAGTGAAATCTCATGACGAAATAACAATTATGTATCTTCACTTGTTGTTTGGCACATTGTAGTCTTACAAAATCAATAATCCTTCTGATATAGAGCTAATATTGCCGAAAGAAGTAAACATAAAGGAGTTGGAAATATTTTGTTGTTTTCGGTGGCAATATCTTCAGCAAAAGATCTTTGTTTGGAAAAGTTGCATCTTGAAGGGTACGATCTGTATGACCTGACCAGGAATCACATCATAATTGGCTCCTTTCATAGCTCTTTAATGGGCTAGCAGACAAGTGCAGAGTTCTGCATGGAAATGACACACACCACTGTTTGTTTATGATCGCTTGTTATTCTAAACATGTTTTCGTGCGGTTTCGAGCGTAGGAGGTCAATATGTCCCTTGTTTGTAAGTCCGCATCCTGGAAGTTGATCCGATTTCCCGAACATGGCGAACTAAAACAATGTGTCAGTGATAGAACAGCCAGTTCCTATCCTCCGAAAACGTAGAGCCACGGAGCAACCTTGCCTAATTCACCTGAACAAAGCAGAAAATGTTCCTTGCCACAGCGGGAATCGAAACAGCACCCAGAAATCAAACCTGAGAAATACCATGTTTGATCATTTCACATTGTAATCTGATAACATCGCCTGTATTTACAACCTTAATTGATACAAACACATTGCTTTCTATTTTCTAGATACGGCTTAAACCAAATTCCTTTGCAAAATTCCGTTGTACATTGGGGTGGCGTTAATTCTAGGTTCCGTGGCCACTTATCTCAGCCGTTACAGATACAATCTTCGAATTGGAGCAGTGGCGATAAGATCTCAATAAAGACGAGGAAAATGTTTCCCCGAATACGAATGAGAGGAGAGGCTAGTAAGGCCAACCAGTTTACTACAAGCGAGGTTTTTTGTCATTGTTTTTATGTCTTTGGTTTTTTGTCTTTGTTTTTTGTCTGGTTTTTAGCTTTGGTTTTTTTTCATTGCTTAATTTTTTTGTCTTTTTTTTGTTTTTGGTTTTTTGTCTTTGGTTCTTTGTCTTTGGTTTTTTGTCTTTGGTTTTTTATCTTTGGTTTTTTATCTTTGTGATTTTTGTTGTTGTTTTTTTTTTTTTTTTTTGCTTGTAACTACAGGTGTCGTCGATGTCGAGGTTATTAGAGATTGGAAAGGACTGTAGACGAGGAACAGGCGACAGACTTTCGAAGAAATCATCTCGGCGTTAACCTCGAATGATTTCGGGAAACCATGGAAAATGGTCTGGATGGCCGGACGGAGATTCGAACCCACATACTCCCAAATACAAGGCCATAGCGTTACCAGTCTAGTAGCTGGAGTACTCGTTGGGAGATAGGGTAGAAAAATGCTGGTCTTATCCACTTCGCCTCCATTCTAGGACAGAGGTATTGCTGACATGTACCTCATCCAAATTCTTCTTATGGAAAAGGACGATAATGAGCTTTGTTTCAGTCATGGTACAAGTTACCGAACAACAAAACACCACTAGGTACGTGTCAAACTAGAAACTGGGATGCTAGTTGGGAGGTAGAACACACGAAGAGATGTTGCCCTCTAATTGAACTCTATTCTAGAAGAATGGTTGTTTTAGAATTCTTCTTCGGACAAACCCCTGCTGTCGGTTCGGATGATATTCATCTTCCGCTGCAATGGTGCGAGGTACCAAGAAAGACCGTTTCCTGTTGTTATAGTAGATATTCGTTACAAAGACTTATATATCGAAGCAGAAGCGAAGGCCCGTTGAAGTGCTGAGAACCTTTCAGATAAATCAATCACCATATGGCTTTTGTGGTCCGGGAGATCCCGAAGTATTGTTCACCCACCAAGTAGCTAAGTTTTCGATTCGCCGCGCAATACAATAACTAATTAACCTAATCCGGTAATCTTACCTAGTACAGGGGTCCTACAGTTTAACGTATAATCCAAACCGTGGTAGCGTTCTGGAGTACTTCAAGTAACATAGCAAGCTGTTCCAGAGGTGAAGGTCATGTTAAGGGCTTTTGAAAGTTCCAGCCGAGACAGGGATTCGAACCGGGGACCTTTCGATCTCCAGACTGACGCCTTACCACTGAGCCACAACATCTCTCTGCTTGTGGACCAAACCCATGCTATGGGCTGAAATGATATTAATCTTTCTCCGTCATAATGCACGTTATCAACAAACAGCGTTTCCAGCTGTGAAAGCAGACCATGGGTAGTCAACCTTTTTTGCCTAGCGCCCACTTTTGTGGAAATATAACAGAATCGATAAGGAAAAGAAGATAGCTGTTTTTTGGACATATCTACAGAATGAATGATAACAGATTAACGAAAATAGATAATCAGTTATCTTTCGGGGGGGGGGGGGACCCAACAACCAACTGGATTCAAGAGGTTAAGAAAGATTTGGAAAGAAATAAGATAAGAGGAAATTATGGAAAGTGAGATCTTTAGAAAGGAGGTATTAAGTTTGGAAGGATTCCAAGGCAGAAGAGGAAAGAAATATGCTCCGAAGCGGTCTGAGGAGAGAAGGAAGAAATATAGTGAAATGATGAAGGAATATTGGATTGAAAGGAAGAAAAAACAAAAACAAAGGATGAAGAATTGAAATTGGAACGCGGTCCCAGAAGGTCTTATCGGAAAGAAGAAGAATAATAATTACTTACCAAATACTTTATTTCAGATTTTTTATAAATTTGGCAGCAAAATTTTTATAAAAAACTAGCTCCTACCCACGACTTCGTACGCGTGGATTAAGAATTTTTTTTTTTTTTTGCCAGAATTACTGTAAATATAGAAAGTTGTTTGTAACGAAGGATTGGTACCAAACAATATCGAGTCGGAATAATATGACAGGAAAGCTAACACTATATCATTGTACCGTCGAACCTGTATCTTGAAAAGAATCAATTTCCAACATATTTATGTCACCATTCGATAAGGTCTCAAAATTTCGGGACTACAACTGTTAATCATACTGGAAAAAACATCCTGTGCCCTTCATACAGATTTCCTTATAAAATTCCATCAGAACGATATAGCCATTTAGTCGTCAAAACGTAACAAAAAGACGGAGACTTACTTCCGTATTTATAATAATATTACTGTGGTTCACACTCACACACTGACTGCGAACAACACCTGAGGATCATTATAACGTAAAAAAAGTGTACACCTTCAACATTGCAAGACTACCTACGATTTGCCTCGCATTGCACCCCTAACTTTCTAATATCTACAGTTTAACATTCAATCCGAATAACCTACGTCCCAGGCCTGACTCTTACGATGAAAAACAATTTTTAAAAATCTTAGCCTCCATGGAGATTTGAACCGGAGACCACGACGTTCGTAAGCAAGCGCTTTAACCACTGAGGTGCTAGTCCACTATACGGACAGACGGTACGGAGACGTCCATATCGAACGTGTCTGTCTATCGCCGTATTTCGATGTTATGAAACAACATGTGTTATTTATACAGATAATTTTTCAACTAAATGTAGACAGTATTTTTCTCCTTGTTTCATAGGATAAGTGTGCAAAGTTTCATTGAGATCGGATGAAAACTGTGGATTTAATGAAGAACAAACAATCAAACTAACAAACAAACATACATTCATCTTTATATATAAAGATATTACTCTAGCTGAATATATCCTTTTATTTAAACTTTGCATACATAGTAGCATTATGTCTGATAATTTAATTTAAATAATTAAATTGTTAATACAGCTGTGTGGTGGGGGTAAGGTTCTTTAGTTTGTGGTCTCACTATATCACCAATTACTTTTACTTGCGTAACGTGGACAGCGAGAGATACAAATAATATATTTTCAGAAATTTAAATTGTCACAGGGTATTTGATGGAAACCTACTGAAAATGTTTTCAAACATTGCTATGATTTTTAAAAGAAAAAATTCCATTAAATTAAAAAAGAAAGTGATTCAGTACTGGGCAAAGCCCTGCCACTCACCAGGTAAGATGGAACGCACACTAGTGGGTGGTATCGACCAGGTTGACTGTATACGTTCCCTGGAAAGTCTATGATATGCTCAAATAGAAGCAAGGAGTGGTTGGAGTGCGTGATGTTTGCATATCGCCGGAAAGCCGCTAGGACAACTCGGGTACCCTTGTCTGCGCTGCTGTTGGTCTTTCACTCTCCCGTTATGTCGGTGGCTGTGTGCCAGCTCGGATCCGTGGGCCCGCTGTAGTCAGTCCCGTTAAGGCCTTCTTCCGCCACGCAAACCAGCAAGTCCGTCAGCTGTGAGGTTGACTAATCCACTCAACATTTTATTCGTTGTGTGCGTCTTCAGAGATCGAATTACGTGGAGATGTTCCTCCAACACAGTGACATATCATTTCATCGGAAGGTTATATGTAGCAATTTAAATGTTCAAGAGGCCAAGTTGATACACAGTTTCAAATAAACCACAAAAAACGTAAAAACGCAAACCCATTTTAGTAGCGTAAGATCTTCTCGAGCTTTCCACCGGGATAGCGCGTCAGTAAGGGAACGTCCATAAAGAACGTGCCGCGGTCTAGGGGGGAAAGTGTTGGCTGGGTAGCTACGCTGGGCTATGTGGTGGTGGTGGGGGGGGGGGTGGGGGGGAGGCTTCCGAACCAGGCCACGTAGCTTTTCATTCATATTATTTGTCACAGTTGAAATGAGGTACAGAACACACAACAGCATGTGAATGTTTATTTCCGTCATTTAATTATCTCCGTATGTAATTTACGATATTCTGACAAGATAAAACAGTACAAGATGTCTTCTGGAATCAATAGAGAAAAAACCTACGTGCTACGTGGGGAAGGGGGGGAGAGTAAAGACAAAAGCCACGTCGGGCTACGTGGGGAGGAGGGGGGGGTTTACAAGATTCCAAAATGGAGCTACGTGGTTTATGGACGCTCCCTAAGAGGCGACGTTTCGGAGCCTGCCTCTGGCTCCATCTTCCTAAAAAGTGTGGGATTTCGGAAGAGGCCACGCTTATATTGCCTTCGGTTGCCAGGTGACATCTGGGGCCAATATATATATATATATAAGTGTGGACTATTCGGAAATCCGACAATTCGCCGCAAGATGGAGCCAGAGGCAGGCTCCCAAACGTCGCCTCTTACTGACGCTCTATCCCGGTGGAAAGCTCGAGAAGATTTTACCCACCTGACTCACCGAGAAAACCTACATTCTTCCCTGTTATTTTATTGTAAGTGAAACTTCTCTGGATTTGCTAGGTGAAACGTTTAGGTGTAATTCTGCTGTGTTTTTCAGGTACTTGAGTCTGTACTTATGCCATCCACCGGTACATATCTATAAAATCAAACTTAGTTCACAATAAGAAGGTTAGTTGGATCTTCCGAAATAGGCATATTAAGCCTTGTGTCAGATTTAGAGAGGTCCATCCCTTTCCATTGGAACCTACAGTTTAACGTGGAACCTGAAACACGTAATGACCTGTCGTAGGTCATGTGATCTTGTTCAACAACTGTTAAAAATTATAAAAATTCCAAGCCCCTTTGGGATCGAACTTCTGAAATCAAACGCCTTAACCACTGAGCTACCAGACTGCTCTTTCCTATCGACACAGATCGTTTAATAAGTCTCTGAATTCGATAAATTTCATTTGAATAGCAAAATGACAGTTGTCATATTTACCGAAGATAGTAAATGGTAAGCAACTGTTAAAATCTTCTTGATGGTGTAGACACTAAAAAAATTCCACTGCTATATCTGCCGGCAGTTGTTGCTATCCTAGTTACTATCGATGCTATAAACCGTCCCTATGATTTTAAACAGATGTTAAATAAATGAAATTTTGTAAAATTTCAAGTTATTTTTGGCATTTTTTTTAAAATTTGTTTCGTATGCTGAAAATTTAAACTTATTCTTCTTTTTTGTAATATGATGCTGAGTGCCACACTAAAAAATGAGCAGATTAAAATTGTAATGTACATAAAATTTGGTATTATTGCTATAGTTTATGCACTCAACGGAAATTCAGAAGAGCTTCATAACATCAGTAAACTAGAGCTAAGTACAAGCGTTACCACTGCAAATGATATTGCAAAAGAATTACATTTAGAAGATTCTTTCAGCAAAGAGGATTATCCGCTTGACAATTTACATTAAAATTTAGTCAAAAACTGAACGAAACGCTTCAAGACAGGAAACAATTGGTTACTGAACAATTTTTTTAATGTGTTAAGTGTAAATATTTATTTTAAACTTGCTTCTAAGGAAAGAAAAAGAAATCTCATTTGTCTCCTACATCGAAACAGAAGCAAATCCTAGAGATTAAAAAACAGGCTACCACAAGGATCAGTCCTTCCTCCACTACTTTTCAACATCTACACCGCAGATTTGCCATCCACCGTTTCTAAGAAGTTTATATACACCAATGACGTAGTTATGACAATACAATCTAGCTTCTTCAAAACATTTTAAAAAATTCTCACAGATGACCTTCACAAACTGATTGATCAGACTACTTCAACAAGTGGTGACAGACTGAATTTACATAAGACAGAGGTCAGCAGTATACATCTAAACAATAGGTAAACTCACTATAGATTTCAAATAAAAATCATAAACCATATGCTGAAATACAATCGTTACCCAAAGTATTTAGGCGTGATTCTGGACCTGTCACTGAAATCCAAAAAACGTATCAATAAACAGAAGCAAAAGTCAAAACCCGAAATAATATCCTTCACAAACGTTCAGAAACGGATTGGGAAGCACGTGCAGCAGCTCACAGTACATCAGCTCTTGCCCTGGGTACTCAACTGCTGAGTACTATAGTTCAGTTTGGTTAAATAGCAGTCACACAAAAAATATCGACACTCAGCTAAACGACAGAATCATAACAACATCTGGAACTGTAACATCTATACCTTCAGAAAGACCACTTGTACTTTCTAACACCCCCCACCAAATCTCAGAATACAGGTGACTTTAAAATAGGTATTTCGCGCTTAGTGGACTAATTCCAATCCTGATAATCAAGCACCAATCCAAAACCCTACAAAACAGCTTCCTGGATTCAATTTACCTAGGAAAATGTGGAAGACACTGGATAATGTGAGAACAGTCCACGGTAGATGCAGCTACTGGATGCACAATTGGGTAATAATAAAGAATCCTTCTTGTGACTGTGGAAACAATCATCAAGCTATCCACCACATCACCATGACTTTAGCAGACTCAGTGATACGGTCCAGCAGCTTGATGAAGCAACCACAGAAGAAAGTCTCCGGACGTTGCTAGGTCCTCCTTACTGTTACTTAGTCGAAGGTAGACAGCCCGCCAACATCAACACATGGCCCAAGCGTTGCTTCTCGCGGTAGTGCTATCACCTAGCATATTATTACTGTTTGATAAACTGCTCTCAAATTACACACTTCGGTGCAACGGATGCTAATGTTAAATCACATTCACCAATATTTTCATTTATCTGCACAATTTATTGAACACTTTAAATACTCATACAACACAATACATAGTCGTAACTGTCCAGTTAATACATTCCCTCGACCCACCGTACAGTAGTGCCAACCACAAAAAATTACATTACTACCAAAGACTTAAAATTACCCAAATATCTATACATGCTACTTATGCTGTGAAAGTTTGTTATTTGCTAATCTATTTACAATTTCAAGAATGATTTGTGAGTGGGACAGAACAACGTCAGTCTGTAGAAACGTTTATGATTGATTCTATCTTATCCATCTCCCTGGTGTGCATATTTTGAATGTTACTACAAAGTATTTGAGCCTACAGCTAACGTCATATGATTACTTACCCTAATATTATAAATGCGACAGTAACTCTGTCTGTTTGTTACGGTTTTTGTTTGTTTGTGTTTGTTTGCTTGTTTGTTTGTTTGTTTGTTTGTTTGTTTTGTTTGTTTGTTTGTTTTTTACTAAACGCCTAAACCAATCTTGATAAAATTTTGCATGGAAATAAAGATACATTTTTCGAAATAAATAAAACTTTTTTCATGAAATTTTGAAAACTAACTGAATGGTGACAAACAGAAGGATGGCATGTACAAGTTTCTGTACTCTTATATCGGTCGCTCATGCTTTATTTCTCTCCCAGTTTGCGGGACATCTTTTACGTAACTTACAGCTTTCTATATCAAATTGTAGTATGTAATTTTAAGTCCATGTCGTGTGTAACAGCTAGTAAAAGTGTACTGGACCAGCTCTGCGTGTAACATATAAATCAACATCTCGTTTCTAATTTTTTTTAAAAAAAAGTTTATTACTATCACTATAAGTGGATTTATGATCGTATAGTAGCAGGAGTGTAGTTAATCCGCTGTAACTCCTGTTGCTTTTGATTTTTTCGTATCGACCTATCGACCTCTCGCTGCGTGCACCCGCCCACACTTCGACTCGACCTGAGTCGACCCTCCTACTCCTCCTGGCAGCCGCATTCCGCGACCACCTGTTGCATAATTCAGCGACCGCTGGAGGCTGACTGACTTGGAGGCTTCAGCCTCTATACAGCATCTGTACAGGATGGAACAACTGCGCACAGAAGTACTTGAAGCATCCTAGATGGATAAATACTATTGATTTCCGTACCTCAATTCTCTCCCTCCTTCCCATATCGAATACTTTTTTCCAGTCGACTGAATCTCGTGCCTTTCCATCGCCACTGTATATAATCAAGTTCGCAGAAAGTACTTGGAGCCTAGAATCACGAAAACTTCTGTAGATTTTCGTAACACAATATTTTCCCCATGCGTACACAACATTGTTCTGCAATTGACAACACTGGGCTCTATACTACGTATCCTACAATCCATTAAAATTTATTTCACTTCCTATCAGCACGAAGAACAAAACATTATCTGAAACTAACGTCAAGACGCATGGTGGGTGAGCGGTTAGCGCACTGGCCTCGCATTCGGGAGGACGGCGGTTCGAATCCCCGTCCGGGCATCCAGATTTGGGTTTTCCATGGTTTACCCAAATCACTCCAGGTGAATGCCGAGATGCTTCCATCAGAAGGCAATGTCCGAATTCCTTCCCGTTCCTTGTCCCCAGTTTCATCCCGGCTCTATAGTGCGCACCAAGAACGATGGCGGCCCAGTTTAGCGAGGTTATGCGCATGTACGTCTTCGCTCTCCAGTAGCCAATCACATTCAATAACAATCCAGAGCCTGTCGTGGTAACACTGAGTATTGAATGTGATATTTTTGTGAAGTAGATTGTTGTAAATCAGTGAGCATGCAATAATTCCTATTCTAAACAATGGAAGAGAAGCAGCAAAAGCGTAAGGTTGTGCATAGTCAAAGCAAAGAACAAATTTTTTTAAAGTATATAAGCATTTTAAGTGGGAAACAGATGCCAGATGGCCGAACTGCAACGTTGCCAGAGCTCAGAAGAGAACTGATGAAGCATGTGATATCAGCCTTAGAAGTGTACAGCGAATAGTTAAACGCGGTAACGTCGCATATTCTATGTCATTCCTACTTCTCTCTCTCTGCGCGACCCGCCTTCGTTCGTGGCGTGCACTATAATGATCTCGACGTCGACGAGGCGTAAAGCCATAAATAAAAAAAAAAACATCACGACACATTGTTTTCGCACTTATTCAAATTGATTTTAGTCAAAATATGATGGTACTAGAAAAATTAAGTGACCTAAGGACCGATTACTCAATGAATTTGTATAGGATTTCCATTTTCACTTTCTGATAGTAATAACTAGTGAGTTAAGTAGATGCTTTAAATTTGGCACACCCTCGTATGAAAGTTTATCCAAGCGTGGTGGGTGAACGCTCTGGCCTCGGATTCGGGAAGACGCAGGTTCGAATCCCCGTCCAGTCATCCAGATTTGAATTTTCCATGTTTTGTCACTCAAGTCGAATGCTGGGATGATTCCTTCAAAAAGTCACGGTCGAATTCCTTCCCATTCTTTGCTCCTATCCCGTCTCTAATAATCTCGACGAGGAAGAGGCGTAAAACCAAAAAATCGCTGCTTTTGTTTAATCTCTTTGGCCATTCGTTTTTTTTTCTTATTCATCTTACTCACTCATACAGTACACCAAGTTTCGTCTCTCTAGTACTTAAAGTACGTGCATAAATTCAACATTTATCGTACAAACCTTATCCACATGTTTTTCCTCTGCTATTTAATCCGTAGGTTTCTCAGTTGATATTTTTCTTTGTTATTATCTCCTCGATTGAATTTATTCGTTATTAACCAATACCATTCAGTTTCTGGAAGCATGTAACAATCAACAGTATTTCTCGACTTTTCTATGGTTTGTAAGATATTATTACGATACGGCGACTTCACGTTCTTAATTTTGTGGTTGTAGCTACTTACAAAAGCAGTCTATCAAGAATCCACAACACGGGTCACGGAAGCACATATGCTTCAGGTGTGATATTACTAGATAAACCATGATAATTTTTATTAACTATTTTGATTAACATAATTTCACTGTGGTAATTCTCATATACATCTGTCTGTGCTTATTCCCATTTTTCAAATTCGTTGGTATATTTTTCATAACTGCACGTAATATATTCCACTCTATCATTTCGTAACTTACAAACGTAGACCTTTTCGAACAATGCGCATGCAGGCCTCTTCGCTAACATATACAATATTTTTCGTTGTTGTTATATCTAAGTAAAAACTGAATTGAAGGTGTACCTGAAATAGGTCAATGAGAAATTGGTAAATCTTCTTAAAAGGCCAGTATATTTATTGTAAGAGTCATCAAACTCCTAGTACAAATTAACTGCTTCATTTCTACAGGCTTTAAATAGGCATTTCTACAGGCATTAAATAGTAAAAAAAAAAAAAAAAAAAAAAAAAAAAAAAAAATATTACAAAATTAATCTAACAAGTTAGTTGACAAAAAATGCATCATTGTTTGATACTGAAGGAGAAGCGTAAATCCGTAAAGACACTTTAGATCTAATTTCAAGATTAGTTCTTAAAGATGAAATTACCTGTACTTCAGAACTCGAGTTTCGATTCTTAGAAGAATCTATCATTGGCTTAGGACGCATGCAGGAAACGACTTTACTGCAGCTTCAAAAACTAGATGACCCGATAAAATTAAACTCCAAAATTCTTTCAGGAGAAAGCCTAAATCTTAACAATCTCATTTATGGAGGTGTTAAATACGAAACTTTTATTTTATTAGAGCCTTACTCCTCATCGGAGCGGCCTGGTAACTAAGTGGTTAAGGGGACTACTGTTCGCATCCCTGTCTCGGTGGGGATTTTCATAGACCCTTAACCCAACCTTTACCTCTAGTTTGCTGTGCAACGTGAAGTACATCAGAAAGTTTCCGTGGTTCGGATTCCACTTTAGACTGGTTTAGGTTAGGAAAGAAGTAAAGATACTGGCCATCCTACCTCCAATACCAGACTAGATATGTACACCTCCTTCGGGAGGGTACAACCAACCTTCGGCTTGAATACAAAGCTAGCTTTTTTTTTAACAGCCCTTCCATTGTGACGGCATTAAGTTTACCATATGACTGTTGAAAGGAATAGAATAGAAATGATCGAACGACCTGTGAACTTTGGATCTGACAATATGGAGGTCGCGTGTTCGATTGGCACTCCGATCATTCAAACATTTCCATTCGAATTATTATTTTTTTTTTTTCAAAAAGCCATCGCCTATTTCTTTTTCATCTGCGTCCATAATCCTGCCCAGGCTATAAGTACCAAGTCATTGACGATTAGTAAATCGCAAATAAAAATAGGAAATCAGACGTGGCGTGTTTCAAGAAACTATTCCTGCTGTCATCTACAATGATTCTGGGAAACGAACCATAGGTGCAATTCTTGATCATTCTTTTCTGTTTTGCTTAAGGCTTTGCGCCTTGTCGAGGTCATTAGAGGCGGAAAGTACGGGGGCAATGAACGGGAAGGAATTCGTCCATGGCCGGTTGAAGGAACCTTTTTCTTTACTTATGGCTTTACACCTCGTCGACGTCAATGTAATTAGAGGTGGGATGGGGACAATCGACCATGGCCCTTTTGAAGGAAGCATCCCAGCATTCGCCTGGAGTGATTTGGGGAAACTATGGAAAACCAAAATCTGGATGCCCGAACGGGAATTCGAACCTGCGTCCTCCCGAATGCGAGGCCTGAGCGTTACCCACTCACCCACCACGCTCGGTTTGAAGGAACCATACCGTCATTCACCTGGAGTGGTTTGCGAAACCATGGATAACCGAAATCAGGATGGCCGGAGGGGAATTCGAACACCGGTCCTCCCGAATGTGAAGCGTTACTCTCACCCACCACGCTCGGTCTAATCTTTTGTGGTAATACTCGAGATTCGTTATGATTAGCACAGGCAGTGATGTCAGAGGAACACCGAGTGTTGCTTATGACTGTATCCATATTCCGTTTGGCAGCTTAGCTCCAGCCACTGACCGTGAGTCCACGCTAATTAGACCGTCCCCCGTACAGTGGTTTCTGGGCCAAGTTGGTTCGCCGGACACGGTGTCCGCTCCTACAGGACACTCACCTGCAGCCGGCCGTCACGCAAAGACGCGCCACCAACGGTACAGTACCCTCACAGTGTACGCACGGGGTTTCGATTATTACATTACTGCAGCTTTTCCCAACCTTTTTCAACGGCGGACCTCTTAGTAACTGTAATAATAACAATAATTGGAAATTGGCTATTCTAGAACTGTCATTTGATGGCGCGTCTCACATCTCACACATTGTACCACCTCTAATAACCTCGACGTCGACGAGGCGTAAAGCCATAACTAAAAAAAAAAAAAATCCCTTACTGTAGCCATCAGTCAGCGTGAAATGAAGTCTTTTTTTTTTTTTTTACTTATGGTTTTATGCCTCATCGACGTCGAGGTCATTAGAGGCGGGATGGGACTGGGAACAAGGAATGGGAAGGAATTCGGCCAGGGCCTTTTGAAGGAAGCATCCCAGAATTCGCCTTATATGGGGAAATCATGGAAAACCCAATCTGGATGCACGAACGTGAGGCCAGAGCGTTAACCGCTCAACCACCACGCTCCGTCAAAAATGAAGTCTTCACGGGTGTACCGCCGGATAGTGTTTTGAAAACACGATATTTCGACGACTGGCTCCGTCGTCTTCATTAGGTGTAGAGACATCTGCACAGGTCGGATACTGAATTCATTTCAAGCATACGCCGGGCAAGTCTCCGTTCTTACATCAGTTAGCATGTTCTCACGCCGCCGTTCATGTTTTCGTAATTATTAATTTCATTTTTGTTTTTTCCGCAGATCCTTAAGATTGGTCCGCGGACAACGGGTTGGGAAACCATGGTTTACAGTAAGCCCACCTCTCGGTCAAAGCCGCTGATACTTACGTACTAGTGTCGTGCTAACTGCCGTCTAGTCACACTCGAACTTGCTCGGTTATTCCTGTCCTCTCTACTCGTGCGAGCTGTGACCGCTGGAGCTTCTCCAGGATCGGTGATCAAACGAAGGATCGGCGGACAAACCAAAAAGACCTATTATAGAACCACAGTGTTCTACACACTCATTACACATTCTCCTAATATTTCGCGAAAACACGAGTACAAAAACCATGACAATATCTAGAATGTAACATAGTCATAACTCTTATTAATGGCATTGTAACTTCGATAACAGTAGTAACAACAAACAATATGAATAAAACTTTCTCGGGTAGCTAGCCGAGTTAGTACATCGTTTGACCACGACGTTTCGGCGGTCACAAACTCTGCCGCCATCAGTCACTTGACAATGGCGGCAGAGTTTGTGACCGCCGAAACGTCGTGGTCAAACGATGTACTAACTCGGCTAGCTACCCGAGAAAGTTTTATTCATTTACAACGCCGAGAAAATCTCCAGTCTTACACAACAAACAATATGTTCGGCTATAATGAACACCCATTTCTCATCTTAACTGAGTCTTTAACATACCCTGTAAATAGCACCTACAATAAAATTTGACATGGAATTCGACCTCCTACTGCACTTCACATGAACAGTTTAAGGATTCGTACTGAGATCCTATTTCTATTTTTTTTTTAATTATTTATTTATTTATTTTGCCTTGGGCTATAGGCTCGCCGAAGTCATTAAAGAAGGGAGAGGATGATGTGCAACGAACGAGATTGAATTCATTTGAACTGATTTCGGGAAACTATGACGGGGCATCTGAATCCGCGTCTCCCCGAAGTTTTCGAATAATAACAGTTTTACTTCGTTTTTAATTATTGCTACTGATCGTGGTGGGTGAGCGGATAAAGTTCTGGCCTAGCATTTGGGAGGACGTGGGTTCGAGTCCCCGTCCGGTGAATGCCGGGATGCTTCCTTGAAAAGACCGTGGCCAAATTTCTTGCCCCCCATCCTTTCCCGCCTCTAATGACCTCAACGTCGACGAGGCGTAAAGCCACAAGCAAAATAATAATAATAATAATAATTGTTAAAGATAACGCATATCAGATAATATTTCGCCAGTTTATAAACTCGAGTGTCTTTAAACATTGTGTTTGACACTTCCTTGTCACCTTTTCAGTCTTATTACATTCTGAGATAGGATATGTGCAGAACAATGATGAGTAAAGGCGCCTACTATTATGATATGTCCACATTGATTGACTGGAATATGTAAACCACATTTTGCACTGATGCTGAACATGGTAACTAGTATCAGACAAACGATCATATCAGTGGACAACAGCAGACAGTAGTTGGTATCAGCATATGTATGAGAATTTGATGTGATATTATACGTGACACTGTTGTAATTATGTATTCAATAGCATGTTCTGAAATGAAAAAATTAATATATTGGTTAGTCAGCGTAGCTTTAAACATTACATCACCTTGATAAACTTTTTATCTCTATTATTTTCGATGCAGCTTATATCTTGCGCTTTATGTGTTTTTTAGGTTTTAATTCTTGCGCTTATTTAGTTATATCGTTCAGAACCTTCGACAAAAATTTATTCCATTCCCTGTCCACGCTGCTTATAAACGAAAGTTTATTATTGAAATCGAGTGCTACTTTATGGTGATCGTCCCCTTTTCTGTTTCCAATAACCTTCTTAGCCCAATAGCCATTAGGTCTCACAATGAGTATTTGCTTTATTCACTCCTACTACTCCCTTGCCCGCATCCTCTTAATCGAATTCTCATACTTATATAAAATGACTTACCAGTAGTTTTGTATGTTAATTTCTCCAAAAAAATCTAGCTGCTCTCCTTTTCACCAGTTCCAACTCTTTTATTTTGATACCTATAATGCACAACATGACACGTCCGTGAAAGTGAAATGGACAAGGGAGCCCAAATCGATAGTATAAACACCATTAGAGTGGATGAAAAAGTGATTTGTTGTGTAGATGAAGTCTTAAAAGGTAGAAAGCAAAGAGTTACGGTAGGAAATGCAATATTAAAAGAAGTGGAAATGGGAGGGTCACAGGGACGTTGTAACAGCCCTCATACCTGAATTTTGAATAGCATTGTACTGTATGAAGTATTTGTAGTGAGCTAAAGTTTGCTTGAAAGTGATTTGGTATGTTTATTTTGTAATTTCTTGTAAATCAGTGTAGATAGCCTTTGTTTTATGTAAGAAAATTATTTAAAGTCCATTTAATATGTTTAAGAACCGAATGATGCAAGAGAATTTCTTAAATGTTTGTAATTCCATGTATTAATGTAAGTTACGATGCCTACAGGACAATTTTCCACCATTTGAAAGGATTTCTGTAAATAATTTTGTATTTAAGTATCTCTAATTACCATTTCTGATCATTTTGTAATGTTATTAATTAATTTTGTATCAATTCCGATTGTTTTTAATATGTTTGAGTGATTGTTAATGATCGAGAAATATCGGTCGGATGCCTTTGAAGAATTCTCGTAATTTCGATTGAGATTATATAAACAGATCGCCTGGACAGAGCACTTATTCAATTCAATTCAGTTAGTAAGTCAGTTTAGTTGACAGTATTCAGAGAGTTCACAAAGATTTTATTGGCAACGACTCAGAAGTGCATCTTTGGATTGTAACTATGCTTGTGAATATCGCTGACTTGTTGTTTTGATTCAAAATAAAACAGCTCTTCAAAAATAACCTGTTTGGTGGACTTTTTAATTAATTAATCAGTAATTAAACCACCAAAGAACCTTAATAACGTGTATTGCGACCATTGCTATTCATTAATCTCAAAGGTTTACAGTCAGAAGTTAAGTTGTTTGGAGATGAAATAATTTTATGCTAAGGGGGCGTCCATTAATTACCCCCCCTCCCTCTCTGGTGAGACTTCGTGAGATTCGGTGGGACCCCCTCCCCCCTCTAAAATGACGTGAGATTTTGACGGAGATCCTTCCATACTAATCAACCTCGTAACTTTTTGAGACCTTTTTTTTTTTGGTCTCATGCTTCCTAGGGCGGCTATACCCCCACTTTTCGGACGAAATACCCCCCTAAAGTCGACTTTCGCGTCATTTGTAGACTTTTTTTTTTATTAGCTCTACAGTCCTAGAAGAATATCAAAACCTCACGTGAGATTTCCGTTGACCCCCCCTCCTCCTATGTCATCTCACGTAATTAATGAGCTCCCCCTAAGAGGATTAAAACGGAAGAAGACTGAACAGTTGCAGTGTTAGCTGGGCAGGATGTCTAGCTGGAGAAGCCAACCTGGGACGAGGATAAATTCAAAGAAGTTTCAGTTTATAAGTACACAGATAAAAAAAAAAAACTAACGGTTAATTATGATTACACAATAGGCAAGGAATTGCTTATTGAACACTAGAGATGTTGATATCTTAGATTAAAGTTTGATAAAACTCATCTGAGAAGGACACATTGCGCAGGTGGTAGGAAAAGGTTTTAAAATCCTTCATCTGTTGGAGAGAGAGTTATGAGGTAATGTACCAGAGAAATGAGGGAATTGGGTTACTAATCTTTGGACAGTTCATTGTTTGTGTAAGATGGTGTAGTGTGGGAACCACATTTTGGCTTTAAAATACTGGAGTTGGAGGGGGTGCAAAGACTGGATGCTAAATTTGTACCTGGAAATTACTGCAGAACACAGTCAGTAGCTGATATAATAAAGGAGTTGGAATGGGATTCATTGGATGATGGAAGGAGAGTGAAGAAAGTACGGGGACTGTGCAATTGTGTATTGGTGACGAGGCGTGGAAAAATATTGCTGGAAGAATTGAGAGTGGTGCATGGAAAGGAAAAGATTACCACGACCACAAGCTGACACTCGAATTCAAGCATAAGCGTGCCATAAAATATTCTCTCGTAAGTAACGGTATATTGGAATATATTACCAAGGGAATGGATAAATAATTGACCAAAAATGATGAAAAATTTTAAAATTAAAATTCGTAGAGGTCAAAAATAGGCGGGTATAATTAAGTGGAAAAATTGGTGTATAAGGAAATTGCCAGGACAAAAACATAATTCCGGATCGACAAGGTGTATTTAGCTGTGCTTCAGAATTCGCCGCAATGAAACGAAAAACGTGAACGGCAGGAGGATTAGCGGAACGTTCGACTGTTGCTACTTGTTCAGCTCATAACGGCGACTCTTTGGAACAACTGTGTATTTCCATTGTTCGACTCGCGAACTCCCACGGCACTTCTTGTACTCCGTGCTGTGCGGTACCAGCTTACAGGATTCTGACTCCGACTGTAGAAAGCTGCGGAGGCAACGCCCAAAGTTGCCGAGTGGGCGAAGAAAACGGCCTTCGGAATAACTCAGGCTACATCGCAGATCGGAGAGAGGAGCTTCGCATTGCAACACCAGCATGCGCTTGCAGACTCTTTGAAGAAGCTTTCCATCCAACTTCATGATGAAAAAGCAACTGTCATAACATCACTGTATCTTGTTTACGTGCAACTGGCAGCTCAAGATACTAAACTTTGGCCAGACCACGGCTGGAATATGGTGGTGTACTTTAGGCTCCACATTTTGGGTATCAAATACAGGAGTTGGTAACTAATATGATAAAAGAGCTGGAGTGGGATTCATTGGAGGATAGAAGGAGGGTGAAGAGAGTCATGAGAGTGTACAAGGCCTATACTGGTGATGAAGCATGGAAAGATATTGGTGCGAAAATTAAGAGAGGTGCTTGGAAGGGTAAGGTTGACCATGAACACAAGCTGGCACTTGATTTCAGGCATAAGGGTGTGGGAAAACTTTCTTTCGTAGGAAAGGAAGTGAGGGACTGGAATAAATTGCAAAGAGAAGTAATGAATAATTTACCGGAAACACTGAAGGATTGTAAAGTAGCAGAGGGAAAAAGTAGTTTGGAAGAGTAAAGGAGAAAGGGAGGTGTGGAGGGAGATTGCCACCGGAGCGGGCGCTCAATCGCAATTTTATCAATTATATCATATATCTTTTCTTTTCCTCCTCTTCGCCTCACCCCCCCCCCTCCCATTCCTACCCTTCTCACTCATTCCTACCCCTCCTAGCAGACCACTGTGTCCATGTAAACGACTGGAAAATTAGTTCGCAAGCATTCTTTCCCTTTGGAATGTAGGGTTAAAGGCAGTGGAGTGGTGATACAGCAGTCTGACCTTGAACCGCCTCTGTTAACTTAACGTCCTGTACAATGTTAAGTAGGGAATGAATAGTAGAGGTACACATGACACTGTGCACACTAAAGATGAAGTCAGATCAGGGCGTAGATCAGAATCACGGTACAGGTAATATAATGAGAGCATTCTCAACGCACGGTTCGGTCACGTGAGGTCGACCAGAATATCACGCCGCCACCAATCAACGACGGTCAAGACTGACTTGAGTTGATCGAACCGCTAGTATGGACATTCTGCAGTCAGCTCAGATCAAAATGGACGACGAATATCTCATAGAGCTGGTTCGGTCTTGCACCGGTAAGGGCAAGTTTAATAATGATTAACCTATTATTTGGTTTAGTGCGTGACTTCACGCGGATTGGACAATCCTACGCGTTCTGCGATCACTTTGCAGAATCGGGACCTATGTGACTGTTGTTCGCAATCATTACAGAACCATCGCACCTGTTCGTAATTTTCACAAGAAATTCTGTTCCAATGGTCTGGAAAATGCGTCTCTTGCAGAGCAAATAATTGGCTGGGACAGAAAAAGGTAATGTCCGAAGACCTCACTATTTGGAGTGACGTGTGAGCGTTTCGAAAAGATATGGCAGGCAATTCAAGCGTATTAAACTATTTAATGTTTTCTCCAAAAACGTGTAACGCTCGGTCAGCTTTACAAATACAGTAGTTAGCCAAACAGATTAAGCTCAACTGCTTATCCATATCCACGCTGTATTTTAATTTTGGTATTTTTTTCAGTGCATATTATCTCTTGAATTTTCACGTGAACTAATAATCTCTGGTTTTATAAGTAATAACCATACAATTACCTGTAGTTCGCCCAGTATTTACAAAATATTTTCGTGCCATATATGTCTCATACGATGCTGTTATATGTAGACATTCCATATAAAAATGCATACGCTCACTCAGATATCTGTGCAACGTTTTGTTAGTCTAAACATCCTCTATTGGTTTTATTTAAATCACACCTTTAACGCGCCAGTAACTGTAAATTATTTTAAGGATTTTTTTTTAACTACCGCCATCCATTTCTATCAGGTGATAAAAATGATAAAAGCTGCTCTTTCAGAACCGATAAATAAAATAACATTAAAAAGCCGCAGACTTGTCTTTCACATGCGATTCTACGCAGTCTAATACATAGATTTGTTTTAAAATCTGAGGTAAAATTTAAAAATGATGGCAGTAAAATGTTTTAACTATAATTCAACCGAACAAAACATTGAAGGTAGGAAATGGGCTAGAACAGCAGCCTACAGTTGTTTGTTGCATTTCTTTCAAGTTGTCCTGAGCTCATATAATGAAAGAGATACATTTTCTGGACCCAAGAAAGGACAAGGTATAAGATTGAAGTGCTTATAACTTTCTCCATCCCGTACCATTCGGTGGCAACAAGATGTTTTCTTTCTACAGCTAAGTGGACGAGAAATTCAGCAGCCGGAACGATTTTTACCTGCAAAGCAATAATCAGCGGCCGGGTTGATGAGGGCGTTAAACACATTTTTATCGCTTCTGAAACCCTCCATTCTCTTTGTAAGTCCATACTAGGGATGCTCGATATACATCGATGTATCGAAAACATCGATGTTTACTATTCGATGCATCGAATCAATCCGATGCATCGTTTACTTTCGATGTTTAACGATGCATAGATGTATTTCATTCGATACATCGAAAGAACACACGTGTTTCTTCGACGCGATAGAATCAGTTTTAAAGCAAAACAAAAACAGGAAATTTTATTACTATACGTTATTTTTGTCACCTAAAATATCAAATTACATTTTTAACTTGAATATATATATATATATAAAAGCTATGGTACACGATTAGTTTCAGGCAAAAAAAAAAATGGAAAATTGTGTCGCTATACGTTATTTTTGACAACTACAAAATCACATTAAATTTTTTCTTTTAACTTGGATAAAACAAGAAAAAAACTACGCGATATGATTGGTTTTAAAGCAAAACAAAAGAACGGGAACAAATATCGCTATACGATATTTTGTCACTTACGAAATCTCATTAATTTTTTTATTTTTTTACTTGGATAAAACAACAAAGAAACTACGTTATATGATTGGTTTTAAAGCTAACCAAAAAAACAGGAAATTGTATTGCTAGACCAAAGATATGATGAAGAGGAAGCTGGAAGAAAAGCGAACAGAATCTGATACAGATAGTTCAGACAAAACATTGGAAGACTTCAGTCCTTAGACCGACCTTCAAAAACTAGTTCAAAAAAACTGGAAATCAAACAGGACCGAAGAAAGTGTTTCCGACGAGCTGTCTCTACTTGAGAACTCCGGTATGCCGGCTTAGTGAAAATCCGTTAGAACTATGGTCCGATTATAAACAACAGGTTCCAAAATTGTACAAAATAGCTTATAAATATTTAACTTTGGTAGCCAGTTCAGTGCCATCAGAAAGACTTTTTTCGAAAGCTGCACAAGTTTTAAATCAACAACGTAACAGTATTCAAGGAAAACGGGTTAGTAAAATCTTATTTATGCAAAGTTTAGACAGAAAATATTGGGATTTGTAAATTCCAATGAGATTAGAATCCCAACACTGCCTCTCTTTCAGCGTTTCTTCGCTTTACTTTTATTCTATTCGGATTTCTAATTTATAAATCCCAGTCATTTCAAATTGCCTTTGAAAAATACTAATTAAAAATTTCATTCAAATAAATACCTCATTTTGCTAGTTTCCTAATCTTTGTCTCATTTTTATGCTTTCCTAACCATTATATATATATATATATATCGATGTTTTTATTCGATGCATCGTTAAACATCGATGCAACGTTTCGATGGGGATTACAGTCACGGGCAGCCCAATTAAATTCGGCACCTTATGTCAGGAGTAGCGAAAATCAATCTCGACCCTTAAAAGTACTCGTTATAAACTATAGAAGTGTTTGTAATAAGCAGCCTGAGGTTGAAAGCGGTATTAGTAGCACAGAAGCTGATATTGTATTAGGTACTGAAAGCTGGTTAAAACCGGATATAAGTTCAGAAATTTTTTTTAACCATAGCATGAATGTTTTCCGTAAGGATAGGTTACATTCAAATGGAGGTGGTGTATTTATAGCGGTTCGTAAAAACCTGTCGTGTAACGAAATAAATATTGATACGGTCTGTGAAATCCTATGGATTAGACTAAAAGTAGCTAGGACAAAAGTTGTAATAGGGTCTTTCTATCGTCCACCAGATGCAGATGTAGCTGTTCCTGAGGCCTTAAGAACTAATGTAAGTAATATAGCTCGTCAATTTCCGGATCATGGAATAATACTAGGAGGTGACTTCAACTCGCCGTATATTGACTGGAGTAATTACGCCCACGTTACTGGTGGCAGGGATAAAATATCCTGTGAGATTATTCTTGACCTTTTCTCAGATCTTAATCTTGAGCAGCTCGTCACTGAACCAACGCGGTGCGTCAGCGATAACGAAAACATTTTAGATATTCTCGCTACAAATAGGCCTGAATTATTTACGGACATTTCTACCACCACGGGAATAAGTGATCAAAAAGCTGTAATTGCTACAGTAAAATTAACAGTCGAGCGCAAAAAGAAAAGGTCGTTTACAGGTTCGAAAAGGCCCCAAAGGAGAGTTTTTGAGGAATAAATACATTACCTTTATAGAAGGAATTGGCTCGGTTGAAGAGATGTGGCTTCGATTCATAAATATAGTCAGGGAAGGTGTGGACTTACAATACATATACCGAAAAGGACAATCAGGGACGGGAAAGATCCCCCGTGGTATACCCGTGAAGTTAAAAGGTTACTTAAGAAGCAAAGGAAGATTCATGCACGCTCAAGAAGGACGATGTATAGGAGTGATTTAGAAAAGCTAGCTGAGACAAGAGGACAGGTCAAGAATGCGATGCGTGAGGCCTTCAATGACTATCGATGCAACTCACTTTCCAAGAGCCTCATTGAAAATCCAAAGAAATTTTGGTCGTATGTAAAAAAATAAGTGGTTGTGACAACAATATGCCAGTTCTACTACAAGACGGTCGGGAAGTTGATGACAGCCGCGACAAGGCTACCATATTTAACGCCGAATTTAAAAATTCCTTCACTGACGAAAACATGGAAAACATTCCCGTTTTTCTACGGCGCGGCGTGTTGAATTTGAGATGGATCCAGTACAAATTGATAGTGTAGGTTTCATAAAGTAATTAAAGCTCCTGAAGTGGGGGAAAGCGCCGGGTCCCGATGGTATACCAGTAAGAGTATTTTCGGAATACGCGGAAGAAATAGAACCATTTCTGTCAGATATATTTCGTAAATCTTTAGAGGAAAGAAAAGTACCATCTGACTGGAAAATTGCGCAGGTGATTCCCGTTTTCAAGAAAAGAGATCGGAGAGATCCTAGGAATTATCGACCGATATCGCTAACATCTGTTTGCAGTAGAATTCTGGAGCATGTCATATGCTCTAACGTTATGAAGTTTCTAGATGAAAACGAGGTACTGACAGCATACCAACACGGATTTCGGAAGAACCGATCATGTGAAACGCAACTGGCTCTATTTTCGCATGATGTAATGAAAGTTATTGATGCAGGATCACAAGTTGATGCTATTTTCTTGGATTTTCAGAAAGCTTTTGACTCTGTACCACACAACCGACTCTTAGCGAAGATCCGAGCGTACGGTATATCTGATCAGATTTGCGAATGGATACGCGATTTTCTAACTGGTCGGTCACAGTATGTCGTTGTAGACGGGGAAGCCTCTTCTAAACTAGATGTTACTTCGGGCGTTCCTCAAGGAAGTGTAATAGGACCACTTCTTTTCTTAATTTTTATAAACGATCTCGGTGACAACGTTAATTGCAGGATGCGATTTTTTGCTGATGATGCACTTATTTATAGGGAAGTGAGGTGCTCCGACGATTGCTTAGAAATTCAGCGCGATCTGGAATGGTGCCGTAAATGGCAGCTTACACTTCACTGTAAAAAGTGCAAGGCAATGCACATAAATAATAAAAAGACCCCGCTTGCTCAGGAGTACAAAGTTAACAATTCAGTTGTTGACACTGTGGATTCCCTGAAGTATCTAGGCGTAACAGTACAAAGCAACATGAAATGGGACTTTCACATAACTTCCGTTGTAGGCAAAGCTAATTCCAAACTACGATTCATAGGACGTATTATGAGAAATTGTAATGCTCATACAACGGAAATAGCGTACAAAACACTAGTGCGTCCGCATTTGGAATAATGTTGTGGAATTTGGGATCCGTATCGCATGGGATTGATTGACACATTAGAGAAAGTACAGAGAAGAGCCGCTCGATTCGTGACTGCTAGTTACAGTTCTTACGTAAGTGTCACAGAGCTGATTCGTGGGTTGGGCTGGGATTGTTTGGCGGACAGACGACGTCGTTTTCGTTTGAATTTGCTGGATAATATGCGAAAATCTTTAAGTTATGACTGCAGCGAAATACTTCTTCCGCAACCTATTTAGGTCGCAATGACAGGAGGGATAAGATTAGAGAAATAAGATGCCGTACTGATTCATTTATGTATTCCTTCTTTCCTCGATCTCTTCGGGATTGGAATGCGCAGAATTAGGATTGGTGCTTAGCATAGGGCTGTTGATAAAATATTGATATATCGATATTTTTTTAAAAAATATCGATATTTATGAGTGATATTTTTTAGGACGATATATCGATATTGAAATCTGGATATCGGAGTCCGATATTTTTAAAAAATAAGTGGTTATTTTCCGTTTTCCTCGTAGAATATTCCAAGTTATTATTGGAGGGAAAACGATTACCTGTGTTGCACATGCAATACATTTTCATAGATAGAATTTTAAGAAACAATGAACGATACGAGCATATGGAGAAGCAGGGCCGCCGTAAGCGGGCATGCAAGGCAGCATATTATGTAGCGGGCGACCTTTTTTTCTTTAGCTCAACAGCTGCTTCGGGCGACACTCGGGATGGCAACAATGGGGGCGGCAATCTCAGAGTTTTTTTGACATGTTTCGGAAATTTCCTAAATCCACCACTGGCTGTAGTTGGACAGGGGACGGCATAATCGCTATTGCACGCGGGCGCTCAAACAGCTAGCGGCGGGCCTGTGGAGAAGTAAAAAACGAAGGTAAAATAACTCATTCAATATTCATTAGAATTCTTGTCTGGACATTCTGAAAAGTTTTTAAAATTTGTCTTCAATCAATGGAAAAGTATTAGCATTAAGAAACTGATCGTAATGTACCAGGTATGGGTAGGGTTGCCAGATAGTCGGAAAATCCGGGAATACTGATCTCGTGTTCAGGAATTATGTGTTACTGTCCCAAAATTTCCGTATACTAGTTTTTTTCTCAAACTCAGTTCACCACGGTGGTCATGAATCCAAGCCAAGTATCCCATGCTTGCAGCGGGAGGATGGAATGTCCCTTAAATCAGAGGAATTGAAACTGATAGGAAAATACTCTTTGAATTTTCTGGGACTTTGAAAATTCTGGATGCAGTTAACATTAACTCCCTTTATACAGAGTTCACATATCTGAAACGTGTTTTTCAGGTCCTTGCAAAAGACTTTCCAAACGATAAAATCTGGGCAATTTTCTTTAGAACAAGCGTTTTTAATGATTTTGAATATTTTTTTAAAAAAGTTGGTTTTGTTTTGTCAATTCCAACAAGCAATGACTTTTACGAGACAAGTTTTAGCCCGTTGAATAATTTATGAAATAAGAGCGAAACAGAACGTTCATGGATTCGATCAAGGCTGAACTGCAAACTCAATCAATTTTGAAGACTCTTGCTGAGAAATTTTATCAGTTTTGTAAAGCAGTGACGGAGAAATATTTATGAAAATGGGAAAATCTAGTAATAAATATTTTAAAAGTAGATGATTAAGATCTATTTTGAAAGGTGTTGATTATGATTTAGCAAAAGATAGATGCTATTTTTTTTATTTGTTGATTTTCTGCCTAATTTTAATTAATGAGCCTAACAGAAGTGTTCAGTTTTGGTTTAATATTTTTGAGATTTTGATTGATAATACCCGATGTTGATTTTGAACCAAAGTAAAAAATTCCTAACGAGGTGGTCAATTTTTGTTTTAAGTTTAGTATTTTTCCTTTTGATTCATAATACCTGATGTTGACTTTCTACCATAGTTTAATTAATAAAGTTAAAAGAGGTGCTATATACACGTTAGATAGCATATTTACCTAAAATAGATTTTTTTTATTAATTTGCATTTTGTTCACTCTTTAAACATACCGCAAAAATACTTTTTAGACCCAGAAATGTCCCGGAAATTATAAGCCGGTATCTGGCACTCCACAGTTAAATATTTCGCGCGAATTGGATACGCTTCTTGTTCCATACCAACAGAAGAATTGAGCTCCAAAATTATGTCACAGCCCGTTTTGTTATATCACTTACGAATTTATTAAGATAAGAAATTGAAAAATAGAATCTACCACTTTGGATTGCCTTTACAAAGTGCTATGCTAAAAACTTATTATTATAGATTGGTGCCTTTAAAAAACAATTTGTTAACGCCAAGGGAACTGCCTTGACAGTAGCGGCTCTAGGATTTTTCCAAGCCGGGGAAAAACTGAGATTGCCACCTCTTCAAAAATTGTTGCCAGCCAGACCCCGAGAATCGCCTCCTTGATTGTTGGCCAAACACATTGATGTCACCATTTTAAATGTTTGCCAAACGCATTGTTGGACACGATTTTATCGCCCAGAGCAAGTACCCCGGTTTGCCCCCACCCCTCGCCCTAAATCCTGCATTCAACCTAGAATCTCAGCATTAAAAAATTGTATTATGGTAAAGCGTTACTCATTTGCGAAGCAATATCAAAGAAGGGGAAATTTTCAATTAATGTAGGGAGTTATCCATTCATAGTAGAAGAAACAACGGGAAAAACATGAGTTCATGCTCTTGAAAAGTATGTCCAATGAAGTTTCTGACATGAGTTTTGGTGCAAAATTTTACTTCATTCACCACCTTAGTTTGGAATTTTTTTGGATCTGAAACTCTTTTAAATAACTATGACGTTCTCTCATCATAATTTTATACAACATCCAGTTGTCCTAGAAAATGGTAATTTGGTACACATACTTGGTTTCATCCCCATAGTATAAGAAAAGTTCCTGTGTTTTTTCAATGCCAATCTAAAAGCTGAAACGTCTTAGAGAAAATTTGTAGGTTAATTGCTTTCTACTTGATGAGGCTATATGGCTTGAATTTCAGTTTTGCACAAAGATCAGGAGCATAAAAAAAACAATTAATTTTACTTTGTTACTACATTTAATTTGAAAGTTATTGGTAGTCCTCCACCGATGGTAACAATGCAGACACGGGGAAGCTCGCACAGAACGAATCGGACTCGAGCCCGTTGTTTTACATGAGCGTGCGTTGTCGAGGAAAGTATTTTGACATGAAAATTGGATGTAAGCAGGAATATTGATAAATTCGGAAACGCAATCTTTGTTAAGGTGCAAACATTTGGTCCAAAAAAGTAAGAAGACTCAGAACAAGCTATCAACCTACAAAAAGAAATTCCATATAAAACAATACGTAAAAAAAAGTGACTTTATCATTATGCAAACTCTGATAATAGAACATCAATCTAAATAAATGCCTCTACAATGTTGCATTATTTAGCTTTTAAACTCACAAAAGCCAAGATTTCCCTCGATGCTCTTTCTGGATTCACAAGTCTTCGAGTAAATCATAAATATTCTGCCTTTCCTTTTAGTAAAGTAGTAGTATAATGGCTAAATCACAATTTTTAAAAGAAGATTTATCCGTAACGTCATGAAAACTATTTTTTCCAGAAAAATCAAAACTTGATTCAGAAAATATCATTAAATAGCCAAAAGACTTCGCCCTTTTTTTTAAAATGATTTGTTTTTGTAACATTGTTTTTATATAATAGGGTCGATATATCGATATATCGATACTTTTTCTTCGATATATCGAATCCGATATAAATATTTTTTAAAATATCGATATATCGAAAATCCTAGCTTAGCACCCACTGCCACCCACAGTATTTGTGATTTGCAGAGTATAGATGTAGAGCTATACGAAACTTCACGAGTGGGTGAAATCGGTTGTGAACGATCCGTTCCAGGCCAAGACGGCCGGGGGTGACCGGATTAAGTTTACATTCACCACGGTGGACGATTTCACCCGCGTGAGGACGATGTTGGAGGAACATCGAACCCCTTACTACACGTTTCCCACCGGAACGGTGAAAACCGTGAAGGTGGTGATCCGTGGACTCCCGAGGTCCTTCCCAGTGAAGGACCTCAAAGAGGAACTAATAGCTATGGGCTACGACGTGAAGTCTGTAGCCCAGCTTAAACGTCCTGGCTCCGGCGCGGAGATGCCTCTGTTTCTTGTGGTTGTCCCTGACACACCACAGAACAGAGAGCTCTTCCGTGTCGAGAGCATCCTCCATCTCAGGGTAAAAGCTGAGACCCTCCGATCGTCCCCTGGACCGCAGCAGTGTTTTAACTGCCAGGCCTATGGCCATGTTGCACGCCACTGCAACATGAGCCCGGTCTGTGTGAAGTGTGCAGGTGCACACGATTCAAAATCCTGCTCGGCCCAGAAGGACAGATCCACTGCTAAGTGCAGTAACTGCGGTGGCGCCCATGTAGCGAGCTACAAGGGCTGCCCATCGTTCAAGCGGGCCCGTGACCGTATGCGTGGCGTCCAGTCCCCAGCGGACAAAGGACACCAGCAGAAAGTCCGGCCCCAGACCGGGACTGATGCTCGAGAGCCTCCTGCTGCGGGGTCTGCTCCTGCCAGGAGAAGACCCCGCAGCAGGAAAAGCCCCCGCAGCAGAAGCCCCCAAAGCCCACCCAGCAGAAGCCCTCCAAACCCGCCCTGCAGAAGCCCCAACCCCCCAAACCAGCCCAGCAGCAACCCCGCCAGCAGAGGAATCCTCCCAAAAAAAGGAGGAAACCCTGCTCAGAAGAAACAGCCCAAGCAGCAGACGAAGAGAACATTCCCAAACGCGGCTAATCGTCGCATTGAGAGTGTGACCTTCGCCCAAGCTGCAACGGGCAGCCAGGCCCCCGCAGACACCTCTGTCCCCATGGAGGTGGCTGCCGAGCAGAATCCCCAAACTCCCCCCCCCATCAAGTACCGCATCGTCACCGGTCGACACCATTGAATCGCTCCGCGCAATGGTGGACTCGTTGATGATGACGGTACAAGCCCTACTCCTGAAGGTGGACCTGCTTGTCCAAACTTCAGCGAGGACGGCCCAGGCCACCACCACCACATGCTCTTGCCAGACCCACAATGGATAGAAGGCCTAATGTTAGAAGCCTGAAATTCTGCGTGTGGAATGCAAACAGCATTGTTGGACAGATGTTGGAGTTCAGGCACTTCCTGCAAGAGCAGGAAATTGATGTGTGTCTAGTTAGCGAGACGCACCTCAAGCCAGGACTCCGAGCATCAGTGGCAAACTACTCCTGCTATCGTCGCGACCGCCTAACCGCAGGGGGAGGCGTAGCGATATATGTCAGGAGTGGAATCCCCCACTGCCAAGCTAGGGTTCCCGATCTGCAGACTGTCGAGGCTGTTGGGGTGGAGGTCTCCACCGCTGGGGGGAGACTCACAGTGGTGGCAGTTTACCGACCCCCACGCAGGCTTGCGGCTGCGGTCAACAGGAACACCCTGGAAGCGGATTTTACTGCACTTGCCTCTATTAGGGGCAAGGTTCTGTTCGGAGGTGACTTCAACGCGAAGCACCCCGACTGGAACAGCAGGGTCCGAAACGTGGCAGGCATCACGTTACGGAGGCTCGCCAATGCACTAGACATGCATGTCTGGGGTCCGGACGAGCCGACACACTACCCTGTGGGTGGTGGCAGAGCACACCCGGACGTCCTAGACGTTGTAGTCACCAGGGCACTGACAGGCCTTGTCACTGGTCGAACCGTTAACCAGCTGTCCTCCGACCACTGTCCCGTGACATTGGAAGTGGACGCTGGTGAATGGCAAGACTCGCGCCCAGCATCCCATGACCTCCGTAAGACCAACTGGAGAAGCTTCAAGCAGTCGCTGTCCTCCTCACTGGCTGACCAGCGAGTAGAGGACTTGAACGCGGCGAATCAGGGCCTTCGAGGAAATGGTGGAGGAGGCTATATCAGTCTCCACCCCGCTTCACTCAAGGAGACTACCAACACTCAACTTGCCGCCCCACCTTCTTGCTGCCATCAGGCACAAGAACAGGGTTGCAAGGGAGTGGAAGCTGACCCGCAGCCCCGACACCAGAAGACTCCTAAACCGCCTTCAGAAGCAACTGAAAGCGGATCTGACCCACCACAGGAACCGACTATGGGATGCCCGAGTTTCGGCGCTCACCCCAGACGACGGGACCTTGTGGGCCCAGACCCGCAGCTTCACAAGGCGGAGGCGGAGAATCCCCCCCCTGGAAGGTACAAACGGTCCCATCCATCGACCGGAAGGCAAAGCAAATGCCTTGGCCGATGGATTCGAGCGCAACTTCCGTCCCTCCGAAACGCATGCAGATGACCAGGTTCTGAGAGACACCGAAGACCGTCTGCGCGTTTTCCTCCAAGCTGACGACGGCGATGAGGAGATAGACCCCATTTCCCCTGAGGAAGTGGCCAGCTGTCTTGCAAGGCTCCGGCCAAACAAGGCTCCTGGCCACGACGGAATCGGGAACAGATGCCTGAGGAATCTGCCACCTGAAGCCCACGGGTTTCTGGCAGACATCTTCAACCGCATCTTGCGGACAGGAGTCTTCCCGCAACGGTGGAAGCATGCTGAAATAGTAGCTATCCACAAGAGCGGGAAGAACCCCTGTCTCCCCCAGAGTTACAGGCCCATCAGTCTCCTACCGTCGATCAGCAAAGTCTTTGAGAGGCTGCTACTGAAGAGGATGCAATCCTTCATTTCAGATAGCAGTCTCCTGCCCAACCACCAGTTTGGTTTCCGCAATGGACATTCGACCACCCAACAGGTGCTCCGCATTGTGGAAACAGCAACCCATGCCTTCGCCCACAAAGAGTACTGCGCTAATGGTGTCCTTGGACGTAGCGCGTGCCTTTGACTCGGTCTGGCATTCTGGGTTGTTACTAAAGCTTTACCAGCAAGGCTTCTCGGTGCCACTGGTAAAGCTTATCCGGTCCTACCTGCTTGGCCGCACCTTCCACGTGAAGGTGGACGGAGTCAAGTCAGGTACCAGAAACATCCTTGCAGGTGTCCCCCAGGGGTCAGTCCTAGGCCCCGTCCTGTACACTCTGTACAAACGGCCGACGTTCCGACGGCGGATCGTGTACAGACAGCTACATACGCGGATGACACGGCTTACATCACTCGTAGCAGGAGTAAGGCCGTCGCCACCGCTCGACTGCAAGGGGTCCTCCAGAAGACGGAGGCCTGGGCCAGGAGGTGGCGCATTGACGTCAATCCTACCAAAACCCAGGCCATCGTTTTCACGAGGAAGTACGGCCCACGCAACCGCGGGCCAACCGGCCCGGTTGCTGAGGCTGAACGGATCCGACATTCCCTGGAGTACCTCTCTGAGATACCTCGGGGTAATGCTGGACTCCAAGCTCACCTGGCGTGCGCACATCAACGATGTGCGTCGAAGGACCAGCGCCAGGCTGAACGAGCTTTACCCCTCCTGAACAGGAACAGTGCACTGTCACCGTCCCTGGGAGTGCGCATATATCTCACTCTGGTCAGGCCACTCCTCGAGTACGCCTGTCCAGTGTGGGGATATGCCGCTCATTCCCACCTGCAACGTCTGCAGGTAGTCCAAAACCGGGCACTTAAACGTGCCCTCCACCTCCCCCACCGTTTTCCGACAGCGGCTCTTCATGAAGCCACCGGCATCATGCCCCTAGAGACCGCTTCCGAGTGCTGGCCACTGCCTTCTACAAGAAGGCGGAGACCAGCACTAATCCGTTGGTCAGCGTACTTGGCCGGTACGAAATTCGTCCCGGCCGACACAGAAGACCACTGGACCTGACAGTTTAGACACAAGACGCCCCAACAAACTATGACAACAATGACTAGCCAACTGTGACGACAAACCGAACGCAATATTTTTACCCCATCACTACTCCCCGCGGAGGAAATGTCGAAAGACAACAACCTCCAGCATACTCTGTTCTTTTTCTGTTTCAGGATGAACGTGAATGGCTACTCTGGCTGGAGTATAGATGTAGATGTATCACATCGATGTATTTTCCGGATGAACATCCCTAGTCCATATAATCTTAGTGTGATCCTCTCAAGATTTACCTGTTACAAATGTACATGTATTTATTGACAAATATGAAGCCTATTAGAGATTTTTATAAAGTATGTTGCATACACTCCGACTGCGAGAAACCAGTTCAATTTCGCTGAGCTCGATTCGCGCAAAAACTATGGATTTTGAATGGATTTTAAACATTGTGGAGGCCACGTTCCGAGTCTAATCTGAGGTGTATTTTATGGTGACGCGGAATTGGAAGGTGAAAAATAAATAAAAACCTGTCTGTTTGTCTATCGGTTTATTTCGTTGAAGCCGATTCAAGCAAAAACTACTGATCGGATTTTGATGGAATTTCGGACAATATGCCGCCTATATACATATGAGTACAATGGGGTATGTTTCATTTCTTCAATGGTAAGCTACTTCCCTCGGTAGAAATCTTTGTTGGATACTTGCATTGTATTATTCGGAATTAATTTTGATATTCATCATCAGTCGTTTAACTCTTCAGTATACCAGAGAACAAAGTAAAAATATAACCACATTTTACTTTCTTACACCGACATGTCTAATAAAACGTTACTCAATATTGTAAACATTTGTCGTTTACAGAAATTAAAATTTAATTGTAATATTTTCAAATATTTTTAACTTGTTCAGGTTTACAATCCCCTGAATTTCTATAATTGTACTGTTAAATCTCTGTCTTAATACTTTTGTAACTCTTCTTGAATCGCTAACTTTTAATGTACACATACCGCTGTGCGGCCACAATTTTACTGTTAAATTGCTCTTACAATTTTTTGTTCTTGATACTATGTAAATTACTGTCTCCTTTATATGCTCCGATTTCCACGATGTGAACTTGCAATACGAACGGCTTATATGTGTACATGTATGTATAAGTTACGATCAAAGACCGAAAACACTCTTTGAGCGGGGAGGAAAAAACCGAATACAACTCGTTCTGGTTTCTTGAAACTCGCTCAGGTTTCTTGAAAAGTGCCAGGACACATTATTGGCGTTATGGCAAGTACCAGAGCGCGTTGTGGCTAACTTAAAAAGGCCTCAACGTGAAATTCGCGTCTAGTCCAGGTCCCATTCTCAACACATGAAGATTCACATTTTTTAACATTTTTTAAATTAAAAAAGACACTTGTAAATCGACGGTTAGGAAGAATCATTTCTATCAAATGCACTCTCGACCGATTCGTCGTGAACACAAAGAGTTAGGTACTGATAAGCCACAACGCGTTGTGATAGTTTTTTTTTTTTCGCTCAATGAGCGTTTCGGTCTGTGAGCGTAACATATATAAAGGAGCAAAACATCTACATCTATACTCTGCAAATCACAAATACTGTGGGTGGCAGAGGGTGCTAAGCACCAATTCTAATTCTGTGCATTCCAATCCCGAACAGAACGAGGAAAGAAGGAACACATAAATGAATCAGTACGGCATCTTATTTCTCGAATCTTATCCCTCCTGTCATTGCGACCTAAATAGGTTGGCGGAAGAAGTATTTCGTTTGTACTCGTAAATTAAAGATTTTCGCATATTATCCAGCAAATTCAAACGAAAACGACGTCGTCTGTCCGCCAAACAATCCCAGCCCAACCCACGAATCAGCTCTGTGACACTTACGTAAGGACTGTAACTTGCAGTCACGAATCGAGCGGCTCTCCTCTGTACTTTCTCTAATGTGTCAATCAATCCCTTGCGATACGGATCCCAAATTCCACAACAGTATTCCAAATGCGGACGCACTAGTGTTTTGTACGCTATTTCCTTTGTATTAGCATTACAGCTTCTCAAAATACGACCTATGAATCGTAGTTTAGAATTAGCTTTGCCTACGACGGAAGTTATGTGCAAGTCCCATTTCATGTTGCTTTGTACTGTTACGCTTAGATACTTCAGGGAATCCACAGTGTCAACAACTGAATTATTAACTTTGTACTCCTGAGCAAATGGGGGCCTTTAATTACTTATGTGCATTGCCTTGTACTTTTTGCAGTTAAGTGTAAGCTGCCATTTACGGCACCATTCCGAAATAGCATCCAGATCGCGCTGAATTTCTAAGCAATCGTCGGAGCACCTCACTTCCCTATAAATAAGTGCATCATCAGCAAAAAATCGCATCCTGCAATTAACGTTGTCACCGAGATCGTTTATAGAAATTAAAAAAAGAAGTGGTCCTATTACACTTCCTTGAGGAACGCCCGAAGTAATATCTAGCTTAGAAGAGGCTTGCCCGTCAACAACGACATACTGTGACTGACCAGTTAGAAAATCGCGTATACATTCGCAAATCTGATCAGATATAACGTACGCTCGAAGACCAAGTGTAACGTACGTCTATTGCATAGCCAACAGGTCAAGTGTCAATAAATAATTTTAAAAAAAACCTCATTTCTGACAGTGAGACAGTGACACCATTGGCTTTCTAACTGTTTTTGCGTTGTTTGCAAATTAGGTCAAATTTTCAGTGGGTCTAAACTTCGGTAGAAGACGTGACTTCATCTCATAACTCTTTGAAAAATAAAACGAATGTGTTTGTTGAAGTATGTTGTGACGAAAGGAAACAATTGTATTTTGTCTGCCTTAAACTACCGTCGTTAAGAAATATCTTGTTTTTGTTTGATGACTTTCTTATCCAATTTTTATTTTCTGCATTTGCTAGTAATTAATAGATATTTAGTAAATATTTCCGCAATAGAGCGCATTGTCGCAATCGAAGCGCTACGACTGCTTGAGGTCTGCGTAAGTCCACGTTGTTTAACTTGAATATTACTACTGGCTAATCTGATTGGCTAAGAGCATTCTGGAACCTTCCTCACTGAGTTAAAAGTAAATTCGTGTGATCTTGATGACCTGATGACAGTGTTTCTTAGTGGCTGCGCAGTCTGCCCCTATCATAGCCGCCTAGCGTAACCGTGTAATCCAAGAGGGTGCAGGGGACCCGTAGTTTAATGTCGAATACGATGCACGGAAGCTATTTGACGTACTTCAAATTATACTGCAAACTATGACATAGTTGAAGTGCGTATGGAAATGCCCTTCGAGACAGAGATTCAAACCGGGGACCTTTCAATCTCCAGTCAGACACCTTAGGCCACTATATCACTGATTAACTTTAGGCCACTCGTTACATCACTCGGTGAGCGTTCAGTCAGTCTGTAGTCTTTTTTTCTCCTCTGTGATTTCATATACATAATAAAAATTCAGCGATAATTTGTGTTCGGGCGTATTTTCTTTTATCTGCAAATCTTCGAATATTTTGGACTCTTTGCAAGTGTTTTTTGATCGAATCTAAATTAGAAAATTAAAACACATTTTAACTTAATTTCCAAAAGTCTCACCAATCAGTTCTGTGCTCATAAAACATTATCGTGAAACAATTAATTTGTTGCAATATTTTCAAATACTATATAGGAGGTATAAATTTATTTAATATGCGTCATTAAGCAATCCTAAAAAAATAAAAAAGCTTGAATGTGAAAGTTACACAAACTTTAGAAGTGATACGTCTTTTGTTTGAGTGTTGCTCAGTATAGTTTTTTTTTATTATTTTTCTATATAAGAAGGTCGAGAATGAAGCATAGGTTGTGGAATAAATTAAAGTATAACTTGTTAACAATAGAAAAAATCAGATATTAATTTACACGTTGTTATATTTATTTTGTAAGTTATCCCTATGATTCTGAGCATTATTCGATTATTTTTTATCTGGTTTACTGACTGAAAATGATGTAGTGACTTCACTTTATTGAACTTTGAATTCATACAGAAATATTTGAATTTTTGTCTGATATCTTGTTGTGATCTCAGTCAGCCAAAGTCAAATTTAACTACCTAAAAGTTGAGAATCTTCCAGTAAAATGCTAAAATTGAAATCGCAGCTTAAAATCATTACAACTTGTAGATCGTTTAGCCCTATTTGTGTTGAACTTGCTGCAATAAACGGTAACAGGGATAAAATTAACTATATACCAAATTTTTCTGTCAACATTTATTTCAATCGACACTAGCAGAGTATTCTGCCAGTTGAATATATATATAACACCAATAGCCAAAAGTGATAACTTCACGGATAAGTATTTAAAGGAACGCCTAACACAACTGACGGAAGCATGTCTTTCCATCTTGAACCGGTATTGTAGACCCTGTACCAAATAGTTATGACAAAGTGGCAGAAGTTATCAGATGTCGACAAAAAGCACACTGCTCCTCTTTAAACGTAGGATAGAAGAGTTGCTGTAAAAAAGTTATCAAATTTTCTCGACTAAGAAATTAACATCACAACTTATAATAGAGTACAGTGCCCAAAGGTGACGAAATTTCGTAACAGTTTGGTAAAACCGCCGGAAAGCATACACCATTTAGTTGATTGCACTAGGCTTGGGAGAGAGATGGAGAACCTTGCTGTAAGTGACGTAACTACAGATTTACATAAGCCCCAGACAGATTTTTATACAATTTCGTTTTTTACAGTCCTTCAGCGTGAACATTATAAGAAAGAAAGAGACAATGTAATAATTAAAAATCAACGTCTCATTTAGAATACTGGAATACTCTTTACTCGAGAAAGTAATTTCACGGGATGATTACATACAAGTTTTGGGTACCAGGGAATTGAAAAAGTAATAAGAGTAAGTAGTGATTATTTTCGGCTCCAGAAGATTAATTTGATTACATATTTCCATCAGTAATAAATAAGTTTTTTGGGCATAATTATCGCTACAGGCATAGGTTAGTTGCGTCTTACTCCGCAGTCAACGCTCAATGCACGATCCAAGCTGCATCCAAGCGTTGTTGGATGTTGGTTTAAACGAAGAAACGGAAACTGGTTTTCACTGAACTATCACAATCCACACGGAAAATGTTTCTCTTCGACCTACAGCTCTGAGTATACTAAGGTGAATTCAGCAGGACCAGAACGTAGTGTGCAAACTAGCTCGTTCGAGTCCAGACATTGTAACATGACCGAATGGAAAAATGTGCGGAAATTGCCATCGGAGCGTGGGCTGAAATCTAACAGACTAGCTCTCTGCAATTCCTTCAATTTGCAGTCGAAGGAACTGACCTCGCACGAATGTCACTACCTGTCAATTTATGGTTGAATGTAAAAGGTTGGTAGTACCTGATGAGGCTCTGACAAGAAACCGGTTTCCGTCTGTCACGACAGCTAATATTCCGTTAACATGTGGTGCAACACAAAAAAAGGTAATTCTCGGTGTGCTCTCGATAAAATTCGGTTCCACTGTCCAACGCAATAAATTTAAATAAAAAATTAAAACAAGTTAAAAAAATAGCATATTAAAAAAGAGCGTTCCTTACTTAGGATTCAAGCATAGAGTAACTGAAAACTTCTGGATAATAAGTAAGATGAAGCTCTTAACTCCATTTCTTCGATTTTCTAGCCGAAACGCGGAATCGTTTCTAAATTTCAGTAAGCTCTATCTCTGATGACATCTACAATGCAAGACGCGCTAATTCGGTTAAGAACTTAAAAACCACATCAGTAATCAACAATGCTAAATTATTCATTCGCTCTTACATCGTTGTCTCACGCCTAAAAGATCAGTGTTGTTGATTTTAATGGTTCTATAGAAACATTTTATCCTAGTTGTCTTTCTGAAACTTCTCTTAACTCTTTTCAATTACACATTATAGTATGAGCAAGTACTTTGAAACTACGGATGTAACGGATATCCGCATCCCCAAGTGCGGAACTTTCGCATGAAATCCTACATCCGCTTTCGCATCCGCAATTTTTAATGCGGGTGTATAGCGGATGTTTTGTTTACATTGTAATATATATTATTCTTTCCTTTTTATATGAGATTCTGCCCATCGTCCCTTAGCTAACAACAAAGTGGTTGTTTTATTCTAACGATCTTGCAATAAACTTAACAATGAACTGAACGATATTATAAGGATCTTTTTTGGTTGCCTGGGAGTCTAAGAGGATCCAACACGTCCTATATGTAGACCTGTAACCCCTTTCATGGCCCATCAAGAGTTATTTATCGAAAATCGGATCGCCGTAGGTCCTACAAGTTGTACTGTGAATGCGCCACTAGAGTTGTGGGAACGCGGGTGGCGAGCACGGAACTGAACATGGTGGGTGAGCGTGAACGCTCTCGCCTCGCATTCGGGAGGACGTGGGTTCGAATCCCCATCCGGGCATCCAAATTTTGGTTTTCCATGGTTTCTCCAAATAACTCCAGACGCATGTTTACTTTAAAAGTCCAGGGCCGAATTCCTTCCAGTTCCTAACCCCGATCCTTTCACGTTCTTTGTGGAGAAAAAGGAGACAAAAATAAATCAATCTGGCAGTATTATATGGAAATAGACTTTAATTATGAGTTATACTTATTTTGATATCAAATTTATTTTGGATAAAATATTAAAATCTAAATAATCTAAATTTATTTTTCCACCTCCGCATCCGCTTCCGCAAAACATCCGCTTCCGTAAAACATCCGCTTCCGCAAACACACTTCCGCAAAACATCCGCTTCCGCAGATGTCAAGCACTGAACATCCGCAAAGATGACCTCCGTTTCAACCCTATTTGAAACGAAAGTTGATACGACAATGGTTTAAATCTATTCATTCACATTCTAAGAAACACGTATTAGGTTTTGTATAGTTACCTCAAAAACCGGTGTACACAAGGGACGGAATGCTTTTTCCTTTCATCTTATTGAAACACCATCCGTAATAATCAAGGTATCGTTCTATTGATTCCTGATGGATGAAATCAATATCATAAGCTCGCAACATGATGAACTTTTGTAGATGCTGATCTTTATTGATTGACAGTCAGTTGAAATAAGAGTCAACAGTATTCTATGCAAACACCTTCTCAAGTTTTGAGCCACAAGAAACGTTTTACAGTTTGACGCCTAAAGTTATCCATACTAAGCAATGCCTATCTATTTAACCTTCAACCTTCAGATGATCCTGTGGCAGAATTCATCGAAGGTAATTGATTACAGAAAATTATGCGTATCTTGTTACGATATATAGTGTCATCGCTCGATAATAAGAAGCAGCTGATCCTTAAAACAAAACCACTTCACCGCTTGAAGCCGGGGACGTAAACAGGTTCTCAGCCACTGAATCCACATACGTAATACTCCGGTTATTTGTTAGCAATACTGATGCACGTACGTACGCATCATCTACTACGTCGATTTCAGTTTTCCAGTACAACGAAGGTAACACCCCCAGACATTTGGTTCCACTTCAGATCAAGGAATTACTAGATTTCTCCAACCACTCAGAATAAGTTCCGATGGAATTTGAACCCACGATACGAGATTTTGACGGGTTTGCTGTCTACTATGGCATTATGTAGTTTGAAACAATCCGAATTCGCTAAGAGGAAAATTCGAATTTGGGGTGGTTGTCAATTCGAGTTGACCACGAATCTGGGTAGATAACTGTATCACCTTGTTATGCCTGAAATATGTTGATAGTCTATTACTTGAACTGGAGTAAATACAACAACATTAAATATTTGCGATAGTGACTAATGAAACAGAAACAATATGACCTATAGTAATTTAGATTTCTACATTCTCTGGAGTCCATAGTAACTAAGAAAACGAAGAAGATATAAGACAGTATTTCTGACCGTCCCACAAAACACAACCGGCCATTTGACAGTAACATTAATTCTTTTATTTACTGCGACTTACTTGATGATAATGGGGAAATAAAAACTAAGGTGTCGAAGTTGTCTGTTCAGATTAAGGCAACGTTGTAGTCAGTCATAAATGACTGTAAGCTAGAACTTCAGGATCGATGAAGAAAAAAAGGAACTGCAGTGCAATGTTGAGCTTTGTTCAAAAGTTCAACGGAGGAACAACATATTTGCCAGTAATGTTTTGCAATTGTCAGTTCAATAAACATTTATCTGATTGCTGTCAATATACAGGAACTGGAAGATATGTTCACTCGCAGCTGACAACAATTCTCAGGCGTTGAGCGAAGATTACACACATTGACCTTTAACCTTTTCGTCTGAGCTGAGAGTTGTTCAGTAATAATTGCCTTAAGATTGGGCGAATAATAAAATTAATATCTTTTTGTTAGTGTCGAAGTCGGACCAAAGCTAATGATTCGATAGACCACATTATGATAAGACATCACGTAGTCAACCACTACCAAGTTAATGCTGGAACTTTAGGGAGGAGGAGTTAAAAAATAAGGATGAATTTTATACGAAACTTTAATTCGAGATTATAGAGTGTACCTGTAATGTTTCGTTTAATATAACTTGCATAAACTGTAAAATATCCTATGTCGTAGCGTTGAACATTTTGTAAATGTTATGCTGAGACTGGACACAAAGTAACCTATAAGCTCTTCGTCTGCGATTGCCTTACCTGACCAGTGGCTGCTGTGACCGCTCCTCGGATGTCGATGAGAGGTATCGCGGTCCCACTGCTGCACCTAACCTAAAGCACTCACTGCCGCCTCACCTCCGCGCACCGAGATGTATCCCGTCAAGCACAAGGCGCACTGGGCCCGCGGAGGCCAGGTGCCTGCAACGGGACCGCATTCCCCAAGCAGCGGACAGGTACGCCGCCCAGAGACATCTAGCGGCCCCGCCGAGAACCACCTTCCCCGGCCCTCAACTGCGCCTTCAGCAGTAAGACCACGTCTGAGCTGGTCGGAACAGGTCGTTAGCGAACATCCACAAACCACGTAGCTCTATTTTTGCCTCTTGTGAACCCCCTTCCCTCCACGCAGCCAGATGTGCCATTGCCTCTACTCTCCCCCCCCCCTCCCACCCTCACGTAACACGTAGCTTTTTTCCTTTCTGATTCCAGAAGACATTTTGTACTGTTGTCTCTTGTCAGACTATTGTAAATTACATACGGAGATAACTGAATTAAAGAAATAAACATTCACATGCTGTTGCGTGTTCTGTAGATCATTTTAACTGTGAAAAATGAAATTAATGGAAAGCTACGGCGCCTGACTCGGAACCCCCCCCCCCCCCTCCCCTCCTGACATAGCGCAGCGTAGCCTTTCAGCCAACCCCTCGCCATCCCCCTAGACCAAACCTCGTAGTTTATGGACGTTCCCTTATGAGAATTCAGAAGAGGAAAAATGATGTTGGAAGTACACTGCCAGTCAAGAAAAAGTGTAGGAGAAAACGAAATGAAACTTAAAGGTTTGAAAGGGTATGTGACGTAATTTCAGTGATCACAAAAAACTAAAATTACAATGAACTGGTATTATGAGCCCACTTACCAGTACGACGTTGCACCCCGTATGCCATCGCATTATGAATCGCGGCTCTTTACTACCTCGGATGACCATCGTAGGCGACTATGGCGGTGACCTGGGGAGAGGTCCTATTCTTCCAATGCTTTGGAGAGGCACAGCGGTGTTACTCCTGGCGTCATGGTGTAGTGAACAGTTGGATATGATTGGCTGGTAGTGACTGAGGGAACTTTGACGGCACAGCGTTACTTCACGGACATCCTGCGTCATGTGTTACCTCTCATGCAACAGGACAATTCTTGTTCACACACGGCTCATGTCTCTATGAACTGTTTTGCGTGATGCTGAGGTTCTCCTGTCACCAGCTAGATCCACAAATCTGTCCCCGATAGAACATCTGGGAACCAGTTCGGACGTCAACTACGTCCCAGTGCCAGTATCCAGGATATCAAGGACCAGTTGTGGGCCAGCTTGCCTCATGAGAGGACACAACGGCTTTATGACATCATTTCCAATCAAATCAGTGCATGGATCAAGGCCATACGTGGTTCAACCTCCTATGATAAGTAGGTTCATATTGCCCAGTTATTTGTAAATTTGATTCAGTTTTGTAATCACTGAAATAACAACATTACATACCCTCTCAACCAATGAAGTTCCATTTCATTTCCTCCTACACTTCTGTGTGATTCACTTTTTTCTCAGCGGTACAGTATCAAATAAATGAAAGCATTTATTTTAGCTAATAAGCGGGCAACTTGCTGCCTCGTCAGTTCTGAACATTCCACTCTTAATTTTGACACAGTCATAACACTAATAATAATAATTTTAAAAAATCATAAACGAAACTTAATTGTATCAGAGAGGAATTACATTTTCTACATCTTAAATCCCATGGGAATAACTATTGTTTGAAAGAAAAAAATAACGAGCTTGGTGGGTGAGCGGTAACGATCTGGCCACGCATTCAGAATCCCCATCATCCAGATTTAGGTTTTCCATGGATTCCAGAATGTCAGAATGGTTCCTTCCAAGGGCATTACCAAAGTCCTTAACGTTTTTACCTCCATTCCTTTCCCTCCTTTAAATGAACCCATGAAAAAAAAAATCTAACCCTTGCTATTTCGCATTTGTATTTTATTCCACTAATTTAAGTATATAATTAAAATTTAAACTCTGATCACTCTGTATTAGACCTACACATCTCATCTCATTCGACATTGTATTGGAAGCAGTTTGCAATATAGCTGTTATTCTGAAACATCGTATTTAAAGAACTGAACGATAATCAAAAATAATTTTTAAACGGTAGCAATTGTTGAAACCAATAACAATGCATTTTTGTTTTATCGGAGTTCCAAACGCAAGACCTTCACTTCGGTTTCAAAACACAAAGTAAAATATCTGACAGTGGTTTGTGAAATGTTATTGACAGATTTGCTCTGTTCTGATACATAATTAAATCTGATACATTAAATCCTACTGTCGGAGACTTCAACGCGCGTATAGCCGACGAACCCAAGGCCAGTCAGAACCACGTTAGATCAAATGCGACCAAGAGGAACAACAGTTGAGGGAAATCTGAAGGTTGATTGGTGGTTCGATTTTCATTATGCGTTTACAGATTTTGATAGTGGAAGACAAATTTGGTACCTGTGCTAGCTTGAACAATCATCTGAAAAGCTGGGACGTCAATTCGATCATTAGGTAGGCCTAATATGTAATAAAGATTTGTTTTAGTGATTGTAGATGTAATCAGTATCACAGATTTCTTGCGCATCATTCTATAACTATTGAAAGAGTTAAACATACTTCTCTCCTGTGCATTTCAAGGAAAAATAATGGTTATATTTTTAAAAAATCTAAATTATTGTAATGATCCGCGAGAGACAGAGGTGCGCGTGTTTCTTTTCTCGTCTGGTGTGTGTCGGTCCCCGGTCCCAGGGGAGGTTCTGCTGGTGTTTGGGGAACGCCAGCCCCTGAGTGTTTCCATTAAATGTGACTTATGGCATAACAGCCTCGTGACAAGGCCTGCGACTCAAGATGGAGTGGGAGCCTGGGCTGTTTTAGTAAACAAACAAAATAAAAATGTATATCTGTATCCAAGAACGAAGGGTGAGGGGAAGCCAGGGAGTACACAGCCAATAGGAAAAATTTGTATTTTTATTACAAAAAAGGGTGGTTTTGTTGCATGTCCTGAGCCAACCAACGGAAAAAGCTTCCCTCCAAAGACAGTGATTGGCAGACGTCATGAAGAGGGGGCGGAGAAGACGAGGGGACTTGTTGACTACCGACGGAGAGGTGTGGATGGACCGAACAGCGGACTACTAGGGACAGCAGTGAGGCAGCCGGCCGTGATGGAGTGCTGGTCAACCCACCAACTGCACAACGTAGATTCGCCTGCACGGTAACCACCATTCAGAAAAAGGAACTTTTGCATCATCGTCGTTTTTTTACCCTAGTTATCGCTCTGAGAAAGACTCTCTTGCTCCACCGAGAAAGTTATGTACATTTGTGATTCAAAAAGAAAATTAATCTTTATAAAATCTTGTTAAGGAAACAATTAAAATCCATAAGTAAAACGTAAAGTCAGATTGTGAACCGTGTTTTCAATAGATCCCATCCAATCATGTAATGTGTCATTTGACTTTATTAATAATTCTAGTTGATCAGTAATTCATGTTTAAGTAACAATACTTTGAGATCTGGATGTCGCTTCCCTCAGAATAGGGTACACTCCAATCTCTGGCGCCCACCTGATTTGTTTTATGCTTAATATTAGTTTGAAATTAATAACTGGTAATGAACGGCCACAGTATGGTTGAGAAGTCGCTTCCTTAACATAGGGAACACTTCAAATTATGACGCCCAGAACGCGGGGCTAACGAAAAAAAAAAAAAAAAAAAATAAACGGGTGGATGCAAAAGTTTCAATTCCATTATTATTGTAACATTATTTTTTATTTCAGTGCAGTGCCAAACCAGGTGGAGATTTTTTTAAAAAAAATAATCATATGATCTATGTTAAACATACTGGTTTTGTTATGTCATATGAACTTTGTTTTATTTAGTTTTGGATGCAGGCGAAAGCAGGATGGAGCATATTATATGTTATATGTTTTGTTGATTTTTTTTAGTCGATGTTCAAAGAGTTTTGAGTTGGCATAGGACTGAAATTTGGTGTGATGGTTTTTTTTTTGTTCGCCTTTGTGTTGTCCTGATTTGTTGTGTGATGGTCTCTCATTTTGTGTTGTCATTATTGTGGAATATTTTTTGGAAATTTATGTTGAAACAACTTCCAAGGTTCATGTCTGATGGTAAGAATTTTCATCTTACCGGCGTTGAAAAATTCTGTGTTGGAGTATAGAATAACTGTTTGACTATGCTGAGATTTGTATGAGTTTTTTTTTGCTTTCATTATATTAGTGCGGTCACAATCTGTATGCATTTTGGTAATCGGGGAGTTTTTTTTGTTGTTTTTTTTGGTTTGTTTTACTGATTTTCCGGGTTATATTCGCGGTGTATTTACATTTATTAAAATTGTGATGGTCGTAAATATGGTTCGCTGAGAGGTTTAATTTGACGTTGTTTGTAAAGAATTTTGTTGGTATTTGAAAGTTGTTAACGCGATCGTACAATAAAGAATTAATTGAATGTTGCTAAGGTCAGGAAAATCAACCAATATGTCGCAAAGTACCTATGTTTCAACTTCGGAACTGAGAGTATCTGCGAATGTAGAAAGCGAACAGTTTCCAGTTGATGCCGTGATAATGGAAGCTGAAAAAAATCCTTGTCCAACCGGAAGTGAGGACACAATCACGTGCCCTCCAACTAATGAACCGATTCAACAAGCGGTAGCTCAATCTGAAACTGATGCTCAGAGTACGGGTTGCGAAAATGTTGCATGTAATCCCATGATGTTAATGTTTGAAACTATGTTGGAACAACAGTCGAAGATCATTTGCGAACAAATTCTGGAACAACAGAAAGCTATGATGGAAAGACAAAATGAAATCGAAAACCGGATAAGCGAAAAATTTATGGCTCTCAGTGAAAGCTTGAAAATTGATATAAGTCTACAGTTGAATGAACAGCGAATCGCCATTTGCGAACAAGTAAGATCTGATTTCAGAAGCGGGGATGCCGATATGAATAAGATCGAAACTGAAACTGCACGGCAGTGCATGGAAAAAACGTTTGGAATGACGGATCGAAAAATGACAGAGCATTCGCGAAAAACAGTAGACCAGGAAATAAAACCTACAATGAGGGTAGTGGAGCATGAAGATATGAAAAACACTGTAGCTGTGGTTGTTGATAAGTGGAAAAACGAGGTGAATAATTTGAATGAATTGAGGAGCACTACGAGGGAAGATCAAATGATTGAAGATGAAATTTCTAAGGAAACGGAAACAAGAGATCCTGGAAGTGAATCTGAGGATGATTTGCGAACTGTAGAGTCTTGCGGAAAATTTGCTGAAATTGAAAGTATCATCGGAAGGAAAGAAGAAAACAATGCGTGTGAAAATAGTAGCTTTTCACGTTCGATTACCAAACTCGACAAGAGTATGTTGATGGATGAAATTAAGTCGATTTGGCTACAGCTGTCCGTCAGTAGAACAATAACAAAAGGAGAAAAAAAGAGACAAGTACACCAAAGATCAACAGTCTGCTGCGAACGAAGGTACATAAATTATGTCAAGTTCTTAAAGGCAAATGAAACATCTGCCGGGATAATGGGAGAGTTTCAGAGGCTGAGAACCTTGCGGAAAAACAGATGTGTGAGGGGGACTGCTTTCCTCCGGGTGTCTGACCTCACAGCTGGAAGGGCGGTTGACAGAGGCGCAAAAAATTTTTTCTGGATAACAGGCCCACGCTAGAAAAGGTATTCGACCGGGAGTCCTACAGAAATATTACGACAACAAAGAGAAAACATAGCTGTACAGCATTGCCGATCGTAAATGAACAACACTGCTTGGAGTATCGAGGGAATAGGAAAAATAATAATTTGGAAAATGAAAAATGGATGCAGATTGTGCATGGTCGCTTGAAGTTTTAAAGAATATATGAAGTATTTTTGGTCGCCCGATATTGGAAATATGACCATGCAAGATTATAAAGTTTGTAGTTAGCAATAAGTGAGTATAGAATGGTAACTGTAAAATTAATTTTTCTTACTAATAATTATTCGAACATTGTAGGATCCGTTGGAAAACATACAGATGTGGTTTCATCAAAAATAATATAGAACGGAAGTTAATGTAGCAATTTCGTTGAAAAAGAAATAATAATAATTGAGATGTATGAGTGGACAGAATACGGAAAAATTGATCAATTGGTGTTCCCAAGTTTAGAAGCTTTCCATAAAAAAAAGACCCCGTTATTCATAATACTAAAAGAAAATATCCTCGACGAATTATAAAAAGAGAGGGATCTGGTTTAATTACGTTATGTTATAATAATTCGAGACGGATTTGCTGAAATGTTTACAAAGGTGATCGAATCGAAAATACTACGTGGCATTAAGATGTAGTTTATAATCGGAATGATGATAATTGGCCGTGTGTTGCTATTGAAAATCGTAAGAGACAAGAGAAAGGAAGTGCTCGTGATAGTAAGAATGATGACAAAAATTTGCGAGAAATGATATTGAATGATTGGTAAGGATATATGCTGACCGAAAGACCGTTGAAGGTAAAAGGGGCATAAATGATTTGTTGACGGATAAAAATCGTCAATTAGAATTCAATAGATGACAGAAAAAGTCATTTCGTCGTGGAAGCTAGAACGAGCGCGGAACTATAGTCGCATTACGAAAGTAGAGAGTGGTCCAACACGCTGAGAATTTTCTGAAAAGAGGATTGTAAACGCTTGATAAAGAATATACATAGAACACCGGTTAGAAGATTTCACGAAAGAAGTAATTGTGGCTTGATAAAAATTAAAGTGGTTTGAAAAGAAATGTGAATAATCATGAACCCGTCATGAAAGATTTTCCGAGGATGCAATAAGAAAATAATTTGAAGATGTGGTAAACGATAAAAGATAATTATATTTACTAGAGAAGTTAAAAAGTAACTGGTCGTACTAAGATTGTTTTGCTGTCTCAGAGTCCGGAAATTTTAAATATACTGATGGGAAAACGCCGTATAGAACATGAGTTGGTTATAAAATAGTTTGAAAAAACGTAGAAGTAAAAATGGTTAAGCACTAGAATTAAGCCAACGGATCATTGAAGATTTAAGTAGTTGACGATAATCTAGAACCTATTTTATTATTGTGATAAGAGATTTTAGGATTAATAAGATTAATTTTCCTGCTCTAGCAGTAACGAAAACTATTCAGTTTTGTTTCACCGGCATTGTTTGAATCAACTTCTTTAATAACGGCGTGGTAAGTGATACGGTCGGTGACACACAATTAAAAAAATCAAACACGGGGTTTCAACACGACTTAGAGAAGGAAGGAAGGGTTTTTCCCGAAAAAGGAACCAAGGATCTTACAAAACTCAGCTAGATAAACATTAGAAAGACGTGCTTCTGTACTGGTCAGAAGAAAGAGATTCATGTAATTACGCTACACATTGCTGTGTGAGAACTTAAACTGTATACTAATCTTGGAAGTTGGTTCAATGAAGTTATGTGGTCAGAGAAACCACTGGTGAAGTAATAAAATAAAAAAAAAACTTATTTAGTAAGGTTTTGTAGTAAGGATACGCTCATCACAAATGATTGTGTGAAGGATTATAATCATTAAAAAAATGGTTTAATGAATATAGAATTGTTAGAAAACATTAAGAGAATGTGAATGATAGTGTATCTTCAGTGAATTAAGAATTTTCAAAGTTATATGTCCATTTATTTCAATGTTTCGTTGTTTAATTATAGATGCAACATTGTTAGATAAGTAATGAATGTAATATGTTTATAAATTAGATGACGTACTCCATCTGGTTTCGCTCCACACTTGTTCAGGGGATTGAAACGGATGCTCAAGGATAATACGCTCTTGAATCATGTTAAATGACATATTGATGGGATGATTGGAAGCAGGGTATTTTATTATTCAATTTGATATTTTGTTAGTAGGTATGTGGAGTGGTCACAGGAGACAGAGCAAGACAGGGCATAATTAAATAGTGATGCTAGCTATCGCGAGTGTGTTTAATGAACAATTATTAAGGAATTTAAAATTATTCAGTGAATAATTTTAAATTATCGGAGTTGGTGGATAAAGTTGTAATGATCCGCGAGAGACAGAGGTGCGCGTGTTTCTTTTCTCGTCTGGTGTGTGTCGGTCCCCGGTCCCAGGGGAGGTTCTGCTGGTGTTTGGGGAACGCCAGCCCCTGAGTGTTTCCATTAAATGTGACTTATGGCATAACAGCCTCGTGACAAGGCCTGCGACTCAAGATGGAGTGGGAGCCTGGGCTGTTTTAGTAAACAAACAAAATAAAAATGTATATCTGTATCCAAGAACGAAGGGTGAGGGGAAGCCAGGGAGTACACAGCCAATAGGAAAAATTTGTATTTTTATTACAAAAAAGGGTGGTTTTGTTGCATGTCCTGAGCCAACCAACGGAAAAAGCTTCCCTCCAAAGACAGTGATTGGCAGACGTCATGAAGAGGGGGCGGAACACGAGGCTTCTTCGAGGCAGCGCGAGAAGACGAGGGGACTTGTTGACTACCGACGGAGAGGTGTGGATGGACCGAACAGCGGACTACTAGGGACAGCAGTGAGGCAGCCGGCCGTGATGGAGTGCTGGTCAACCCACCAACTGCACAACGTAGATTCGCCTGCACGGTAACCACCATTCAGAAAAAGGAACTTTTGCATCATCGTCGTTTTTTTTACCCTAGTTATCGCTCTGAGAAAGACTCTCTTGCTCCACCGAGAAAGTTATGTACATTTGTGATTCAAAAAGAAAATTAATCTTTGTAAAATCTTGTTAAGGAAACAATTAAAATCCATAAGTAAAACGTAAAGTCAGATTGTGAACCGTGTTTTCAATAGATCCCATCCAATCATGTAATGTGTCATTTGACTTTATTAATAATTCTAGTTGATCAGTAATTCATGTTTAAGTAACAATACTTTGAGATCTGGATGTCGCTTCCCTCAGAATAGGGTACACTCCAATCTCTGGCGCCCACCTGATTTGTTTTTATGCTTAATATTAGTTTGAAATTAATAACTGGTAATGAACGGCCACAGTATGGTCGAGAAGTCGCTTCCTTAACATAGGGAACACTTCATTATGGATGTTGCTATGTTGATGAAGTATTAGATAAGACACCAAATCGTAATTTATAAACTGTACTTAGAATTTCACAGTAACCATTGTTTGTTTAAATCTCTGTCAAGTGTTTCAATTTGACTATTCAACCGTACACACCAATTTTGATGTAGTGGAAGACAAAGTCATATTGATTCCAGAAATACCAGTGAATTTCAGTTATGGCAGACAATAAGTGTTCTTACTTAAAATAAACATAAAAACATATTTAGAGAAAGATTCTGGAGATCAGGCTTAAACTAAAATATCCAACTAAATAATATGATATTAATGTATTACACCTACATAAAACAAGGAAACATAATTTATGATTTTTGAAGATAACTGTAGACGACGCTATCGGTGCTGATTCGTTCGCCGGATGAAGTTGATGTCTTTCGGAAGAATAGACCTGAATAAGCTGCCAACGTATTTAACAATTTATCTTCTTTCGTAACCGACTTCAAAAAAGGAGGAGATTCTCAATTCGTCTGATTTTTTTTTTTTTTATGTATGTTCAGCGATATCTTCGCCAATTTTGAACCGATTTAAATCAAATTTTTACAGTGGATAGAGCATACCTCCAAAGTGGTCCCATAAAAATTTCATTTAGAAACCACCCCTTCTACCCCTTTACATCCCTTAATTTTTTATAGAAACCCACACTTTTTATCCGATTTTGATAGAACTATGGATATGTATAGTCAAAAATAAAAGGAAAAAAACTTTTGGTTTGAAAAAACTGAACCCCTCTCCCCCTATCCACCCTTTAATTTTTGCCAATGTTCTTTATACAAATCTAAAGTCGACACAATTAACTGATCTCCATTAAAGTTGGCGTATACATGTAATTTCTCATGGAAAAATGTTTCTTACCCAAAAAAATTAAAAAACCACCCCTCTCTCCCTTTACAACCCTTAATTTTTTATACAAAACCACATTTTTTAATCGATTTCGATGGAACTTCGGACATGTATAGCCAAAAATAAAGAGAAAAATACTGTCAGCTTTTGGTTTGAATAAACTGTACGCCTCTCACCCTATCCACCCCTTAATTTTTGTCAATGTTCTTTATACAAAACTACAGTCAACATTATTTAACTGATCTCCATTAAAGTTTTCATATATATGTAATATTTCATGGAGAAGGTTTCTGACCAAAAAATTAAAATAAAAAAGCTACCCCATCTCCCCCTTTACACCTCTTAATTTTATGCAAATGTACATTTCATATCTGACTTTAATTAAACTTTGCAAATGTATACTTTAAAACAACAGAAAAATCTTTTCAACACTTGGTCTCCCAAAGCTCAACCACTCTCCCTCCTTCAAACCCCTTAATTTTTGTCAATGTTCTTTATAAAAAGCTACAGTCGACACCGTTTGACCGATTACCACGAAAGTTAGCGCTTATATGCATTTTTTCACGAAGAAGGCTTCTGACCAAAAAATAAAAAAACCTCCCGCTCTCCCCATTAAACTGTTTAATTTTTATACAAACCCACAGTTTTTATCCAATTTAGATAGAACTTAGCAAACTGTTACTATAAAACAAAAAGAAAAATAATGTCAACCTTTTGTTTGCAAAAATTGAACCCCTTTCCTCGTTTCCGCCCCTTGACTTTTGTCAATTTTCTTTTTGAAAAGCTAAAGTTGTCACCATTTGACCGATCTTTATGAAAGTTGGCAAATATATGTATTTTCTTATGGAGAAGATTTCTAACCAAAAAATAAATAAAAAATACCCTAGCTCCCCTTTTACATCCCTTAATTTTTGAACAAACCCACATTCTAATCCGATATCGTTGGTACTTCGCATGTGTATACTTTAAAACGAATAGAAAAAGAAACATACTACTCACATTACTTTCCAAAAACACAAATCCTATCCCCCTTTCTACCCCTTTAATTACTGTCAATGTTCTTTATATAAAGGTACCGTTTCTATCTGATTATGAAGAAAGTATACACATGTATATTTCAAAACAAACAGGAAAATACTGTCTGCAATTAGTTAAGAGAAACCAAACCTCTCTCCCCCTTTCCGCCCCTTTAATCTACACAAAGCATAGTTTCTATCTGATTCTGAAAAAAATTTGCACACGTACACGTATAAAAAATACAGAACAACTGTGTTTAAATTAGGTTGCAGAAGCCCAACCCCTCTTCCCTTCTACCTTCTAACCTCCTAATTTTCAATGTTCTTTATAGATACCTGCCACTTTTATCAGATTTCGATGGAAGACTGCACATATATACTTAAAAACAAAAATGAAACATTCTGATTACAAAACCCAACCGCTCACTCCCTTACCCCCATTTAATTTTTGAAAATGTTCTTTACACAAAGCTACAGTTTTTATCTGATTTCGATGGAACTTTACACATGTATACTTTAAAACAAATAGAAAAATACTTTCCACACTATCTTTACATAAACCAAAATACTCTTTACCTCCACACCCCCTAATTGTTGTTTTATATACACACCTACAATTTTTATATGATATCAATAGAAATTTACAAACGTATACTTTAAAACAATCAGAAAAGAGTATACTTATAATATACAAAATCCCAATCACTCTTCCCCTTTACCCCCATCGTTTAAAATTTCCAATTTTCTTTACAAAATCCACAGTTTTAAATCCCGTCAAAATCAATTAAGCTATTTTTTAGTCATGGCAGAATAAAATAAATGTGTCCTAATCTCTCAACATGTACTTCAGATTTCAACTTGGGCTCCGAGATTTTACGTTTTGAAAACCAATTAAATATCTATATTTTCTGTGTAATGCCGGAACAAACAGAGACAAATTTTTTGTATGTGATATATATTAATGCCCAGATGTTACATGTTTCAATTATCGAGCAGCATTTTAACAGATGTTATGATTAGATTGAAACACAGCCTGGATCAAAATGTAAACTGACATTACTTAACACAACATCCAATTCACCCCATTCTGAAAGTTGTTAGGGTATATAAAGACAATTTATTTTGGAAGCATTCGCTTTAACCACTGAGCTACCAGGAAGTTCGCAAAATGAGAACCGCTGCGGCATATTTGAAATACAAAATAAACTATAATACCACTTAAAATTTAAAAATAAAATAATTGTTTAAAAAACATAAAAACCGCCTTCAAAAAAGGGCACTAAAAATGTAAAATAACTTTATACCTTGATTAGAAGAAAGTAAATCTAAATGGACAATACTTTACATTACTGTTATTTTAATGTTTACATTAATTAGTATTCCCACGTGACTTGGTACCCATTGAAGTACTATATCCACGTCCTGTGTTGTTAATTTCTTTATCTATCGCGCTACTTCGTATGCCAGATAATTTTTTGTTTTGCCTTTTGGGATTCCCAAGATTGTCTGTAAGGCACTTCTGGAGTCTGAGTAGATGACCACTTTCTTTAAATCTGATTTTCCGATGAATTGTAGCGCTTTGAGGATAGCAAATAATTCGGCAGAGAAGCTCGAGAATAGGTCCGGTATGCGGTATGCTTCTACGATATTGCTCGCCGGGTAAGCATAGGCGGCCGCACAGGCCTCCTCTCCCACCTTCGCTCCATCTGTGTAAATCTGTAACCAGCCATTCCATCTAGTGTTTAAAATTTCCAACGTCTTTTGAATCGCTTCTTCTGACGTGCAGAATTTCTTCTCTGTCATCTTTAGTGTGAGGGTTGGATGCACAAGCGTGGATAAGTCCGTTTTTTTGTCATGGTTCGATCTCCGAATACAGGTCATTAATTTCTTTTTTGTGGATCTTCCATTGGTTTGTTGATTGCCAATAGTTTATGAGCCTCGACGTCTTTGGAAGGTTTGGTGGTTTTCTTTGCGTCTCGTGAGCTAAGATCTGTACTTTCTTCACCAGAATGTGATCTTTTTTAGAGCATACACTTCACCAAAAGTTTAACCCTATCTCTTTCCTTCGTAGGTCTAGGGGAGGAATTACTGTTTCCGCTTCCATCGCTTCTATTGGAGTAGTCTTGATGAATCCCCCAATTATCCTTAGGGCAGCTGCTTGAACGGTGTCCAGTTTTTTTAGTAAACTTGAATTCGATGCCGATTGGTATAGGAAACTCCCATACTTTATTCTGCTTCTTAGTACATTTCGATAGACGGTTCCAAGTATTCTTGGGTCCGCACCCCATGTTGGTGCAGCCAGTGCTTTTAGGCAGTTCAGGCGTTTCGAAGACGAGTACTTAAGTTCTTCGATATGTTTCTTCCACGATAGTTTGGTGTCCAATCACATACCCAAAAATTTCACTTCCTTAACCACCTGTATCTGGTTTCCATTTAAAGTTATTGTGAAGTCATCTTCCTCGTAATGTCTTTGGGTAAAGACACATATTTTGTTTTTTTCCGTCGAATTTCGAGACCTCTTTCTAATAGCTGTTCCTTGAAATCCTTGAGTTCTTCTTCTAGCAGTTTCTATGCTTTTTCCTTATTAGGGTGGGAGCTGTACAAGACGAAATCATCTGAGTACTGTAGAAAGGAGACCAGGGCACTTAAATTCTTGCATGTTCTTGCTGTGTACATGTTGAATAGAGCAGGGCTCATAGGGTCTCCTTGCAGGAGTCCCTGGCAGACTTGTCTGCAGATCGTTTCCCCTGCACTGGTGAAGATATGATTCACCCTGCATTGCAGATAGTTGTGGCACCATCGACTCAGATTGCAGGAGAAGCCATAGTTGACCATGATGTCCAGTAGTAGATTGATTTGGACATTGTTGTAGGCGTCCTTAATGTCCAGAAATGCTGCAAAGAGATAATTTTTCCTAAGATAGGATAGTTGAATGTCATTACTAGGGTACTTATATTGTCCATGGTGCTGTATCCCTTTCGGAAACCCGTAGAATGCCTATCAAGAATGTTATTCCGTTCGAGATGCCATTCTATTCTATTCTTTATCATTATGCACATCACCTTAGCCATGCAAGATATGAGAGAGATCGGCCTGTAGGATGTGATCTCATCCTTTCGTTTGTGTGGCTTCGCCACAGGTATGATAAGGACCTTCCTCCATTGTTCAGGGACAACGTTTGCTTTAACCATATCATTGAATAGGTTAACTAGTTCCTGCTTTGCTTCGGCCGGTAGGTTCCTGATCATAGAATATGTGATTGCGTCTATGCCTGGGGATGTGTCATCTCTTTTTAGAGCCCATTCTAGTTCCGACAATTGAAATATATCTTCATCATTACCGAAGTGGTAGTCGTTATGAAGGTTAGTTATATCCTCTGTTGGTACAAAAGTGGGAGAGAAGGCAGTCAAGAATTGTTCTGCAGTGTCTCTGTCGGCCGTGTTCCAATGGGAATCCATTCGATCGCCTTTGAACCATCGTAGTTTCCTCCAAAACACTTGGGTAGGTGTTTGAGACAGGAGCATAGATTTTCCCATCCCTCTCTTCTCGCTTCCGCAGACCTTTTTTTAAGTTGACGGAAGTTTTCCAAGGTTGCATCGCGCATGTACATTTTTGTGGCTTATCTTCGAAAGGCAACAGCTCTTGAGCATTCACTGTTCCACCAAATTTTCCTGGTATGCTGCCTTTTCTGTCTTATGCTGCGAGCGGGAATTGCTTTTTGGGCTGCTGAGAGTATTATTTCCTCCGTTTTGTTGTATCTTCCTTGTATTTCTCTTGATTGTCCATCAAATTGAGGATGTTTCTCCCTAATTTCTTTTTGATATCGTGAACAATCCGCCTTCTTCTGAATACGTAAGCGCTTGGCTGTTCTATATGGGTAACAAAGCTTTTGATGACGAAGTGATCGCTTCCAACCGTGTCACGAAGGATTTCCCATTTGGTTCTGTGAGCAAGATCCTCAGTTACTAACGAAACGTCAGGCGAGGTATTGTTTTGTAACGGGTGACCGAGTCTAGTCCCACATTCGTTGTTATGTACGACGAAGGAGGATTTCGAAATGGCTAGGGCCAGCTCTTCTCCCTGGTGGTCTGCCCGACTTCCCTGCCATAGGGGATGATGGGCGTTAAAGTCACCTCCGTCCAAACAGCCCTGCGGCAATTGATTGAAGAGTTTGGCCCTTTCCTCCTGCCTCACATTGATATGAGGCGGCTTATATAACACGACAACTGACTTGCATGATCTCCCTGTTCCAAGATTGATTGCAAGAACCTCCACGTTATCATTGGGTGGTGTAATTTGTTGAGAAGAAGCCTTTATGTTCTTTCTTATCATGATGGCAACGCCGCCATATCCATCCTCTCTGTCTTTCCTGAAGATATTGAAGTCTTTATGTATTATGTTGTATGAATTGCGCAACCATGTTTCAGAGATGAGGATTACGTCGGCCTTATGCTCTGTGATTATTCTTTGAAAATCCATCCACTTTGATAGCAGGTTTCGAGCGTTCCATTGCAAGACCGTAAGTTGAGTTCTCCTAGCCATCCTTGATGAATAGATTTACTGCCTCCGAGGTGGCTCCACTTAGTCCCATTTCCTTTATCTCTTGGGCATAGCATCTACCTGCTTCCTCTTGAATTTTCTTCACAGCAGCCGCTGTTATCCTGCCTTTCATCTGTTGAGATAGAACCTTAACTATTATTTTAACTACTAAATTCACAATGTCTTCTCCTGCCTATCTCTTTGTTGGTAGGTTCCTCTGTTTGGGTGGCAGTGGATTCTTTACTTGTAGTAATTAGCTGGCTCTCTCTGATTTGGTTCAACCTTTGCTGCCTTGTCACTGCACTGAAACTCTTGTCCTGGATAAGAGGGAAGTCAGCTGATCTGTACACGTAGCTATGGGGGAGGGTTGTCCTGTTCCCGCTCGCCATTTTGGTCTTGATCTCTTTCTGCCGTTTGCGCTCCGGGCAGTTCCTGTCGTTAGCTTGTGTTCACCACCACAGTTTGAGCATTTGTACAACTGGAAACATTGTGTTCTTCCCCGCACTTAAGGCATCTTTCCTTTCCTCTGCAAACTTTGGATACGTGGCCGTATCTATAACATTTAAAGCACTGCGTCACCGGGAAAATATAAGAAGATACTTTGAATCTGAGGTAGTATATTTCTATCTCGTCAGGTAGGTATTGACTGTCAATAGTTGCAAGAACAATCTGCAGCGGCTGGAATTCTGTCCTTCCGTCCTTGGATATTTTCTTACTAAATCGTCGAATATCGATGATCGGCGCGGACGATACGGCATTTATTTTTATCTCTTCTTCTGTCGGAACAAAACTGATAACACCTTTTCGTTCAACACGACCGGTTGGAATGTAAGCTGTCAACCCCAGGGATTGGAGAAACAACTAATTATCCACGAAACCATTGGTGGAGCTGGCGTTTATAAATTCCATTGACATACGGTTTTTCCTTAACTGGTTGAGGCGTTTAAGACCACCAACCTTGTTGTAGAAAACTTTGCCCAACTGAATGGGGTGCAGAGTAGATCCATCAGATGCGCTTTCAATTATTACCACATAGGGGCCCTCCGCCTGATCATTATATAACCTCATTCGCTGCACCACCACGACATGCTTTAGCTTGGTTTCTAAATCTCTATCATGACTTGCCTGACGTGTTGCCATAAGATTCGCCATGGCGCTGCTCTGCTGACCTCCATCTTCTGTTTGTATACTAGGAATTATTTGTGCACTTGGTATCTGGTTGCAGGCTAATTCCTTGCTTTTACAGGGAGTCAAATCAGTGATCATTGGTTCTTCTCCTTTTTCTCTCATGATAAATCTCTTGTCAACTGCTTTGCGTTTTTTTCTCAGGTTGTACTTTTCTTCTTCCTCTATGTCATTGTGGCTTGTTACTAATTTCTTCTTGACTGTCTCCGACATATCTTGGTCACATTGATACACTAATATTGGAGTATTATCCTCTTCCTTCCTCGGGTTGGATCCATCGCTGGCCTCAGCCATTTCCTCTTGGCCTCGAGAATCGAAGGGGTCGACGAAAAGCGCTTAGCCTACGATGTATTACCAGCCGCAGATTTCTTCTCCCGACGTACAGTAAAATAGTTGTCGAAGTTATTCACAAAAAAAGAGGTCCCGTAGGTATCACTCAACCACCGTTAACACTGTTGCTGAGCACCGGAATACGACGATCCCGTTTAGCTATCACACACACCCGTAACCGTAAACACTGTCTACTTCCTGAGACGACCACTCGAAGACGTAAACACCGTTCACTTCCTTATTCGATCGCTGCTAGCAACGAACTCCGGCCGTTTCGACTCTCCAAGTTTCGATTGCACTAAATGCAAGCTTCCCGCGGTGGTCACTAGAGCACTAAGAGGAAGATGGCTGAAAGTGAGAAAGCGTACGTTGTTCTCGAGTTTCATTCGACTCAGTCTGTGGTAACTGTTCAGCGACACTTTAGAACAAAGTTCGGCAAGGATCCCCCACATGCTAACACCATTCGGCGTTAGTATCAACAGTTTAAACCCGCGGGGTGCCTTTGTAAAGGTAAAACAACGGGTCGCTCTCCTGTGTCTGGAGTAACCGTTGAATGTGTGCGCGCCAGTTACGTTCGTAGCCCACAGAAGTCTATTCCTGCCGGCCTCGGTAGCGTAGGGGCTAGAGTGCTAGCTCCGCGTACCGAAGGTCGCCGGTTCGAGTCCGGCCGAGGGCATGGGTATTTAGTGTTGTGTCTGTGAATGTCTTGTCCGTGTTGTAGTGTCCATGTGTCAATACTTGATAGCAACAAATCACATTGAGAGCTGGCTGTATGGCCCAGTAGCCAAATGGCATTTTTAAAAAAAAGCACTGTCGCACAACAATGAAGTGCACCGTTTTCAATTCTGTGCCCAAAGTCTTGAACAAGACGAAACATTCGCAGAAAAACTTGTGTTTAGTGATGAGGCCACTTTTCATGTGAGTGGAAAAGTGAACAGGCACAATTTGTGCATTTGGGGCATCGAAAACCCCCATGCTTATGTGCAGCACGTTCGTGACTCTACCAAAGTGAACGTGTTATGCGCGATCCCACGAAAGAAACCTTATGAGCCTTTTTTCTTAATGAGGTGACGATCACTGGGAAAATTTATCTGCAAATGTTGCAGAATTGCCACTTCTGGAAGCTGACAGTGAATATTTCATTTTCCAGCAGGACGGTGCTCCTCCCCATTTTTCTCTAGTTGTCCGTAATTTCCTAAAGGCCAGGATTCCAAACAGTAGGATTAGTCGTGCTAGGAATGCTGATCGTCAGCTGATGTCATTGCCTCCTCGTTCCCCTTCTTTATTTGGGGTTTCGTAAAAGATACAGTGTTCGTGCCACCAGTACCAGTTGATCTGCCAGACCTGCGGGTTCGCATCACCAATGTATTTGCTCTCATTGACAGAGACATGATACATCGGGTATGGGAAGAACTCGATTATAGACTTGATGTGTGCAGAGTCACTAAAGGTGCACCTATTGAGCATCTGTAGACACTCAAAATACTTTCACAGTTTGTTTATATATCTGTGTAATCTTGTAAGTATATGTCAAATAATAAGTCTGCAGTAATTTTCTGAAATCACTGCAATCGTTTTGACTGGCCCTGTACTTTTCTCTTGTACGAGTGGCAGCCGATGTTTCTCACAGTTCGGCCGACATTTTTTAGTCTGTGGAATCTCATGTTAGTCCGATCCGTATCGTAAGTCAGCGAATAAATCTGATATATAAGAAGTGGTACCCCGTTAGCTCAAGGCCGGCTCTGGTAGTGTAGGGGCTAGCGAGCTAGCTTCGCGTTGCCAGGGTCACCGGTTCGAGTCCGGCCGAGGGCATGAGTGTTGTGCCCGTCCTGTGTTATCCTCACTGAAAAAAACGATAATATAGTACAGACAAAGTGCACGATTCCTAATCACCACATTGTGTGCCTAGATCCTAGGTTAAACCCGAAAACTCTGGGTATGGGGAATATATATACGACATTGTTGATGGTGATTCTCCGTCGGATGGGAACGTTAAACCTGGCGGCCCCTTCGGTGTTTTTCGGAAGAGTAGAGCTAAACAGGACGTTATCGAGTTTCACCCTATCCATTGTTTCAACTTCACATATATGCTATACAAAAAAATATCATATATACACACAAAAAACAACTCTTAAACACACGGAGGGAAGGGACAGGCCGTCCTACCTCCCTAACCAATCCGCGTAAGTCATCTTCAAGAGATTTCAACCAACCCTCGGGTTCGCGTACAAAGCAATGAGAACCAGAGAGACGAACAAAGTGATCCAAATCTCTGCTTTGTTCTAAGTGTGTACTTTTTAATATTTAATTAATCTGTGTTCATGATGTATTTCGTAGTGTTTGTGAAGTGTTAAATTGATTACAAGTATTTAATAGACTGGCTAAAGTTCCACGAATAGTTGAACTAATTCAGACCATCATTTGTATACCTTCATAAACAACTGATATGTTCGTCCAATATTATTAATAAAATTTTGCACCTTGTCTTCTAGTAAGCAGTAGTTTCGCAAGAAATATAATATAGACTTTTGGAAAAATCTTATCTAAGAAAAGTATTTTGATCCGTAACAGTTACTGCCAGATGAACGGAAAGATTTATATATGACCACATTAAAAGATGTTTTGCATCCGAAAGTCACTGCCTTCAATGGTGCAGCATTTTTCACGTGTCCTGGTGACATATCTGGCTAATGTACGAGCAGCGTAGAGGTGTCAGATGACTTTCGACTGACTCAGACGTCAGGTCGGCATTTGAGCACCGAGCCTGATGGGTGACTGGTAACTTCCGGGCACCACATTCTGGAGGATCCGCCTTAGGCTCTACGTTAGGTTACTAAAATTTCTTTTTACATAGCTTCGCGACAAAATTCAAGGCGAATACCGGGATGACCAAGTTTCTTCCATTTCATTCCTAACAGTTGTATCCCAGGCATAAAACTCTCTATTCACAAGCTGAAAAATTAATAACTGAAATGCCTTCAAAAGTTAATTTTGGGGAAATATCAAGAGCTGTACGTTACAATCTTAATCAACGCTGTGAACAATGTAGAAACTAACCATTCAATAACTCCTGTATGTATCAGATAGATGGACAGGGGGATACTTTCTTGAATGGAACAGAATTCTTAAAGGGACGTATAAAGCATACTTTTTCTAAGCATTACCCGTAGCACAGTGGGAACGTGCCCCACCGAGCGTGGTGGTGTAACGGATAGCGTTCTGGCCTCACATTCGGGAGGATGGCAGTTCGAATCCCCGTCCGGGCATCCAGATTTGGTTTCCCAAATCACTCCAGGCAAATGCCGGGATGCTTCCTTCAAAAAGGCGTTGGCCGAATTCCTTCCCATTCCTTGCCCCCCATCATTTCCCTTCTCTAAAGACCTCGCTGTTAAGAGACGTTAAGCAGTTAAAAAAAAAGGGAACGTGCTACGAAAGGACTCTACTTTGACTGCACGTGAGCCGTTCCGTTTGAGGTAGTGGAGATTTGTACATTACCAGTTCCGCATGGAAAGCGAGCAGATCAGAAAGCTGATAGCAGCCTTCTGTTCATAAAAACAGTGGCGACCTAGGCGGTAGTTGCCGATCAGGCAGCAAGGAAAGTTCTCGGTATTCGGCGCTACAGAGAACATACTGCAGTTGTTACTGTCATATGTCTGTCCACACTTGCGTTTTAACGCTGCCTGAGGCTGATATAGCGGTCTGGAAATCCATAGCCTAAGACCCGGTTGCATTATTTTTACGTCTATCTGTTATTTGATTGAAATGCACTTTTTATGTATAATTATTAGTAACAGAAAACGATTCTGTCGGGTTACCTATCAAAATATGGCCGCCAGTATTATTAACTAAATTTAAAAAAATCAAAAAATTTCGTAGTTGTAGGCTTCCGCGGCCAGTCGGTTGATTCTTGGCTGTCCGGGTGGCGCCGCGTCATGTTTCCTGTAGCCGACGTTTCGACCATCCTTCTGTGATCCTCTTCCGAGGCAGAACTGCGTCTTCAATCACTGTGTGGTGCTGTTATATAGCCGAGGTCCATGACCCATCTAGAGAGTTCCGTCAAGGAGGCGTTGGAAATTGCCAAACGGCCAAACAACATAAACAAATCTGGGCTGTCTCTGTGGTTTCAATGAACTAATGCATGCAGATGAAACAGACGTCTCACGGGAGAGTGAGGAGAACATAGCAGAGGTTAACATACTAAGACTACAGTTTAAATATATCTGTAAATAAAATCAAAATAATGGCTCAGTATATGATAATTCCAGTCATAATTTTTTTATTAACAATACACCTAGAACAAAAATCACATTTACATTATTTAGGATATAATACACGATCATCAATAAAGAAAATTACACTGAAAACCAAATCAATAAATTTCATTCAGTTTGAGGAACAATAAAAGAAATCTGAAGAACCAAATAGGGAAGAAACAGAAATGAGATATTTTTTTTTATGGCTGTTGTGTATCTAATGTACGACAGGGGGGTCTGAATAACCAACGGAAAAGATACGGCTGAAACGGGATCCGTGCGCAATGGATGATCTAAACTGGGGAAGAAAAAAAACACTATTATCTACGTGCTGGTTAGAAGACATTCTAGGAAGTAACAAAAAATAAACAACGTAGGTAGAAGAAAAACTGCTTGGCATACAGAATACGAGACCCATTTGTCATCGATTGGTGACGTAGGCCTTCACGCTTTTATACTAAGCACACAACACAAGTGAGGATTACAAACCTCAACGCGTGTCAAAATTTCACGTCTCGACTCGCCGCGCAAAGCGATTTTGGACACATCGCAGAGAGAAAATAACAATCCGCATAAACCGGCTCAGCTGCTGTCGTCCGCCATGTTTGATTAGAGCATTAGGTCCGATGATCTGTAAAGTCGACCTACCCTTTCCGCTCTACGTACTGAATAACACTGACTGGAGAGAGAAAAAAATAATAAAACGAGGGTTGTATGAATTTAGAGTGGCTATGCCGTGTATATTTTTTAAAGGGGTTGGGTTGTTCCCCCCCGCGGTGGGTGGCGGACCAACCCTTTCACGGCCGAGAGGTGAGTCGGGCGAGCTTTGTGTCCTGCCCAGTCGACACAATGGCGCAAAACACACGGGCGCATTGTGCAGACCCGCGCAGCTGGGGAGAAGGCAGTCGCCAGATTAAAAATGTTAACTAGCTATCGGCAGAGCCCCGATTTATGGCCGCAGGCCATTACACGCAATACGACGTTTTTGGCCGTGAAATGAGGTAACTCCAAAGGCCGGGACATTACTCCGCTCCGGTGGAACTTTTGTGTAACCCTTTTTGTAACATTTCCTGCGATTGGCTATTCGACGCGGTCCGTGTATGGAAGGACCCGCTATTGGAACGAGTGAAGGAGGATTTATCGCTGTAGTCGTCACAAAGATTCAGCCAGTAGTACGGTCTGGAAAAAATGTAACAGAAAGGCGCAGTTGGGGTCCACGGCGCAGGGTTTTCTTGAATACGTCGTGATAAAGTTATAACAAGTGTTTTGTATTAATATGCAATTCTTGTAATAATCACACCGCCCATGCGCGGTGGGTGAGAGGTAACGCTCTGGCATCGCATTCGGGAGGACGCGGGTTCGAATCAACGTCCGGGCATCCATATTTGGGTTTTCTATGATTTCCTCAAATCACTCCAGGCGAATGCCGGGATGCTTCCTTCAAAAGGTCCTGGCCTAATTCCTTCCTGTTCCTTGACCCCAATCTCATTCCGCCTCTAATTACCTCGATGTCGGCGAGGCTTATGTCCATAAGCAAAAAAAAAAAAAAAAAAAAAAAAAAATTACCCCGAACTATTCACACTAAACCGGAGGCAGATGATACTTGGTGATCGCAATACGCACTCATCTGGCGTGTCACGTTGTCATCGATCTCTTTATTACCTTCCTAGATGTCTGCGCATCATCCACGACGTTTGGACAGTTGCTGGAAGCTATAATCTATGTAATCTCATTTGTTCGCCGTGGACTTTTTAGGTTTCTTGCGTTACTATTGCGCGAGCTTTCTCCTAATCTGCGTTTTCGATAATTACGAGTTTATTTACGACTCATATTGAGACGTCATCTTTTTTTTTGTAATTTTCAATTTAATATAAATCTTCACCTACATTCCGAAGAATATTTTTATTATCTCACTTTTGCTCCTAGTAGATTTTGCCAGCTCTTTATACTTACACTTGAATCAACGTCCCAGATGAACGCGTTTTCACGCTACACTAATTTATAACTTTACACAACACTAATTCGAAACAATCGCCACCATGCACTCATACTAGTCCGATGACGTCACCGGCAAAGCAAATGCTGCACAACAAACTCGTACAGACTCTCTACCCGTTGTGAGCCCAACCGTTTTTAACGCATTATTAGTCTCGTAGTTATTAGCGATTCAAATGTGACACAAATCTGTAACACAAAAATTTATACTTTACGAGCGAATAGACTTTTTCACCTTAAAAGGAACGACCTGTAAGCTGCTACAACTGACATTGTAAACAGGCGTCTTCCTTATCAACATCTACAAACCCGAGAAGTTTTTATCAATCTACACTCATGTTAAAAATGTGAAAGTAACTCTATTTCTTTGTTTGTTTGTTAAGTTTTCATGACTATACGGTTAAACTGGTTTTGATGAAATTTCACAAAATTTGACGGTGACTGATAGACGGATAGCGTGTGTGTGTCTCTGAAATGTTATGTCGGTCGCTCAGTCTTTGTTTTGTAGCGACCCAAAGGTAGAGTGCCACAAGAACTTGCGGGTTCGTCTTCGATCAACCACTCCATGGTTAGTTTTACCAAAGATATGTGATTCTATGACCGAAGCGATCACGTGCCTACTAGCATATAGTAAGTAGGGAATTGGTGAATGTAATAAATAAGCGCAATTAGAAGGCTGACTGACTTTAATAATTGAAAAATGAAGAATACATAGGAACATACATGAAATAAGTACAATACTTCTTGGAAATAACTGGTATCTACTAGTTACCTATCTCAGTGCAAACCATCAGTCAAAAGTAACCTTCCCAGCCAGCAGAGAGAGAGTTGGAACACATTACCTTGTCATAAAGCTAATTACGCTCACTCTGGTGATCTTACATGCTGCATGGCTCACAAAACACTCCTCTCGAAGCCTGGACTCTAACTGCGCTCCGTGCAGCTCAGTGAGTGGAGGGGCATAGCGCGCGTCTATGGTTGGCTGAAAAGGCCTTACCATGCGTTTTTCAAAGCCAAGGTTAAGGTGCCCTTTCTCACGGGACGCTCTTGCTAGCCTCTCGACTAAGCTGAGTATCAAGAATCGGGTTACGCCTCTGTGGGAGGCCTGGGAATAATTACCTTCACTGACATACATTAATTCTACTGAAAATCCTTACAATCTATACAGTTTCTCTCGCAGTCAGTTTGTCTTATTTGTTCGTAAATTTCATGTATTAACGTAACTTATTTATATAAGTGGATTTTCACTGCTGCAGTCTATCATTTTTTGCAAGTTTTTGGCACCAATACATTTTGTTCTATTTTTTGACATGCCTCTCATTATACCAACTCCGTGCTTTTTGGGACACCAATTACGTAATTTACAGCTTTCCATATCTTCTCCTAGCAATATAATTTTCGGAAAAAAAATCACTAAAATCCGTATACAATTGGCGAAGACATCGCTGAACAAACATAAAAAAAAGTACAATCTTCTTTTGAAGTCGGTTAAAAACTAAGTTAACGACCTCCTTATGGTCTCTGCCATCAACATCAATATTTGTCCGATTCGTTTTCGTACACTGTTGGTCATACGTTGACCATCCTTGGTTCGTTGTCAATATTCTGGAAAACACGGGACAACGCGTGTGTCCATTTCAAGTTAGTCTGCAAACCCCGGTACCGACAGATAGCTTCTTGCCTCAGACCATCAAATTGTTCTTGGCGTCCCTGCACTACATACCTCAATACTTACATTGTTCATGAACGACGCCACTGTCTGAGATCACATTCCTCCTCCTATTCGCATGGGTGAAATTTCACATGTTCCCTGCGAATGTTACTAATATTTATATTAACATTCCGCTGAATGTTTAGAGGGTAAAATGTAGCACCCATGTGAGATATTACAATGTTTTACATTCATTTAGTTTCTGACATAAACTATTATCGTGTATCGATAATAACCATGGTGACCGATTAAAAGCGCGCAGGCAACATTAGCGCACAAGGGTCTCCCTCCTGGAAGGAGGGTCTATAACCTTCTACCTTCCTGGAAACACGGTGTCGCCAGAAAAAAATTCACAGTGAAGCCCTGATGACCCCTAAGGCTGGGTGAGCACTTGGGATTTATTAGCAGGCGATTAATATTTATTAATGGTTATACAGGTATGTACTGTCCCACTTTCCCGAAACTCTTTTCACTTGCGGTCAATGCAAGCATATCTAATCTAGTCCAGCAACAACACTTGCAATGCCTGTATCAATTGTGTATTTCAATTCTGTGAAGCTTGGAAGAAGAGAAAAAATTATTATGAAAATTACTTCACTTCCCAGTATTCAACATCCACATAGAAGCGATTTGTCAATTCAGAAAAAAAAAATATTCTATGTCATACATTTTCAGAAAATAATTCAGTAAATTTCTAATATTAAATAATTCATTTTAATAACTGATTTCCATAACACTTTTCCAGGCTTTGGACTGGATTAGTGACTGAAATGCACGTAGCACACATTCGTTTAAGGCATGTTTAAAATCAGCTTGAATTAAGCTTCGTCAATATTTAATTATTTACATATTTACACTCTCTATTTATTTATATTATTTGCATTTTTTTTTTTTTTTTTTTTTTTTTTTTTATTTTTTTTTTTTTTTTTTTTTTTTTTTTTTGTATTAAGAAAGCAGGCCTAGCCCAGCCTTTGTAAGTATGATATCGCTTTCAAATAAGACCTAATACCACCGTTTTCCTCATACTTTTTTACAGTTCTTTCCATACATTCATCTTATTTAATATAGGAGTTTTTCCTCTCTTTCCCAGCAAGACTGATCTCCGTTCTGATGTACATACAAACGGAATTTTAAGCTTCACGCTTTAAACACGTTATCACTTCTTTGATCTTGGGATTTGGTCGCCCGAGAAGATTGTTGATTTTGTTGTTCCAACCTTCCACAACGTTCGTAATGTGGTGACGCATAACTTTTTTTATTATTATTATTATTTTTTTTTTTTAAAACTGCTTAACGTCTCTTAACAGCGAGGTCTTTAGAGACGGGAAAGGATGGGGGACAAGGAATGGGAAGGACTTCGGCCATGGCCTTTTGAAGGAAGCATCCCGGCATTCACCTGGAGTGTTTCGGGTAAACCATGGAAAACCCAAATCGGGATGCCAGGACGGGGATTCGAACCGCGTCCGCCGTCCTCCCGAATGCGAGGCCAGAGCGCTAAACGTTACACCACCACGCTCGGTGACGCATACCGTATCAAGTCCACAGTTTAGGAGGAACTTCTTCATTCTCCAACCATTCTTCAACGAAATAATAAAAAAACTGAGACAATTTCGGATTTGCTGGAGCCTCCGAATATATCTCGAGCCAGCTGTCTAAGATGTCTTCAGTTTTGAGGAATGCTAGCGCAGCACACATCCTAACATGCAGTCTAATTTATTCATTTTCCCAATACTTACGGATCAATCCAGTTTCTTGCAATTTCCTCCACAGACATTTTTTCATGTGGAAGTAACAGCCATTAATATCAACGGTTGGAAAAACTTCTTTAAGTGCGCATATTGCACTTCCCTCAAAAACAATGTTAATTTTTCTTGGTTTCCATTCTGGAACTATATGTAGAATATGTCGAAATAATCGAATATACGTTGCTTTCTTTTTCTTTGGCAACAGTGCAAACGGTACTTGATACACATTAGTTTTTCCTTGGAACTTCCGTAATCAGCGTGGATACCATATATTTGAGCATATTTTTTACTCAACTTTTAAATGTCCGATCCATGAAGAAATCTTGCTGTCTCTTTAGACATTCTCTTCCCTTCTGTCCACAAAGAATTATTATATGCACACAGTGCTGTCATCTCTCAAAAAGAAACTCGAACCATCTTTCATCTGAAGCATATCATTATCTAAGACTACTTCGTCTCAACTCCTCGGTTCCTTTCCGTTCCCACGAGCTTTGATTCTCTGTCTAAATAAGGTTCTCTTGACAGTCACCTGGTGGGGCAATTTGGCTACATATTCGTAGCCTTTCCTGTGTAAGTCTCCCAGTTCTTCCGTGTAAATTTTAGAAATGGACGTTTCTTCTTCGCGGGCCCTCTTCGCATGATTCATTCTTTTTGCAACTTCAAGGCTAACTGTGTCCGCTGCTTCGCATGAATGTTCAGTTGCACCTAACACTTCCCAATTTTTCGTTTTGAGCGTTCCACGACATCTTTTAGACCTTTCCTTCTGACATCGCCATAGCTTTAGGCCATCTTCTTTACTTTTGTATTTCCGATACGAATAACCTTTATAATGCACGGCAGGCTTACCCTTATTAGTTGTTAGCACTTCCATGACAACATACTACAAATACTTTCACAGTAGAACTGTATAGCATAAGTGGCACTGCTGCCAATAAACTTCACTGTACGAATAACACGAAAGTAATAAGAGCCTGAACAGATCAGCTGTGCTGGATACTCAGGGGAGAATTTTCCTTGGAATTCTCTACTGCAGGTAGACGAGGGTGGGTGGTTATACCTACCCTCACCTACCTGCAGTTGAGCGCTTTTGTCACTGTGCGCTTTTGTCACTGTGCGCTTTTGTCACTGTGCGCTTTTGTCACTGTGCGCTTTTGTCACTGTGCGCTTTTGCCATATAACCAATAACCATATCCAGTGACAATAACACCGTTTTAAGATTTGAAGCCTATAATAAGTCCAACTGAAATTCAGAGTGAGACGTAATTCCAACCAGGTATTCTTATTCTCCTTTTACTATCTTTCAGATACATTTTCTACTTACCTACATAAACATATGTTTAAAAAAATGACATTCGGCCTTGCTGCACATTCAGCCAGCAACTGTGTTTCTTCTATTCCTTATGTGTGTATATAGAATCTTCTTCTGTCATTATTGATGATAACAAGTGACAGGTCAACACGGGACGAACACAAGACTTAATTAAAACCATCCATGCCCTAGGGCGAGCTCGAACCGACGACCCTTGCAACGCGAAATCAGCTCGCTAGCCCTACGCTACCGCAGCCAGCCCACGTGATATTTCATCTTCTTATACGTATTTTGACGCCTCTGTTCTTCTACGTTGTACACGACTGTAAATATCGATCCTCTTTAATGTCCATTAACGTTCCGACCTGACGTTGAGGGTTTGATTTCCGGTGCATATTTTGGTTCTCCACGGTTTCCAGAAATCATTTCAAATGAATATCGTTGCAGATGCTCCAAAAAACTTGTTATTTAAGTGTTTTTTTTTCTGACGTACATGCAAGAATATGCAGAGCTGTGGTCTGTGACTCCATTTTGAAAATAACGTATGTAATCTTACAGTGTAATTAAACATTTTGAATATTAATACTTCGACACGTTTCATCTGTACTCCGTGGCGTAGGAGAAACGTTGCAGATCCGTATGATAGTTTCTGCTGTGAATTATTCGAGAGGTCTGATTTGTCCTTAATCACGGGAATAGCTTACTTTGCCTAAATGAAGTACACCCTCAAATTATTCTGGTGCAGTTTGTTATTGTTACAGATGATTTTGATTCTAAAAATGGTTTCATAAAACATCTTCCATAAGATTTAATAAATGCATTTTTTATTATTGTTATTTGTGGCTTTATCCCTCGTCGATGTTGAGGTCATTAGAGACGGGATGGGACTGGAGACAAGGAACGGGTAGGAATTCGGCCATGGCCTTTTGAAGGAAGCATTCCGGCATTCGCCTGGAGTGATTTGGGGAAACCACGGAAAACCCAAATCTGAATGCCCGTACAGGGATTCGAACCGGTGTCCTCCCGAATGCGAGGCCAGAATGTTAGCTTCTCATCCGCCACGCTCGGTGTATTGCTTGTTGAAGACTTTATGTGTAAATATCTTGGATTAACATTTGGTAGTAAACTTAATTGGGCGGGTGGTACGAAAAGATTTCAAAATCCGTGGTGGCGGGATGTAGAAGAGAATTGGGTTACAAAGCCTTGGACATACCATTGAATGAGTGTGTTGGTGTAGAATAGGACCCGCAGTTTGGGTATAAAATGGAAGAGTTGGCGCTGGTATAAGGGAGAGACGGGTGCATTTTTATGTGGAAATTACCGTTGAACACAATCAGCAACTGACATGAGAAAAAAGTTTACTTGGGTAACATTGGAAGATAGGAAGAGGGTGGGTGGGACTGTACGTCGCTTAAGTTGGTGATTAGGCTTGGGATGATATTAGTAGTAGAATTAGGAGTATTGCATAGAAGGGAAGACATTATAATCACAAGACGGGACGGCATAAGCGTGTGGGTATGTTAGGTATGAGGGCAGGGAGAGAAAAAATATATTTTGATATAATCACAGCGAAATAAAACTGTTGTAGGATATTCAGCAAATATTCCAATAATCTTTATTTCCGTAACTGGGAATTTGAATGCGGTATTTTCTAGTTATCAACGCAATCTATGTTACACAAGGAAACTGTGAAATTAAAAGAGTAAAATTACTTTTGATTCTCGCAGTTTAAACTATGGATAGAACCTTTATAAAATTAGCTTATTTCATGAGGAAGGTTGGTTATTATTATTTATTTTCTTGCTCTCTGTCTGATTTTTTCACCTGATAATTGAAGCCATTGAAAATAAAATTGTTAAATTTATGATTAAACTGGTAATCCTAAATTTGGATTTTGTACTATCACTGCACTCTTACGACAATTATGTTTATGAACCAGCTTTTTACTCGTATTGAAATCTAACACTGTAAATTACTAAAACACTGCTGAACAAACTAATCAACATCATTAGTTCATGATTGATTTATAGCGTTCAATATGAAAGAAACGCCAAACGTTTGATTGCTTTTAATTTACATTTATAATCATGTCAATAACTGAACTGTTTGTTTTGTACTGAACGTTTTAGTTAGTTATGCACATTAACTTGCACTTTTTGCAACTTATTGCTAATTGCCTTTAATCACATCATGCCGAAATAACGACGAGATGACTTTGAATTTTTGTGCAGTCACCCATATCCCTTCAGCGAACAATGTCAATATGTTATTAACGTTGTCTTCAAGGTCGTTTACAAAAATTAAGATATAAGAGATCAAATTACATTTCCTTGAGGGCCGCCCGAAGAAGCATTTACATTAGACGAGACATCTCCACGTACGACGACATACGTACTGTGACGGACCAGTTGGAAAATCTCGTATCCGTTCACAAATCTGATCGAATATACTGTTTACTTCGTTAATAATCCTTTGTTTGGTACAGAGTCGACCAAAAATATTGCATCAACTTGCGATCATGCACCAATAGTTTTCATTGCGTCATGTGAAAATAAGTCCAGCTGTATTTCACACGATCTGTTCTTCCGAAATCCGTGCTGGTTCGCTATAAGCAATAAGTTTTCGTCCAGAAACATCATAATGTTCGGTTATATAACATTCTCCTGAACTCTACTGATTATCGGGAGTGTGAGAAAGAATGAGTAGCCTAAAAGAGAATGATTTTCAGCTTTCAGTTTCAGATCAATGAACTCAAGGGACATTAGTATTCTTCTGAAATTAGAGCTGAGAGAGAGCTGGAGCCAAGGAATGAATTCATAACCTTCTTAACGACCTGGAATTTAAGGAACATTATGAAGGACTGAAATCTTTATGTGGATTAGAGAATGCAAATATATGTGATTTTCTGTTTCTTGAATTTCAGAGATTATTTTCGTTACCACATCTCATCTAGATACGTAAATTATAACAGTCACGCTTCCGCGGTTCTTATTGCAGATGTAAACCAAATGCGTTTGGAACTATTAGTCCAAACTTAGCTCGAAGGATTGTTCGGCTGATAAGTTCGGGTTTGTCACGCATTTCTATTCTGCCTGGGTTTAAACTATGATAGTATCCTCACCGGATAAAATACGTGTAGGTTTCTCCGTTTTCATCTTCTGTGAACCCCCCCCCCCCCCCCCCCCCCCCCCCCCACGTAGCCTGACATGGCTTTTGCCTCTAGAAGAAGGGGAGGCCCTTCCACCCCCTCGTTGCACGTAACTTTATTCTCTATTGATTGCAGAAGACATTTAGTATTTTCTATTGTCAAACTATCATACGGAGATAATTAAATGACGGAAATAAATATTGACATGCTGTTGTGTGTTCTGTATCTTATTTTAATTGTGACAAATAATATGAATGAAAAACTGCGTGGCTTGGCTCGGAAGACCCCCCCCCTCCCCACCCCACAAAAAAACACGTAACCCAACGTAACTTTCTACACAGCCCTCCCCCCAGACCGATCCACGTAGTTTATGTACGCTTCCATGTGACAAACCATATCTTTGTTTCGGCATAGCAGCTCATGTGGATAGAGAATGAGCGGAAAAATGGAGTCACCCTTGCTTTGTGCGTTTCTTGGTGTCCGCACATGGGTACAGTAAAACGTTTCTGCTCGGGTGTATCTGTCGCCCTTGGGAAAATGTGTTGAATCTGACAGTTTTCATTTAATCCTTTGACTCCGCGTACCATGAAATTATTATTATTTTGGTTTTTCACCACGTCAACCGCGAGGAATTTAGAGGACTGGGGGCCTTTTGACGGGAAAAACCATGGATAACCGAAATCTGGATGACGGGACCAAGATTTGAACCCATATCCTCTTAAATGTGAGGTCAGAGCGTTACCATTCACCCACCACGCTCGGAGACTGTTCGCACATGTCCTGCAAGGAGTATGGTACAGTGTTTTGACTTCAACCCGGTGATGACGTTGTCAGCGCTTGAAAGCAGTGAAGTAGGTGACATATATTTTTTTCTTTAATTGTTTCTTCTATTTAAAATATTTTAGTTTCATAAAACTAAGTATATGAGTTCAGTCATTTGTAGTTGTTTTAGATCAAGACAATATGGCTTATCATGGGGGTAGTATAGCCCCGCAACTGGTTTGTCAATAATTTTCCGTACAGTATTATATCTGTCGTTAAATATTTCAAAATGTCAGTATGACTTTCAGAACGTTTTTCTATAACTAGTTATTCAGTTTGTAGTATGACAAAGTCATCCCACAATGAATATTAATATAGTCATAATTAATATTCAGATGTTATTATATTTGTTTATTTAAAATGTAAATTGTAGGGCTAATTGATAGGTAAATCATTATGTATTAAGCCTGGGCGGCAAAATTTTAATTGCAAAATTGCTTTTAAGAAAGTATTAAATGTGGAGAATGTTGGAACTGCAGTTTTAAGCGTTCGAACAGCCGGACAGTTCCGAGCGCTTGGCGACAACCAGGCGCCCTGCACACAATGGACCAGGCAGTGAAGGACGCTTAAATGCCGTTAGGTTGTGAGGGTGACGGTCCAGATCTCCGTTGAGGGGTGCAAGGTCAAGGAAAATACGTGCGCGAAACGAGCAACGAATGCTAAGCTACGGTACGAAACACGTGATTGTGGGCTACGTCGTTTCACCAATCGTGCATGGCTACAGGGTCTACATTTGTTAATCAAAGGCTTCTTTTGCATGTACGGAGAGAGGGAAGCTGGCTCTCCGTGGCGGGAGAAGAAGACGCCATGAGAGAGGACTTGCTGTTCAGACGAGCTGAAGTGTAGACGTGTCATCCGACACACTCTCCTAGCTGTTGGTCCGCGGTTGGAGCTAGAGGCTTTCTGGCTCAGATGCTGCTGGAAACAGAGTGTCTCACCTGATAGAGGCCATCAGCAGATACACTAGCGCGGATGGGTCCGTGAATTTGCATCCAACTGACACGAAGCATGTCCCACACTCCTCGTCAAGCAGATGCGGCCACGGTAAAGTACCAATGCGCGACAAGGTCAATGGTTCCATAGGGTTTTAACGAGGCTTGCAAACCCGTAAGCGACTCCCGAGATTAGATTCTCCGCTCTCATCACGATTTACTGAGCTAACCAACTTTCCATGTTCATTAACTTCGAACTTTTTAAGCATCTTGCTCATTATAATTAATTCAAATGATGCTTTTCATTTTAATATCGGCGCCCCTGGGATTTTTTGTAAATGTTAACTTTAATTTGTTGGCCTGCGACGCCACTTTATTGTATATTAACTTTGCAAAAAATCTGTTTATGTTTGCATTTATCCGGCAAATTGTAAACGCCGGGTACCTTGCTTGTTTATTTTCTTTGAATATATTGTGTTTAACGTAACGTTAAATGTGCCCGGCCTTGTATAAGCCAGAAGACAGAATAAATTGAATATTTTTGTGTAACTTAAATTCTTGCAGCATTCAAGGTTCTTGTTCACCAATTAACCAAATTAGAAAATTAATATTCATATTTCCGATAAACAATTTCTACGTGATGGTATACCCCCCCCCCCCCCCCCCTCTCCGAACAACGGGGTAATACAAGTTTTGAAAATATTTTTAGTGGTATGCATCATGTGGGGATTTGACACAACACAGGCGGGGGACTGCTTGGCTTTGTGCGTAGTCACTAAATGAAACCCTACACAGGTTTAAGTTGTGTGCGAGCAAGGGGTAAACCTTCCGCAAACCAAAGGTTTCTTTTTTCTTTAATTACAAATCTTGCTGATTTGACAGCTAATGAACTTAGCTTTTAATCGCTTACTATCACTTCGAATAGTAAAGAGCGCAACATTTGTGATTTTACAAGTTTTGTCTTCAAAATAAGTGTGAATTCTTATGTTTGAAAGTTATTAATATTAGTTATTGAACAGCCACAGCTAAATTTTCATTTTTTATGCTGTCTTGTAGTTTAAAACTGCTACTTTCGCTCAATGAATTGAGATATAGGATTCAGTTGACAATTGACAAAAGAGAGCATTTTAAAAAAATGTGCAGTCCTCACATTTTCATTTCTTATTTAGATAAACTTATTCGTTTCGTATGAAGTAATGTTTCTGAAATGAAACTTCAGCGGCGACCCACTAACGTGACTGAAATAACCTGGTAAAATTTTATAAAAGCTATTATTATATCGAGAATGGAAAACTTCATAAATTTTCATTACAACAGCCAAAGTTGTCGATAAACACCAGATCTCTGAACACAGTAATGTAAATAATAACAAATGTTCGTACAGTGATTACACAAACAGAAAAGTGCGTAAACAATAGTGTGTTTTTTAAAAATGAAGAAAGTTTGTGCGAATAGAAAGACACTACAGTATATGTGCGGAACACATAAAAGCAACAGAAAAATCACTGAAATGGAACTTCCCCAGACTTCAATGTAAAAATAGGAAACAAAAACTGGCACCGAAGATGACTGAATAAATCGAAACGTGTCTACCAAAAAAACGAAGTTTTTCACTAAGCTGCACTAGACGGATAAGTCACAGAAACCTTACTTTTCAGTTCATGTTGTGAGGAGTTTATTTGTTGTTAATATTCGTAATTTGTTCATGTGAAGTACGCTAGGACGCTCCGAGGTTCTGATTCCACGTAAAACTATAGGTCCCTATGCTTGGTATGATATACCAGATTAGGTTAGGGTAGCCACGACAGAGCGCATGCGCGGCAAATAGAAAAACTGTCATCCGCCTCTCGGCCGAATTACACCTCTGGGTCTCCCGGCCAACAGCGCCATACGCCTTTTCTTTCCCCCTCTTGGTATGCCGCAGTTTTTGAGCCAATTCAATTCGGCCTAGAACAATTGCAAAATATAGATTTCAGTATGTCCCTCTGATTTAAATAATGTTCTACTGATGGTAATTCTCACTGATTAGATATTTCACTTTTTATACATTTTATTCACTTCGCATGACAGAAATTGACAATTATATACAACCACTCATGTTTATAGAATATGTTAAACTACTTCTTTACCACACTACATGTGTGCGTCTCCTGCTCTGAACACCAAACCAACTGCTACTCACTACTTCGCAGATGAGAATCCTTCTCTCTGTCGAGCGGGAGACGGCCACCGACCCAGCTGTCCACATTTCGCCTATATCCAACTTCCTGTTTCCTCACCACACAGCTGAGTAGCTCTGCCACGGACAATATTTATCCTCAATTAAACAAAATACCCCGCTCATGGAACCTCAGTTACAAAATTATACCTAGTTTTACATAGGTCTTATATGTACGTCACAATGTTGGATACGCATACAATTTAGTGGAAGAAAGAGAAATACAGCAGTTCTGTAAGAGCTTATTCTACATATAAACTTTGCAAATTGTGAGTGGCAGAGACTATTTTTGCACCACTGTGCAGTACAATCCAGAATGGGACGAGGGAAGAAAGAATTCATATAAACATCCATGTGGCACCTTATTTCTCTAATCTTATCTTTGCTGCCCAAATAGGTTGCAGGAAGAAGTATTTCATCTCAGTCGTATATGAAAATGGGTGCGCGCATGTTTACCAATAAGTTCAAACGAAACCTACTTTGTCCGTCTTTCAGAGAATACCAGCCCGATCTACGAATCAATCGTGTGACCCTTCCATAAGGGCTGTGGTAAGCAGTCACGAATCGAGCGGCTATTCTCTGTACTTTCTCTGCACTGTCAATCAACCTCCTACGAAACGCATCTTAAACAGCTCAACAGTAGTCCAAATTTGGACTCACAAGAGTTTTGTACGCTACCTCCTTTAATTTTACGTTACACAATTTTTCAAGATTCCACATACGAATCGCAGCCTAGTATTAGTTCTACCTACGACAGAATTAATGTTCAGGTCTCATTTCATGTTGGTTTGTACTGTTAAGCGAAAATATTTAACGGAATAGACCATATCAATAAATGAAATGTTTACTTTGTTTTTCTAAACAAATGTATTATTTTTGTTACTTATTTAATTTCATTGCAATGAAGCACACGTTTCGTTGGCAATTTCCCTACACACCTTTTCCACATTCCTGGACCCACCTACATTTGCCCTCTACAAATTTCAATTTTAAATTATTTCAACATTTTTTTGTAAATTATTCAACATTTCTTTTGGAAACCTATTCCAATCGCTGATGCCCTTATCTAACTAAGAGGGTCTTCCTATACCCTTGTGCATTGAATCGAGTGCCAGCTTGTGGTCATGATCGTCTTTTCCCTTCCATGCATTACTACTGATTCTTACACCAATACCTTTCCTCATCACCAATATACGCCCTTGTTATGCACATTGCCTTGAACTTTTTACAATTTAGTGTAAGTTACCAGTCGTTGCACTAACCCAAAATAACATCCAGATCACGGTGATCCCCAGGACCGAGAGATTCATGTATAATATAGTATATCAGGCTAGCCAAGTTAATAGAGTCTATATTTGTGTGCGTAATTCACTTTTCCTTTTTTGTGGAATATTTTAACAGGTCCATCGCCTGTGGCCATCTGGAGGCAGGTTTTCGACGCTGGTTGATCTGTGCCTCTGAACCCTTTAAAAACTCTCGTAAGTGTTCACTGAAAACCCCGTGATCCGCTCGGCAGTTGCACCGCAGGGGGAGCGGACTACGCTCGACAAGTAGTTTGCGTTGCCCGCCGGGGACAGACTCGCACAGTGGTCTGGTAAACACCTGTGACAGCCGATGAGGGCCGCTAATTGAAACCGGCGTAACCCGGCCGCCTCGAGTGCCGTGACGTGTGCGCCGGGGAGGAAGACAAACACTGAATAACTAACCACCCCGCGCAGGGGGCGGGACGAGACGGGAGCACGTGCAGACCGACCAGAGGGTCGGGCGGAACAGCGCGTGTACGACAGGTTGAGTTTCGGAGGCAGCATCCACCAGATGCTAAAACTCGTGCGTCTATCAGTGCGTATACATGCAAGAAGTATGGGGGTAAATCTGTGAGTTAGCGTCACCGACATGCTGTGACTTGTTGCGCGTCTGATATGCGCATTGAATGCTTTTAGGACGGGTAAAACTTCATGAGTTCTAGTCACCAACATGCTGTAATAGCAGTATATCTGTTACTATAAGTATGACGTAATGCGCTTGGACAGCTGTTTTAAGCATAGATTATACTTGAAACATAAAAATGAATAACTGTTATCATAGCAACTAAGGACTTGGGCCGAAAAAATCACCAACATGATAAAAATGAATGTTTGTTTGTTGGTTGGTTGGTTTGTTCAGCTTCTTCTATGTGTTTCCTATACCATTCATCCGATTGCGATGAAACCTCGGTGAGTTATTGTGTGCGTACGTGGAAAGTTTTCTGGGGGGGGAAAAAAACTTCCCCTCTTCCCCTAAACACACCCTCAATTTTTTTCAAATGATCTTTATACAAACCCATAGTTTTTAATCAGATTTTGATAGTACTGAGTACTCGCATACATCAAAAGTGCGTGGTATGGTAGCTCAAACGGTTTAGGCGCTTAATTCAGAAAGTTTCTCTCTCCAGTCGTGGATTCAAATCTTGTCGTGAGCAAGAATTTTAGGAGTTGTGTTTGATTATATGAGCTACGACGAGCAGTGGCGTAGCTAGGTCAACAAGGGCCCCGGTGCAAAAAAATAATTTTGGGCCCTCAGGCCAGACGGGCGACCTTTTTTTTGCTTTGTGTGCTGGTAGGGGCCCCCTGAACTGAGGATGGGGGCCCTTGAATTGTTCTTTAGGGTCCCCTGAGCAGTGGTTGGGGACCCCCTGAGCAGCGAGGGCCCTTAGTGAGGGGCTCCTGTATCTCAGGGGCCCCTTAGACGACGGTAGAGCTAAAAAAAAGGAAAAAGGTCGCCAGTTTGCCTTGGAGGCTCGTGGGCCCTCTAAACTGCGCTTGAGGGCCCCTAGAGGAGCGCTTAGGGGCCCCCTGAAGTATGCTTGGGGGCCCCCTGATCGTGAGGGCCCCGGTGCACTGCACCGCCTAGCCCCATAGTAGCTACGCCCCTGACGACGAGATCTTCCATGGTATGATTGCACGTTAAAACTATAGTCCCCTGAGAAAAGGAATTGGCCCTCCCTGCCTTTAACACAATAGTTTGGTACATCTCTTTCGAGATGATTCGACCAACCTTCGGGTTGTGGGACTAGTTCAAATTTTTTGAAGCGAAAACTTTGGCGTTGGGAGATTTCTTATCAGCCAATACATGAATGAATATCTGTAGCTGTAAGTATGACGCGTTGCGCTTGGACAGTAGTCTGATTAAGGCGCGTGACTGGGGAGTGAATGGTCAGCGGTTCGAATCCATGTGTCGGCTAGAATTTTTTAATTTTTGTTTATATTTAACCTCCGCAATACATCATGCAATTAATATTTCAGAGTGGCTTACGAGTTATCTTAATAGCTTACTAAAACAGATTTCTTGTTCGGTAGTATTTTTGTCGCAGATTTTAAAATTGAAAATTCTATAAAATTTTATAATAATTTTTCGATTTAGTGCTGCATTTTGAAAATATGGTTACTAATTCAAAATCACTGTTTATTAGCTTATATTATCGAGATTTTGGATTTAGAAATTTGCAAGAAAGGCCTTAAATTTTGTAAATTAAAACCTAAACGTACAAACTGAATTTTATTTCAAACTAAGGGCTTATTAGCATATCATATCGAAATTTCAGTTTGAAAAATATGTATATTTTTTCTTCCATCAGTTACTGTAAACCTTTTGTATACTTTTTAGAATAGAATGAAATGATTGGTTCTCACAAGAAAAAAACATTTAAAAAGACGAAATGCAAAAAGTCGTTTAAAAAATATAGAAGCATGTAGAGTTATATTATATAACAGTGGACACAGAAATTACCTGCACCAGCAACTGACCATCTGGTTGCTCGTGACGTCCGCACAAATCTGACGAGCTTCGATCATCGATTTGCTTTGCGCCTTGATAAAGTTAATCATAGAACGAAGTTTGCAGTCTATGGGGGATAGAAAAAAACAACCTGCTTCGTCGAAGCTAATGGAGAAATTGGGAAATTATTCCCTCACTCATTCTCACCCATTTTACGAATAGATACTGCAGGTATTATAAAGCACCTAGAGCTCCTGAAGTGGGGGAAACTACCGGGTCCCCTTTGAATCCTAGTAAGAGTATTTTCAGAGTACGCGGCTTAATTCGGGCCAATTCTGTCTGACATATACTGTAAATCCTTAGAAGCAAAGCACCCTCTACAACCAAAATTTTATTAATTGCAGAGTATACAGCACCTATATGTTGTTGTACAGGTTTTCATGTGGTAATCTCCATGCTCTGATGTTTTCTGCCCTCCCCTTCAGGTCCATGTAATTTCCTTGTTGTCATCTATAATATTGAGCGGTCTGGTAGCTCAGTGGTTAAGGCGTCTGACTGGAGACCGAAAGGTTCTCGGATCGAATCCCGGTCTCGGCAGAAGTTTTCATAGGCACTTAATCTAGGCACTTAACCTCAAAACGCTTCCGTGGTTCGGATTCCACGTTAAATTGTAGGTCCACTGTACACGGCAGGTTTGACAAGCTAGGTTAAGGCGGCTACGACAGGAACG
>CM061920.1:324019628-324035626 GCA_031002005.1 Vandiemenella viatica | reverse complement strand
AAATCATGAAATGTAGCATTGGTTGTGAGGTTTAGTGACCCAAAGAAAATTTATCTTGTATCCTCTCGGGGGTAAATCGGTAGAATTCTGGTGTTGAAATTTCGTATCGAACTATCGAGATCAGATTACCGAAATTTCACTTTAAATGACAGCACTATAAAGAGGTGACACTAAGGTACAAAGTTTAACAGCAGCCACAGATATCAATCAAGGACATATTTATATGTGTAAGGCTGAAGGAGAAACAATGATTACTTCAGTACCGGAAATTGTTTTTCTTGTGTTTGTAGACAAGTCAGTTTCATCCGTTTCCAGTTTCCCATGCGCGGTGGAAGAGCGGTCGCCACCTTTGTCTGCCCAGGTACATTTTATCTTATCGGACTCTAGATCATGGACACATCACTCCTGTTGGTCCAGGTTTACCAGATCGAACTAGTTCCTCTTGGGCTGCCTTCTAGGTCTTTTATCCTTCAGTCCTTTTTACACCCATATCCTTGCTACTCTCCTTGGGTCCATCCATTTAAGATGTTCCAGTGATCACAATCTCTCTGCGGCAATTTTTCGTGGACGATTTCATTGACTGGGATCTCTTTGCTGACCACTTCATTCCTGATCTTGCTTCTTCTGGTTTTCTGTACCACTGATCTCAAGAACTTCATTTCTGCCGGCTGGAGTACTACTGGTAGTACCGTATACCTCCAGACTGTATGTTGTGGTGGATAATAAGGACGAATTATACAGAAAAAGTTTGGCTCTGATTGGAATATCTTTGTCCCACAAAAGCTGCCTCACTTGATGATTGAACCGGACTGTTTTTTGTACTCTTTTAGTAATTTCGTCCTGATTTCGACTGTCAGAAGTCACTTTATTGCCCATGTACTGAAAAACTATCGACCTGCTTCAGTTTTTCTCATCTAAATAAATATTATGCTTCATACTCTGTCTGTTGACAGCCATCACCACTGTTTTTGTGAGGCTTATTTTGAGATCGAATTTCTTGTTTCAGATGTTCATCTTCTGTTGTATTCTTTAATCTCGTTGTTAATTGAAATCTATTAGTATTTTACTGCATATCACATAATCACGCCTGCAGTTACTACATTCGTAAATCCATGACGCAAAGATAACAGCGATCGCAAAAAAACACAAAAAAACACAACAAAAAACACAAAAACCAAAAAAAAACACAAAAACAAAAAAACACAAAAACAAAAAAAAACATAAAAACTGCTCCCGGTGATCTACAAAATTGACTGAAGTCACAAGAGTAAGTTTTAAGTTGAATTTATAAATTTTCGTATTTGGAAGTAGCGAAGGTTTCGCTGTCGGAGTGAGAAGATGTCGAGGTCCCCGTTTCGTTGTCTGTCAGTGTTTGGTCAGTGGCGTCGCCCTCACCCCCGGTCCCAGTTGGGTGGCCAAGCGTGTCCCTGCTGCCACCTGCTCGGCAGCCACATCGCCACTTAGGGCGCCCGGCAGCTGCGCGCTCCTCGTCGATCCACTGTGCGCACTGATTGTCGAGTCGCACGTGCCGCCGACTCCGCCCGCACGACCTCCGCTTGCCGACAATGGTCCCCGAGGCACTCCACCGCCCAGGCTGGAAGCTGTACAGCGACAAGTGGCAGCAAGTTACAAGACCCCGCTGAGCGTGTTAACGCAACGAAATGTCAGACCAACTACCCAGTTAGAAGATTGGGGGTAGCTAACAGTTCAAACTATTACTGAAAGTGTTAACGTGGACAGGTCTTTCTTTAGCCATATAGCCAATCAAACAAAAAATATTGTTTATGTAAGGGGAGAAAGCTAGTACAGAACCTATATTTGAAACAGAAAGTAGGAACAAAGATTGGAAATGAAATGTCTGGAGAACGCATCATTGAGAGGGGCGTTGGGCAAGGTTGTTGCTTTCCCCTCCTCATTTTTCAGCTTATACCTCGGAGAAATTATTGGGAAATGCTTAGATCGAAAAAGAGGAGCTCATACTGGTGGTGGAAAGGGAATATAATGTTTAAGACTGGCCGATCATATGGTTTTATTGGCAGAAAGTCAACGAACTCCATTTTTTTTTTTAATGCTGAAATATCTAAATGAAGCTTGGGAAGAGTGTGGAATCAGAATAGCAAATACACTTAGGGAGGAGGGAAATATTAAGGTAAATATTAAGACAACACAAGCTAAAATCAGCCAAGTAAGAGTCTTCAAATATCTTGTAAGCACAATTACTGAGGATTCGAGGTGCCACCAAGAGATGAAAATTCGTATTGCCTGTAGCGAAGGAAGCGTTTGACAGAAAGAGGAGATTGTTAACAGGAAAACTAGATAAAGGACTGGGGAAAAAAACTTGGCAATTGTTTTATATGAAGTATGGAACTTCAGAAGATGAGAAGTTGAAAAAGAGGATAAAAGCGATTGGGATATGGATGTGGAGGAGAATGGAGATGTTAAGCTTGATGGAAAAAATGAGTAATATAGAAGTGCTGGGAAGGTTTGATGAGAGAAGGAAACTACTGCAATCCACAAAAGAAATAAACAAGAACTGGATTGAACACTTTCTGAGAAAGGAGTTCTTAATAACAGACGCCTTGAAAGGACTAATTTGTTTGGAGGAGAGTGAGACGATGGAGGGTGTTAAATATCATAGTTAATAATAATCTCGTTTGGCCGTAATGTCCTGGCGACAGGGTTTCTACTGGCTGCGCTTTCCGTTCCTGTCGTAGCCGCCTTAACCTAGCTTGGCAAACCTGCCGGGTACAGGGGACCTACAATTTAACGTGGAATCCGAACCACGGAAGCGTTTTGGCGTATTTCAGATTACACAGCAAGCTGTTCCAGTGGTTAAGTGCCCGGGTTAAGTGCCTACGAAAATCCCCGCCGAGACAGGGATTCGATCCGAGGACCTTTCGGTCTCCAGTCAGACGCCTTAACCACTGAGCCACCAGACCGCTCAATATTATAGATGACAACAAGGAAATTACATGGACCTGAAGGGGAGGGCAGAAAACATCAGAGCATGGAGAGTTACCACATGAAAACCTGTACAACAACATATAGGTACTGTATACTCTGCAATTAATAAAATTTTGGTTGTAGAGGGTGCTTTGCTTCTAAGGATTTACAGTATATGTCAGACAGAATTGGCCCGAATTAAGCCGCGTACTCTGAAAATACTCTTACTTGGATTCAAAGGGGACCCGGTAGTTTCCCCCACTTCAGGAGCTCTAGGTTCTTTATAATACCTGCAGTATCTATTCGTAAAATGGGTGAGAATGAGTGAGGGAATAATTTACCAATTTCTCACAATAGCTTCGACGAAGCAGTTCAAGGTAGCTGTTTTTTTCTATCCCCCATAGACTGCGAAGTTCGTTCTATGATTAACTTTATCAAAGCGCAAAGCAAATCGATGATCGAAGCTCGTCAGGTTTGTGCGAACGTCACAAGCAACCAGATGGTCAGTTGCTGGTGCAGCTAATTTCTGTGCCACTGTTATATTATATAACTCTAAATGATTCTATATTTTTAAACGACTTTTTACATTTCGTCTTTTTAAATGTTTTTTTCTTGTGAGAACCAATCATTTCATTCTATTCTAAAAAGTATACAAAAGGTTTACAGTAACTGAAGGAAGAAAAAATATACATATTTTCAAACTGAAATTTCGATATGATATGCTAATAAGCCCTTAGTTTGAAATAAAAGTCAGTTTGTACGTTTAGGTTTAATTTACAAAATTTAAGCCTTTTTGCAAATTTTTAAATTCAAAATCTCGATAATATAAGCTAATAAACAGTAATTTTGTATTAGTAACCATATTTTCAAAATGCAGCACTAAATCGAAAAATTATTATAAAATTTTATAGAATTTTCAATTTTAAAATCCGCGACAAAAATACTACCGAACAAGAAATCTGTTTTACTAAGCTATTAAGATAACTCGTAAGCCACTCTGAAATATTAACTGCATGATGTATTGCGGAGGTTAAATATAAACAAAAATTAAAAAATTCTAGCCGACACATGGATTCGAACCGCTGACCATTCACTCCCCAGTCACGCGCCTTAATCAGACTGCTGTCCAAGCGCAACACTTCATATTTACAGCTACAGATATCCTACTATTACTATTACAATTACTCCGCTATTCACTAAAAGTGTTTGGCGGAGGGTGCACTGCACCTATCAGGAAAGGTAATGGTTTGGAAGGGATATACGGGATATGGTAGGTGGCGCCCATGGGCTATTGTGAGGAACCATCCCAGCATTCGCCTGGAGCGATCTAGGGAAACCATGGAAAACCCAGATCAGGATGGCCGGAGTGCTTTATCGGAAGCAACTCCTGTCCGATTATGTGTTTACTCGCCCGGTAAATCCATTCTATTCCATTCTCTAATCGCTCGTGGAAAAAATGAGTAGAGAAATGAATCTGTTCTGGCCCTGATTTCTCTTATTTTATTTGCGCGGTCATTCCGAGATATGAATGTTGCTGGTAGCAATATTTGTTTGCTGTCATTCCGAAATACGTCAGTCGAGAATTTTTCAATTAGCTTCCGTCGAGAGCAACGCCTTCGGTGCTCCAGGTCTTCCAAATCTAACTCCTTCCACATGGCACTTACGCTTTCCCTCCAACTATATATACCTGTCACGAATCGAGCGGCTCTTCTTTGGACCATCTCTAATGCCTCCATTAATTCATTGGCCTCCATTGGCGTATTGGCTCATAAGAAATCACCCAACGCCCAAAAGAAGTTTCCACTTCAAAAAATGTGAACTAGTCCACAACCTGAAGGTTGGTCGAATCATCCCGAAAAAGATGTACCAAACTGTTGTGTTAGAGGGAGGGAGGCCAATTCCTTTCCTCAGGGGACTACAGTTTAACGTGCAATCATAACCACGGAAGATCTCGGCGTGGCTCATATAATCAAACACAACTCCTAAAAATTCTTGCTCACGACAACATTTGAATCCACGACTGGAGAGAGAAACTTTCGGAATTAAGCGCCTAAACCACTGAGCTACCATACCACGCACCTTTGAAGTATACGAGTGCTCAGTACTGTGAGAGTCCTGTCTAAGTGACAGAACTGAAAGGGTAGCCGAGTGGTTGATTTGTGGACGTCTGATGTGGCGGGAATCTAGAGGAGAGTTTACTAACCTCGTGGCGATTGTGTAGCTGAAGAAATCTCTGGTATCTTGATGCGAAGCTCTTCTTTCCAGTCTAGTGGGCTATTAAATATGATGTTAAGTCAGGATTAGTTTGACACCAGCTGATTAACAGGTTCAGCAACCCAGGATAAGGAAGACTAGCTCGTGTTAAGTGGCTAGTTGAGAATCTATCCTGATAAATGATAACAGGCGGTTAACAGTTCACAGAATCCCATTTAATGACCAGTAAAGACTGTAGACAATACAGTTGATAATATGATCTGCAAGGATCTGTCCGGCTACGCCTATGAATGACGCTTCTGCATGTAATTAAAGTTAGACTGGTTGAATGGACACTGAATGGCTAGATGGAATGCCTGGCCCCAGGATGTTACGAAGACCTACATGGTGTACAGACTGAAGCTTAAGAGAGTTGGCCTAGCTGTTAGTTACCCATGATGGTTCGATGAAAGCTACTCGCGGACTGAGGACGAGAAATATATCTTTACTTCGGAGGTAGACCCTATTGACGTCATTAAACAGTTCAAATCGGTGCTGATGATTGACTCAGCGCATCAGCAGGTTTTGTGAATAACAAGTCCACGCTGAGGTAGCGCTTACAACCTGACTTGGCTGCCTCTAACTGCATCGAATATTACTTTTATTAAAATCTATGATTATTATAAAATAAATCCCTATAAATCAAATACGATACTGACAGTACTATCAAAATATGATTAAAAACTATGGGTTTGTATCAAGATCATTTGAAAAAATTGAGGTGTGTTTAGGGGAAGAGGGGAAGTTTTTTATTTTATTTTATTTTTTTGGCAGAAACCTTTCCACGTACGCACACAATAACTCACCGAGGTTTCATCGCAATCGGATGAATGGTATAGGAACGCATAGAAGAAGCTGAACAAACCAACCAACCAACAAAAAAACATTCATTTTTTATTTTTCAAGTATAATCTATGCTCGAAACTGCTGTCCAAGAGCATTACATCATACTTATAGTAACAGATATACTGCTATTACAGCATGTCGGTGACGAGAACTCATGAAGTTTTATTCGTCCTAAAAGCATCCAACGCGCATATCATGAGCAACAAGTCACAGCATGTCGGTGACGCTAACTCACAGATTTACCCCCATACTTCTTGCATGTATACGCACTGATAGACGCACGAGTTTCAGCATTTAGTGTGTGCTGGCTCCGAAACTCGACCTGTCGTACACGCGCTGTTCCGCCCGACCCTCTGGTCGGTCTGCACGTGCTCCCGTCTCGTCCCGCCCCCTGCGCGGGGTGGTTAGTTATTCAGTGTTTGTCTTCCTCCCCGACGCACACGTCACGGCACTCGAGGCGGCCGGGTTACGCCGGTTTCAATTAGCGGCCCTCATCGGCTGTCACAGGTGTTTACCAGACCACTGTGCGAGTCTGTCCCCGGCGGGCAACGCAAACTACTTGTCGAGCGTAGTCCGCTCCCCCTGCGGTGAAACTGCCGAGCGGATCACGGGGTTTTCAGTGAACACTTACGAGGGTTTTTAAAGGGTTCAGAGGCACAGATCAACCAGCCTCGGAAACCTGCCTTCAGATGGTCACAGGCGATGGCTGGGGACCTGTTAAAACATTCCACAACACGTAAATTACGTACACAAATAAAGACTCAATTAACTTGCCCTGCTTGATATACTGTATTATACATCACTTCAATGAATCTCTCGGTTCGTAGCATCACCGCGATCTGGTTGTTATTTTGGGTTAGTGTAACGAATGGTATCTTACACTAAATTGTAAAAAGTTCAAGGCAATGTGCATAACAAGGCGTATATTGTTGATGAGTAAAGGTATTGGTGTAAGAATCAATAGTAATGCATGGAAGGGAAAAGATGATCATGACCACAAGCTGGCACTCGATTACGGGCACAAGGGTGTAGGAAGATCCTCTTATTTAGGTAAGGGGGGTCAGCGATTGGAATAGATTTCCAAAAGAAATGATGAATAATTTGCCAAAAACGATGAAAGAATTAAAAATTTAAAATTGAAGAGGGCAAATGTAGGTGGGTGTAGGAAATGGGGAAAAGCTGTGAACGGAAATTGCCATCGGAACGTGCGCTCCATCGCAATTAAATTACGTAACTAACAAAAATAATACGTTTTTTCGGAAAAACAAAGTAAACAGCTCATTTATTGATATGACCGATTCCGTTAAATATTTTCGCGTAACAGTACAAAGAAACATGAAAAGAGTCTTGAAAATCAATTCAGTCGCAGGTAGAGATAATTCTAGGATGCTATTTGTAAGTGGAATCTTGAAAAATTATAATGCAAAAGTGAAGGAGGGAGCGTACAAAACTCTTGTGCGTCCACATTGGGACTACTGTTGTGCCGTTTGGGATCCGTTTCGTGTGGGATTGATTGACAGTATAGAGAAAGTACAGAGAAGAGCCGCTCGATTCATGACTGCTTACCACAGTCCTTATGGAAGCGTCACACGATTGATTCGTAGATTGGGATGGTATTCTCTGAAAGACGGACAATGTAGGTTTCGTTTGAACTTATTGGTAAACATGCGAACACCCATTTTCATATACGAGTAAGATGAAATACTTCTTCCTGCAACCTATTTAGGCAGCAAAGGTGCCGCATGGATGTTTATATGAATTCTTTCTTCCCTCGTCCCATTCTGGATTGTAATGCACAGTGGTGCAAAATAGTCTCTGCCACTCACAATTTGCAAAGTGTATATGTAGAATAAGCTCTTACAGAACTGCTGTAATTCTCTTTCTTCCACTAAATTGTATGTATATCCAACATTGTGACGTACATATAAGACCTATGTAAAACTACGTATAGAGGAGAATCGGATAATATGGAATACCACACTATCAGAAGTTGAGAAAAACGGATCTAATGATACTTTTTAGTCAACATCATCATCATCTTTGTCTGACTCAATAGCTTTCGCTTCTTTCTTTTTCGGCTATTCTTAAAACAAAACATAATTAAAGAATTAATTCAGAAATATTTACTTTCTCAATTGTTATTTTATTATTTTCAGTCAATATTAACAAAAATAGTGTTACCTACACTTATATTTGATTAAAAATGTATTTCAACTCAGTAATTATTTTTCAAGTTGTATGAAATACCACAGTTTTATGTCTGGTTTTGTGGAATACTAAGTATCTCATATTACCCGAATCGCCATCTTGGACAAAATAGGCTTGATGATATTATAAAAAAAGATGGCAGCCAGAAACGAGAACTGTACAACAAACCATCACTCTTTTAGTACAAATTATTCTAAGACTAGCGATCAACAAAATAAATCTAATATTTTTTATTTATTTTAGAAAACTTATCTGCAGAAATTCACGAAAGTGGAAAAACAAACTTTTTTTTTTAATGGCTTTTGGCTTCGAGGCCATACAGCCAACTCAAGTGTATTTTGAATCATCCAGTGTATTTCATTGCTTCACAGTGTATCATTTTTCCAAGTGGTTCTAGACACAACACGATGGACATGACATAGAGACAACACATACACTAAACACCCATGCCCTCGGCCAGACTCGAACCGGCGACCTTCGGCACGTGTAGCTAACACTCTAGCCCCTACGCTACCGAGGCCGGCAACAAAACTTTGTTGGCCAGCAAACAAAGTTCAGCTCCCAAATGACCGACCTTCATAACAAAGCATCATAGGAGTTTTGAGCAGCAGTTGATGGTACTTCCACTATACAGCAGCTTTCGGCAGTGGAGAAACCTCGGTATTCCATATTACCAGACTATTCCATATTACCGGAGTCTCCTCTAATTTTGTAACTGAAGTTCCACGAGCACGGTATTTTGTTTAGTTAAGGACAAATATTATCCGTGGCAGAGCGACTCAGCTGTGTGGTGAGGAAACAGGAAGTCGAATATAGACGAAATCTGGACAGCTGGGTCGGTGGACGTCCCCCGCTCGATAGAGAGAAGGATTCTCATTTACGAAGTAGTGAGTAGCAGTTGGTCTTGCACTGGGAGCAGGAGACGCACACATGTAGTGTGGTAAAGAAATAATTTAACATATTCTATAAACTTGAGTGATTGCATATAACTGTCAATTTCTGTCATGCGAAGTGAATAAAATGTATAAAAAGTGAAATATCTAATCAGTGGGAATTACCATCAGTAGAACAACATTTAAATCAGAGGGACATACTGGTACTATGTTGAAATCTATATTTTGCAATTGTTCGAGGCCGAATTGAATTGGCTCAAAAAGTGCGGCATACCAAGAGGGGGTAATAAACGGCGTATGGCATTGTTGGCCGGGAGACTGCGAGGTGTAGTTCGGCCGCCGGATGACAGATTTTCTATTTGCCACGCATGCGCTCTGTCGTGGCTACCCTAACCTAACCTGGTAATCCTACCAAGCATAGGGGACCTACAGTTTTACGTGGAATCCAAAACACGGAGCGTCCTAGCGTACTTCACATGAACAAATTACGAATGTTAACAACAAACAAACTCCTCACAACATGAACTGAAAAATAAGATTTCTGTGACTTATCCGTCTAGTGCAGCTTAGTGAAAAACTTCGTTTTTTGGCAGACACGTTTCTATTTATTCAGTCATCTTCGGTGCCAGTTTTTGTTTCCTATTTTTACATTGAAGTCTGGGGAAGTTCAATTTCAGTGATTTTTCTGTTGCTTTTATGTGTTCCGCACATATACTGTAGTGTCTTTCTATTCGCACAAACTTTCTTCATTTTTAAAAAACACACTATTGTTTACGCACTTTTCTGTTTGTGTAATCACTGTACGAACATTTGTTATTGTTTACATTACTGTGTTCAGAGATCTGGTGTTTATCGACAACTTTGGCTGTTTTAATGAAAATTTATGAAGTTTTCCATTCTCGAAATAATAATAGCTTTAATAAAATTTTACCAGGTTATTTCAGTCACGTTAGTGAGTCGCCGCTGAAGTTTCATTTCAGAAACATTACTTCATACGAAATGAATAAGTATATCTAAATAAGAAATGAAAATGTGAGGACTGCACATTTTTTTAAATGCTCTCTGTTGTCAATTGTCAACTAAATCCTATATCTCAATTCATTGAGCGAAAGTAGCAGTTTTAAACTACAAGACAGCATAAAAAATGAATGAAAATTTAGTTGTGGCTGTTCAATAGAAACACTTGATTAATAACTTTCAAACATAACAATTCACACTTATTTTGAAGACAAAACTTGTAAAATCACAAATGTTGTGCTATTTACTATTCAACGTGATATTAAGCGATTAAAAGCTAAGTTCATTAGCTGTCAAATCAGCTTGATTTGTAATTAAAAAAAAAAGAAACTTTGTTTGCGGAAGGTTTGCCCCTTGCTCGCACACAACTTAAACCTGTGTAGGGTTTCATTTAGTGACTACGCACAAAGCCAAGCAGTCCCCCGCCTGTGTTGTGTCAAATCCCCACATGATGCATACCACTAAAAAATATTTTCAAAACTTGTATTACCTCCGTTGTTCGGAGAGGTTGGGGGGGGGGGGGTATACCACCACGTAGAAATTTTATCGGAAATATGAATAATAATTTTCTAATTTGGTTAATTGGTGAACAAGAACCTTAAATGCTGCAAGAATTTAAGTTACACAAAAATATTCAATTTATTCTGTCCTCTGGCTTATACAAGGCCGGGCACATTTAACGTTAAGTTACACAATATATTCAAAGAAAATAAACAAGTAATACACGGCGTTTACAATTTGCCGGATAAATGCAAACATAAGCAGATTTTAAATATTTCAAAGCTTTTGCAAAGTTAATATACAATAAAGTGGCGTCGCAGGCCAACAAATTAAAGTTAACATTTACAAATAATCCCAGGGGCGCCATTTTAAATGAAAAGCATCATTTGAATTAATTATAATGAGCAAGATGCTTAAAAAGTTCGAAGTTAATGAACATGGAAAGTTGGTTAGCTCAGTAAATCGTGATGAGAGCGGAGAATCTAATCTCGGAAGTCGCTTACGGGTTACCAAGCCTCGTTAAAACCCTATGGAAACATTGACCTTCGCGTTGGTACTTTACCGTGGCCGCATCTGCTTGACGAAGTTTGACATGCTGTGTCAGAGTTGGATGCAAATTCACGGAACCATCCGCGCTAGTGTATCTGCTGATGGCCTCTATCAGGTGAGACACTCTGTTTTCAGCAGCATCTGAGCCAGAAAGCCTCTAGCTCCAACCGCGGACCAACAGCTAGGAGAGTGTGTCGGGTAACACTTCTACACTTCAGCTCGTCTGAACCGCAAGTCCTCTCTCATGGCGTCTTCTTCTCCCGCCACGGAGAGCCAGCTTCCCTCTCTCCGTACATGCAAAAGAAGCCTTTGATTAACAAATGTAGACCCTGTAGCCATGCACGATTGGTGAAACGACGTAGCCCACAATCACGTGTTTCGTACCGTAGCTAGCATTCGTTGCTCGTTTCGCGCAGATTTTCCTTGACCTTGCACCCCTCAACGGAGATCTTGGACCGTCACCCTCACAACCTAACGGCATTTAAGCGTCCTTCACTGCCTGGTCCATTGTGTGCAGGGCGCCTGGTTGTCGCCAAGCGCTCGGAACTGTCCGGCTGTTCGAACGCTTAAAACTGCAGTTCCAACATTCTCCACATTTAATACTTTCTTAAAAGCAATTTTGCAATTAAAATTTTGCCGCCCAGGCTTAATACATAATTATTTACCTATCAATTAGCCCTACAATTTACATTTTAAATAAACAAATATAATAACATCTGAATATTAATTATGACTATATTAATATTCATTGTGGGATGACTTTGTCATACTACAAACTGAATAACTAGTTATAGAAAAACGTTCTGAAAGTTCACATTTTGAAATATTTAACGACAGATATAATACTGTACGGAAAATTATTGACAAACCAGTTGCGGGGCTATACTACCCCCATGATAAGCCATATTGTCTTGATCTAAAACAACTACAAATGACTGAACTCATATACTTAGTTTTATGAAACTAAAATATTTTAAATAGAAGAAACAATTAAAGAAAAAATATATGTCACCTACTTCACTGCTTTCAAGCGCTGACAACGTCATCACCGGGTTGAAGTCAAAACACTGTACCATACTCCTTGCAGGACATGTGCGAACAGTCTCCGAGCGTGGTGGGTGAATGGTAACGCTCTGACCTCGCATTTAAGAGGATATGGGTTCAAATCTTCGTCCCGTCATCCAGATTTCGGTTATCCATGGTTTTCCCGTCAAAAAGGCCCCCAGTCCTCTAAATTCTCGCGGTTGACGTGGTGAAAAACCAAAATAATAATAATTTCATGGTACGCGGAGTCAAAGGATTAAATGAAAACTGTCAGATTCAACACATTTTCCCAAGGGCGACAGATACACCCGAGCAGAAACGTTTTACTGTACCCATGTGCGGACACCAAGAAACGCACAAAGCAAGGGTGACTCCATTTTTCCGCTCATTCTCTATCCACATGAGCTGCTATGCCGAAACAAAGATATGGTTTGTCACATGGAAGCGTACATAAACTACGTGGATCGGTCTGGGGGGAGGGCTGTGTAGAAAGTTACGTTGGGTTACGTGTTTTTTTGTGGGGTGGGGAGGGGGGGGGGTCTTCCGAGCCAAGCCACGCAGTTTTTCATTCATATTATTTGTCACAATTAAAATAAGATACAGAACACACAACAGCATGTCAATATTTATTTCCGTCATTTAATTATCTCCGTATGATAGTTTGACAATAGAAAATACTAAATGTCTTCTGCAATCAATAGAGAATAAAGTTACGTGCAACGAGGGGGTGGAAGGGCCTCCCCTTCTTCTAGAGGCAAAAGCCATGTCAGGCTACGTGGGGGGGGGGGGGGGGTTCACAGAAGATGAAAACGGAGAAACCTACACGTATTTTATCCGGTGAGGATACTATCATAGTTTAAACCCAGGCAGAATAGAAATGCGTGACAAACCCGAACTTATCAGCCGAACAATCCTTCGAGCTAAGTTTGGACTAATAGTTCCAAACGCATTTGGTTTACATCTGCAATAAGAACCGCGGAAGCGTGACTGTTATAATTTACGTATCTAGATGAGATGTGGTAACGAAAATAATCTCTGAAATTCGAGAAACAGAAAATCACATATATTTGCATTCTCTAATCCACGTTACTGACATAAAGATTTCAGTCCTTCATAATGTTCCTTAAATTCCAGGTCGTTAAGAAGGTTATGAATTCATTCCTTGGCTCCAGCTCTCTCTCAGCTCTAATTTCAGAAGAATACTAATGTCCCTTGAGTTCATTGATCTGAAACGAAATGCTGAAAATCATTCTCTTTTAGGCTACTCATTCTTTCTCACACTCCCGATAGAGTTCAGGAGAATGTTATATAACCGAACATTATGATGTTTCTGGACGAAAACTTATTGCTTATAGCGAACCAGCATGGATTTCGGAAGAACAGATCGTGTGAAATACAGCTGGACTTATTTTTCACATGACGCAATGAAAACTATTGGTGCATGATCGCAAGTTGATGCAATACTTTTGGTCGACTCTGTACCAAACAAAGGATTATTAACGAAGTAAACAGTATATTCGATCAGATTTGTGAACGGATACGAGATTTTCCAACTGGTCCGTCACAGTACGTATGTCGTCGTACGTGGAGATGTCTCGTCTAATGTAAATGCTTCTTCGGGCGGTCCTCAAGGAAATGTAATTTGATCTCTTATATCTAAATTTTTGTAAACGATCTAGAAGACAACGTTAATAACATATTGACATTGTTCGCTGAAGGGATATGGGTGACTGCACAAAAATTCAGTCATCTCGTCGTTATTTCGGCATGATGTGATTAAAGGCAATTAGCAATAAATTGCAAAAAGTGCAAGTTAATGTGCATAACTAACTAAAACGTTCAGTACAAAATAAACAGTTCAGTTATTGACATGATTATAAATGTAAATTTAAAAGCAATCAAACGTTTGGCGTTTCTTTCATATTGAACGCTATAAATCAATCATGAACTAATGATGTTGATTAGTTTGTTCAGCAGTGTTTTAGTAATTTACAGTGTTAGATTTCAATACGAGTAAAAAGCTGGTTCATAAACATAATTGTCGTAAGAGTGCAGTGATAGTACAAAATCCAAATTTAGGATTACCAGTTTAATCATAAATTTAACAAATTTTATTTTCAATGGCTTCAATTATCAGGTGGAAAAATCAGACAGAAAGCAAGAAAATAAATAATAATAACCAACCTTCCTCATAGAATAAGCTAATTTTTTTTATAAAGGTTCTATCCATAGTTTAAACTGCGAGAATCAAAAGTAATTTTACTCTTTTAATTTCACAGTTTCCTTGTGTAACATAGATTGCGTTGATAACTAGAAAATACCGCATTCAAATTCCCAGTTACGGAAATAAAGATTATTGGAATATTTGCTGAATATCCTACAACAGTTTTATTTCGCTGTGATTATATCAAAATATATTTTTTCTCTCCCTGCCCTCATACCTAACATACCCACACGCTTATGCCTAAAATTGAGTCCCGTCTTGTGATTATAATGTCTTCCCTTCTATGCAATACTCCTAATTCTACTACTAATATCATCCCAAGCCTAATCACCAACTTAAGCGACGTACAGTCCCACCCACCCCTCTTCCTATCTTCCAATGTTACCCAAGTAAACTTTTTTCTCATGTCAGTTGCTGATTGTGTTCAACGGTAATTTCCACATAAAAATGCACCCGTCTCTCCCTTATACCAGCGCCAACTCTTCCATTTTATACCCAAACTGCGGGTCCTATTCTACACCAACACACTCATTCAATGGTATGTCCAAGGCTTTGTAACCCAATTCTCTTCTACATCCCGTCACCACGGATTTTGAAATCTTTTCGTACCACCCGCCCAATTAAGTTTACTACCAAATGTTATTCCAAGATATAAGGTCTTCAATGTAACGTTCTGACCTCATTACCTGATTTAAAATTATAATTAATTTTATTATTTTATTTTATTATCATGAAAGGTAGAACTTGCGTGAATACTTTATATGAGAAATCACAAATGGTTTTATTTCAATTACTGACATGACATATATAACAAAATTAGTTAAAATTAATCAGTTGTCCTTTTTGCGGGCGCCAGGGTATTTTATATAAAATACACAAATTTAAACAGTAAACAAATTCATCATTTTGACTTCACTTCTGAAAGAAATGTTTGCTCCGGGCTATGAGAATTCTTATCTGCAGGGTCATAGCTGGGCAATGCTATGAACTTGAAAATGTAGCTAGCACAGTGTCCTTCATTGGCGATGTATAATTACCAAATTTACATGTCTGCCGCTACATTGGATGACGGTCTGCTCTGCTATGGACCAGCGTAGCACAGTTCCTCATATGTCGTCCTTTGCCTGAGCTCATTTGCCCAAACAAAATAGCGGGTGTCCGGATCCAGGCAGCAGCAACAGTCCCACTAACGAATAGACAGTGCAGAAGTCACATCGTCCGCACGTGCTTGCCGGCCAGCACCGAATGTTCCTCCGTGCCACATGAAAACAGACATTTCCGCAGATCACCCTGTTTATCTACCTGGCTAGCACAATACTCCCCTCTCTCAAGGACAGCCCCTCGCGCAGCATCGCAAAAACACTCAACTCGCCCGCCAGTTCTAGGAACCGGGCCCGCTGGCATTCCTGACCAGCCGCTTTCAACCTGTCTACAGCACCTATATGGCTACTAAAATATTCCACTTTTCATGAACAAACCTGACGTTTATTTATTATTATTTTTTAACTGCTATACGTCTC
>CM061920.1:323994200-324018628 GCA_031002005.1 Vandiemenella viatica | reverse complement strand
TATTGTATTAGGTACTGAAAGCTGGTTAAAACCGGATATAAGTTCAGAATTTTTTTTTAACCATAGCATGAATGTTTTCCGTAAGGATAGGTTACATTCAAATGGAGGTGGTGTATTTATAGCTGTTCGTAAACACCTGTCGTGTAACGAAATAAATAGGTATTGATACGGTCTGTGAAATCCTATGGATTAGACTAAAAGTAGGTAGGACAAAACTTGTAATAGGGTCTTTCTATCGTCCACCAGATGCAGATGTAGGTGTTGCTGAGGCCTTAAGAAATAACGTAAGAAATATAGCTCGTCAATTTCCGGATCATGGAATAATACTAGGAGGCGACTTCAACTTGCCGTATATTGACTGGAGTAATTACGCCCACGTTACTGGTGGCAGGGATAAAATATCCTGTGAGATTATTCTTGACCTTTTCTCAGATCTTAATCTTGAGCAGCTCGTCACTGAACCAACGCGGTGCGTCAACGATAACGAAAACATTTTAGATATTCTCGTTACAAATAGGCCTGAATTATTTACGGACATTTCTACCACCACGGGAATAAGTGATCATAAAGCTGTAATTGCTACAATAAAATTAACAGTCGAGCGCAAAAAGAAAAAAGAAAAGGTCGTTTACATGTTCGAAAAGGCCCCAAAGGAGAGTTTAAGAACGTTTTTCAGGGATAAATACATTACCTTTATAGAAGGAATTGGCTCGGTTGAAGAAATGTGGCTTCGATTCATAAATATAGTCAGGGAAGGTATGGACTTACATATACCGAAAAGGACAATCAGGGACGGGAAAGATCCCCCGTGGTATACTCGTGAAGTTAAAAGGTTACTTAAGAAGCAAAGGAAGATTCATGCACGCTCAAGAAGGACGATGTATAGCAGTGATTTAGAAAAGCTAACTGAGACAAGAGGACAGGTCAAGAATGCGATGCGCGAGGCTTTTAATGACTTTCGATGCAACTCACTTTCCAAGAGCCTCATTGAGAATCCAAAGAAATTTTGGTCGTATGTAAAAAAAAAAATAAGTGGTTGTGACAACAATATGCCAGTTCTACTACAAGATGGTCGGGAAGTTGATGACAGCCGCGACAAGGCTACCGTATTTAACGCCGAATTTAAAAATTCCTTCACTGACGAAAACATGGAAAACATTCCCGTTTTTTCCACGGTGCGGCGTGTTGAATTTGAGATGGATCCAGTACAAATTGATAGTGTAGGTATCATAAAGCAATTAAAGCTCCTGAAGTGGGGGAAAGCGCCGGGTCCCGATGGTATACCAGTAAGAGTATTTTCGGAATACGCGGAAGAAATAGAACCATTTCTGTCAGATATATTTCGTAAATCTTTAGAGGAAAGAAAAGTACCTTCTGACTGGAAAATTGCGCAGGTGATTCCCGTTTTCAAGAAAGGAGATCGGAGAGATCCTCGGAATTATCGACCGATATCGCTAACATCTGTTTGCAGTAGAATTCTGGAGCATGCCATATGCTCTAACGTTATGAAGTTTCTAGATGAAAACGAGCTACTTACAGCATACCAACACGGATTTCGGAAGAACCGATCATGTGAAACCCAACTGGCTCTATTTTCGCATGATGTAATGAAAGTTATTGATGCAGGATCACAAGTTGATGCTATTTTCTTGGATTTTCAGAAAGCTTTTGACACTGTACCACACAACCGACTCTTAGCGAAGATCCGAGCGTACGGTATATCTGATCCGATTTGCGAATGGATACGCGATTTTCTAACTGGTCGGTCACAGTATGTCGTTGTAGACGGGGAAGCCTCTTCTAAACTAGATGTTACTTCGGGCGTTCCTCAAGGAAGTGTAATAGGACCACTTCTTTTCTTAATTTCTATAAACGATTTCGGTGACAACGTTAATTGCAGGATGCGATTTTTTGCTGATGATGCACTTATTTATAGGGAAGTGAGGTGCTCCGACAATTGCTTAGAAATTTAGCGCGATCTGGATGTTATTTCGGAATGGTGCCGTAAATGGCAGCTTACACTTCACTGTAAAAAGTGCAAGGCAATGCACATAAATAATAAAAAGACCCCGCTTGCTCAGGAGTACAAAGTTAACAATTCAGTTGTTGACACTGTGGATTCCCTGAAGTATCTAGGCGTAACAATACAAAGCAACATGAAATGGGACTTGCACATAACTTCCGTTGTAGGCAAAGCTAATTCCAAACTACGATTCATAGGACGTATTATGAGAAATTGTAATGCTCATACAAAGGAAATAGCGTACAAAACACTAGTGCGTCCGCATTTGGAATACTGTTGTGGAATTTGGGATCCGTATCGCATGGGATTGATTGACACATTAGAGAAAGTACAGAGAAGAGCCGCTCGATTCGTGACTGCTAGTTACAGTCCTTACGTAAGTGTCACAGAGCTGATTCGTGGGTTGGGCTGGGATTGTTTGGCGGACAGACGACGTCGTTTTCGTTTGAATTTGCTGGATAATATGCGAAAATATTTAAGTTATGACTGCAGCGAAATACTTCTACCGCCAACCTATTTAGGTCGCAATGACAGGAGGGATAAGATTAGAGAAATAAGATGCCGTACCGATTCATTTATGTATTCCTTCTTTCCTCGATCTGTTCGGGATTGGAATGCGCAGAATTAGGATTGGTGCTTAGCACCCACTGCCACCCACAGTATTTGTGATTCGCAGAGTATAGATGTAGATGTATCACATCGAAAAAACATCGATGTATTTTCCGGATGAACATCCCTAGTCCATACAATCTTAGTGTGATCCTCTCAAGATTTACCTGTTACAAATTTACAGGTATTTATTGACAAATATGAAGTTTTTTTTTTTTTTTTTACCATTTCATTCCTCCCAGCAGAAGGCTGGGAGGCGGGCTGCTGGAGAGTAATAGGAGACTCTTTTCAGCCAATCTACTACTACGGGGAGGGAAGGGGGATGGAAGGTCGGCCGTGGCCTTGTAGGGAACCATCCCAGCATTCGCCTAAGTGTCTGAGGGAAACCACGGAAAACCTCAGACAGGATGGCCGAACCGAGTTTAACCCCGGTCCTCCCGAATGATAAGTAGGAGGCCAATATTGGCCTCCTCCCATCTCGGTGAAATATGAAGTCTATTCGAGTTTTTTATAAAGTTTGTTGCATACACTCCGACTGCGAGAAACCAGTTCAATTTCGCTAAGAGCTCGATTCGTGCAAAAACTATGGATTTTGAATGGATTTTAAACATTGTGGAGGCCACGTTCCGAGTCTAAACTGGGGTGTATTTTATGGTGACGCGGAATTGGAAGGTGAAAAATAAAGAAAAACCTGTCTGTTTGTCTATCGGTTTATTTCGTTGAAGCCGATTCACGCAAAAACTACTGATCGGATTTTGATGGGATTTCGGAAAATATGCCGCCTATATACATATGAGTACAATGGGGTATGTTTCATTTCTTCAATGGTAAGCTACTTCCCTCGGTAGAAATCTTTGTTGGATACTTACATTGTATTATTCGGAATTAATTTTGATATTCATCATCAGTCGTTTAACTCTTCAGTATACCAGAGAACAAAGTAAAAATATAACCACATTTTACTTCTTACACCGACATGTCTAATAAAACGTTCCTCAATATTGTAAACATTTGTCGTTTACAGAAATTAAAATTTAATTGTAATATTTTCAAATGTTTTTAACTTGTTCAGGTTTACAATCCCCTGAATTTCTTTAATTGTACTGTTAAATCTCTGTCTTAATACTTTTGTAACTCTTCTTGAATCGCTAACTTTTAACGTACACAGACCGCTGTGCGGCCACAATTTTACTGTTAAATTGCTCTTACAATTTTTTGTTCTTGATACTATGTAAATTACTGTCTCCTTTATATGCTCCAATTTCCACGATGTGAACTTGCAATACGAACGGCTTATATGTGTACATGTATGTATAAGTTACGATCAAAGACCGAAAACACTCTTTGAGCGGGGAGGAAAAAACCGAACACAACTCGTTCTGGTTTCTTGAAAACTGCCAGGACACATTATTGGCGTTATGGCAAGTACCAGAGCGCGTTGTGGCTAACTTAAAAAGGCCTCAACGTGAAATTCGCGTCTAGTCCAGGTCCCATTCTCAACACATGAAGATTCACATTTTTAAAAAAAGACACTTGTAAATCGACGGTTAGGAAGAATCATTTCTATCAAATGCACTCTCGACCGATTCGTCGTGAACACAAAGAGTTAGGTACTGATAAGCCACAACGCGTTGTGATAGTTTTTTTTTTTTCGCTCAATGAGCGTTTCGGTCTGTGAGCGTAACATATATAAAGGAGCAAAACATCTACATCTATACTCTGCAAATCACAAATACTGTGGGTGGCAGAGGGTGCTAAGCACCAATTCTAATTCTGTGCATTCCAATCCCGAACAGAACGAGGAAAGAAGGAATACATAAATGAATCAGTACGGCATCTTATTTCTCGAATCTTATCCCTCCTGTCATTGCGACCTAAATAGGTTGGCGGAAGAAGTATTTCGTTGTACTCGTAAATTAAAGATTTTCGCATATTATCCAGCAAATTCAAACGAAAACGACGTCGTCTGTCCGCCAAACAATCCCAGCCCAACCCACGAATCAGCTCTGTGACACTTACGTAAGGACTGTAACTTGCAGTCACGAATCGAGCGGCTCTCCTCTGTACTTTCTCTAATGTGTCAATCAATCCCTTGCGATACGGATCCCAAATTCCACAACAGTATTCCAAATGCGGACGCACTAGTGTTTTGTACGCTATTTCCTTTGTATTAGCATTACAGCTCCTCAAAATACGACCTATGAATCGTAGTTTAGAATTAGCTTTGCCTACGACGGAAGTTATGTGCAAGTCCCATTTCATGTTGCTTTGTACTGTTACGCCTAGATACTTCAGGGAATCCACAGTGTCAACAACTGAATTGTTAACTTTGTACTCCTGAGCAAATGGGGGTCTTTAATTACTTATGTGCATTGCCTTGTACTTTTTGCAGTTAAGTGTAAGCTGCCATTTACGGCACCATTCCGAAATAACATCCAGATCGCGCTGAATTTCTAAGCAATCGTCGGAGCACCTCACTTCCCTGTAAATAAGTGCATCATCAGCAAAAAATCGCATCCTGCAATTAACGTTGTCACCGAGATCGTTTATAGAAATTAAGAAAAGAAGTGGTCCTATTACACTTCCTTGAGGAAAGCCCGAAGTAATATCTAGCTTAGAAGAGGCTTCCCCGTCAACAACGACATACTGTGACTGACTAGTTAGAAAATCGCGTATCCATTCGCAAATCTGATCAGATATAACGTACGCTCGAAGACCAAGTGTAATGTACGTCTATTGCATAGCCAACAGGTCAAGTGTCAATAAATAATTGTTTAAAAAAAACCTCATTTCTGACAGTGAGACAGTGACACCATTGGCTTTCTTACTGTTTTTGCGTTGTTTGCAAATTAGGTCAAATTTTCGGTGGGTCTACACTTCGGTAGAAGACGTGACTTCATCTCATAACTCTTTGAAAAATAAAACGAATGTGTTTGTTGAAGTATGTTGTGACGAAAGGAAACAATTGTATTTTGTCTGCCTTAAACTACCGTCGTTAAGAAATATCTTGTTTTTGTTTGATGACTTTCTTATCCTATTTTTATTTTCTGCTTTTGCTAGTAATTAATAGATATTTAGTAAATATTTCCGCAATAGAGTGCATTGTCGCAATCGAAGAGCTACGACTGCCTGAGGTCTGCGTAAGTCCACATTGTTTAACTTGAATATTACTACTGGCTAATCTGATTGGCTAAGAGCATTCTGGAACCTTCCTCACTGAGTAAAAAGTAAATTCTTGTGACCTTGATGACCTGATGACAGTGTTTCTTAGTGGCTGCGCAGTCTGCCACCATCATAGCCGCCTAGCGTAATCTTTTTTTTTTTTTTTTGTCTGCTTAACGTCTCTCTAACAGCGAGGTCTTTAGAGACGGGAAAGGATGGGGGGCAAGGAATGGGAAGGAATTCGGCCATGGCCCTTTGAAGGAAGCATCCCGGCATTTGCCTGGAGTGATTTGGGAAACCATGGAAAACCCAAATCTGGATGCCCGGACGGTGATTCGAACTAGCGTAACCGTGTAATCCAAGAGAGTGCAGGGGACCCACAGTTTAATCTCGAATACGAAGCACGGAAGCTATTTGACGTACTTCAAATTATACTCCAAACTGTGTCATAGTTGAAGTGCGTATGGAAATGCCCGCCGAGGCAGAGATTCAAACCAGGGACCTTCGATCTCCAGTCAAACACCTTAACCACGGAGCCATTAGGCCACTATCTCACTGATTAACTTTAGGCCACTCGTTACATCACCCGGTGAGTGTTCAGTCAGTCTGTAGTCTTTTTTCTCCTCTGTGATTTCATTCATACATCATAAAAATTCAGCGATAATTTGTGTTCGGGCGTATTTGCTTTTATCTGCAAAGATTCGAATATTTTAGACTCTTTGCAAGTGTTTTTTGATCGAATCTAAATTGGAAAATTAAAACACATTTTAACTTAATTTCCAAAAGTCTCATCAATCAGTTCTTATAATTAATTGAACACTGTGCTCATAAAACATTATCGTGAAACAATTAATTTGTTGCAGTATTTTCAAATACTATATAGGAGGTGTAAATTCATTTCATATGCGTCATTAAGCAATACTAAAAAAATAAAAAAGCTTCAATGTGAAAGTTACACAGACTTTAGATAGATACGTCTTTTGTTTGAGTGTTGCTCAGTATAGTTTTTTATTATTATTTTTCTACATAATAAGGTCGAGTATGAAGCATAGGTTGTGGAATAAATTAAAGTATAACATGTTAACAATAGAAAAAATCAGATATTAATTTACACGTTGTTATATTTATTTTGTAAGTTATCTGTATGATTCTGAGCATTATTCGATTACTTGTTGTCTGGTTTACTGACTGAAAATGATGTAGTGACTTCACTTTACTGAACTTTGAATTCATCCAGAAATATTTGAATTTTTGTCTGGTGTCTTGTTGTGATCTCAGTCAGCCTAAGTCAAATTTAACTACAGAGAATCTTCCAGGAAAAAGCTAAAATTAAAATCGCAGCTTAAAATCATTACAACTTGTAGATCGTTCAGCCCTATTTGTGTTGAACTTGCTGCAATAAATGGTAATAGGGATAAAATTAACAATATGCCAAATTTTTGTGTCAACATTTATTTCAGTCGATATTAGCAGATATATATATACGATATATATATATATATATATATAAAACATCAATAGCCAAAAGTGATAACTTCACGGATTAGTTTCTACCGGAACGCCTAACTCAACTGGGGGAAGCATGTCGTTTCTTCTTAAACTGGTATTGTAGATCCTCCACCAAATAATTAAGACAAAATGACGGAAGTTATCACATGTCGACGAAAAGCACACTGTTCCTCTTCAAACATAGGATAGAAGAGTTGCTGTAAAAAAGTTATAAAATTTTCTCGACTAAGAAATTAACATCACAACTTATAATACAGTAGAGTACAGTGCCCAAAGGTGACGAAATTTCGTAACAGTTTGGTAAAACTGCCGGAAAGCCTACACCATTTAGTTGATTGCACTAGGCTTGGGAGAGAGATGGAGAACCTTGCTGGAAATGACGTAACTACAGATTTGCATAAGCCTCAGACAGATTTTTATACAATTTCGTTTTTTATAGTCCTTCAGCGTGAACATTATTAGAAAGAAAGAGGCAGTATAATGATTAAAAATCAAAGTCTCATTTAGAATACTGGAATACTCTTTACTCGAGAAAGTAATTTCACGGGATGATTACATACAATTTTTGGGTACTAGGGAATTAAAACAGTAATAAGAGTCAGTAGTAATTACGTTCGGCTCCAGAAGAGTAAATTGATTACATATTTCCATCAGTAATAAATAAGTTTTTAGGCAGCTCAATGCACGATCCAAGCTGCATCCAAGCTTTACTGCGTTGTTGGATGTTGGTTTTAACGAAGAAACGGAAACTGGTTTTCACTGAACTATCACAATCCACACGGAAAATGTTTCTCTTCGACCTACAGCTCTGAGTATACTAAGGTTCATTCAGCAGGACCAGAACGCAGTGTGCAAACTTGCTCGTTCGAGTCCAGACATTGAAACATGACCGAATAGAAAAATGTGCGGAAATTGCCATCGAAGCGTGGGCTGAAATCTAACAGACTAGCTCTCTGCAATTCCTTCAATTTGCAGTCGAAGGAACTGACCTCCCAAGAATGTTACTACCTGTCAATTTATGGTTGAATGTAAAAGGTTGGTAGTACCTGATGAGGCCCTGCCAAGAAACCGGTTTCCGTCTGTCACGACAGCTAATATTCCGTTACCATGTGGTGCAACACAAAAAAAAGTAAATCTCGGTGTGCTCTCGATAAAATTCGGTTCCACTGTCCAACGCAATAAATTTAAATAAAAAATTAAAACAAGTTAAAAAATTAGCATATTAAAAAAGAGCGTTCCTTACTTAGGGTTCATGCATAGAGTAACTGAAACTTCTGGATAATAAGTAAGATGAAGCTCTTAACTCCATTTCTTCGATTTTCTAGCCGAAACGCGGAATCGTTTCTAAATTTCAGTAAGCTCTATCTCTGATGTCATCTACAATGCAAGACGCGCTAATTCGGTTAAGAACTTAAAAACCACATCAGTAATCAACAATGCTAAATTATTCATTCGCTCTTACATCGTTGTCTCACGCCTAAAAGATCAGTGTTGTTGATTTTAAACATTTTATCCTAGTTGTCTTTCTGAAACTTCTCTTTACTCTTTTCAATTACACATTATAGTATGAGCAAGTACTTTGAAACTACGGATGTAACGGATATCCGCATCCCCAAGTGCGGAACTTTCGCATGAAATCCTACATCCGCTTTCGCATCCGCAATTTTTAATGCGGGTGTATAACGGATGTTTTGTTTACATTGTAATATATATTATTCTTTCCTTTTTATATGAGATTCTGCCCATCGTCCCTTAGCTAACAACAAAGTGGTTGTTTTATTCTAACGATCTTGCAATAAACTTAACAATGAACTGAACGATATTATAAGGATCTTTTTTGGTTGCCTAGGAGTCTAAAAATATCCAACACGTCCTACAAATAGTCCTGTAACTCCTTTCACGGCCCATCAAGAGTTCTTTATCAAAAATCGGATCGCCATAGGTCCTACAAGTTGTACTGTGAATGCGCCACTAGAGTTTTGGGAACGCGGGTGGCGAGCACGGAACCGAACATGGTGGGTGAGCGTGAACGCTCTCGCCTCGCATTGGGGAGGACGCGGGTTCGAATCCCCATCCGGGCATCCAAATTTTGGTTTTCCATGGTTTCTCCATATCATTCCAGACGAATGTTTCCTTTAAAAGACCAGGGCCGAATTCCTTCCAGTTCCTAGCCCCAAACCTTTCACGTTTTTGCTGTTGAAAGATGAGGCAAAAATAAATCAATCTGGCAGTATTATATGGAAGTAGACTTTACTTATGAATTACACTTATTTTAATTTTAACTTTATTTTGGATAAAATATTAAAATCAAATAATTATAAATTTATATTTCCACCTCCGCATCCGCTTCCGCAAAACACCCGCTTTCGCGGATGTCAAGCAATTAACACCCGCTTCCGCAAAGATGACATCCGTTTCAACCCTATTTGAAACGAAAGTTGATACGACAATGATTTATATCTATTCATTCACTTTCTAAGAAACCCGTATTAGGTTCGGTATAGTTATCTCAAAAACTGGTGTACACAAGGGACGGAATGCTTTTTCTTTTCATCTTATCCGTAGTCCGTAATAATCAAAGTATCGTTTTATTGACTCCTGATGGATGAAAGCAACATGATGAACTTTTGTAGATGCTGATCTTTATGATCGACAGTCAGTTTGAAATAAGAATCAACAGTATTCTATGCAAACACCTTCTGAAGTTTTGAGCCACAAGAAACGTTTTACAGTTTGACGCCTAAAGTTATCCATACTAAGCAATGCCTATCTATTTAACCTTCAACCTTCAGATGATCCTGTGGCAGAATTCATCAAAGGTAATTCATTACAGAAAATCATGCGTATCTTGTTACGATATATAGTGTCATCGCTCGATAATAAGAAGCAGCTGATCCTTAAAACAAAACCACTTCACTGCTTGAAGCCGTGGTCGTAAACAGGTTCTGAGCCACTGAATCCACATACGTAATACTCCGGTTATTTGTTAGCAAAACCGATTCGCGTACCTACGCATCATCTAATATGTCGATTTCAGTTTTCCAGTACAACGAAGGTAACACGCCCAGACATTTGGTTCCACTTCAGATCAAGGAATCAGTAGATTTCTCCACCCACTCCGAATAAGTTCCGATGGAATTTGAACCCACGATACGAGATTTTGAATGGTTTGTTGTCTACTATGGACTATGCAGCATTATATAGTTTGAAACAATCCGAATTCGCGAAGAGGAAAATTCGAATTTGGGGCGGTTGTCAATTCGAGCTGACCAAGAATCTGGGTAGATAACCGTATCACCTTGTTATGCCTGAAATATGTTGATAGTCTATTACTTGAACTGGAGTAAATACAACAACATTAAATATTTGCGATAGTGACTAATGAAACAGAAACAATATGACCTATAGTAATTTAGATTTCTACATTCTCTGGAGTCCATAGTAACTAAGAAAACGAAGAAGATATAAGACAGTATTTCTGACCGTCCCACAAAACACAACCGGCCATTTGACAGTAACATTAATTCTTTTATTTACTGCGACTTACTTGATGATAATGGGGAAATAAAAACTAAGGTGTCGAAGTTGTCTGTTCAGATTAAGGCAACGTTGTAGTCAGCCATAAATGACTGTAAGCTAGAACTTCAGGATCGATGAAGAAAAAGAAGGAACTGCAGTGCAAGGCTGAGCTTTGTTCAAATGTTCAACGGAGGAACAATACATTTGCCAGTAATGTTTCGCAATTGTCAGTTCAATAAACATTTATCTGATTGCTGTCAATATACTGGAAGATATTTTCACTCGCAGCTGACAACAATTCTCAGGCGTTGAGCGAAGATTACACACATTGACCTTTAACCTTTTCGTCTGAGCTGCGAGTTGTTCAGTAATTACCTTAAGATTGGGCGAATAATAAAATTACTATCTTTTTGTTAGTGTCGAAGTTGGAGCAAAGCTAATGATTCGATAGACCACATTATGATAAGACATCATGCAGTCAACCACTACCAAGTTAATGCTGGAACTTTAGGTAGGAGGAGTTTAAAAATAATGATGAATTTTATACGAAACTTTAATTCGAGATTATAGAGTGTACCTGTAATGTTTCGTTTAGTATAACTTGCATAAACTGGAAAATATCCTCTGTCGTAGCGTTGAACAATTTGTAAATGTTATGCTGAGACTGGACACAAAGTAACCGTTAAGCTCTTCGTATGCGATTGCCTCACCTGACCAGTGGCTGCTGTGACCGCTCCTCGATGTCGATGAGAGGTGTCGCGGTCCCACTGCTGCACCTAACCTAAAGCACTCACTGCCGCCTCACCTCCGCGCACCGAGATGTATCCCGTCAAGCACAAGGCGCACTGGGCCTGCGGAGGCCAGGTGCGTCCAACGGGACCGCATTCCCCAGGCAGCGGACAGGTACGCCGCCCAGAGACATCTAGCGGCCCCGCCGAGAACCACCTTCCCCGGCCCTCAACTGCGCCTTCAGTAGTAAGACCACGACTGAGTTGGTCGGAACAGGTAGTTAGCTAACGTCCATAAACCACGTAGCTCTATTTTGGCCTCTTGTGAAATCCCTCTCAACCCCCCTCCCCCCCACGTAACCTGACATGGCTTTTGCCTCTACTCCCCTCCCCCACCCCCCACGTAGCACGTAGCTTTTTTCCCCTCTGATTTCAGAAGATATTTTGTACTGTTTTCTCCTGTCAGACAACTGTAAATTACATACAGAGATAATTAAATGAAGGAAATAAGTATTCACATGTTCTTGTGTGTTCTGTACTTCATTTTAACAGTGAAAAATGATGTGAATGGAAAGCTATGGCGCCTGACTCAATAATGTGCCCCCCCCCTCCCATGTAGCGCACCGTAGCCTTCCAGCCAACCCCTCAGGCCCCCCTCCTATAGACCCAGCCACGTAGTTCATGGACGCTCCCTTATGAGAATTCAGAAGAGGAATAATGGCAGCTGGAGTGATGTTGGAAGTACACTGCCAGACGAAAAAAAGGGGAACACCCAGAAGGGTAGGAGAAACCGAAATGAAACTTAAAGGTTTGAAAGGTTGTGTGAGGTAATTTCAGTGATCAAAAAAAAAACTTAATTTACAAAGAACTTGGTATTATGAATCCATGTTGCACCCCCTATGCCGCCGCATTATAAATCGTGGCTCTTTAATATCTCGGATAACCATCGTAGGCGAGTATGGTGGAGACCTAGGGAGAGGTCCCATTCTTCCAATGTTTTGTAGAGGCACAGCGTCGTGGTGTAGTGAACAGTTGGATATGACGTCAGGTCACAGCTGGTAGTGACTGCGGGAACTCTGACGGCACAGTGTTACTTCCCGGACATCCTGCGTCCTCGTGTATTACCCGTCATGCAAAAGGATAATTCTCGTTCACACACCGCTCATGTCTCTATGAACTGTTTTGCGTGATGCTGAGGTTCTCCTGTGGCCAGCTAGATCCCCAGATCTGTCCCCGATAGAACATCTGGGAACCAGCTCGCACGTCAACTACGTACCTGTGCCAGTATCCAAGATATCAAGGACGAGTTGCAGGCCAGCTTGCCTCATGAGAGGACACAACGGCTTTATGATATTATTTCCAATCAAATCAGTGCATTGATCAAGGCCATACGTGGTTCAACCTCCTATGATAAGTAGGTTCATATTGCCCAGTTATTTGTAAATTTGACTCAGTTTTGTAATCACTGAAATAACAACATTACATACCCTCTCAACCAATGAAGTTCCATTTCATTTCCTCCTCTACTTCTGTTATATTCACTTTTTTCTCTGCAGTACAGTACGAAATAAATGAAAGCAGTTTATAGAATTTATTTTAGCTAATAAGCGGGCAACTTGCTGCCTCGTCAGTTCTGAACATTCCACTCTTAATTTTGACACAGTCATAACACTAATAATAAAAAAAAATCATACACGAAACTTAATTGTATCAGAGAGGAATTACATTTTCTACATATTAAATCCCATGGGAATAACTATTGTTTGAAAAAAAAATAATAACGAGCGGCCACACATTCAAAAGGTCGCTTGTTCGAATCCCCCATCATCCAGATTTAGGTTTTCCATGGTTTCCCGAATGTCAGAATGGTTCCTTCCAAGGACATTACCAAAGTCCTTGACGTTTGTTCTCCATTCCTTTCCCTCCTTTAAATGAACCCTTGAAAAAAAATATAATCCTTGCTATTTCGCATTTGTATTTTATTCCACTAATTTAAGTATATAATAAAAATTTAAACTCTGATCACTCTGTATTAGACCTGCACATCTCATCTCATTCGACATTGTGTTGGAAGCAGTTTGCAATATAGCTGTTATTCTGAAACATCGTATTTAAAGAACTGAACGATAATCAGATTTGCTCTGTTCTGATACATAATTAAATCTAATACATTAAATCCTACTGCCGGAGACTTCAACGCGCGTATAGCCGACGAACCCAAGGCCAGTCAGAACCACGTTAGATCAAATGTGACCAAGAGGAACAACAGTTGAGGGAAATCTGAAGGTTGATTGATGGTTCGATTTTCATTATGCGTTTACAGATTGTGATAGTGGAAGACAGATTTGGTACCTGTGCTAGCTTGAACAATCATCTGAAAAACTGGGACGTCAATTTGATCATTAGGTAGGCCTAATACGTAATAAAGATTTGTCTTAGTGATTGCTAGATGTAATCAGTATCACAGATTTCTTGCGCTTCATTCTATAACTATTGAAAGAGTTGAACATACTTCTCTCCTGTGCATTTCAAGGAAAAATAATGGTTATATTTTTTAAAAATCTAAATTATGGATGTTGCTATGTTGATGAAGTATTAGATAAGACACAAAATCGTAATTTATAAACTGTACTTAGAATTTCACAGTAACCGTTGTTTATTTAAATCTCTGTCAAGTGTTTCAATTTGATCATTCATCCGTACACACCAACTTTGATGTAGTGGAAGCCAAAGTAATATTGATTCAAGAAATACCAGTGAATTTCAGTTATGGCAGACAATAAGTTTTCTTACTTAAAATAAACATAAAATCACATTTAGAGAAATGTTTTGGAGAACAGGCGTAAACTAAAATATCCAACTAAATAATATGATATTAATGTATCACACCCAAATAAAACAAGGAAACATAATTTATGATTTTTGAAGATAACTGTAGACGACGCTATCGGTGCTGATTCGTTCGTCGGATGAAGTTGACGTCTTTCGGAAGAATAGACCCGAATAAGCTGGCAACGTATTTCACCATTTATTTTCTTTCTTATAACACCAACAACACTGTATGGTGAACATACCACAAAGTACCATAATGTTTCACACCACAATAAGGCTCTCTACATTTATGATGGCTGAAAGTGAGAAAATGTACATTCTTCTCGAATTTCATTCGACTCAGTCTGTGTTAACTGTTTAGCAACGCTTTAGAACAAAGTTCGGCAAGGATTCCCCGCATGTTAAAACCATTCAGGGTTGGCATCAACAGTTTAAAGCCACAGGATGCCCTTCTAAAAGTAAAACAACGGGTCGCTCTCCTGCTTCTGAAGAAACCGTTGAACGTGTGTACGCCAGTTACGTTCGTAGCCCACAGACGTCTATTCCTCGAGTTAGCAAGGAATTAGGTATTCCACAGAAGACCGTTTGGAGAATCCTACGGAAGCGACTGTGTATGAAGCCTTACAGGTTACAGTTGCTACAAGCACTGTCGCACAACGATGAAGTGAGTCGTTTTCAATTTTGTGCCAAATGTCTAAAACAAGACTAAAGATTCGGAGAAAAACTTGTGTTTTGACATGAGGCCACTTTTCATGTGAGTGGAAAAGTGAACAGGCACAATTTGTGCATTTGGGGCATCGAAAACCCCCATGCTTATGTGCAGCACGTTCATAACTCTCCCAAAGTGAACGTGTTTTGCACGATCTCACGAAAGAAACTTTATGGGCCTTTTTTCTTAATGAGGTGACGATCACAGGGAAAATTTATCTGCAAATGTTGCAGAATTGGCTCATACCACTTCTGGAAGCTGACAGTGAAGATTTCATTTTCCAGCAGGACGGTGCTCCACCCCATTTTTCTCTAGTTTTCCGTAATTTCCTAAAGCCCAGGATTCCAAACAGATGGATTGGTCGTGCTGGGTATGCTGATCGTCAGCTGATGTCATGGCCTCCTCGTTCCCCTGACCTAACCCCCTGCGACTTCTTTGTTTGGGGTTTCGTAAAAGACACAGTGTTTGTGCCACCAGTACCAGTTGATCTGCCAGACCTGCGGGATCGCATCACCAATGCATTTGCTCTCATTGACAGAGACATGCTGCATCGGGTATGGGAAGAACTCGATTACAGACTTGATGTGTGCAAAGTCACTAAAGGTGCACATATTGAGCATCTGTAGACACTCAAAAAAAATTTATAGTTTGTTTATATATCTGTGTAATCTTGTAAGTATATGTCAAATAATAAATCTGTAGTAATTTTCTGAAATCACTGCAATCGTTTTGACTAGTCCTGTACTTTTGTCTTGTACGATTGATAGCCGATGTTTCTCACAGTTCGGACGACATTTTTTAATATGTGGAATCTCATGTTAGTCCGAACCGTATCGTAAGTAGTGATGTGCCGGATATCCGTATCCGTATCTGCGGATATCCGAGGGGGAAAAAAGATCTGTATCCGTATCCGTATCCGTTACTTTTTTAGCGGATCTTTAACGGATCTTTTGTAAAGAATTTCACTAAGCAGGTGTGTAAAATCTTATAGATATCTAGCAATGAAATACTATTAACTTCAATTCCAATTACTTCATGATTCTTAAAATCCCAAATCTGGCACTTTTTTATTGCAAAAATTAATTATTTAAAGATATATTTTACTACAAGTCTTCACGGGTGTACCGCCGGATTGTGTTGTGAAAATACGATATTTCGACGACTAGCTCCGTCGTCTTCATCAGGTGTCGAGACGTCTGCACTGGTCGGCTGACCCACAGATACCCTATCTGTGAAGATGGCGGAGCTAGTCGTCAAAATATCGTGGTTTCACAACACAATCCGGCGGTATACCCGTGAAAACTTCATTGCAGTCGTACGCCGGAAAAGTCTTCGTTCCTACATTTATTTTACTAGTTTACCAAAGGTAACTGGTAACTTACTACTGTAGTAAGTTTTAAGGTATTATTTTAACTATCTTTGTAGTGAGATCAGGCCTCTAATATTTGTGATTTGCTAGCTGAAAATATGTTTATGGTACTGCTAAAGTGTTTACATCAGATAAAATAATGACTTTTAAATAAACTTAAAAAAATAAATGTTATATTTAACACTAAGTTTGGTAAACTGTACTTCAAAAAGAGTAAATTGGCAGTTTTGTCAATCAAAAGTCTATTACGATGAGCATCATAACTTATTCCTGCTGCACTCAAAAACTGCTCACTTGGAACGCTTGTTACAGGTGATGATAAATATGCACGACCAATTTATTTACTATTATTGTTAACAGCTTTTTTTAACAATCACGTGCAGCTGATGCTCTACACAATCAATATTATCTACGTCAGATAAAGTGCAAGAACTCTTCTTGTTGGATCCTCCATCTCTTACCCTGCAGTGCTCATTCTGTTTGGGATTTCCCACCCTTCAAACATATTTTGAAATATTTACGAAATGTAATCTCCCGTTTGGCGTTCTTCAAGTATCTCCGTTTTTAAAATGATATTTTCCCTTATAAAATCTTTTGTAATGTTCTGGATACCAATGAAACACCCTACCAAAAAAGCCTACCAGATATAGAATGTGAAGGAAACTCTCTCAAAATCCTTCAACACGTCTTTATTTTCGATCCTAAAGTTCCGTAAAATATTTCCTGCTTTTTAGAACATAATTCGCAATAACATTATCCAGCAATCGTCGGAACCCAAAATCTTCTACGTGTTGAAAAGGCAATCCAGATAAAGCTATCATTTCTGCAATTAAATAGTTTTAAATAATTTTTATTTTTTTACTATCCCATATTATGACTTTTTCTATATATTCGTTAAAAATGTTTTTTCTAAATTCTCTTTTTACCGTTTTTAAAGACGTTCCCTGCTGAATGTGTTCACCGGCAATCTCCTTTTAAGAATAACTCATATTTTTGTGGGTGTTTCGTCTGAAGATGAATTTTTAAGAAAGTTGTACATTCATGGGAATACATTCCTTCACAGAGTAAAATATTTCCATATTACACTACTATACTTTTTTTTGTATAAATTGTTTTTATTTTAATTTAACTTATAACTTAAAAAAACAGTAACATATATCATCTACGCAATCCTATGTCATCCTAAAATATAAACATAAATACGCACAGTTCAAGGTCAAAACACGACACCTAAGCAGCACGTTCGTCGATAATAGATCGTAGTTGACGAATTTTCCACTGTCGCTCCAAGTTGAGATCCGTATCCGTATCCATATTCGCGGATCTAGACAATAATGATCCGTATCCGTATCCGTATTCGCGGATATACATTTTTAACGATGCGGCACATCACTAATCGTAAGTCAGCGAATCAATCTGAGATATACGAAGTGGTACCCCGTAAGCTCAAGGCCGGCCCTGGTAGTGTAGGGGCTAGCAAGCTTGCTTCGCGTTGCCAGGGTCGCCGTTTCGAGTCCGGCCGAGGGCATGGGTGTAGTGCCCGTCCTGTTTTATACGCACTGAAAAACGATAATATAGTACAGACAAAGTGCACGATTCCTAATCACCACATTTTGTGCCTAGGTCCTAGGTTAAACCCCAAAACTCTGGGTATGGGGAATATACAAACGACATTGTTGATGGTGATTGTCCGTCGGATGGGAACGTTAAACCTTGCGGCCCCTTCGGTGTTTTTCGGAAGAGTAGAGCTAAATAGAACGTCATCGAGTTTCACCTCTCCATTGTTTCAACTTCATATATATGCTATACAAAAAAATGTCATATATATACACACAAAAAACAACTCTTAAACACACGGAGGGAAGGAACAGGCCATCCTACCTCCCTAACCAATCCGCGTAAGTCATCTTCAAGAGGTTTGAACCAACCCTCGGGTTCGCATACAAAGCAATGAGAACGAGAGAGACGAACAAAGTGATCCAAATCTCTGCTTTGTTCTATGTGTGTACTTTTCAATATTTAATTAATCTGTGTTCGTGATGTACTTCGTAGTGTTTGTGAATTGTCAAATTGATTAGAAGTATTTAATAGACTGGCTAAAGTTCCACGAATAGTTGAAATAATTCAAACCATCATTTGTATACCTTCAAAACAACTGATATGTTCGTCCAATATTATTAGTAAAATTTTACACCTTGTCGTCTAGTAAGCAGCAGTTTCGTAATAAATATAATATAGACTTTTGGAAAAATCTTATTTAAGAAAAGTATTTTGATCCTTAACAGGTCTACATCTACATCTACATCTATACTCTGCAATTCACAATTACTGTGGGTGGCAGAGAGTGCTAAGCACCAATAATATTTTAGAGTATTCCAATCCCGAACATATCGAGGAAAGAAAGAATACATAAATGTATCAGTACGGCATCTTATCTCTCGAATCTTATCCCTTGTGTCATTGCGACCTAAATAGGTTGGCGGAAGAAGTATTTCGTTGCACTCGTAAATTAGAGATTTTCGCAAATTCTCCAACAAATTTAAACGAAAACGACGTCGTCTGTCCGCCAAACAATCCCAGCCTAACCCACGTATCAGCTCTGTGACACATAAGGACTGTAACTAGCGGTCACGAATCGAGCGGCTCTCCTCTGTACTTTCTCTAACGTGTCAATCAATCCCTTGCCATACGGATCCCAAATTGCACAACAGTATTCCAAATGCGGACGCACTAGTGTTTTGTACGCTATTTCCTTTGTATGACCATTGCAGCTTCTCAAAATACGACCTATAAAACGTAGTTTAGAATTAGCTTTGCCTACGACGGAGGAACGGAAAGATTTATATATGATCACATTAAAAGATGTTTTACATCCGGAAGTCACTGCCTTCAATGGTGCAGCATTTTTCACGTGTCCTTACGACATATCTGGCTAATGTACGAGCAGCGTACAGGTGTTAGATGATTTTCGACTGACTCAGACGTCAGGTCAGTAATATAGCACCGAACCTGATGGGTGACTGGTAAGTTCCGGGCTCCATATTCTGGAGGATCCGCCTTAGGCTCTACGTTTGCTTACTAATATTTCTTTTGACATAGCTTCGCAACAAAACTCAAGGTGAATACCGGGATGGCCAAGTTTCTTCCATTTCCTTCTCAAGAGTTGTATCCCAGGCATAAAACTCTCTATTCAAAAGCTGAAAATTAATAACTGAAAAGCATTCACAAATTAATTTTGGTGAAAAATCAAGAGCTGGACGTTACAATTTTAATCAACTCTGTGAACAATGTAGAAACTAACCATTCCATAACTCCTGTATGTATCGGATAGATGGACAGTGGGATACTTTCTTGAACGGAACAGAATTCTTAAAGGGACGTATAAAGCATACTTTTTCTAGGCATTACCTGTAGCACAGTGGGAACGTGCCCCACCGAGCGTGGTGGTGTAACGGTTAGCGTTCTGGCCTCGGGAGGACGGTGGTTCGAATCCCCGTCCGGCCATCCAGATTTGGTTTCCCAAATCACTCCAGGCAAATGCCGGGATGCTTCCTTCAAAAAGGCCATGGCTGAATTCCTTCCCATTCCTTGCCCCTCATCCTTTCCCGTCTGTAAAGACCTCGCTGTTAAGAGACATTAAGCAGTTAAAAAAAAAAGGTAACGTGCTACGAAAGGACTCTACTTTGACTGCACGTGTTAAGCTGCGTATCCACTACGCGCGGCAAACCCTCGAACATTGGCTCGCGCGGCAGCCGCGCATAATGGATACGCTGTTGACACGCGAGCCAGCTCGAACATTGGCGCGGTCGAACATGCCGCGCTGCGAGCCATTCTCTGTCGGTCTCTAGGCGCGCGGCAAAGGCCCCCCTCTAATTGGCTCACGCGCAGTTGGGACGGCGGTGTCTTTCTTGGAGTTGGCTCGCGCGGGACAGCGACAGTTTACTGCCATGAACAACGAGAAGTGTCGATTTCTAATACAGCTGTATGGTGCGAAAGAATTTTTGTGGAATTGTAAATGTGCAGATTACCACAACAAAACGCTGAGGGACGATGCATTGAAGGAGGTAAGTTCAGCAATGGGCTTAGGGGACATCCATAAATTACGTGAGGTGTATTTCCGGATTTTCGGACCCTCCCCCTTCTTGTGAGATCTGGTTGGTCCCGTTAGACACCCCCCCCCCCCGGGTCGTCTTCGCAGCTTTTTGAGACTTTTTTTTTTAGGTCTCACCGACACTTTTCTATGAAATACCCCCCCCCCCCTAAAGTCGACTTTCGCGCCATTTGTAGACCTTTTTTTTAGCTCTACAGTCCTACCCAATTTTAAAACATCTCACGTGAGATTTCCGTTGATCCTCCCTCCCCCTTGGTGAGATTACTCTGGACCCGCCCCCCCCCCCCCCCATTTCACCTCACGTAATTTATGAATTTATGGATGCCCCCTTACGAGTTTCCGACTTAAAGAAGAAGATGACTACGCTTCTGGCATCATACAGAAGAGAAAGATCAAGAATAGCTAAGTCTTATTACTGGTTCTGGAAAGTATTTATTATTTAACACTTATAATGATCCCCACGGTGTAATTTATCGATTTGTGCTATGTATGTCTACAATATAAGCCATATGGTAGCCTGCAGGACAGAATGTAGCACCACTCATATTCCTACTTGCGGAAGTCTCAGTAAAAATGGTCGCGAAATCTGACTGTACCTGCATTGCTTGCCGCGCGACTCTGGCTGGGTTGCGTTGGCTCGCGCGGCAGCCGCGCTTGTCAAGAGAAACCCACGAACATTGGCTCGCGCGGCGATACCTGGCTTGGTGCCAGGTATCGCCGCGCGAGCCAGTGTTCGAGGATTTGCCGCGTGTAGTGAATACCCAGCTTAAGCCGTTCCGTTTGAGGTATTGGAGATTTGTAACATTACCTGCGGCTCTGTTAGTTCCGCATGGAAAGCGAGCAGATCAGAAAGCTGATAGCAGCCTTCTGTTCACAAAAACAGTGGCGACCTAGGCGGTAGTTCCCGATCAGGCAGCAAGGAAAGTTCTCGGTATTCGGCGCTACAGATAACATTCTGCAGTTGTTACTGTCATATGTCTGCGCTCACTTGCGTTTTAACGCTGCCTGATGCTGATATAGCGGTCTGGAAATTCACAGTCTAAGATCCAGCTGCATGATTTTTACGTCCATCTGTTATTTGCATGAAATGCACTTTTTATGTATAATTATTAGTAGCAGAAAACGATTCTGTCGGGTTGCCTATCAAAATATGGCCACAAGTAATTTTAACTAAATTTAAAAAAATCAAAAAATTTCGTAGTCATAGGCTTCCGCGGCCAGTCAGTTGATTTTTTGTTGTCCGGGTGACGCCGAGTCATGATTCGTGTAGCCGACGTTTCGACCATCCTTCTGTGATCTTCTTCCGGGGCAGAACTGCATCTTCAAACAGTGTGTGGTGCTCTTATATAGCCGAGGCCCGTGACCCATCTAGAGAGTTCGGTCAAGGAGGCGTTGGAAATTGCCAACATAAACAAATCGGGGTTGTCTCTGTGGTTTCAATGAACTAATGCATGCAGATGAAACAGTCGTCTTACGGGAGAGTGAGGAGAACATAGCACAACTTAACATAGTCAGACTACAGTTTAAATATATCTGTAAATAAAATCAAAATAATGGCTCAGTATATGAAAATTCCAGCTATAAATTTTTTATTATCAATACACCTAGAACAAATATCACATTTCCATTATTTAGGATATAATACACGATCATCAATAAAGAAAATGACTCTGAAAACCAAATCAATAAATTTCATTCAGTTTGAGGAACAATAAAAGAAATCTGAAGAACGAAATAGGGAAGAAACAGAAATGAGATATTTTTTTTTATGGCTGTTGTGTATCTAATGTACGACAGGGGGGTCTGAATAACCAACGGAAAAGATACGGCAGAAACGGGATCCGTGCGCAATGGATGATCTAAATTGGGGGGAGAAAAAAAACATTATTATCTACGTGCTGGTTAGAAGACATTCTAGGAAGTAACAAAAAATAAACAACGTAGGTAGAAGAAAAACTGCTTGGCATACAGAATACGAGACCCATTTGTCATCGATTGGTGACGTAGGCCTTCACGCTTTTATACTAAGCACACAACACAAGTGAGGATTACAAACCTCAACGCGTGTCAAAATTTCACGTCTCGACTCGCCGCGCAAAGCGATTTTGGACACATCGCAGAGAGAAAATAACAATCCGCATAAACCGGCTCAGCTGCTGTCGTCCGCCATGTTTGATTAGAGCATTAGGTCCGATGATCTGTAAAGTCGACCTACCCTTTCTGCTCTACGTACTGAATAACACTGACTGGAGAGAGAAAAAAAAATAATAAAACGAGGGTTGTATGAATTTAGAGTGGCTATGCCGTGTATATTTTTTAAAGGGGTTGGGTTGTTCCCCCCGCGGTGGGTGGCGGACCAACCCTTTCACGGCCGAGAGGTGAGTCGGGCGAGCTTTGTGTCCTGCCCAGTCGACACAACGGCGCAAAACACACGGGCGCATTGTGCAGACCCGCGCAGCTGGGGAGAAGGCAGTCGCCAGATTAAAAATGTTAACTAGCTATCGGCAGAGCCCCGATTTATGGCCGCAGGCCATTACACGCAATACGACGTTTTTGGCCGTGAAATGAGGTAACTCCAAAGGCCGGGACATTACTCCGCTCCGGTGGAACTTTTGTGTAACCCTTTTTGTAACATTTCCTGCGATTGGCTATTCGACGCGGTCCGTGTATGGAAGGACCCGCTATTGGAACGAGTGAAGGAGGATTTATCGCTGTAGTCGTCACAAAGATTCAGCCAGTATTACGGTCTGGAAAAAATGTAACAGAAAGGCGCAGTTGGGGTCCACGGCGCAGGGTTTTCTTGAATACGTCGTGATAAAGTTATAACAAGTGTTTTGTATTAATATGCAATTCTTGTACTAATCACACCGCCCATGCGCGGTGGGTGAGAGGTAACGCTCTGGCATCGCATTCGGGAGGACGCGGGTTCGAATCAACGTCCGGGCATCCATATTTGGGTTTTCTATGATTTCCTCAAATCACTCCAGGCGAATGCCGGGATGCTTCCTTCAAAAGGTCCTGGCCTAATTCCTTCCTGTTCCTTGACCCCAATCTCATTCCGCCTCTAATGACCTCGATGTCGGCGAGGCTTATGTCAAAAAAAATTACAACAAACCATTCACACTAAACCGGAGGCAGATGATACTGGTGATCGCAATACGCACTCATCTGGCGTGTCACGTTGTCATCGATCTCTTTATTACCTTCCTAGACGTCTGCACATCACCCACGGCGTTTGGAAAGTCGCTGGACGCTATAATCTATGTAAAATCATTTGTTCGCCCTGGACTTTTTAGGTTTCTTGCGTTACTTTTGCGCGACCTTTCTTCTAATCTGCGTTTTCGATAATTACGAGCTTATTTACGACTCATAGTGAGACGTCATCTTTTCTTGTTGTAATTTTCAATTTAATATCATTCTTCAGCTACATTCCGAGGAATATTTTTATTATCTCACTTTGGCTCCTAGTAGTTTTTTTGCGAGCTCTTTATACTTACACTTGAATCAACGTCCCAACTGACCGCGTATTCAAGCTACACTAATTTATAACTTTACACAACACTAATTCGAAACAATCGCCACCATGCACTCATACTAGTCCGATGACGTCACCGGCAAAGCAAATGCTGCACATCAAACTCGTACAGACGCTCTACCCGTTGTGAGCCCAACCGTTATTAACGCATTATTAGTCTCGTAGTTATTAGCGATTCAAATCTGACTCAAATCTGTAACACAAAAATTTATACTTTACGAGCGAATAGACTTTTTCACGTCAAAAGGAACGACCTGTAAGCTGCTACAACTGACATTGTAAATAGGCATCTTCCTTATCAACATCTATACTCATGTTATAA
>CM061920.1:323946242-323993200 GCA_031002005.1 Vandiemenella viatica | reverse complement strand
ATTTCTCTTAGATACGGGACTTTTGCAGATAAATTATGGTTATTTGAGGTCTATTATATGATATAACTAAAAAAATCGAAGGGTGTTACACTGTTAGCTGGTCTAAATTGTTGTAGTAAGTAATAAATTTTTTTCGGAAAAGTCATTACCGCGTAGTTACTACACTGTTTTCAGAAACGTAGCTTCAAAGAATTTACGTTAATCATAGCGAGTACATGTGGCATACCTGTATTGGTGATTCGTGACTGTCATTTATACGAAAACCATGCATAACAGATAAATGCAGAATTAATCCCGCGACTAATTTAGTAAATTGTTAAACATTAAAATTTACAGCAATCAGTAACAAACGATAATACTTGTTAGATATTAATTTTATACTCAGAGATAAGTCATTTCAGCACTCTTATATTGCCATGCGTATTAAAAAAAAGTTTGGCGGTAAGGTTTGAAACTGAAATCGACAAGCATTTAAAAGAAAGCTGGTGATATCAGCATGTTGAAACAATGAACCTCAAAACAGCTTGGGAGGAACTTCGTACTACGTATGAAATACATTTTGTTTACTATTTGGAGAGATCAAGATTTCGATGTATCTGCAATTACACGTGTCCTGAATTTGAGATTAAGTGGAACTATTTTTTCGCTTGGTTTTTACGAGCTATTTATAGCCGGATTGATATTGTTGATATGGGACTGGTTATTGGCTGTGTGGTGGAACTGTTACGCCGTTCTCCTCAACTGATTTTTGGAAATCGCGGAATTGCCGTTCATCCAGAATGGCAAATTCGATTGGATTAAAAGAACTAATATTAACCCCACAGCCCGAAGGCTGGTTGGATCCCTCCGGTAGGAGGCGCAAGTACCAATCTTATCAGTTTTTCCGGGACCTATAGTTAAACGTGACATGCAGCCATACAAAAATGTGACACTCAATTACCAAGTCAGTGATTTACTTAACTGGTTCTTTATGCCGTCTCTTTTATTCAGATCTTTGCGTTCTTTTGGAGTTTTTCTCATTTGTTGAGAACAAAGGTGTTTAAATAGGATCTGTGGCAGGAAGTGGACATGAGTGTCATCTGTTAGGTAACAACGAAAGCTTTATTAATTAATGCTTCATTTCTTGGCGTATAGGACCTATGTTTCTGGGACGTAAATTTTAGACCATGCGTCCATTAAGTGAAGCAGTCTCAAGTATCATAAGTTAGGCTGAATGGTACGAAGCGAACTGAATCAGGATAAGACGGACACACCGTCATCCAGAATGTCGCATTTTTAATACCATCAGCGAAATTGTTGTATTTCACTTTCAGGTTGACAACAGTAATTATTTTATCGCCAATATTTTCCGATTTACATTCTCTTGTCAAATTCGACTACTGTACTTTCGTTGCCGAGGACAATCCTAGTATAGGCCGGGATTTAAAAAATGGAAATCTGGATATTTGGACGGGGATTGGAACTCGCAAAATTGTTGTCTGTTAATTCCTTGAGGAACGCGCTGGTAATTCTTAGTTGTGTTCTGAAGTAAGTCACCAAATGGCGAGTAATATGTGATCTGCTAGTGGCAACGGACGCCAACAGCTAATATGATTAATACTTTTTTGTGTTGTCTGCAACATAAAAGAAATTAGATTTATTTATTTTTATATCAATATATTATTTATTGAGGAGACAATTCTAATAAATCACTAGTTATTAATTTATTATATCTGAATTGCTTTGCCTTATTATTATCATTTAATGGATTCAATGAGAAAATAAAAATACTCGTAGATAAATGCCGTTAAAAATGAATTAAAGTTTATTTTTCGGTATCGTGGTTTTAAATTGGTCTATTAGTTTGAATTTTTGTTACGTTGAGTGATGACTGACTTTACGGAATGTGAACCTAGGTGAAGGTCCCACGTGCCAAAAACAAGACTATGGTCAGTTGTATTTGCACTTGATAATCTCAGCTTTAAAGTTTTGGTGCGTTATTTTGTGAAAACATGAAGAGAAGTTGGCAGGCAGGTATATGGTATCTCAATGACTGCTGATAACTTCAGCATGCAGTAATGGGTGACGCAAACATATTCATACGGATTTCTCGATTTAAGCAATGAAACATTCTCGCTCCAAGGCCATCGCATACCGACCACAAACCAACGCGCCAGAGATGGTGGCCCTATTACTAACGTTCCATTTCAGCATAATCAGTACATGTGGTAATAACTACGTTACCAACCATAGGACTTTTGTACTATGACGTGATATGGCTCTGGTGTATAAACGAAGATTTTACTTTTTTGTTTAATTATATTTCTTCGTTATTGTTTAAAGTTTCAGCTCTCCTGATCACTAATTTGTTATAATCAAAAAACAATCTTGATTTAAATGAAAATTCGCAACCTCTGCTGCAAGGTGTATTGCACAGTAATCGTCCATACCATAACAAGTATTAGCTTAGAATCACTTACGTCATGCCCCCACTCCCCAATTTGTGTAAAAATATCTATACAAATTCTCCTTTTAATTTTCTTTGAATGAAGAATCGGAATTTATATTTATTAACCACGAAAAATAAATGATTTCAGAAAATACACCTGCAAATGTTATTTCAATAAATCTAATTCAAATCATTTTTTTTAAATGTAAACAGTGATAAATTTATTATGATTTTTTAGTTTGAGCCAAAAGTAAATTCAGTTGCCTCAATTGGAACTAAGATATTACCACTTACGATAACTTAAGTCCCATATATATTTCGATCTCGACTTTCTTTAATTGCTGTGCGGCTGAAACTGTGTTCTATTTTAAAATATACACTAACGAACACTTTTTTATTCTGTGCTTCGACTTCCGCTGACAGAGCATGTGACATTACACTTGATGCAGTTTTCCCCGGAGCCGGTGAGATAAAAGTTTTTGAGAGAGGGCCGGCCACTCCGTTGGAGTTACGTGATCGGAATTCTTGCGCGGACGTCGTCCGCGCATTGATTTCCGGTCCCCTTTGTGGCCTGCGGGCAATCCAAATAAGCAACCAGTGCTGCCACTCTCGCGGAAATGCACCGCATTTATGCACGAGTCGCGGTTTTTCGACTCACGTCAGATAAACGTCGTTTAAGCAAGGTCTTAAATACATTGTTAGGCAGAAATGTCAAGAAGAAGACATGATTTATGTTAAGGAATCATGGTGACATTTTCTGAAACGACAGAGAACAATAATCCCACCGACATCTGCGCTATCCACCCTGCTACTCTTAAGAAATTCAAAATGGCCCTTGTTCAGATGAAGAATGCCATATTCCCAATATTGAAAAGAATACGTTAATCTACTTTTTGTTTGTTAAGTCATTCGATTAGTTTGATGCAATTTTCTATATTTCCCAGTCACGTTTACATCTCATATACGCTTTACAACTAGTGATGTGCCGGATCGTTAAAAATGTATATCCGCGGATACGGATACAGATACCGATCATTATTGTCTAGATCCGCGAATACGGATCTCAACTTTCTCAACTTGGACCGACAGTGGAAAAGTCGTCAACTACGATCTATTATCGACGAACGTGACGTGTTTTGACCTTGAACTGTGCTTATTGATGTTTATATTTTAGGATGACATAGGATTGCGTAGATGATATACGGTTTTTTTAAGTTGTAAGTTAAATTAAACTAAAAACAATTTATACAAAAAAGTATAGTAGTGTAATATGGAAATATTTTACGATAGTAAATAACGAATCTGCTAAATACAAACTCTGTGAAGGAATGTATTCCCATGAATGTACAACTTTCTTAAAAATTCATCTTCAGACGAAACACCCACAAAAATATGAGTTATTCTTAAAAGGAGACTCCGCTAAGAAGATTGCCGGCGAACAAATTCAGCAAGAAACGTCTTTAAAAACGATTAAAAAGAGAATTTAGAAAGAACATTTTTAACGAATATATAGAAAAAGCCAAATGTGGGATAATAAAAAATAAAAATTATTTAAAACTATTTAATTACGGAAATTATAGCTTTATCTGGATTACCTTTTCAACACGTAGAAGATTTAGGGTTCCGACGATTGATGGATAATGTTATTGCGAATTATGTTCTAAAAGGCAGGAAATATTTTACGGAACATTATGATCGAAAATAAAGACGTGTTGAAGGTTTTTGAGAACGTTTCCTTCACATTCTATATCTGGTAGGGTGTTTCATTGGTATCCAGAACATTACAAAAGATTTTATAAGGGAAAATATCATTTTAAAAACGGAGATACTTGAAGAACGCCAAACGGGAGATTACATTTCGTAAATATTTCAAAATATGTTTGAAGGGTGGGGAATCCAAAACAGAATGTGCACTGCATGGTAAGAGATGGAGGATCCAACATGAAGAGTTCCTGCACTTTATCTGACGTAGATAATATTGATTGTGTAGAACATCAGTTGCACGTGATTGTTAAAAAAAAACTGTTAACAATAATAGTAAATAAATGGGTCGCGCATATTTATCATCACCTGTTACAAGCGTTCCAAGTGAGCAGTTTTTGAGTGCAGCAGGAATAAGTTATAATGGTCATCGTAATAGACTTTTGATTGACAAAACTGCCAATTTACTCTTTTTGAAGTACAATTTACCAAACTTAGTGTTAAATATAACATTTATTTTTTAAGTTTCTTTAAAAGTGATTATTTTATCTGATGTAAACACTTTAGCAGTACCTTAAACATATTTTCAGCTAGCAAATCACAAATATTAGAGGCCTGATCTCACTACAAAGATAGTTAAAATAATACCTTAAAACTTACTACTGTAGTAAGGTAACAGTTACCTTTGGTAAACTAGTAAAATGTAAGAACGAAGACTTTTCCGGCGTACGACTGCAATGAAGTTTTTCACGGGTGCACTGCCGGATTGTGTTGTGAAAACACGATATTTTGACGACTAGCTCCGCCAACTTCACAGATAGCGTATCTATGGGTCAGCCGACCAGTGCAGATGTCTCCACACCTGAAGAAGACGGTGGAGCTAGTCATCGAAATATCGTGTTTTTAACAACACAATCCGGCTGTACACCGTGAAAAATTCATTTTAGTAAAATATATCTTTAAATAATTAATTTTTGCAATAAAAAAGTGCCAGATGTGGGATTTTAAGAAATATGAAGTAATTGGAATTGAAGTTAATAGTATTTCATTGCTAGATATCTTTAAGATTTTACACACATGCTTAGTGAAATTCTTTACAAAAAATCCGTTAAAGATCCGCTAAAAAAGTAACGGATACGGATACAAATCTTTTTTCCCCCTCGGATATCCGCGAATACGGATCCGGAGACGGATATCCGGCACATCACTATTTACAACCCACACTCTCGATTATCTTTTTTGTTTATTGTAATCTTTGTATTCCTTTAAAGATTTTTTCCTTCCATTGTTCCCTCCATTAACAAATTGGTCAATTTCAAATGTCTTATAATGTGATACACCATCTTGTCTCTTATTTCTGTGAGACTTTTCCACAAACTTCTTCCCTTGCTCGTCAGATTATACTTAATCTGTCCACAGTATCCTTCTATAGCGGCTTTTTTTCTGGTACTCCTGACTTTCATGTTTCATTTGCATAAAGTGTTGTGTTCCATTCATACATAACAGTTGCAAAATCCCTATTTCCTCAAGAAAGAATAATGTCCTACCATTCACACCATATTGATATCGTTATTGGCTTAAAATATATTTACTTTTAGGGAATAATGAAACGAAAAGTTAGAGATCAATATAGGTTGTACGTCTGGATGCCGTAACGGCAACTATCAGTACAAAATGACGCAATGGATGCTATCCTAATGTGGCAGGATATCTAGCTTTTATTTTTATGTATCAGAAAACATTTTCGGTTTCATCTATCAACAGCACGATATCCGTTACATTAGTTATTAGTTCTATTAGACTGATGGTGTATCAGACGTCTCAAACATTTTTATTCAAAGCCGTTGAAAATAAGATAAAATAAAAATGATTAACCTTGACAAAATTCTAACATTTAGAATTTTTTCTAATAAATATTCTGTGATTGAAGTAAATCGTTTTCACGTTTCTTATTTACAGTTACAAAAAATAACAAACGATACAGCCTATCAATCAAATCAGCGACCCTGTTTCAATTAAGGAATAGTAATACTGAATGTATAAGAAAATTAACCTACAGTATCAGCTTTTATCTCCTCATTACGATTCATAAGTCTGAAGAAGAACGGCTGTACAACAAAGTTTTAATAGTCTGAGTGGAAAGTTTTGAATAAAAGAGCATTTTCATTCTTTCTTGTTGGGACTTTATGGCTATCATATGATGAGGTCGTCAGAAATGCGAACAAGATGTGGGGAGATGCTTTATGCATCAGCTGCCTGAGTGGTTAGGCAATGTTCTCGTGTTTATATGTTGGAATCATGTGACAATGGACTTTGAGAGATTAAGCGAAACCATGGGGAAAAAAAGAAATGTCGCTCGCCGGACTACTGAAGGAACTCGAGTCCTGCCGAGCGACATGCCCTACGTTAATCACACAAACCATGAGGATCACCTGAAATATTCTGATCCTTATCTTCGACGTGTATTCTCTGTGCATGGCTATTAGTTTATATCACCACTATTCCTGTAACCTAGCATCATTAAAATCTTCCTATTACCTCATGAAGTAATGCTACATTTCAAGAATTACGTGATCTGTATTCTAGTATCATCATCTCAGCTCGTTTAGTAGATTCTTCACTTTAAGGAATAATTAGTCACCTCCTGACTGAGAACACAGGCCTTTGCAAGCGTAGTAATATTTTATATCTACACACACACACACACACACACAGATATATATATATATATGTGTGTGTGTGTCGAATCCATCCGGAAAAGATCAGAAGTCGGGCGGGTTGAATGGCGTTCCCGGTTCGAGGTAGATGGCTCAGTTGCTGTGGATATTCCTCGGACAGTGGAGAGTAACTACGAAAACACAGCTGATACAAGGATCTGGTTTATTAGGCTAAGTCTCGCAATACACAATGACAGATAGCGGAATTATGTTGCCTCGATGATCAGGCATGAAGAGAGCTCCGTGTGCCGCCCTAAGTAGACCCCTCGTAGGTTACCGCAGTCGCTGTCGTGCTGGCAGCCTGCTCGCTGCGTCTGTGGCACCATCTAGTAGAGTAGCTCCGTACTCCGGATCCGACATATATATTGCTAATGGCATTGCACCTCGTCGAAGTTGAGGCGGGAAAGAATAAGGAACAAGGAGCGGGAATGAACTCGGCCATGGCCTCTTTGAAGGAACCATCCCGCCATTCTCCAGGAGTGATTTAGGGAAACCATAGGAAGATCAAATTCGGATAGCCAAACGGAGATTCGAAACCGCGTCCTCCCGAATGCGAGGCCAGAACGTTATCCGTTCACCTATCACGCTCGGTGCGTCTCTCATACCTTCCACAACCTACGTCCTCGATTTTCTTCTTCGTATATTCTAATCTTTAGTATGTGTTTGTCACATATAGTCGGGTAACAGACATTAATCTAGCAGATATCACTTTTCTTTTTCTCTTTTGCTTCATGCTTAGCTCTGATCTTTAACGTCATCCACATGTGGATAGGACTATGCTGTTCAAACTACATCAGTTGGCGTTTACAGAAGCACTGTTTAAAATACTACTGACTTTTGTCTTTAAGAAATAGTGGTATAGCATATCGTTTGACAGGGGTGATAAATGATTTCTCTGTGTGTATATTGTTTCTAGAACAGTATGTGTTATTTTTCCAATATACAGGAACAAAGGTAGAAAAGTGTATCCTCCTTCCCATCGTCCAGTGCCAGTTGTATCTGCTATATTAAATGTGTTGTGACCGGACTACTAGCAATACTCCCTGAGAGGGATACTGCATTGTATTAGGATTTTCGGTCAATATGAGACTGTATCTCCATGCACAGCAGATATTGAAATCTAATACAATAGTATGTACAATAGAAGTGTCTTTACTCCCTTCGATTGTTCTCCATTTCGTGGAGAGGAATAACTACAGCACTTCTTTGTTTACAAGTGAGACAAGAGAGGGAGCTCACGGGGATTAATTACCTGTCTTATAAGTTATGAGATCAACCCTCAACCATACAGTAAATTCTGTGTTATCACACCTGGCTGTGGTCTTCGAAGACCAGGAAATTGCCATACTCTGACTTGAATAGCTCCCCTGAACATTTCCGCCAGTGTCATTAGGTACGCCGTACTATCAACATTTTTAAATTGTTGCTACTGTTCTTACTTCTTCTTCTCTTCAATATCGGATATCTAAGGATCACGAAAAGTAATCCTGTGCATTCATTTAGATCTTTCCTTTCTTCGCTTCCAATAGTTCTTCATCCTTTCACCTTTCTTCCGTCCATATGTTACTACAGTTCCTCTTATCCTTCTCCTGGAAATCCTTGAAATTTTGGATAATTCTCCTAAAAGTTGCTCTATCTAGTAATAAATCTTCCCCTTATTCCGATCTCAACCATATCTTTCTTTACTCCTTGAATCAACCAGTTGCCCTTCTTACTCTTGTAATCATGGTTCTTACTTCTACTGTTTCAGTAAAAAAAAAAACCTTATTACAGGAAACATGTAGCTTAATTCTATACGTTTTTTTTTCCTTCGCAGCTATTTCCTTGTCACTACATTGGCATAGCTGGAATAAATCAAGACTAGGTCCCATACGAAAATTTCGCGAATGATGTACCATGAATAGCGAGGTTTGTAGTCGGATTTAAAAAAAAGAACTGGCTCGTTTGTAACAATTGTTTATTTGTGAGCTGAAACAGGTACGTAACGAAACACGTATAACGTCTTGCGAAGCAATTAGAAATGACATGTTTCCCGGACAGAAACAGAAAATAAATATCCGTAAAGTTCCTTACCATAGAAAACACACACAGTAGAGACATATCTCTGTAATACGTACGTCGTGCTGCTATCTACCCGAAATGTGATAAATCCATGCCTGCGAAGCCTTGGATCTAGTATCTGAACTATCATATATATTATTTCTATAAGGTATTTTTTGGCACAAGCCTATATCGTCCTTCATACTTAACCGAAATCAATGAATGAGGTGTCATTTTAAAGCTTATGGTCTCCACTTTGGTTAAATCGTATTTTAAGCAAGAAAGTTTTCGGAATTCGACCCTTAAAGGGCAAAAATGTAAATTTTTCTAAAATGCTGTTTTCTGTGTTACGAGTCAGTTATCTCCATGGATACCTATCTGAAACCGTTTTATGAAGTATCGTTTTAAAGATTAAGATCTCCGCTTTAGTGACGTCATATATTAAGCCAGACAGTTTTCGGAATTCGACCCTTAAAGGGCAAAAGTATCAATATTTTTGCAATTCGTTTTTGTGTCACGAGCGATTTATCTCCCTTAATATTTAACCGATATAGATAAATGAGGTATCATATTAAAGAATAAGGTCTCCGCCATGGTAACATTATATTTTAAGAAAGGAATTTTTCGTAATTCGACCCTTATAGGGCAAAAATGTCACTTTTTCTAAAATGCATTTTGTATTTCGAGCCATTGATCTCCCTGGATATCTAACCAAAATCGATAAATGAGGTAGGATTATGAGGAGTAATTTCTCAGCTTTGTGACATCATATTGTAAGAAAGAATGTGTTTGAAATTCAACCCTTAAAGGGAAAAAGTATAAATTTTTCTATAACGCATTTTTGTGTCACGAGCGATTTATGTCCCTTAATATCTAACCGATATAGATAAATGAGATATCATATTAAAGAATAAGGTCTCCGCCATGGTAACATTATATTTTAACAAAGGAATTTTTCGTAATTCGACCCTTATAGGGCAAAAATGTTACTTTTTCTAAAATGCGTTTTTTGTATCTCGAGCCATTTATCTCTCTGGATATCTAACCAAAATCGATAAATGATGTAGGAATATAAGGAGTAATGTATCAGCTTTGTGAAATCATATTTTAGGAAACAATGTTTTTGGAATTCAACCCTTAAAGGAAAAAAGTATAAATTTTTCTATAACCGATTTTTGTGTCACGGGCGATTTATCTCCCTTGATATATATCCGATATAGATCAATGAGGTATCATATTAAAGAATAAGGTCTCCGCCGTGGTAACATTATATTTTAAGAAAGGAATTTTTCGTAATTCGACCCATAAAAGGCAAAAAAGTCAATTTTTCTAAAATGCGTTTTTTGTGTCTCGAGCCACTTATCTCCCTTGATATCTATCCAAAATCGATAAATCAAGTACGATTGTGAGGAATAATGTCTCAGCTTTGCTGAAATCATATTTTAAGAAAGAAGTGTTTGGAATTCACTATTAAAGTGAAAAAGTAAAAATTGTTCTACAACGTATTTTTGTGTCAAGAGCCTTATATTTCCCTTGATATCTAATCGATATAGATAAATGACATATCGTATTAAAGACTAAGGTTTCCGCCGTGGTAACATTATATTCTAAGAAAGAAATTTTTCATAATTCGACCCATGAAGCGCAAAAATGTCAATATTTCTAAAATACGTTTTTTGTGTTTCGAGCCATTTATCTCCCTGGATTTCTAACCAAAATCGATAAATGAAGTAGGAGTATGAAGAGTAATGACTGAACTTGGTGACATTATATTCAACCTCAATATTCATCGCATTTTATTCGCGAAATTTTCGCACGGGTCGTCTAGTCTCATTTTGTTGCAACAATCGTCTGTTTATCAAATAAACTAACTAGCGGCAATGCGATCACTCCTATTGACGCCAGCGAACCCTAACAGCTTAAATCTAAACTATCGCTACCCGTGACCTTAATTGTTAATATTTTTTCCATTTATGGGTTGAATTTCGAAAAATTTCTTTCTTAATTAATGATGTTAACAAAGAGGAGAAATTAATTTTTAAAATTATACCTCTTTTATCGATATTAGTTAACTATAAATGGAGAAAAATGGCTTGTCACAAAAAAACACCTTTTAGAAATAATATATTTAACACTTTTAAAAATCTGGATTTGTTTTGTGTCTATAATCACCTTATGAAGTGTGGCACGCTCTTCATTTACAGAGACAGAAGCGAAATTTTACTGAAAACATTTGCTACACGCACTTAAACTTGATTTTATCGACAATACGGTACTTACAGATTCTTTTTAAATGATTTGAAAATTGTGTATGTTATGTATGCTGATTTTTTTTCCTCTTTCGGCTTTTAGTTCCCGTCGATATCTGGGCCATTAAGAACTATCTAACCTACAAAGGGTATGTGAGTGCCGTCACGTGTTTGTGGACGTTTTAACCATTTGCGCTAACGACTTTAGTGTTACTCTGATTGTGTGGCGTGTAATTTTCAGACGAATTAGGAATAACCTCAGCATTATGCTAGCTGAATAAAGATAACCGACCAGAAACATGTGACCAAAGTTATTTCACGTACATTAAGCAGTCGCGTGTTACGGTTGCGTATAAGACTGTAGACCGTTCGGTAGGGTTATGGCTAGTTGCAACAGGGGCGGAATACACGACCTACTGGGCTACTAATGCCACTCGACGCTCGCGTTTGACTCCGGCCTGGGGTATGCGAGGTTTTAATTAAGTGTTGTGTTGTGTCATCTATACAATGTTAAGTCTAGTATACACTGAGTGCACGCATAAATACATAGTGGCCTCGAAAACAAATGACATTTAAATAAATGATACTCGAGAATTTAAAATGGTTGTTGGACATTTAAAAGTCCACTGTTCCTCGCCATGTATCGTACTGAACTGCTTTATGTAGTCCTCAAAACTGGACGCGTAGAAATAAATTGCCAGCAAATTCATTTTTGTCCATGAATTTGAAAGTAATAGTTTTTTACCTACTCGTTATTTTTGTGAAATATTTTTCCAAAACGTACTTTTAAAGATCCATCAGCAGAATTAGGCGCCATCTGATTAACTGTTAGCGTTTCATAAGCAAACTTGTCAACACAGTTATCATCCGGTGGTATGCTTATATTGACTTTCTGTCTGCCTGTGTATTCGCTCGTATAAAGTTAACTGCAATAAAGAGCCGTCGTGGTGCTGGACAACGAACACAACATTCCTGGATACTACATCAAACGTCTACTGTGGAGCACCTCTGCTCTCGGTGGCAGCAATCCGCAGAATACAAACTCTCCGTTGGTATTCCATTACTGGCGCTTTGATCGCTGTTTTCGAGTGTGTTACTGACACGAATGCTTTATTTGTCCTCTGTCTACATTGCAATTCAGAATTTAGGAACAAACAGAAGCCCGCTGAGACAAGTTCCTGTCCTTTGTTATCCTCTATCATTGAGACAAATTAGGAAAACCGGCGGAAAAATATTGTTTAGCGTTCGCGTTCCACGAACAGTCATAATTTTCTCTGAGTATATAAACATAGGATGACTTAAATTATGTTAAGAAACTTGGGTAGCAGCGGTTACTTTAGTGATTACATAAAGAATATTTTCGTTGCAGAAATGGCGACTAATTTAAACTCAAGGAAAGTACCCTCTAATATTTTTCTATTCGTTGTCAATGTACACGGTCATATTCTAAACATTTTTTTGCTTATGGCTTTATGCCTCGTTGACGTTGAGATCATTAGAGTCTGGAAAGACAGGGGCAAGGAACGGGAAGGAATTCGGCCAAGGACTTTTGAAGGAGGTGTACTGGCATTCGCCTGGAGTGATTTGGAGAAATCATGGAAAACCAAAATCTAGACGCCCGAACGGGAACTCAAAACAGCGTCCTCCCGAATGGGTAGCCAGAGCGTTATTCGCTCACCCACTACGCTCGGTCCAGTCCTTGAAACCAGATCAGCAAATAAAGAGGTTATGTTTAGAAGTAAAACAAAAAAAAAACCTATAACATGTAGAACATAGTTACACATTTTACTGATAGATGGCAACAATGCTCTTTCTCCATAATATACAGTGCGATCTGGCAGAATTTATAAAATGTTAGGCGTCAGCAAAGGCGCTTAGAGTCAATACCAATTTAACCATGCCATAAAGACTCATCATTGATAGATGACCCCCAATGTTGGTAAACGGTGGAGAAGAAGAAGAAGACGTACATTTGTTTTGCTTGGAGGTTAACAGCTTGTCGATGTCGAGGTAATTGGAACCAGATGAGGACAAGAAACGATTAGGAATTCAGCCATGGTCAACTATCCCGGCATTCATCTGATGTGGTCTCGGGAAATCAAGGAAAACCTAGATCAATATGGTACAAAGGAGATTTCAACTCGTGTTTTTGAATTCGGTTAACCACTGCATTATTCGCGGGAAGATCTTTGGTGATTAGCAGTAACACAAAGATGAAAATTCTGTCATCGCGAAATAACTGTTTAACACCAAGGAGTTGTTTGATGAGATTAAATAAACTTCTAACATAAATGATTGTTGCCAAAGTTGTTACAAGAAATTTTAACTGACTGGGGAATTCCGAATTTGAGCAATGTAATATCTCAAATTTGAACTATTTAACGAGGGACAGGAGACGATTTCGAAGCAATAAATGTTACAAATATTGAAAAATAATAGCTAGTTATGATTGACGGAGATTAACAATACAGCAACACAATCCGGAATCAAGAGTTGGTGTTAGAGGATCGAATGTGGGAGGACTGTTAAGCCGAATTTTTCAATAAAAACTTTAAAGCAAATTTTCTCTTTAGCAGAACAGTTAAGTAATTGCATCCTCGAATTGTTAATTAATATGTTTCATAAAACTTGTTTTGATTGGGTTGCACATTATTGACTTTAATAATGATTTTTTAAATGTTCTTTAATGTAAAGAACTTTGAACTTTATAGCGACGAACTTAGTACACTTTAACCTCTACTTCATATGAATTTATAGTATCGATAACTGCCGCTTCGGCATCTCCGCATCATTTGCTTAACGTAACCTGTTCCGATAACAATACCTGTATGTATAATACTAATGTGATATGAAAGTTGCAGAATTTGAGAAAATATTGCTAACTTCGTTAGTATGGTGAAAAAGTGTGTTTCCTCTCAATGAAATATCTTGAAGATTATCCTTAGATTCTTCACGTTTTTTTGACACATCACTTAGCGGAAAGAATAATAGATTCCGTTTGCCTTCACGGAACTAACTGTTGCTTTTAATTGAGTGCCGAATGCACTTTTTTCCTTGTGGCCTAACCTAATCCGGTTATCCTAGCAAATAAAAACTACCCACAGTAACATACATAATTGAAAAGACTATACGGAGACGGAATTTGATTCAAACGAATCAAAATCACTAGTCGGTGAACATGAAGTTACATGTACGTATTTACTCAGAATTAATACCGTGGAATCATGTTTTGGACCATGCTGTTGATTTTGTGGATGCTTTTTCAAGTGAACACAAAGTTTATTAAATCTCAGGATGTGCAAGAAACATCTGCGTAAGTAAAAAAAATTGTTACAGCCCTCGAACTTTTTTTTTTTTTTTTTTTTTTTTTTTTTTTTTTTTTTTGTACAGTGTTCATCTTTCTTCTCAGCTATCATGCAATCACTCGTTTTTGTCGTACTTAATTATAGTCTGAAAACATATGAACTGTTCCGATAAAAAACATTACTTCCTAAGATGGGCTACACTTGTCACATACACACAATAACACCACCATCTCTTGTTTTCGAAGACACGTCGTTCCTAAGATCCTAAGTTGTTGACAAGATACCAATCTATTGAAGAGATAGTTTACTTTGTCATATAACAATGAAATTTCTCTTATTTACATATATTCATTAATTAAATTGGTGTAATGTTATCAGCACTGTTTTTAAAAGATTTTATATTGTGCGAAGAATTGTCGGGTTTCCTCTCGAATGAGAATTCTTCCTGCATCGCCGTTGTTTCCAAATTTATCTTCGTCCCTAGATCATAAAACTTAACTTCAAGACCACTGTTCTATAATTACTCAAGTTTATAATCGTTTTACTGGCTTTTAGTTATGATTTAGTTATCAAACTGTTGTTATAAATCATATGTCTTGGTTTCTTACAGTAATTAGAGTTTGTTTATTTTTTATTGTGTTTTATGGCTAGTAAATTGAATATATACCTCACGACACAGTCATCAACAACCAGTTAGACATTGTAGGGGCACCAGTATTATCCAGAAAGTTCCATCGTGGTTACAAGAATACGGTAGAAGGTTTCACGATTTGTGAGCTGTTACTAGTGAGGTATTACTGGCAATTCCTATTCTGAATATGTAATGGTGTGTTCTAAAAGCGAGGTCAGAATATCGAAAGCTACGCAAAACCGTATTAACTGTTCAGCCTAAGCTTTTTTCTAGCCGTCGAAATTAGTTCATTTATTTTCTACTTTAGTTTGCATTTTTGTATTGAATTATAGGTGGCTAAAGAATTTATGATAATTTTAGGAAGTGTAAACTGATATTTTATAATATTTTTTTATAAAATCCCTTCTTTCTGCTCAAAGAAATTAAGTAGTTAATGTGTTATCCAGTAATTTTCTACATTTATATCTGTAAACTGCAATTCAGAAAATCGTGGGTGGCAAAGGGCGCTTAGTGCAAAAATTGATTACTTTTCTGTGTATTCCAATCCAGAAAAGCACGAGACGAGAAAGAATTCGTGTAAGCATCAGCCTATTTCTTTAATCTTTTTTTCTGTCATTCCGACCCAAGGAGGGCAGTGAACGAAGAATTTCGTCACATACGTAAGCGAAAGCGTATGATCGCATGTTTGCCAATAAATTCAAACAAAACTACGTATTCTGTCTGCTGAACAATTCATCTGCAGTATACTGTATATCATTTCTGTGATACTTTCATAAACGTTGTGGCAAGCTATAACAAATCGGTGACTTAGAACAGTGCATCATCTAATTCGTTGGTTGCGTGGGAGAAATAGCTGTGACAGAGAACGTTCGAGAGATATAGAAAAAGATATTAATTATTTAATATAATTTATATGGTGTAGAATTTCATAAATATTATAATCAGAATCAACCTTTTGTTTTCTATTTGTGTATCTAATAAGCTGACTCTTCTTTGCATTTATGTTCATCCCATGTTTACCTACCCAGCTAGACATCCTGTCCAGATCCATATCTCCCTGCAACTGTTTACAGTCCTATACCGTTTTGATCCTTCTATATAGCATTATATCATCTGCAAACAATCTAATTTCTGATAGTAAACAATCAACACAATTATTCATTAGAATAATGAATAGATATGGTCCCAATACGCTACCCTATGGCACTACCATGTTTACTCCCAATTCTTTTGATACTGCCTTTCCTTCTCAAACTTTCTGTTTTCTACCTTTTAAAACCTCTTCTGCCCAGTAAATCACTTTATCATCCACTCCAATAGTTTTTGCCTTATTTACTACAAGTTTATGGCTCACCCTGTCAAATGCCTCTGAAAGATCTAGTACTACACTATCAATTCGGCCTCCCTTGTCCATTTCATCTGAACTATCTCCTCATATATCCCACCAACTGAGATTCGCATGAATATCCTTTGCCTAAAGCAAAGTTGCCTACTTGAAAATCCCTTACGTTCCTCACATATATTTCTGATGTGGTTGCATATCAATCTTTCCATTTGTTTACTTTATTCAAACTGATTGGCCTATAGTTTTCAACTCAATTTCTCATCCCTCCTTTATATACCGACACTACTATCACACTTTTCCAGTCCTGTGGTAAGCAGCAATTATCCAGACTCAATTTAAATAATATTTCAAGATAAGGTATAATGCCACATTCGGCTATCTTTAAGATATCTGTAGTAGCCTAATATTATCTAAACCAGTTCCTTCATGTTTTTTTTTCAGCTTTCTTATTTCCTTCTGTGGTTTTTTGCTTACTGAGATGTCCTGATCGGCGAGCCGAAACAATGTAGAAACCCTGTCTTGCACTGTAGATAATACGATATAACGTTCACCGACTTATGAAACTAGTGCGCCGTTGTAAAACGTCCTAAACACTGCATACATTTAATCTCACACATTAGATCAACAAAAGATACATAGAGAATAGTGGACGATCAGTTCGCTGTCTCACACCTGAACTTGGCTAGTCCTACACTAATAAAGAATTCTCTTTCTTGCAAAATGAAATTTGATTTGCTTTTTAATTTTTTATTTTTTTGCTTATGGCTATACGCCTCGTTGACGTTGAGGTCATTAGAGGCGGGATGGGACTGGAGACAAGAAACTTGAGGGAATTCGGTCATGGCCTTTTTAAAGAAGCATCCTGGCATTCGCCTGGACCGATTTGGTTGTATGCCTGGACGGGGACTCGAACCGACGTCCTCCAGAACGTTAACCACTCACCCACCACGCTCGGTATTTAATTCGGAATCCACAGTGATACTGATTTCCCCAGCTCCTTTTTGTGATAAAGGTACCGTATAGCGTTATATGTTTGCATTTGCTATAAATTTGCTAGTGTTTCTATTTTGACCGAGCGTGGTGGGTGAGCGGTTAACGCTCTGGCCTCGCATTCTGGAGGAGGCCTGTTTGAATTCCCGTCCGGGCATCCAGATTTGGGTTTTACATGGTTTCCCCAAATCACTCCAGGCGAATACCTTGATGCTTACTTCAAAAGGCCATGACCGAATTCCTTCCCTTTCCTAGTCTCCGGTCTCATCCTGCCTCTGATGACCTCAATGTCGACGAGGCGTAAAGCGAAAAGTAAAAAAAAGGGACGTATATTGGTGATGAGGTGTGAAATGATATCGGAGTAAGAGTTAGGAGTAATATATGGAAGAGAAGAGATGACCATGACTACAAGCTGGCACTTTATTTAAGGTACTGAGCGTGGTGGTGTAACGGCTAGCGTTCTGGCCTCGCATTCGGGAGGACGGCGGTTCGAATCCCCGTCCGGGCATCCAGATTTGGGTTTTCCATGGTTTCCGAAATCACTCCTGGCAAATGCCGGGATGCTTCCTTCAAAAGGCCATAGCCGAATTCCTTCCCATTCCTTGCCCCCCAGCCTTTCCCGTCTATAAAGACCTTGCTGTTAAGCAGATAAAAAAAATGAGGCATAAATGTGTGGGACGATTTTCTTTCGCAAGTAAGGGAGTCATGGATTGGAATAAGTTACCAGGAGAAATGATGAATAATTTACCAAAATCGCTGAAAGAATTGATAGTTGAAATTGTTGAGGTCAAAATAGGTACGTACAGGAAACAGGAAAAATGGAAGCATAGGGAAATTTCCACCGGATCATGCGTTCCACTGCAGTTAAATTAAATTAATTTGGAGTGTTTTCTTGAACTCAATAATTGTCAGTAGTCTGTGGTTTTACTTATATTGCTATGTTTTACAGTTTTATATGTTTCTTATTTAATTATTTTTTAGAGTTCATTAGATTGTTGAAAGTTTCTCCAATTGTTAAACTACTTATCCGAAAACTGTCATACAGTTGCTGCTTATTCATACTGCATGCAAAGAGAAACATTTTGTACCTAACTGGCAGGATTAAATGGGGAACTTGACACCACTTATTCGCAAAACTTTTAAGCGGCGTCCTGCCTGTGGAGCGTTAATATTGTTTGTAAAATATATAGTTTTTGATGCGGAAATTTGCACCATCCCAGCTTAATACCAGATAGTAATAGAAAATCTCTTAAAATTATAACCAGCCAGGCCCGATGTTTTACGACTTCATACCTGAATATGTATCCAGAGGAGTATAACATTAATGTTGAAGATGTTGTTGCTAATATTTCCCAACATATTATAAAAGGGAACATGTAGATATTCCTAAACTACTGACGGAAACCTCTTCCATATTGGATGACATTCCCTCAACAGATAAGAATGAACGTGCTGTTAACATTTTTATTTTTTAATTAAAATTAAAACAACTGACAATTATCACTGGGGAATTAATTCTACACGCGACGATTGTCACTCGTTGCAGTATAATAGTAAAATAGTCAGTTCAACTTCAAATGAAGTGGAAGATAATGTTAGGGCGTTGAACATTGTGGAGACAGATATGTTTCTACTTTGTTGGCGATTCGCCAGTCTTGTGAAAGTCTCGAGATTGGCTTCTTTTATCACTACAAACATTCTTGCAATTTTTGCGGACAATTTTATCACTAAACAAAAACCCATGAAGATGGAAGTTTTGATCCTGAATTTATGAGGCATATTTTTTCTAAAAAAAATCTTTTGGAAGTTTGTAAAATTAGAGATTTTCCTCTTACTTGTAACTGTATGCTCCATTTGACCTTTAATTTCAATCTTCAAGATTTTTTTATCCATTTTAGAAACCTTCTCAGAAATTGAAAAACTAGATGATAACAAAAGTGTAGGTCCTGATGGTATACCACCAACTTTACTTAAGGCATGAAATATATTGTTGTTTCAATATTAAAATTATTAGCTGAGAGATCTCTTAGTGAAGGAATAAAGCCAAAGGAGTGGAAATCAGCATTTATCTCTCCTGTATATAAATTAGTCCCCAAAAGCAATACTAGAAACTATACACGAATTTGTAATTTAAACGTAATACTAAAACTGCTGGAATACATTTTTTTTTTTTAAAAAAACCTAAAGAAGACTGTGTCTTCATAATTATCACGTAACCAGTTTGCCTTCATGAATGGATTAAATGTCAAGTTAAATTTAATGTGTTACTCACAATACATTTTATCCTCCTTAGCGAAAGGAAGTCAAGTTGATGTAACTACAGTAAATCTTTTGATTCGGTCAATCATACACTATTTGTCTTAAAACTTAAATCATTTGGGATTGTGAGATCCCATCTAAAATGGCTTGAAAATTAGTTAACTAGCAGAGATCAGATAATTAAATATAAAGGATATACAATTATACATCAATTGAAATATCAGTTTTATCTTGATCCACGTCTTGTCTTATGCCCTAAATGTTATTAGACTAACATATTAATTATTTCCGCGAATTAGATTTTTATTTATCATTGAATATAATCATTTAGACTGCGAGAAAAAATTCTGTTTCGCAGAGTGCGATTTCCTCTACAGCAACAGGACAGATTTTCGTAGAGTTTCATACGTTGTACAACCCACAGCCCAGGACTATAATTAGGTATATTTTATCTTAATGCGGCATCTAAATATTGAGAAACAAAGAAAAGAAACATTTGTTTGTTTCGTTGATTTTGGTGGGTTTTTTAACACTGTATAGCCTCTGGTCCCAAGAGTAAAATACGACATGTTTTATTTCAATATGACGTAAAAAATCTAAAAACCGAAGCTACGAGTGACGGCTAGTCTTATTATAAATGATATATATAAAATTATGAAAAAGTTTTTATTTTTTGCCTATGATTATTTTTTTAAGTACAAGCTCAATTAATGATATATATAACATTCAGAATAGTTGCACTACTCTTGATACTTGGTGTATTGACAATGACTTACAGTTAAATCCAATAAAATGCAAACATTTACATGAGCCGGTAGTAAAATTATATGAAAATACTCAATAAGAGGTATTGCGTTGGAGCAGGTGTACTCACTTAACGATCTTGGAATAATATTTGATAATAAAATGAGTTTTGATTAACATTTGAATATCATTGTAATCAAATCATTGCAACAACTAAGTTTTGTAGCGAAATCCATTCTAATCAAGCACTTTGGAACAATTTATCTACCCATCGTAAGGTTAACATTCATAATCTGGTCACAATATACATTATCACAAAGTAAAAGAACAGAAAACGTTCGACATAAGTATTTTAGATACACGAAATTTAGAATGGGTATTCTAGACTCGTATCGCTCTCACACATACAGCCACACTGCATCCATCTTAAAAACACCCTTACTACAAGCATTTCGCGAACTTAATGATTTTAAATTCTTATTAAATTTGTGCAGTGGTAACATAGGTTGTTCAGATTTGCTTGGAAGTTTAAGATTGAAAGTAACCCAGAGAATAATACGTCAAATAAGAACATTTGCCCCAATGTAATACAAACACATTTACACTGAAAATAATCCTTGCTAACTGTCAAATTGCTGTCAATCTTGGAAAAAATAATTTAACCAAGACAAGTTGTTACGTTCTTGCATCTTGAGATACAATTGAATAAGTACCAGAAAATTTAAATCAGTATGTTTTAAACTTAGAATATAGTATTATTAAATTGTAAATGCTAATAATTCTAGTGATGGTAGATTATCAGTGTTTTCCCTTTAATAATTTCTGAATTAATATATACTGATATATAAGCAATGTACACCGTTCATTGCTACGATGTAAAAAAAACGAAATAAATATAGTAACTAATTATATTATTTTACATGGAATCAATTATTATCCTTCGCCTGCTGTTGCCTCTAATATAAACGCCTGTGTGGGGGAAATAGCTTAATAGACATTACAGTATTAGCTGAAAACCAAATTACTGGGTATTTGTAATCTCTGCCCCTGCGTCACCTCCGAGAGACGCCTGGCGTGCCTGTGGGGTATCGTTGGTTATCTGCCTCTCAGGCGCTCAGACGTTGCGCGTTGTCCGGCCAAGTATTTCGCCGCTGTAGCTAGTAATGAAGGCTGACGTGATTAATGTCCTCTTGTCGGAGCAGACGGCTGACCCTCCGTCGCTGGTTGCTGTCTCCCTGCCACTCCGTCTCGCGTTGTTCCTCTGCCTCGAGTGAAGCGCTCCTTCCAGCCGGCAGCATCCCTCACCTACCCACCCTAATCTGCGTTTACGATTGCGGCTGTAGCAAGGTTTAGTGTAGCATGGAGGGGATTATTGCTTTAAGTGACATGAATAAAGTATCAGCATCAATGTCATAAAACAGAGGCTCTGTTAATTCTCAAAAAAACTTTGTATTTAGCTGAAACAACCAAACCATTATTTCCGATTATATTTTTGTTTATCAGTTAGTATCCGATCCTTCGTGTCCTCGACGTTTATTCAACATTCAGATATGAGTCTCGAAATCAACAAAAATAAATTTCACGTGCTAGGAACGAAGGTCATATTGATGGTAGAAGCCAACGATGTGAACTTGCGAGAAAACTGTTTGGTTTTCATCTTTCAGAAGTAGTCCACGTCTTCCCTGACAACGTGAGAGAATTTCGTATACATAACCTCGGCTCTTTCATGTTGGTCCAGGTCATGCCAACCATGTCTAATCCTCCGTTTGCAACCTTTTTTTTAATTATGGCTTTACGCCTTGTCGACGTCGAGGTCATTAGAGGCGGGATGGGACTTCGGACAAGGAACTGGAAGGAATTCGGTCATGGCAGATCATGGCCTTTTTGAAGGAAGCATCCTGGCATTCGTCTGGAGTGATTTGGGGAAACCACGGAAAACCCAAACCTGGATGCCCGGACGGGGATTCGAACTGGCGTCCTCTCGACTGCTAGGCCAGAACATTAACCACTCACCCACCACACTCGGTACAACCTTCAAAATGTAACTGGGTTTTGGAGAGAAGCATAACCAGGATTAGACTCAAATTAGACGTTATAGGGATGGTGATTTTGCTTTCTAGCATTTCAACAATTTGCTTGAATTTATCATGCAGTGACATTCACACTGACTTTTTTATTAAAACTGTGACTCAGCGCTTTTCTAGATAACTTACAGAATCAAAGATATTTCATTTTTTAGCAAACAAAAAATCCTCAAGTTTGATACACATAGTGCATCAGTATACCATTCCGCCACCAGGAGCGCCAGCGCAGTTCACAGTTAACATGGCTACTTTCATTGATGCATAGCGGTGCTCGCTGTGTGTTTTGGTTTCATGAAACGAAGTTTGCAACAACTTTTTAGAGTAAATTTCGCTCCCAATACGCTAAAGAACCTCCAAACAGTCATACAATTTACACTTGGCACAAGAAATTTGTTGAGACGAGTTGTTCACTATGACATGATACCAAATAACCAGGTCGCCCGCGTGTTGATGATTATGTCGAACAGGTTAGGGAGAGCTTTGCCCACAGTCCACAAAATTCAACGTGCGTCTCGCGAGACTGGCATTCCACAAAATACTGTTTGGCGAGTACTGCGTAGACTTTTACACTTGAAACATTCACAATGGAACAGCAAATTAGTGATGCAGATAAGGTTGATCGTGGGGAATTCTGTGCAGAAATGTTGCATTGGATAGAGGGACACGAGACATTCCTGAACACAGTAATCTTCAGCGATGAGTCAATATTTTATATCAGTGGCATAGAGAAAACCAACAAGTGCAGAATACGGTGCAGCGAAAATCCATATGCAACCCTGTAACCCGTTCGTGAGAACTCCAAAGTTAATATGTTTTGTACCGTTATAAAACTGAAAGTGTACGACCCATCTTTCTTCATGGAGACAACTGTCACTGGTATTGTGTATCTGGATATGCTTGGAAACTTTTTAATTCCACAGATCGAATAAGATGACCGAGATGGAATGACTGTGCACCACCTCATTTCCTCACGGAGGTTCGAGGTTTCCTCGATAATCACTTCCCATATTGGTGGATTGGCCGTGAGTGACGAATAACATGGCCACCTCGCTCACCAGATTTGACACCACTGGATTTCTTTCTCTGTGGTTTCATTAAAGATCGTGTGCATGTTCCTCCCCTACCAAAGAATTTGGCCGACCTGAAAAATCAAATCTAACCTGCCGTTGCACAAGTTACGCCCTATTTCCTTCAACTAATGTGGGAAAAATTAATTACCGGTGGGATGTTTGCCGCATGACAAATGGTAGTCACATAGAACCAAAATGATACTTGACACTTTTAAGTGAAAGTTAAGGGTATTTTTTTTTTTTACAAAATACTATATATCGATTCTGTAAGTTATCTCAGTAAATTTCTATACTATTTCAAAGTTGTAAAGTCATTTTTGATTCACCCTGTATATTATAACTTGCCGTACTAGTATAACTTACAGATCAAAAGATTATTTAGTCGCTCTCTCTTTTACCTCCGTTTCTCTCACTAAATATGATCACACAACGTTTTCTCTGTCTCTATCACAGCACACACCGGCCATCTTATTTCAGCCACCTTCTCCCTCCCCCACTCGCTCTCTCCGTTCTATCTTTGGTCACTTAACCCAGGCACGTCAACTTATAAGTTTGCGGCACAGTTGTCGTTGCGGTCGGCTGCACCCTCAGTAATTTATTCCTTTCCCTACACCATTTAACTTGCTTATATGGGGTTTAATGAGAATCCCTGTAGATTTGTTTTTCAACTTGGCTTTTGCTTATCACTGGCCTACAATGTAAATACATTATTCTACAGGGCGTTTCATTTATGACGCGTCCGCGTGCACGGCAATAATGGCCCGGCCCAGCGGCTGCTCGCTTGCCGGCAACTCATACCGCGCAGCGCCCGTGCTCAGAAAAGCCTGTTTCCTGCGTCGATGTCTTACCTTATAAGCACGTGCTGGAAATGTTAACAATCGGCTTCAATACACGCTTGACATCTTCTAAGGATGTTTTGGCTAACTCTCTGCAGTATTAGTGAAAAAATATTATTAATTTTACTTCTTATGTTTTCCTTAAGTTCCACTTCCGACAGTGCTTCCGTGCTCTGACAATACGTGGGCCACCCCTCGGACGATATCGGGCCCTTCGCAACACAGCAAATGCAATTTTTATTTGAGTGGACGCGTAAACTGTCAAAACAGTCGGTACTGGAGTACAGAAAATTCACATCTTATCCACGAACAGCCGCGACACGATGTGAAAGTTGGAGTTTGGTGTGCAATTAGTGCTAGGCGGATTATTGGACCAGTGTTTTTTACTGAAACAATTACATCTTCTCGCTATGTGGACAATATTTTAAAAACCTTTTTTGAACAGCTGACAGAAGATGAAAGAAATTACGATCAGCCGAATATTCTATGCGTGCTTTAAAGCGTGTTTACAATGAAAATCAAATTATCAGTCGTGGATTATGGCCTCCGCGTTCTCCAGACATGACACCTTGTGATTTATTTTTGTGGGGTTACCTAAAAGAGCGTGTTTATGATTCAAATCCTCGTATGGAAGAGGAACTTAAGGAAAACATAAGAACCAAAATTAATAATATTTCTTCACAAACACTGCAGAAAGTTAGCCAAAACATCCTTAGAAGATGTCATGCTTGTATTGAAGCCGATGGCCAACATTTCCAGCACGTGCTGTAAGGTAAGACATCGACGCAGGCAAGAGGCGTTTCAGGGCACGGGCGCTGCGCGGTATGAGTTGCCGGCAAGCGAGCCGTCGCTGGGCCGCGCGATTATTGCCGTGCACACGGACGTGTCATAAATGAAACGCCTTGTATCTTGAATCTGATACAGCGCTACCTTACGCACTCAACGCTGATAGTTGATACGATCTGACATCTGAAGTGATGCAATTTCATGTTTTCAGAAATTGTACTGTATGGGAGCTTCCAGAATTTGCGAAACGAATCCAAAATTGGGGCACACCGCTCCTGCCGTTATTAACTTCAGGATCACCACTGAGTGTATCAAAATATTCGATCTTGGTGTAATTCGATTTTTGGATGTCAGCCACAGATTGGAGCTTCAACACAAATCTCAATCCACTTTTTTTATTATCTTCTGTTTTTTTATTTAGTTTCCTATAGGGAAGAAGAATTAGTACGTGTTCACGTCAAAACTGTGTGAATGCTGCATTGTATTTATGTATTAGATGCGACAAGATGTGTGCCTGCAGCTTGTTTATCTAATGGAGGGCGGCCTTCTTGTGTTGCCAGGGCAGACTCGTCACTGGCTGACGACCCGAATGAGGGCGCTACCACACACTACGGCCAGTCTAACCACAAGGGAGGACTCTCCAAGTTCGGCAAGGTCAGTCAACATCTCCTATGAAATATAATATGAAGCCGCTGTTGTGTCTCTATATATCTTTGTAATGGTAACACCTAAGAACTACACAACCGGTATCAATGGTATTTTCACAGGTCGAAAGATTAAGATCCAACTTAAAATCTACTGTATTCCATCGGGTCTGGGCACTGGAATAAGAAATGATAATATATCCTTAACCTTAGAATACATGAAGCAAAGATTCTTAATGCAATCCAGAGGGGACATCAGAGGTATCAAAGATTATTAATACTCTTCATGTGTAACCTACTCATAAAAGTTGAACACTTCAATAAGCGTAAACGTTACTTAAAAAAAATTGCTATGTTTCATATTACTAGTTATTTTGTGTGGCATAGTAAAATTCGATTTATACAAAAATTATTATATTATACTTTCGTTTTTCATTACCATGGTTTTCCGATTATAAGTTTTGATTTCTGAAAATATTATTGATGTATTTTCAACACGAAGATTTTTACTGCTCTAACTTCCGACAGCAGTTTACAGACAAAAATTCTACTACTCTGGCCTTAAATTGTCTCAAATTACACATCTTACGAAAAAAACAAAAGACTTCAGCGATAAATTTTCATGATTCACGGACAGGTGGTGACCACCACTTCATGAAATTGTCCATTTTTATTCATGTCTATGAAATGTGAGGCGTGTGCGGAATATTTAGCTAATTATTCTGGCGTAGGTTGCATTTCAACATACTCATAGAGTCCTTTAATATCCAAACCATACTATTAGAGAACATTTTGGACCAAGCGAGCAAATCTGCCGATAAATGCTAGTGTATCTGTATATACGAAAAATAAGTCTCTTAACATATCATAAGGCAACGAGATGTTCTTCTCGCATAATTAACGGGATTAACGGGTAAAAAAATTGTATAATTTCGATTATCTTTATGCTGTGTGAGGACATCAGTCTTAATTAATCATAACCATAAGAGAAGAGAGGAATATTGCCTCTACACAATTTAATCCTCGGTACCAGGAATAAAATGGTGTGATATTTGTTAGTTTTAGTTTTATAAATGTAACTGTATTGTCAAAAATAACAAATAAACGCAGATTTTAAAATATCGTTGATGAAAAAATACCTCTTAGGAACAATGATAATCCACCATACGTAATTAGAATTACATGTGTTTCGCCAAATTTATGAATAGTACTCCAACTGCTACATAAAAATTTATTGAACGTATGATATCACAGTTAGCTGAGTTCGTATCGGTGCCAAGTGACATAAATATCCAATAAAAGTTTCAACTGTGTCCCTTGCAGACAGGTTAGCAAGGAGTAGGATAGCAAGAGATTTGTGTGTTATTTTTTGTTTTTGTTTTTTCTGTCATCATGTAAAAACCGCTGAACAGTTTTTAAGATGGGTGTATGGCGTAGAATAAGATGTACTCATCATACAGCAAATTCAACTAGCAGCGAAACAAGAAATTGGTTATGAACATGAAACGTTTTTAAACAACTAAACGTATTTTGATGAGTCTAAGGTAAGAATTATCTCTCCACGTAAGTATATTAATTCATGGGAGAAACTAAAACGTGATTAAAACATTACGAAAATGCCAATAGTTTCCAAGAATACATTGAATTTTTCGAAAATAACTAAACTCTGAAATATATATTTAAATAAACCTATAACATTTTATGTATTTATGTTCCCTTGTTCATAAATGGATCTCTTACATATAGGCTAAGCCGTAGGTAAAATCTAGTACAATTATAAATGAAATATTCGGCTATCATTAAGCAACGTATAATTATCTGAGAAATTATGACATAAGAACAATGCAGATTTGTTCAACAAACGTTTCAGTATTTCTTCTTGAAAAAGGTTATAAATAATCCCAAACATAATGAAAAAAGCAGTACAGATTTCAGTTTCTAAAACATGTAAAACTGATTGTAATCTCAATCAAACGAATGTAAATACAACTAACTGCAGAAATATTATGATCTTAATGTGGCCTACTCAGTTTTGAATATTTGCCAAAACATCATCTTCCACATAAGAAGGCAACAAGGCTAGTAAAATCTGTTTATTCATTTTTTTGAATCGTATTACTATGTGACAGTGAAAAGTAATATTTAGTAATTAGATTCACACATCTGCAGAACACCTAAAATCAACGATCACCGCATAGTCATAGGAGACAGGTAAGTTTGGTATTATTTATAATACCGAACATTGACATTTTGGTACGTTACAGAGAATTAAAAAACGTGTATGTTAGAAACAGAAATGATAACTATACTGTCAGCCATTAGGTTCACATTAGAACTTGTTTTTTTTCCGGGAAATATAAACCTGTTTCTTTTGTATAAATACCGTTAAACACATTGCGGTATCTTCTAATTGTTCCTTAACACCAAGCATCTAGATTCTTTAACTTCTTTGCAGTGAAGCCTGTTGTTTGCTGTCAGAAACTCATTATCACTTTTTCCATCACTGATATCAAGAACTTGGTGAAACAATCCTTCACATTTTTGCTATAGTTTCGTGGGAGAGAGGTTTTCCACTTATTCCAACAAAACTCATGTTATATACCACTAACTCATTAGCATAAATTTATAACTTTTTAGTGAATGCCTTAATTTTCAATGCACTTTCATTTTCATTATTTTACAAACAAATAACTCACAGAATGAAAGAAAATTTTGAAATGGAACCGTAGAAAATGGTTTGCGAAATAATGACGTATTATTATTATTGAAATAATGAACTCTTTGTTTTAAGATATAATGCTGTTTACTGTTGGTGTCTTTCAGTTTTAACAGCTGCAATTTTTTTAACTTTTCTTTTCTCCGAATATTATGCATGATTTGCTCAGTAAATCTGATAATAATTCAATTACTTGGGGTGGATACATTATAAGCGAATAATTATAATAGAATTTTTATTTTATTTTAGGGCACAATGAGCGGCAATAATTGATGTATTAATTAGCAGCGTAGCAGAGCAATTAACAAACGTTTTGTGAGGTATTGTTTGCCCCAATTATGTTTTTTTTTGTTTTAATAAGTTTTAGTGCCTTGTAGAGGGTAATAATTGTTCTAAATAAAAGCCGGTATATATATGATAATAGTTACAAGACAAACTGTTAAGAACCTAAATTAATTTTACCGATGAAAGTACGTTGAAACCTGTGACAGTACATTACCTTCTTTTGTTTCAATGGCTTTAATAAGAATTTATTAATCGAATGTGAGGGACCAGCACAGCGAAGCCGCCATATTTAATATCAGTCACACTGTGTATTATATTTGTAATAGTTAATTATTGCAATTATTTAAATTAAGAAATTGTGGCTGGACTTTTTTTTCTGTTACACAAACAGTTTAAACAGTTGAGTGTTCAGATATTAAGTAATTTCTTTTAATTTTTAAAAATAAGTAATTAACATAGTAATAATAACAAATTTTTAATATTCTCGATCTTATCGGTAAGAGGATGCATCATGATTGCCTGTCGTTCAGATAGCGTTTCCAGAACTGTAAAGGACTTCTCACTCTCATGCATTATTACCACTCGCATGTGTCACAATTTTATTTATATCTCACCACAAGTTATTAAACATATTAGCTGCCTTTGGGTTATATCTTCGGAGATGATTGTCTGATAGGTAAGGAAGTTACTCCACGTTAAATAAAAGAAATAGTCACGTTCCAATAATTCCACAAAATCCTTAAATTGCCGTAGTTGCGTTATAACCTGGCGGCCAAAAAAATCTGTAATTTTTATTAAAGATCTTGGCCAACGGTACACTTATATAATGGTAACACTCCAAAATGGAAATTTGCTAAGTTCTTCGCACTTCAAGAACACAGATGTCATTTCGATGATAGAAATCGGAATTTCTGCTTAACAACTGTAGCTGCTGCCGCTCGACGAGTTGGGTGATAAAGCCAGCTCAGGAGCCGTGTGACTCACACAGTGTAGTTAGTGGCCACCTGACTGTGTGGTGGTAACGGCTTCTGTTTGTGTGTGCAAGGCGCAATTCGCGGGATGCGCATGAATATTTGCATTTAGATTAAGGGCGCGTTGTTGTCGACACTTCGGCATCCTGATGCGCGGTTCACACCGCTCGTCAACGCTCCGGGAGTCGGCGGCGCGCATTAACTCAGGGCTCTGAATACGTCGCGGAACTTCTCGCTTCTCTCGCACGCCATCTCTGGCAAATCATCTTGAAACAACTGTACCAAATTTAGTAAGAGAATTACCAGTTCGCGTTGTTTCCAGTAGATTATTTGTAGTTTTAGTGAGGTTATATAACCATGATTTACAAGAAAACCAAATTACATAACTCTGCGAGAGGCATCTAATTTTCCTTTGCAGAGTTACGTAGAACATCGTATGTCGAGCTTAAATGGGATTATGTTAACTACAAGCTAGTCTCTCGGCACCGGAGTACCAAATGATTTCATTTAAAAAACGTTTTAAATTTTTTTTTAAAAAATCTGTGAGAAGATAGTTTTGAAGAGAGTGTTGAGAAATTTTCTTTCAAGTGTTATGTATGATTAAAAGAAATCAGTTAAATTATTGAGAGTCACGGAAAAATTCAAGAAAAATTAGTTTCATGGTATAGTTATTAACCATTAATCCATCAGATTTAACGGATGTGTTTTGTCTCTTTTTTATTGAAGTATCTATATCTAATTAGGGAAAATCGCTCATTAAATCTCTATTTAAAGGTTGTTGTTGTTGGGTTTTTTTTTTTTTTTTACAAATTTCAGTCCTCCCAACTGAAGGCTGGCGGGCTATTTTTTAACCGAACTAACGGGGAAGGGGGATGGAAGGTGGGCCGTGGCCTTACAGAGGGACTGTGAGGAACCACGGAAAACCATAGTCAGGATGGCCGGATAGGGTTTAACCCCAGTGCTGCCAACTTTGTGGCTTTGAATATCAATAGATTCCCGCTAAAATTTCCGTAGATTGGGTACACAAAATCCGGAGAATCGCTAAATGAAAAACTGAATCAATAATTATTGAAGAGAGAGTAAAAATTAAGAATAATTTTTATTTCCAGGTTTTTAAAATTCGAAATACAAGATAATATTTTCTACATTAAATGTAAGAAACATATCATACAGCGTTACTTTCATCACTGCTGCTGCCGTCCTACTCTTTTTTTTTTTTTTTTTTTTTTTTTAAACATACATTTTATTTGTTGAAATTAAATTTAGCATATCTTCTGTAACACAAAATGTTAAAAACTGTGACCCCAATGATTTTCTGATATTGGTTAGGCCTTCTCGGAAGCCACTGATTTGTAAGCTGTGCCAAGGAACGTGTCACTGTGCGTAAAGGTGCGCCGATAGTTCTGTATCACGGTTTCTTAAGATCTACAAAATCTATAATCAAACAAAATATGAGCTTTATTTCAATCTTTGGTTCACACGAGCAGTTGCAAGGAAACGATTCACAATTATTGACAATTCTGTGATGCATTAACACTATACGTTCAAAGTTTAACAACACACAATACAAGGAAAAATCAACAAATAAAAAAAGTATCAAAAATCTGAAGATATTTTAAGAAAATCCTAACTTTTTATAAAATCCTCCAAACTCGGATATTAAAAGAAAGGTTTGATTATCGTTTTTTTCCGCCTTCGATTTTTGAAAGAGCTTTGTATTTAACAAGCTTGAGAAATTGTGGGCTAGAGGAAACCTTCAGGTCAATTCATCAACTACATCTTGAAAACCAATATATATATATATTTATTGTCATTTCATTCATCCCCCTTAATGGGGGAAGCGGGCTGGCAGCACACATGTCGTGCTCTTCAGCCAAATGATAATGTAGTTTACAATAGATTTTCGTAAATGAATGTTTACACTTTTACAAAAATTATACAGTTGATTTGCATTAAGTTGTTACATAATCAAAGTTCTAGTTTTGTACAATATTTTGTTTGCTTTTCTTGCAGATTTGTGGCTAGTAGTAGGCGATTTTGATGTCATTCACAGAGTAGGGTAAATTTTTGTTCTCTTCTCTTGTTGAGGTATTGTAGGTGGTCGGTCTCTGTGCTGGGTTATATAAAGGATATTTTGGAGGTGCAGTGTTGGTGGGATCTGTTTGTAACAGGAGGGGAGATGAAGTGGTTCTTTAAGTAGGCGGTGAGTTATAGGATTTTTGTTTAGAAGGCTATTGATAGCATATTTTAGCCGGAGGGATTCTATGTGGATCAGTATGTGAGGAAAACGCATTCTGGTATAAAGCTGTTGGGTAGGAGAAGGTAGTCTTATTCGGTAGGCGATTCGGAGGGCGTGGCGTTCTATTATTTGGAGTCTATTGTAGAAGTGATCAGGGGCGGAGAGCCATGAGAGGTGACCATAAGTTAGGATGGGGCGAAGAAATGCTTTGTATGTATTTATGATGACCTGGCTATGTAGTCCCCAGGATGTTCCAGTAAGTAATTTTAAAAGGTTTAGGCGGGTTTGGGCTTTGGAGTTGATGGTTCTAAGATGAGGTGTCCATGTAAGATGTCGGTCGAGGGTGATTCCTAGGTATGTAACTGTGGGTTGTAGCTGGATGGGATGATTGTATATGGTTATGTTAAAATCAGCGAGCCTGTATCTTTTACTAGTTTTTCCAAAAATAATGGCTTGTGTTTTATTGGGATTAATTATTAGTCGCCAGCGGTTGCACCATTTGACGAAGCAGTCTAGTATGATCTGTAGGGCTTTCTCCGACTGTTGAAGGGTTTTATGAACGGCGAGGTAGGCGGTGTCATTGGCGTACTTAAGGATATATGTAGGTGGTGCGGGAATGGGTATATCGGTTATGTACATGATGTATAAGAGGGGCGACAGGACAGACCCTTGGGGGACACCTGCGGTCATGGTGAAGATGCGGGAGAGAATGTTGTTTATGGAAACGAAAGAGGTACGGTTGGTGAGGAAGGAAGCTATTATGCGAATGTAGGTGATAGGAAGGGCGAAGGTTTACAATTTGAAAATGAGGCCAGCGTGCCATACTCGATCAAAAGCCTTTTCAATATCTAATAGTATAAGTATTGCTGATCTGTGGGTGTTGATGTGGGTGGTCAGAAGGTGCATAAGTCTGAGGAGTTGATCTTGGGTCGATAGGTTTGGACGGAAGCCACACTGGGCGGGGGATAGGAGAGAGTGTTGTGATAGATGTTTGTGGATACGTCGTGATAGTATGGTTTCAAATGTTTTGCTGAAGACGGAGGTGAGGCTGATGGGGCGGTATGAGTTCGGATCTGATGTGGGTTTGTTAGGTTTGGGGAACATAAGGATTTTTGAAGATTTCCATTTTGGGGGATAGATGCCAGAGTATAGTACGTTTGTATATAGATGAGCTAGAAGTTGATGGAAAGAGCGGGGTGCTTCTTTAATGTGGCGATAAGTGATTGAATCTGGGCCCGGGGCAGTATTTTTCTTCGTGCTGAGGACGGATAGGATGTCATTAGCTGTGATAGGGGTGTTAAGTCCAGTACGGCTGACGGTTTGAATGTAGTTGAAGTCGGGTAGGAGGGGAGGTGATGTAGGGTTGGCACGCTGTTCGATGATATGGGAGTCTGTGTAATCGAATTTGGGGTCGTTTGGGACAGTGTGGATGGTTTCAAGTAGGTTGGCGAAGAGGTTGGCTTTTTGAGTGTTGTCGGGGACAGGAAGGTTGTTGTGGAGGAGGGGGTAGTTGGGGGCGGGTTTGAGACCAGTTAAGCGGCGGAAGGTGGACCAGTATTGGGAGGAGTTTTGGGAATATTTTTGGCTTAGTTGGTTGCAGGTGTCCCTCCATGTGCGTCTTTTCTGAGCGGCGATACAGTTGCGGACTGTTCGCTGGAGTTGTCGGTGGAGGGTGAGTAGCTGACGGTCATGGGTTATTAGGTAGGTGCGGAAGAGGCGACGTGAGATATGAAGAAGTTGAAGGGCTCGTCTGGATAGTGATGGTTTGTGAGGGGTGATAGGAGTCAAGGGGATATGAGCGGCAGTAGCGTCTGTGATTGTACGTTGGAGGTATTCGGCGGTTCTAAGTAGGCTGTCTGCGTCTATGATATTTGGGTTGTCTGTCGCTATCTGGTCGTCTATGTATTCCCTGTAGTCTTTCCAGTTGGTTTTATTGTAGTTTTGAATATATTTATGGGGTGTGGGGTTGGGTGGGTGCGGGGTGTGGGGGGCATTGTACTGGATGGAAAGCATAATGGGGAGGTGATCACTGCCGATTGGATCGAGGACATGAAGGGTGGAGCGGGTTAGTATATTGGGAGAAGCTATAACTACGTCAGGGGTTGTGTTTGATTCGGGACGTGTGGGTAATGGGATGTTAATGATGTCACCTCTCATGGCGGTTAGGATGTTATGAAATTGATGAAGTTCTTGCTGGGTGCGGCTATGGATATTGATATCTGCCATGATGATGTATGAGCTGTAATGTTTATCTATATATGATATAAAATTTAAAGGGAGGGGAACACCGGGTCGAATGTATATGGTGACAAGGGTGACTGTGAGGGATTTGAGAAATACTGTGGCAATGATATGTTCAGATGGATGGTTGAGTGGTGGGTGTATTTTGATGGGGATATGATGCTTATAGCCAATGGCCACTCCCCCGCGTGCTATAGGCGCTGGGTTGTCGGTTCGGGTGAGCTGGTAGGGTGACATACGGATGTGATGGTGGGGTTGGAGGAAGGTTTCATTGAGCATAAAGCAATGGATGTCGTGTGTAGCGAGGGTATGCAGGAGGAGGTTTTTGTTCGTTGGGAGTGATCGAATATTATTGAAAAGTATATTGTGGGAAAGTGGCATATTAGGAATAGTTCTAGTTGTGGAGTTGGTGGGTTTAGACGAGGGTTTCTAGGGGCAGAAATTGGAAGTGGGCGTTATTGTGAGAGTAGGTGGCGTTTATTTGTATTCCAAATACTGCTTTTGCTGCAATTGAAATTTGCGCCAGGGTGTGTTCACGGGAGAAGGGATTTAGGTTTTGTAATGTGATTGTCATGAATCTTAGGATATCTTCTATGGTCGGTGGAGGACGGATGGAGTTGGTGGGTGGTGTGGGAGGATCAATGGGTCGGAGGGGTACTGTGAGTTCTGCTTTGGTAGGCGCTGGCTTTGATTTGCATTTAATGGAATAGGTAGGATGGTTTTGGTCACAAGTATTGCAGGTGGGAGTTTTCTGAAGGTTTGGGCAAGCTTTTAAGAAGTGGTTCTCTTTGCAGTGTGGACAGATAGGGGTGTTCTTGCAGTTTGCCGTTAGGTGGTCATTGTATTGTAGACAACGTGCACACAGTGTGGGTTGGGGGGAAGGGGTTTTTGATGGTTCCACTCTATGTTTTTGATGGTAGATTATGGCTCCATTTCTAAGCAGTTGATCAATTGTTGATGCGTCTTCAGTTAGTACTCTGATCATGTAAGTGGGTCCTAAGCTGTTCTTGATTCGGAGGGCTTTTCGAACATGTAATTCGTCGTTCGAGTTGAGTTCGGCGACTACCTCTTCTTCAGTTATTGTTGGGTCTACACCTCGGATGACGGCTGTGAGTGTAGGAGGTCTTCTAGGTGGGGTTGGTTGTTTTGGTGGGGATGAGGTGACAGTTGTTAAGTTGGCGTTGTCGCCAAATGAAGGTAGTCCAATTTTGTTTTTAAGTAATTTAGGGAAGTCTGGTTCATTACTCTTGATGATCATACCATTTTTAGTGGGGATAAGTTGATGGATAGAAATGTTGGGTATATGTCGTTTGATGAATTTGCTTAGGGTTTTACTGTTCATATATTCAGGGAAGGTTCCTTTTAGTAGGTATGTATGAATAGTCTGTGACGTGGATGGAGGTGATGATGAAGTGTCCATAACTTCGCATGCGGTTGTTGCACTATTGGATAAGGAGGTTTGTGGCGATGGTAATAAGCTACTTTTGATCTGTTCGTAGGGTTTTGCATTATTTCTGGCAGTTTGAAGATAGCTGGTGCCACGTGGTGGTTTCTGAACTATCTGTGGAAGATTTTGATGAATGCCTTCAGATGCAGCGGGGCAGATGATTGATGAGGAGGTGGTGGTGGTGGTGCTGATGGTGGTTGTAGTAATAACTGAAGATGTAGCCATGGTGTAGAAGTGGAGGCTAGTAGTGACAGTGGGTGGAAGGATGGTAGGGTTGGTGTCTGAAAGGTCCATAGCGTTACCGTACATTGGTGTGTCCGGTGGATGTGCAGCAGTTGGGGAGCAGGCGTTACCAGTTGGCAGGCGAAGTCCGTGAGCAGGCGAAGTCGGTGAGCACGCGAAGTCGGTGAGCAGGCGAAGTCCGTGGGCACGCGAAGTCCGTGGGCACGCGAAGTCCGTGGGCAGGCGAAGCCCGAGGGCACGTAAAGCCCGAGGGCAGGCGAAGTCCGATGTCAGGCGCAGTCCGAGGTTTTCTCAATCTTATTAAATACAAAGTTATTTCAAAACCCGAATGCGAGAAAAAATGCTAATGAAACCATTTGTACTTGTATCTAAAACTAAATTATATAATTTCATAAAATAAATTAATCATCAGTGTGTATTTATTTAAATTTATAATAATAATAAATCGTATAATAAATAAGACCTTTTTCGACCGTCGTAGTATTTCATCTGGTAAAAAGGTACTTATTGACTTGCAATACATCTGGAATTATGCCCTTCTGCAGTGCTCTAAAGCCCGTGTGGAAGAGTGTGGAGCCAGGATCACAGGTTAACAATTACGCATTTCATTCCGAGGATTCACAACATAGATTTACTTTCATTCGACCACCAATTGATGATATAGATCAGGTATGGGCAACATTTGCTTAGCTGAGGGCTTAATTTCGGGACATAATCAGGTTGCGGGCCGTAGGTAAGAAATAAATAAAAAGGCGATAAAAATTCACACATTTTTTTTTTATTTACGACTCGATCTGTGGCGTTCCACTGCGTACGCTTAATAATATTATTTATAGATTTTTGTCTTTATGACTTGCATAAATACAGGTTTTTTTTTTCTCATTATTTGAAATTTCCGAATCTCTCGCGGGCTGGTGGAAGGCCGCATCCGGCCCGGGGGCCGGGGGTTGCCCATATATGATATAGATTCTCCGATATACTCATCGAGTATCACAAGTCGGACTGCCGCGACTTTTTAGTTCTTTATTTATTTATTTTTAATTATTTTGTCGTGGATTTATTCAAGAAACTACTCTTCAACCGAATTCAGAAAAGGAAGTGGATTTCAATTCCATTATTTCCTTTCACTTCTGTTGACGCAGACGTTGATGGTTTCGGTCATTACACAGACGATATCGGCCAGTGCGTTGTCCGTGGTGGGAGGTAATACCAGAAGCTACATATTCACGGCTCTTAACACTGTGGCTCGTGCAATGTGGAATTAATGAACAATCAGTGAGAGTAAACTCTGTTGGTTTCCATGAGCTCAGTCTTTAACAAATATTTGTGATGATTGATTAAAAAAAAAAACATGTTCACCATCAAAGAAAAGATTTGTTATGACGGAATTCACCCCATGAACAAGAATAAAATTGTAGTTTAAAAAACTAAAATCACGCTTTCGTAGTAATGTGAACTAAAAGGTTAAAAAAATATTTAAATATAAACATTTTGTTTAACAGTGATAGGACGTCCCACAATTTAGGATAAATTAATTTTTTTGAATAAGCTTAAAGAATAAAGTCACTGATTACAAAATTAACTTTAATGTAAAAAAAAGCATTGGGTGCTATTTCAGTTGTCTTATATTTTTTGTCGTTGGCTGTTTGTAAAGACAGAATCATTGTCAAAAGTTATGTAGAGCGCACCCCATGCTTTTTTAACATTAAAGTTACGATAATTTTGTAATCAGTAACTTTAAGCTTATTCAAAAAGATTAATTTATCCTGAATTGTGGGACGTCCTATCACTGTTAAACAAAATGTTTATATTTAAATATTATTTTTAACCTTTTAGTTCACATTACTACGAAAGCGTGATTTTAGTTTTTTAAACTCCAATTTTATTTTTAACTATTTAGTTCAGATAGTTTAAAAAGTATGTTTCTTACTGCTGGCTTTTCTTCGCCAATTTCTAGTTTTCTTTGAGTTGTAGTTTCATTTTTAATTATTATTCCCACGAGTAAAATACAATTAAATGGTCAACTCAACAAGAGATCCAATGGCAGGGTAAACGAGGAAGGCTACTTTTCTATAATAGTACGAAGTAAATTTCGAATATTTACTATTCAACATCACGTTAATCGACTGCAGACAGAGAAACCTTTCTGGATAGGAGACAGCGGAAGACGATCGTCTACAGCAACCAAGGCTCGTAAATCACACCCGGGAAACTGGAGAACGATGATGATGATGATGGCTATATTGGGCGGGAAATCTCCGAAGGGTGTGGCCACCAAATGACGAAGATTTCTCGAATCGCACCTGTGCACTAATGTCGCGGCTGCATTTGCCTAACTCAGTAATCCCATCAAGTATAGGATACGTGTAGTTTAACTTGAAGTCCTAACCATCGGTTTCCTTTTATAATATCCGCAAAAATGCGAACCGAAATCAGGATTCGAGCAGGGAATGTCTGCTCGCCAGTCACGCGCCTTAACCAACTATGCCACAAAGACGATTCGGAAAGTGGGTGAAAATGACCCACATCTTTCATAAGACGGTTAAATCACTTTAGTGTTTTTACTGTCAAAGTAATGAGATTACCAAGACATAGATATGAAATTATTGGATTGTCATCGGTTCTTAATGCATGTACAAAATTTAAGACAATTCGGACTTTCTGAAAAGTGGGTGAAAATTGAAATGAAATTTTCCATTACATTCAACCACTTTTAAGTTGTTTCTGACAACGTGGTGAGAGTGAAATTATTGAATTTTTATCGGTTCTTAATAAGTGTGCAAAATTTCAAACGATTCGGACGTCAGGAAGCGGGTAAACACTGAAATGAAAGATTCTATTACATGCAACCATTTTTCTGTTGTTACCGTCAGAGTAACGAGAATAGCAGGACGTTGCTAGGAGCCTACTGTATTGTCAACGGTTCTTAAAACGTATGCAAAATTTTTATGTTTTTACTGTCAACGTAATCAGCATATCAAGACATAGCTATGAAATTATTGTATTGTAATCAGTTATGAATACATGAGCAAAATTTCAAACAATTCGGACATCTGGAATTGGGTTAAAACTAAATTGCAAAATTCCACGACATTCAACCATTTTTCTGTTGTTACTGTCAACGTAATGTGAATCGCAGGATATAGCTATGAAATTATTGTTTTGTCACCGGTTCTTAATATGTGTGCCAAATTTCAAACAGCTCGGATATCTGGAAGTGGGTCAAAATGGAGTTGTAAAATTCCGTTACATTCATTCATACATACATACATACATACAAGTCAAGCTAATATAAAGCGTGTAAAAAAGATATAGCGTCTTAATCATGATTTATTTAATCCAAAAACTGAACCATTTACAGTGGTTCGTCAAGTTTATGTTCATTTAGTCCCACACATTTATGATCAGTTTCCATTTCCTATATAATTTAACGTCACTGTGTCCTTTCATCTAGCAAATTCGTCTTGGTGCAATAGTTTATACGAGCTACCAATTCATTTCGGTCCCCTGTTGATTATTTAGCTCGCTCATAGCCGTTCATTCATCAACACACAACAGCTCGGCTTCCACTCTTGCTGCACTGCTATTCACTTTCAGCGACAATAATAAACACTCGCGCCGCTACCAGCAGATATGCCAACATAGAAACACTGCACATCAACCAACTGAACATGTAGCTTGCCAGATACTAAATATATATAGTACTGTGGTACTGTGTCAGAAATCTGCAAATATATCATCAAAAATGAAACCATCAGAATTAGTTAACTAAATCACAACACCGATTCTGATGATTCTCTTTCTTTCAAAGTGTATTGTCCTATGGTGGTTGTATGTAAGTTTCATTGGGTTATGTTGAGAATCTCCAAAACCTGTAACAGAAATTTTCAACGTCTGATAACTTATACAGGTGTACCGATTTTGACAATGGTGATCCCATTCCAACGACAAGGCGTACTGGTGGCTTACTCGAGATCAAAAGATTTCCGGTTCGAATCCCTGTATCGGCGGGAAATTTCAAGAGCCCTTAACCCAACCTTCACCTATAGCACAGCTTGCTGTGTAATAGGAAGTACGCCAGAACGATTCGGTGCTTGGAATTCCACGTTAAACTTTAGGTCCCCTCTACCTGGCAGGATTGCCGGGTTCGGTTAAGGCGGCTACGACAGGGGTGGAATGTGCAGCCAGTAGAAACCCTGTCACCAGGTCATAGCGACCACACGACCCTATTCCAACAGTAGCCTATGTTCGAATGTTATAACACATTTTTCAAATACAATAAAATGTCCAAGTACTTCAACATAATAATAAACAGTACTTCGGTACGTAACTGTTTTATTAATTTATTTGTAACTAGCTGATACCCACGACTTCATACGCGTGGATTAAGAATTTATTTGCCAGAATTTAATATAGAAAGCGGATGGTAGCGAAGGATTGGTCCCAAACAACACCGAGTGGGTATAATATGACCGGAAAGCCATCACTATAGCATTCTACCATCGAACCGCTCCCTTGAAGAGAATCAATTTCCAACATATTTAGAAACAGAAAAACAAACGAATTTGAGGGGATGTGGGGGGGGGGTTAACTAAGGGCAGCTTTATTTCAGCTTGGACTTTTCTTGTTTCTTCAGCATGAGCATCCGATTCTTGGGTTCTAATAACTTTAGCTGCTCGTGCTCTGCTAAAGCTACAACTTAGGCCAGTTTACGCCCGCAAGGCATGTAAAAAAAGAAGTCAAACTAATCTGGTGCAAGAAACATTTAACCAGACACAAAGTAAATTGACAGCAAAAATCGACATTTATACTAAATAATACGTTTTTTCTCTAAACGAAATTTATTAACAAATTATACACAAACATAATGCGCGAGAAGCATAGCTTGAGCAAGCGACGTACAATTACAGACTAACACACACATCCGTCTCTCTGTCACCATTTGATATTTTCTCAAAATTTCGTGACTACAACTGTTAATCATACAGAAAAAAAATTTGTGCCCTCCCTATAGATTTTCTTGCCAAATTCCTTCAATATCGGTATAGGCATTTAGTTGTTAAAACGTAACAAAAAACAGAGACTTACTTCCGCATTTATAATATTATTACTGCATGTCACACATCACTGACTGCGAATCACCCCTGAGGGATCAATATAACTTAAAAAAGTGTACACCAACAGCATTGCAAGACTACCTACGATTTGCCTCGCATTGAACCCCTAACTTTGTGATATCTACAGTTTAACATTCAATCCGAATAACCGACGGCCCAGGCGTGAATCTTACGATTAGAAACAATTTTTAAAAATCTTAGCCTTCACGGAGATTTGAACCGGAGACCACGACCCATACATTAGTAAGCAAGCGCTTTTACCACTAAGCTACCTGACCGCTATGTGGGAAAAACAGTACAGACACCTTCATATCCAAGGCGTCTGTCTATCGCCGTTCAGTAATTTTTCGACATTATGAGACAACATGTATTAGTTATACGACATATAATTTTTCAACCAAATGTAGACAGTATTTTCCTCCTTGTTTCAAAGGATAAGAGAGCAAAGTTTCATCGAAATCGGATGAAAACTATGGATTTGTATGAAGAACAAACAAAGATACATACATTCATATTTATATATATAGATTATAATCCATAGTTTATGTAATATAACATTAATAAAACTGCATTAATATAAAAAGCGTTAAGTGTAAAATATTACTGCATGGAAGTGAAAGAAGAAACATTAATGGAAAGTCACAACATGGAAGTTATGAACACATTGCGTCCGATGGAAATATTTTTCTCTTTATACACGCTGAGAACTTATTCAAAACATCATTTTTTTATTCGTAAGCAGGCTACATTAATCACGAAGTTAAATCTTCAATAGCTGCCTCCTAGTCGATTCAACGTGTTGTAGATTTAGTATTGGGGACAAAGGTAGACATAACAGAATTGAGTTTTCACAGTTAGTCAATGTAAAGAAATATCTCTGATCACAGATTCAGGTAGCGTCGAAGGAAATAACGAAGACGGGATTGGGAGTCAATTTTGGTTTTATTCAGGATTTACTCCTGGTCGATGTTATTAGAGGCGGCAGAAGAGTGGGGACAAGAAAATGGGAGGAATTCGCCTTTTAAAGAAAGCATTCCGGTATTAGCCTGGAGTGAAACTACGAAAAACCGACATCTATATGGCCGGACGGGGATTTGAATCCGCATTCCACGGAATACTAAGCCCGAGTGTTAGCGATTAAAAACCCGCTCCGTACCATGATAATCGCTATTACCAGGAAGACTTGGTTTGGTGCCTACTTTTACTATGGCTGATATTTTGAAAACTATAAAAGGCGTATGGATATAGTTTTTTTATAAGATTTGATAGTCCCCAATTCCCTCCCCAGTTTTTTTTAAACTAACATTTAAGCGTTTTCTTAAATTGTTGAAAGATGATAAGACAATTATATGTTTTGTTTCATAACTGTTTCCAAAATATACCAAACGCCGCGTATTTGTCAGATTTTAGATAAATGTTAAACCGTGTTAGAGGCACCTCATATCACTACGGTGTTCAAACGATATCTTTACATCACCATAGTAAAAAAAATGTTGGAAGACTAAAATTTCTTTGCAAAGGTTTTGATTCTTATGAAAAAATGTGTAATATGTCACTAAAACTTGCAACCAAAGAGAGCAAATGAGAAATTTTGAAAATCTCATAGGCAATCTTTGAATTATAAACAAAAAGCGTTATAACCCGTCAGTGTGGCTGCCACGATAATGCGTCACCATACTGGGGCGCGGAGGTATAACGAGATCAGGGCCGAATTCTGGTCCGCACGTACCGGCCGCTTTAATTACGGTTTTAAGGTGATTTCCGGCAATCATAAAGGTTAATGCAGAGGCTCTCTCAAAAATCCGTACAATTCACAAACAAAACACGCTTATCATGCTGCGTCAAAGGATTATGTGCTAGACCTATTTATGCAATTAATATAATTATTTAATAAATAAACTAAGCCCGTAAAAAGAAATGGTTGAACGCAGAGTTCTGGCAATTAACAGCGACGTAGAACGTAACGGAATCATTTACATCAAATATAAATACCTTGAGATCCCGTCAAACATAAAAGGTTGAAGGCAGTATTCTGGCAGCTCATTTCCTTCCATTGCCTAACTAAATACAATTATTATTAAATATCACTTGCAACCTTATAATTATGTAATGTAATATATATTTCTTAGTTTTACTGTAACAAGGATATCTCTGAATAAAGAGTATAAGAAAACCTTTAAATCGAAATAAATAAAACAGCAACTAAAAATAATCTATTAATTTAAACACAATACATATTGTTTTCGGTGCTCTTGCAGTTAATTTCTTCGTGGTTGCTTAGCTACACAATATTGTTATTAAATAATGCCCTTAACCTTAAATCAGAAGTAATATATCTGGCCGCAATTAGTCCGTTAACTATGCCGGGCGCGTTATGTCATAGAGAAAGATCTTTTTAGAACGTATTTGAGGGATAATTACCCTACCTTCACAGAAGCGAGAGGCTCGGTTGAAGAGATGTGGCTTTGATTCATGTGTATAGTCAGGGAAGGTATAGACTTACATATACCGAAACGGAAAATCACGGATTGGAATGATCCCCTGTGGTATACACGGGAAGTTAAAAGGTTCCTACTTTTACTATGGCTGATATTTTGAAAACTATAAAAGGCGTAGTATGGATATAGTTTTTATAATATTTGATAGTCCCCAATTTCCTCCCGAGTTTTTTTTCAAACTAACATTTAAGCGTTTTCTTAAATTTTTGAAAGGTGATAAGTCAATTATATGTTTTGTTTCATAACTGTTTCCAAAATATACCAAACGCCGCGTATTTGTCAGATTTTAGATAAATGTTAAACCATGTCAGAGGCACCTCATATCACTATCGTGTTCTGACGACATCTTTACATCACCATAGCAAAAAAAATGTTGAAAGACGAAAATTTCTGTGAAAAGTTTTGATTCTTATGAAAAACTGTGTAATATGTCTCTAAAACCTGCAACCAAATAGAGCAAATGAGAAATTTTGAAAATCTCATAGGCAATCTTTGAATTATAAACAAAAAGCGTTATAACCCGTCGGTGTGGCTGCCACGATAATGCGTCAACATACTGGGGCGCGGAGGTATATCGAGATCAGGGTCTAATTCTGGTCCGCACGTACCGGCCGCTTTAATTACAGTTTTAAGGTGATTTCTAGCAATCATAAAGGTTAATGCAGAGGCTCTCTCAAAACTCCGCCTCGTAAACCGTCCAATTCTCAAACAAAAGCACGCTTATCATGCTGCGTTAAAGGATTATGTGCTAGACCTATTTATGAAATTAATATAATGATTTAATAAATAAACTAAGCCCGTAAAAAGGAATGGTTGAGCGCAGAGATCTGGCAATTAATTTCTTGTAACAGAGACGTAGAATGCAACGGAATCATCTACATCGAATATAAATACCTTGAGATCCCGTCAAACATAACAGGTTGAAGGCAGTATTCGGGTAGCTCATTTCCTTCCAATGCATAACTAATTACAATTATTATTAAGTAACACTTGCAACCTTATAATTATGTAATGTAATATATATTTCTTAGTTTTACTGTAACAAGGATATCTCTAAATAAGGAGTATAAGAAAACCTTTAAAACGGATTAAATAAAAACGTTAATAAAAATAATCCATTAATTTAAACATAATACATATTTTTTTCAGTGTTCTTGCAGTTAATTTCTTCGTGGTTGCTTAGCTAAACAATATTGTTATTAAGTAATGACCTTAAACTTAAATTATAAGTAATATATCTGGCCGCAATTAGTCCGTTAACTATGCCGGGCGCGTTATGTCACAGAGAATGAGCTTTTTAGAACGTATTTGAGGGATAATTACCTTACCTTCATAGAAGCGAGAGGCTCGATTGAAGAGATGTTGCTTCGATTCGTTCGTATAGTCAGGGAAGGTATAGACTTACATATACCGAAACGGAAAATCACGGATGGGAATGATCCCCTGTGGTATACACGGGAATTTAAAAGGTTACTTAAAAAGCAAAGGCAGTGACATGCACGCTCAATAAGGACGATGTATAGGAGTGATTTAGAAAAGTTGGATGAAGAATGCGAGACCTTTAATGATTTTCGTTGCAATTCAGTTTCAAAGATCCCCAACGAAAACTCAAAGAAATTTTGGTCGTATGTAAAAAAAAAGTTAGTGGTATGCAACAATATGGCAATTTTACTACACAACGTTCCGGAAGTTGCTGACAGCCGCGACAAGGCTACCGTATTTAACACAGAATTTAAAAATTCACTGACGAAAACTTTGAAAACATTCCCGCTTTTCCACGGCGTGTATAATTTGGGATGGATCCTGAACGAATTGATAGTATAGGTATTATAAAGCAATTACAGCTCCTGAAGTGGGGGAATGCGCCGGGTCCCAATGGCATACGAGTTGTGGTGGACCGGCGAATCTTTTTGCCTTCGCTCTGCCACTTCCCGAGCGGTATAATAAATTGCGGGTAAGATTCTTTGTCATGTGAGTGATAGTAATCGTAAATGATACTCTCAGTAAGGATATTTACAACTTTATTTACATGAGGATTATATACATTATTAATCATTCATCTTCTCCTTCCTCCCTTCAATCTGGAAGTCATATAGTGCTTGCTCCTATCGCATGACATCTCAGATATGATTCTCTAATGGTTTCACCCCACTTGTTAGAATTACTGTTGTTGGCGCAGGCTCCTGGCTGCGCCCATTGTAGACTCGGCTGGCGTCGACGGCTGTCGTCCGCTGTTAACCCCTGAGCTTAGCTTGACATTGCTAAGACTGCTGAGAGCGACCTGAGACCGACCTCTCCTCCTCAGTTCACCCGGGTTTTGATCCCCCCCCCCCCCCAACCATAGAACAAGTGGTGAGGCGGATCCTCCACCAATCGTGGCTCCTGCTCCCCTCGCATCCTTTGTCAAATGACGTTGGGTTCCAGTATATTTTTGCTGACATCTGACCTGCTTCCTTGGCCATTAACTTGTGTATTACAACATTCCATTACCTGCAATTATTTTCTTTCGCTTTTGCAATTGACCTGCTTTTGGCTGGCGTTGTACGAAATTATAATTACTGCCCAGCTTTATCCAAAATTCCAAAAGGGCCACTACAAAGTAAAAGTATTTTTAGAATACGCGGAAGAAATAGAACTATTTCTGTCAGATATATTCCGTAAAATTCTGACTGGAAAATAGCCCAGGTGATGCCTGTTTTCAAGAAAGGAGATCGGAGAGATCCTAGGAATTATCTACCCATATCTCTAACATCTGGTTGCAGCAGAATTCTGGAGCATGACATATGCTCTAACATTATGCAGTGTATAGATGAAAACGTGTTACTGATACCGTATCAACATGGATTTTGGAAGAAAAGATGGTGTGAAACACAACTAACCCTATTTTCGCATGACGTAATGAAAGTTATCGACGCAGGTTCACAACTCGATACAATTTTCTTGATTTTTCAGAAAGCTGTTGACTCTGTACCACACAACAGACTTTCGGCAAAGACTCGAGCATACCGTAAGTCGGATCAGATTTGCGAATGGATACGCGATTTTCTAACTGGTCGATTACAGTACGTCGTTGTTGACGAGGAAGCCTCTTCTAAGGTAGATGTTACTTCGGGCGTTCCTTAATTTTTATTAACATCTCGGTGACAACGTTAAATGCTGGTAACGATTGTTTGCTGATGATGCACTTATCTGTAGGGAAATAAGGTGTTCTGACGATTGCTTAGAAATTCAGCGCGATCTGGATGTTATTTTGGAATGGTGCCGTAAGTGGCAGCTTACACTTAAAAAAGTGCAAGGGAATGCAAATAAGTAACAAAAAGACTCCGTTTGTTCACGAGTACAAAGATAACAATTCAATTGATGATACGGTTG
>CM061920.1:323910285-323945242 GCA_031002005.1 Vandiemenella viatica | reverse complement strand
ATTAGTTTCTGGCAAAGAGGAAGAGCTGTAGTAATCAGTAGGCTCTGGTAATGTGAGAAGTCACTGCATGAATTTTAATTTGGAGGGCAAATATGACGGCCTTCAGCAGTGCAGAAAAAAAGTGAGTTCAGAATATGAGCATAACGGATAGTGCAGAGCGCCGTGGCAAATACTCCAGTAACTCCCTACAGAGTAACAATTACCACGATGAACAGCTAAAAGTTGGTGGGTGACGAATACTGATACTGATACTAAAAGCAGACCAACACAAATACTCACATACCCGTCCACTTCAGACAACAGTTTTTCAGTGTTCTGTATAGTTCCTAGCAAGGACGTAAATGAAATGTTGAGGCTATCTGGCTAGGCGAAGGTTTAGCAGCTTTGTCTAAAAAATCGCACTAAACTAAATGTTTTTGTCCCGTAATGGAGTTAACCCTCGAGAGGATCTGCTGTGCCATACTGAGCCATTGAGTGGCATCAGCGATTTCAGCGGCACCTCTATTGAGTAAAATATTGTACCTGGAAAATTCAGCAAAATATATTTTTTTTTATTTAGCTGAGCCAATCGCAGTAATGAAAGATCTTGCGGCATGGGATTAGACAACAAAAGAATGAATATCAACCGCTAATGGAAATGAGTAAAAAACTAATTGACATGTTGAGGTTTAGGATGCTGCCGAACAAACACTCAGATCAGTCTGGGAAGAGGTTGGATGGGGACCGGTATCTTGAGCGTAGAGATGTGGTACATCATCTGCTCTCTAAACACAGTCGCAGCATCTGAATAATCGCGTTTAACTGATGCAGACTATCATATTTTACATTAGACAATCTTTGCTGTCACACTTTTCTTCAAGCCACAGTATTCATATAGCTTCATTATAAGCTTACATCTTATTCTCACTGGTTGAGACGTGAAGATCGGATGGTCCTCAGTTCCAAACTTGCTCGGATGGGATTTTAAAAGGAACTACCTTCACCTCTGTGAAAGGTACGTTGGTATGTGAACTATGCCAGAAACGCTTCTCCAGGTCAGATTGCTCGTTTAACTGTAGGTCCTAGGCACCCGTTAGTATTTCCGGATTAGGTTAGCCATAAGAGGCACATGAGTGGCAAATTGAAAACTCTATCGTCTTTTGGGATATCCCGTCAAACAATTCCAATTACTTTCTATTGTTGTAACAGTATTTAAGCACAGAATAAATTATCTTTGAAGAAGTTCTATTTCGCTTTACCGTCAGATCCGTGTGGATGTATATTCGTTGAGCTATATTAATTTGCGAGACCCATCAGCATGGTACTTTTTCTTCATTAAAATCGATGCCTCGCTGTTAGTCATGAGCTGTCACCAGAAGGGATTAAAAAGCTGTAGAAGATGAATATCGTAAACAATCAAGGATATTTGGTGTAACGGTTCCTCGCGGCTGTTGATGATTCTGTGGAAGCCATAATGTATTGAACATTAAGTCTGACTACAGAAGAAACTACAATATAGCAAATTAGAACGAACTGCATGAGATTATACCCTTACTTGATGTGGAGAACCGCTAACACACAAGGAGAAGGACGATCTGATCACGAGTATGCAAGCGAAATTCTTGGACTCGGCTGGAAACCTACTTCTTCTCGTTAAATATAGCACGAATATATTTTATTTATATCTTTATTGAGCATAACAGGTCTGAAATTTTTTCTTTCAATTACAATGAGAGAATGGATACTAATTTGAAAGTATTATCAACCATCACGGTTCTTTCAAAATTACAGCTGCTGGAACTAACTCACGAGCATAAAATGTAGGATTTCTTAAGTGATTGCTAATTAAGCTGCCACTTAACTCGGTGTAACTTTTGACCCAAAATTTTATGTATATTATTTTACAGAGTTTCGTTTCCTTACAAACTTTTACCTTTATGATGACTGTTATTATGAGTTAATGATTACGAAACAGAATACCAATGTTTGGACTAAAATTAGCTGTCTTTGATTGTCTACCCGCACAGGACACTGTGGTTACTGATAATTATAATAACACAGGAACGTATTAACTATTCTCTACTGTCAACATTACACCAAAACTTTTTCAGTGGTAGGGATGTGGAAGAACAAATGACATCATAGGTAGATATAAATTGGAATATATACTGATAAATTGGAGTAATTTTGTTGATTGCCTGTAGACGAACGTCACACCAAACATAAATTACTGAAAAAAGCTGTTATGGAAATTTTAACTGGAGTCAGTTAAGAATGGCATAGTCGAAGGGCTACGCTTTTTAATGGAAATCCATCAAACAATAAAATATGTGTTTATCGTAGCAATTATTGTGTAAATGTACAGGGATTCAATTTTAGTTCATATTTATACGTTATTCACCACGGTTCAAATAAATGATTCAGATCAATACTCAGTTACAATATCAGCAAATATGAGGGTCGATCAGTAACTAAGATTACAATGCCCATATTCCTGGAGTGTCGCGTGCTGTAATAAAATTAGTAGTGGCAGTAATCGTAGACATATGGTTAGCTACTGTGCAAAGTTTCAGCCACCCGCCAATTAATGCGCTAGTTATAGGAAAACACAAATGGCGACTCGTTTGGAAAATGGTCTCGTGAATCGCTTTATTGGATTTCTGTGGGCGAAACATTAACTGCGGCTGAAATTCACCAACAGATGTAGAGGTTCACAGAGAGACTGTAATATCCCACTAGAATGTCGCAGAATGATGTTAAAGATTGCGGTGGTAGAGAAAAAGTCACCGACGAGGATCATCGACCACTCTCCCTAAGCACGGATCTCGTTTCAAGCGACTTTCAAATTTTTCCTTCCCTGAAGGATTGTATAGGAGGCCGAAGATTCGCTTCAGACGGGAGGCGAAACACTTCCCTGACAAAGTGACTGAACACGTAAGGACAGGATTTTTGTCAGGACGGTATATTAAAAACTCATCACACGAAGCGACAAGTGTCTAAACCAATGTGAAGACTATGTCGAGAAGTAACCTAATATATGTACTATCGGTTGGCTGAACACACTTTTCACTGCATATTTTGTAACCTTAGTCTCTGATCATCCCTCGTGGTTCCCCTACGCGCGTGTGGTAAAATATTCGGCCTCCGTCGTAATAAAGTTAATGTCGCAGACTGCACGCCAAAATTTCTACTAGCTACAATACGAGAAGGAGAGCGATAAGAAAAGATCGACCAGCACGGCGATTTTCTGGCTGGAGGGCCAATTCGGGGCGCATTGCTGCGGGTCGATATGCAAATGCGACGGCCGAGTTTCGCAGCCCCACTGGGTTAGCCGGCTCGTATTAAAATTCAACAAGCTGAGCTACAGTGCTTGTTTCACTCGCCAATGTCGTCCATCTGAGACACAACGCGTTCAGCGAAGTAAAATCTTTTTGCCGATTTCTACTTATGTGCAACGCTTTTAGGCTCCAGAGATAACGGTACGGCAGATGAGGAAATCGTGAGCTTATCTGCAGCCAAAGTTTAGTGGCTAGAATACTTTTTGTAGAAACCAAGAGCAGGGAAAGGAGTAACTGTTTTAAACTTCAACTAACTTCTACAGTAAGATAACAAACTGATTGAGTAGTAGTGGTTATGTGACGTCAGTATTGAAGCATAACGTTCATCATGCTGTTTGAAAAATTATTCTCTACGTATGTAAACCTGTGTCAGCTTGTCCGTATGTTACCGCACCACGCAAAACTAACGAACCCATTTGGAAGGGTCTTTCATTGTTTGAAAGCTTTACGCTGCTGGCAAAGCCAGTTTAATAAATTCCTGACTGTTGATATTTATTTTTAACAATGTTCCATTAGAAACTGTTTTTGAATGGCGTTATCGATTCTATAAATTATAGGTATTCCCCATTTTATGAAAAGTTACTAATGCTGTGTGTGTTTATGTTCAGGTAGGTCATTTCATACAAATGCCGCTTATCGTGTAGAATTGACATTTGTGAGCGTGGTTTAAGGATTTTTTTTCTTCTGAGTCTTGTGTGTTGGCCATACTTGTATATTTGTGTTTAATTTTGTGATTAAAACTTGTCAACACGTTGGTCAAACATCTGGAATATTTGAAACCCGGTACAATGAAAATTTGATGGCATTATGGTGCTCTAATCATTTTACACACTGAAATAGGAAAATATATGAAAATAACAGCAATTAACAACCGCAGAATTATAGGAAAAATTTCACATGCAAAAACATTAAAAGAGGGGGAAATTGGAATTAATTAATATGTCCACCTTACGAACCAGAAACTAAGCAGACCACTAAAAACATTTACACAATCAAACACACCGCTATGACATGCAGACAATTTAAATAATAACCAAACCAAAAACAGGTTGATAATACACTTTCTTCAGATAGTTGCATCTCTGAATAAATCAGCATAAACAAAACAAATATGTGTTTAGTTATTACACAAATATGGTTGGTAGGAAATAATAGTGCCCTTATAAAAAATGTAATATTTTTTGCATACTAAACACTTCAGTGCGTATGTGAAACACAAAGGAAGTAAACAATATGCTGAGACGGAACATTTTCGGAATGAAATATAATAAAGAAATAATAAATTTTGAGTAAAGTGAAACAGTTTTAATTATCACTTAATAATAGATTAGGAGTATTTTTATTAGTTACAGAAACATTCCGTAGTAATTTCAAAACATTAGCGTAACTTTGTTTTGGGGCAGTGATGATCATGTAAAAATATCGAGGAACCCATGAAAATTTCATTACAATTATGGTACAAATATTTTAAGACCAATGTCAACATTTTTAGAAACAAATGAGAGAACAGGCAGCTGTCAGATAACCAAAGAAGTCGATATTGGGATCTGGTTAAATCAAACAATATTAACGAATAATATATACTGAAGCAGAGTGCAGCAGAAAATAAGTAACAGTGATTAACAGTTTAAGGCACACGTTGTTAGATGTCAAAAATTTATTATTATGAAGTTAGTACAAAATTCCTCATTAGAGAATCAGTAAAATAAATAAATACATACTATTGAATACGTATCAACACGAAAAGAATTACTAGCAATCGGTCTGAAAATAACTGATAAAAAATTTGTAATGTGCTCTGTATCACTTCCAAATAAGAAGATGGTAAAGGTAGTACCAACGTACACCCTTCTTAATAAAGGGCCAATTTAATTCTGACAGAAGCTAACTACAACATTTATAAAATATTTCACAGTTTCGGTGTAAGTATATTAACGCTTTACTTATTATAATAGGTTGTCTGTGCCGTAAATATGTATGATTACGCCTTAAGAGCTGTGTTAGAGGAATATCGTTGATTTGACAATCAGTGAGTGGATTTGTGATAAAATAATTGTTTAAAAAAACATATAAACCGCCTTAAAAAAAAGCACTAAAAATTTTAAAATAACTTTATACCTTGCTTAGGAAAAAGAAAATCTAAATGGACAATATTTTACATTACTGTCATTGAAATTTTTACTTTAATTAGTTATTTTTGGAGTCGGTGCCAGCTGTCACATCGCGAAGATCGAATTACTGAACTTCTTTTGGTGTTAGAGGCGAAACAGGGAGTACGAACAAAAATTCCGAATATTTTACAGCATGTAGTGAGGCAAATAGTGGTATTGTGGGAGACAGCTTAGGGAAACAAATTAACAGTATTTTAATCTGTGGCTCGGCCTTATTGGTCATCCAGGCATATCTCTGGCGCTACAGTGTCAGTTGGTAGGTTGCATCATGCAGTAAACGATTTACAGTTAGTATAATATCGGCGTATCATCAGTATGTTTCAGTTTTGTTGAAACATGTTTCTAGCATTAATTATAGGTAAGCATTAACATGATTTTTTATGTATTATTGTTATTCCTTATTGTTTTTATCTTTTTGTTTTTCTTACTTTCGCTGGCACCGACTCCAAAAATAACTAATTAAAGTAAAAATTTCAATGACAGTAATGTAAAATATTGTCCATTTAGATTTACTTTTTCCTAAGCAAGGTATAAAGTTATTTTAAAATTTTTAGTGCTTTTTTTTAAGGCGGTTTTTATGTTTTCTTTAAACAATTATTTTATTTTTAGTGGTATTATAGTTTGTTTTGTATTTTAAATGCCGCAGCAGTTCCCATTTTGCGAACTTCCTGGTAGCTCAAAGATTAAAGTGCTTGCTTTCAAAGAAGAATTCTGTCTTTATATACCACAACAACTACCAGAACGGGGTGAATTGGGTGTTTTGTTAAGTAATGTCAGTTTACATTTTGGTCCAGGCTATGTATCGATCTTATCATAACATCTGTTCAAGCTGCTGGTCGATAACCGAAACATGTAACATCTGGGCATTAATAGATACCACATAAAGAAATCTGTCTCTGGAATATATCTGAAAATATAGATTTTTAATTGTTTTTTACAACGTGAAAGCTTGGGATCCAATTTGAAATCTGAAGTACATGTTGAAACATTATGACACATTTATTTTATAAATATTATGCCATGACTTAAAAGTAGCTTAATTGATTTTGACGGGATTTAAAACTGTGGATTTTTGTAAAGAAAATTGGAAATTAAATGGGGTGAGGGTAAAGGGGAAGAGGGATTGGACTTATGTATACCAAATGTAGACTGCCATTTCTTATTGATTTAAAGTATACGTGTGTAAATTTCTATTGATATCAGATAAAACTGTAGGTATGTATAAAAAACAATGTAGGTGCGTGGAGACGAAGAGTAGTTTGGGTTTTGTAAAGCTAGTGTGGTCAGTATTTTTATCTTTGTTTTAAATTATACATGTGCAAATTTCCATCGAAACCAGATAAAAACTATAGCTTTTGTGTAAAGAACATTTGCAAAAATTAAATGTGGTAAGGGAGTGAGTGGTAGGGTTTTGTTAACAGAATGTAGGCACTATGTTTCTCTTTGTTTTTAAGTATACATGTGCAGTGTTCCATGGAAATCGATAAAACTGTGGGTATTTATAAAGAACATTGGAAATTAGGAGGGGTGGGGGTAGAAGGAAAGAGGGTTTGGGCTTCTGCAACCTAATTTAAACACAATTGTTCTGTATGTTTTGAAGTATACGTATGCAAATTTCCTTCAGAATCGGATAGAAACTGTAAATAAAGAATGGAAAGGAAGGATGCGGAGTTTGGACTCTCGAAACCAAATGTAGACAGTATTTTTCCGTTTGTTTTGCACTATACACGTGCATACTTCCTTTGAAATCAGAAAGAAACGGTAGCTTTGTATAAAGAACATTGACAGTAATCAAAGGGGTAGAAAGGAGGATAGGCTTTGCGTTTTTGTGAAAGTAATGTGTACAGTATTTTTCTTTTTCTATTTGTTTTAAAGTATACGCAAGCGAAGTTCCACCGAATCGAATTAAAATGTGGGTTTTGTACAAATATTAAGGGAAGGGGAGCTAGGATAGATTTTTTGATTTTTGGTCAGAAATCTTATCCATTAAAAATTACATATATATGTGCCAACTTTCATAAAGATCGGTCAGATGGTGTCGACTGTAGCTTTCTAAACAGAATTGACAAAAATCAAGGGGGTGGAAACGGGGAGAGGGGTTCAGATTTTGTAAACCAAGAGTTGGCATTATTTTTCTGTTTGTTTTATAATAAAAATTTGCTAAGTTCTGTCTAAACCGGATAAAAACTGTGGTTCTGTATAAAAATTAAGCGGCTTAATGGGGAGAGGGGGTGGTTTTTAGATCTTTTGGTCAGACATCTTCTTCGTGAAAAAATACATATAAGCACCAACTTTCATGGTAATCGGTCAAACGATCGCGACTGTAGCTTTTTATAAAGAACATTGACAAAAGTTAATGGGGTTGAAGGAGGGAAAAGGGGTTGAGCATTGGCAAACCAAATGTTTACAGGATTTTTCTCTTTGTTTTAAAATATACATGGACAAAGTTTAATAAAAATCTCATAAGAAATGTAGATTTCTATAAAATTAAGGGGTGTAAAAAGAGACATGGGGTGGTCAGAAACCTTCTCCATGTAAAAATAACATGTATATGCCAACCTTAATGGAGACCAGTTAAATGATGTCGACTGTAGCTTTGTATAAAGAACATTGGTAAAAATTTGGGGGGTGGATAGGGCTTCAGTTTTTTCAAACAAAAAGTTGACAGTATTTTTCTCTTTATTTTTGACTATACATGTCCAAAGTTTCATCCTAATCGGATAAAAAATGTGGGTTTGTATAAAAATTAAGGGGTGTAAAGGGGAGAGGGGTGGTTTTTTATTTATTTATTTTTTGGTCAGATTCTCCATGAAAAATTACATGTACATATATTGCAACTTTGATGATAATCGGTCAAACGGTATCGAGTGTAGCTTTTTATGAAGAACATTGACAATAATTAAAGGGGTGGAAGGAGGGAGGGGTTTGAGCTTTGGCAGACCAAATGTAGACAGGGATTTTTCTTTTTGTTTTCAAGTATACATGGGCAAAGTTCAATAAAAATCAGATAAGAAATGTAGTTTTCTATGAAAATTAAGGGGTGTAAAGGGGAGAGGGGTGGTTTTTTATTTTTATTTTTTTGGTCAGAAACCTTCTCCATGAAAAATATATGTAATTGCCAACTGTAATGGAGATCAGTTAAATGGTGTCGACTGTAGCTTTGAATAAAGAAAATTGGCCAAAATTAAGGGGGTGGATAGGGGGAGAGGGGTTCAGTTTTTTTAAACCAAAAGTTGACAGTATTTTTCTCTTTATTTTTGGCTATTTATGTCCAAAGTTTCATCGAGATCGAACTAAAAAATGTGAATTTGTATAAAAATTAAGGGGTGGAAGGGGGTAGAAGGGGTGGTTTCTCAATGATATTTGTATGGGACCACTTTGGAGATACACCCTATCCACTAAAAAAAATTTCATTTAAATCGGTTTAAAATTGGCGAAGATATCGCTGAACATACATACAAAAAACAGACGAATTGAGAACCTCCTCCTTTTTTTGAAGTCGGTTATAAACTCGGGTTCCAAAAAATTAGAAGCTATTGCCTTGCAGCCAGTTTGAGTTCTTTCCAGCGTATCTCCCGTATTTTCCTGGCCCTAAAATAATTTGTAACTAATAAAACCAGCAAACTTTGCAGTATTGCGGTGAACGGCGTGCGGGACAGAACCTTTCATCAATAATAATACTGAATTAAAAAAGTATGTTCGGCTAACAGTTTTATATCTCCAAGTAATCGGCTTAAGTACAAGAAGAACTTTACTTTTTACTAGCTGTGCCCGTAACTTTGTTCACGCAGAATTTAAAGTCAATTAGAAGAAAAATTTTCAGAGATATGCAATGCATGGTAATATACAGAGGAGCATCCCTCTTTTTTTACTGTTTCTTGGATCTTCTCCGCTCCATCTAAAATTAAGTTGTACCGTAAATGTTTTAAACACATTTGGTGCATTTTGCTAGGGCGTGTGTGAGAACAGATAAACGGATAAATTCTATTACTAAAAAAAAATTAATTAGTGGCCCATTTATAATTTCACATCTTGTCGTTATCACATCGAAACATAACGTAATCTATCACTAACATGACATAAGCTGTGGGAATTAAGTTTTTCCCGGCGTATTGATAAAATGAAAATTTCTCGGGTTTTCTGCCAGATAATATTTTTATTTAACTCATCTTACAACTCAGTATACAACGTTTCGGCAGCAAGCTCCGCTGCCTTCATCAGGTACTGTGTCATACCGAAGCTAAGGCAGTTACTGTTTTAGCTTCTGTATGACACAGTACCTGATGAAGTTAAATAAAAATATTATCCGGCAGAAAACCCGAGAAATTTTCATGACATAAGCTATCACTAGGCACAGTTACTTTGAAATTGTTGGTTATTGTTTTGCCCGTGCAAGCATATAATTTTTTTTTTCGAAATTTAACACATTTTTATGTGCAATTACACTGCAATCTAATCATTAATTGTTACGCAAAGAGTGCCTACAAAGACCAAGATTCAAAAATTTAGGATTTTCGCTTCTGCATCTATGAGAATTACGTTATTGATCTAAATAAAAGGTATCCTTTATGATAGCCGATGAAATGAGCTATTGTTATGTGAAATTTCGTTGGAATGCCTTCATCGGTTTTTGTTTTATGCGGTCACAGAAAGATAAAAATTACCTACGTTTTGTCCTAAACATACAGGGTTAGCCTAAATGATTCATCGGGTTTCAATGCACTCTGTACTGAAAAATATGCGACCTACAAAGTCGAGTATCACATGAAAAGATACATAAACTCACCAAGTTTAAAAGCCGCGTCTACGCTAGATGACAGTAGTGAACAAGATGGCGGAAAAGCAGGAGAAGTATTTTAGTGTGTTAGAATATGCGAATTGTTCTTCGGTTACCAATGTACAGCGTGCATTCGTAAGGAAATATGTAAAAGTTATACCTACTCACCAGAGAATTTTACGTTGCTTTAGCTAGTTTCGTGCCGCTGGTTGTCTGTGTAAACGGACTAGCACTGGGCGATCACTTGTCTCAGAGGAACCCGTGGAGTGCGCTAGACTGATTCCACAAAAATCAACCGTCCAGCGTTGAACTGGGCATTCCGCAGAAAACAGTGTGGAATGTTTTGCGTCAGCGTTTGCATTTCAAACCCTGCCTGTGCAATTTGTACAACACCTGACTCCAAATGATTATTACCGCCGTTTTGATTTTTGTACTTGAATGCTTATGGGAAATGATGAGGATTTGGTGGAGAAATTTGTATTCAGCGACGAGGCGACTTTTCATCTGTCTGGAAAGGTGAATCGTTGTCATGTGCGAGGAGAGAGTGGGGTACTGAATTGCCGCATACCTTGGTGGAGCTGGAAAAGGGTTTGCCAGCAGAGAATATCTTCTTTTCCATATTAAAGAGAATCCTGTGTGGGCCCTTTTTCTGTATCGAGCAGACGGTGACAAGATCCATGTACCTGGATATGTTCCAGATGTTTTTGTTTCCACAACTGACTACTGATTCCTACACTTTCATCCTACAATAGGACGGGACTCCACCGCAATGGAGTACAAATATCCGCGACTTTCTCGACAGAGAACTGCAGGACACTTTGCATTGTTGTTCCTCTTTTGTCATGGCCCTGTCCTCCCAGGTCACAGACTCCATGTGATTTATTCTTGCTGGGTTATGTGAAGGGCAAACTTCATGTACCCACAATGTCAACAACACTGCAAGAATTACAGGAACAGATCACTGCTGCTGTGACGGACATTGATAGAAACATGCTATCGAACATATGGACGGAGCTTGATAACCGTTTTGATGTGTGTCTGATGAATATTGAACATTTATACAATGTACCTGAAACATTGTGAATTTATGTATCTTTTCATGTATCACTCGTTTGTATTTCGTATACTTTTCAATATACAATATTTTGAAATTCGATGAATCTAGATAAAAAGGATACTGTATGTTACCCTGTTATATAGGCTATAACTATGTGTATCAATTCATTAATTTTTGCGTGTTGTACAGAAAGGAACAAAATTTACTTTTTTGGTCTGTTTCATTCGTGAAAACAGTATCCTGTATCCTAAAATGACTTATGCCATTGCTATCTGCAATTACAGGTAGCGTGTGTATGTCTCTTTCATGTTACAACGGTCGCTCTGTGATCCAGGTCCACAACAACTTTCTCTCGCAGGCAGTTTAAATACAAGCTGCTTATTAGTTTTCTCTACAGAATCGCACTAAGCAATTCCTCCTATGCTAAAATCATGGTAAAGTTTCGGCAGTATACAAAAGGGGGAAGGACTCTCACCTACCTCTAAGTTACCGGTCAATAAGCCTCCTGCCGTCTATAAGTAAAGTCTTTGAGCGGTTATTGCTCAATAGGATAAATCATTACATCGAACTGAACGAGATTATACCCCATCACCAGCTAGGCTTTCGCCGCAATAACTCCACCACGCAACGGCTTATGAGGGTGGTTGAAGCAGCGACAAGGGTAGGGATGGCGATTCTCTCAGAAAAAGATCGATTTCTGAATCGATTCGAATCGAAGTTTGATAAATCGATTCACAAAAAAATCGAGGTCTAAAAGATCGATTTTCTAAAAATCGATCTTTTTCTAATATTTTTTTTTTTCGTGTTCATACTTTTAATACAATTCCAATCATGGAAAACAGAAAGGACACTATAATAATCGATCTTTTATCATTTTTAAACTAATTAAACATTTGTTTTGCAACTAAATGAAAGTATCAGGTATACAAAGAGATATTTATGTCACAAATTTGTTGGTTACATAAAACAGTTTTGAAATGATATAGTTTACAGTTCCCAGTGCTTAATGTCCAAGCTTTTAAGGAACAACAGTCTGTTCAGTCTAATAGGATTTTTGTTTTTGTTTATTTGGCCTTTGGTACAAACCATACAGTTAGTTACAATTTGGTTATTTATACATGCGGATTTTGAATAGTTCTGACGTCTGGTTTTCTTTGTTATACGTTCCTCTACTGGACATCATAAAACACATGCTCAATATAACACAATACAATACAATATAACTATAAATATAATAAAAGCACAATAATACAATATGATACAATAGTGCAATAAAATACAATATAAAATTCATAAGATACCGTTTTTACATAAAATATTTACCCCTTAAAATACAATATATAATATGCATCATGTAAGTACAAAATTCAGCATACAAGTTTTCTAACTTGTTCCAGTGGTTACATGTACACTTAAGCCATAGTATAAAATATACAGCGTTTGGGTACAGAAGTCAGCAGACTGGTTATCTCAAAAGGACAGTAGTTACCTTTAAATGTAATGTGGGGGTTAGAAATGTGAATGTCATATTTCTATGTTGTTTCTTATTGCAAAATTGAAGAGAATCATGAAGATTTCCGCCCTATCTTCGTGGAGAAGGGCCGCATCTTGGAAGGGAAATCCACCCCGTGCTTAGTCAGCTCTTCTATTAGTTCAGTTGATTCTGTCCAGCGGCGTCCACATCAAAAAATATATGATCCACATTCTCGACACTAATGCCATCACATTCACAAATGGGGGAGGTGACCGCATTAATCCTAAAGAGGTGGCTCGCGAAGCGTCTGTGGTTTAATTTAAGCCTAGAGACAAAGGTTGTGATCTTCCTTGAGATTTGGATTCTGTCGTGACAGTGTGAACGTTCTAATAGGATCCATGCAGTTCCGCTCATCACTTGCGATGTTGCCGGCAATAATAAAAAAAAAGGCGCTCGCAAGGTGCTGATGATCCCACTGTACTGATATACGTCTTGGCTATTGAGTAAAAGTGACGATAAATTGATATTTTTTTTTTCTTGCCAGTAAAGTATATGATCATACTTCAGGTACACAACTGCTTGCAGTAAATAATATTTAAATTCTTTGTTTAAACGCTGACTTTCATGTGCAAGTGCATTACAAGTAGAAAGTGTTTTTTTCACATTCGATTTTCACGGGTGAAAAATCGATTCACTGGATCGATTCAGTACTATAAATCGATTTAAAAAATCGATTTTTTGGGTCCAAAAGATCGATTCTTCGATTAATCGATCTCAGATCGCCATCCCTAGACAAGGGCATTCAACGAAAAACAATACTGTGGCCTGGTGCTTCTGGATATCGCCAGAGCGTTCGACTCTGTGTGGCATACAGGTCTGCTACTCAAACTATACGAACAAGGCTTCTCAGGCAGACTAGTAAAGCTCCTTATGTCATATCTCACTGGCCGCACCTTTTGCGTTCGTGTAGGCGAGGCCACTTCAACTTTCAGGCGAATCCTTGCTGGGGTACCGCAGGGCTCTGTACTGGGACCAGTGCTCTATGCGCTTTCCACCGCTGACGTGCCTACCACTCCCAGAGTTCTTACTGCCACCTATGCCGATGACACGGCGTACTGTACGGCAAGCAGAAGCTGTGCCCTAGCAACTAGGCGTCTGCAAGAAGTCCTTCGATCAACTGAGGACTGGGCGAAACGGTGGAGGATAAACATCAACGCCACAAAAACTCAAGCAATCATAATCAGTAAGAGACGCACTCAAAACCTTCCACCCCTTCGAATTCACAACGAGACGCTCTCGTGGGTAAACGAAGTCAAGTACCTAGGAGTCACTCTTGACCGGCGACTGACTTGGCGATATTATAGTGACTTATTTTAAGGCATTTACACAGGCACTTTTTGTTGTATTTTTTTTTTAGTAATACCATACGCTCTTCCCATTTTGCGTATCCTTTCTTCTATTGCAATCTTTTCTAAACCATTTTTATGAATTATCTCCCGTAAATATTTGAAATTCCTTACCTTCTCAATTCGGCAAATATGTGTCATTAAAAATTTTGGAGAATCTTTTATGTTTGTAATGAATTTAGTTTTTTTCACTGAGATTTGCAAACCTGCTTTGTTAACTATTTCTTCCAAAGATTAATTTGTGCTTCTGCATTTTTTAAGCATCCTGAACGGATAAGGAAATCATCTGCAAATTCCAGACAATGTATTTCAACATCTTTGTTTGTTCTCCCCAAGGTTATTTCTGCAATATCATGTTCTTTTAATTTTATCTTCCAAATCCTTACTATTTTCTGCAAGACACAGATGAAAAGAATATGAGATAAACCATTACCTTGCCGTACACCTATATTTATTTTGAATAACTGTGACATTTCCCCTATAAATTTTACTTGTGAATAGTATCTCTGAGGGTTTCACGTATTAAGTATTCCAATTTTGATTTAACTCCAAATTCCCGATTTACTTTATCTAAGGTTACCATATCCAATGTTATGACTGTCAGTGGAGGTCAGATGTCTGTGACGAATGATGGACTTCAGATTAAAAATCTGCTCAGAACAAGATCTACCTTATCGAAATTCAGCTTGTTATTCACCTAAATGATTGTCGAGGGTCTTCTCTACTCTTTTTATCAGAATTATGGAGAATATGTTGTAAACAACTGGCAAAAGGGATATACCCCTCAAGTTATTAACCTCTTGATTATCACCTTTGTTGTGTAATGGGTGTATTAAAGCTACCTCCAATACCATTCGGGATCTTCAAAGTGTAGATATTTAACTATCTTTTGTTTGGACCATTTTAATAACTCAGATGTGTTGGAGTCATGACCACTAGCTTTATTATTTTTTAAAGAGTCTGTTGCTAATTCAATTTCATCAACAGTGGGAGGTACGTCGTCTTCCCGATTTTCATTTATCACCGGAAGTTCTAATTTATGTTCTGGTTCTGGACAATTTAAAAGTTGAGCGAAATGTTGTGCAAGTATGTCACAGTTTTCAGTATTGTTAAAACCAATTTTACCATTTTTACCTTTAAATCAAACATTTGGGGCATGATACCTTTTCAACTGATTCTTAAAAGTCTGATAAAATTTTCATGAGTTGTTTTTATCAAAACTATGCTCTATTTCAAGAAGATGTAATTTTTTAAAAGATCTTTTGACTCCGCTTATTATTCTTGCTGTGTCTTTCCTTTGTTGTTTGAATTGTTCTTAATAGTCACTTCGTCTAGAGCATTTCCATCTTGTCAATTGTTTTTTTCTTTCCATTAATGCATCTTCATATATTCTATTCTACCCAGATTTTCTCTTCATTTTGTCAGTGGCAAATATCTTCTGTGCTGCATTATTGATTACTGCAGACAAAACTTGCCAGTTGGGATGTTGTGTTATTTCAATTTATTGCTGAAATGAATTTATTGTATCTTGTGAAATGGTTAATTTATCAATGTCGTATTTCACTACTGTTTCTTTTTTCTTGTAATTTCTGTGTGGATATAATTTGAGTTTAATCTTTCATAGGCAGTGGTTAGAGTCACTTTCGCCATTTCTTGTTACCTTGACATTCAAAATTTCTTTCATATTTCTTTGAGATATTGCCGCATGGTCAAATTGCAATTCACCCAATGCATGATTTTGAGAATTTCATGTTTTAGCTTTTTTCGGAAGTTTCTTAAATAAAGTTGACATTAACTTCATTTGATAGGATTTACAAAGACTAATTAATCTCTTTTCATTACTATTTGTTCTGTGGTGTTCCAGATATTCTCCTAGTGTTGCTCTGTAGATTCTTTCTTTGCCTATTTGTGCATTAAAATCACCTAATAATATTATAGCATTTGATACTGAAATTTTAGATATTTCATTTTTCAAGAGATCCCAGAATGCTTCTACTTCATTTGGATTCTTTTTATGGTCTTCATTTATTGGTGCATGGCAATTTAGAAATCAGTATTTCTTATATTTGCACCTAACTGTTAGAAGAGAGATTCTATCAGAAGCAGATTTGAATTCTATTACATTGTCTATTATTTGTTTATGTGCATAAAATGCAGTTCCTAGTAGGGGCATTCCTTTCATTATTTTGAATGCCGGTTTACGTTTAAAAATTCTGTAATTCCTCGTATCCAAAACATTTTCATCCAAAAATCTAGTTTCCTGTTCTGAATTTCATTTTCCTCCAGAAATATTTCTATTTTTTTTCTAATTTTCAATAAGGAATTTACATTTATGGTACCTGCAAAAAATTTCTGTTTGACTTTTGATATGATATTACTGATAGGAGGGCAGCCCCTAACAATTTACCAGGGAAATGGAAGGTGCCGGATGGGAACGCGTTTCTCACTTGACAATCATTCAATAATAACAATTCATTTATTAAGAAACAATTCAACAATATCAGAAAATGTAATGCAATGTAAGTGAGACTAATGTCACTTATTTCAAACCAGATACAATACCCCAATCACAATGCGGGATGTAGTCCCTTAACATTTTCACAACACTTCACAACAGATAAATTTCTAAGCATAACCTTACAATTACTACTCACACAAATAAGTAAATATTTCTGCAAATCCCTGAGGGATAAGACATAACACGGTCCGCACTTGGGCCTGGGTAGGAAGTTCCGGGTGGAAGTAGATAACTCCACCTGCGGGTCCGCACCGCCGGGTAGGCCGCGCCCAGTAAACACACTGTCGTCCAAATGCCCCCACGGCGAGCTCACCGAGTGCGCTTGGAGAGTCCGGGAGATCAGCGCCTTGATCACGCTCACAAATGAAACAAATATACGAAAACCATATTAACCATCATGAATACAATTATTAAGAAAAATTAGAATGTGGTTAAGCGCACACAATTATTAGTTAAGGCGATAGTGGCGCAACAGCTTAAGAAACACCAGAACATACTATCCATAATTCACCGATTTGTAACGGTTTGCAACATCATCAGCCACCCTTCACATGTAACATTACACAGTAATTCCATGCAATTCGAATCAAGCACAATTCAACCACATATGTGCCAGTCCATAACTGGACCAGGAAGCATAGAACACGAGCCTACAATCAGATAGCTGGAGGTAGACTTTGTGCACAGTTGTGGATCACTGGGTAACGGGCGCCGTCCAACTAACTGTCCACAACACCGACAACCGGCCCAAGGAGGAGCGACCATGAACACAGAACCAGAAGCAATAGCGATCGCTCTCACAGCCAAGCTGCCAGGAAGTGTCAATCAGGGGAGCCCGTTGTAACCTTAGAGCTGCAGACAAGTTCCGAGACAACTAGCAGGATAACAGAAACGCGAGCACAAGGCCCCCATACACCGAACCGCGGAGCACAAGACCTCCGCGACGCCACACCACTCACTGCCCCGAGAGCCACCGAGCCGCCCCTTTTATCTGTGCCAGGGCAACGATATAAACACCAGCGCAGCGGGAATCGACTCAGGTCCCGACAAAAGCAAAGAGAACGCGGCGGCGGGCCGCAATATATCGAACCGTGAGAAGGACGGTTCAACTTTGTTTGGAAGAATTCCATGGATGCACCGATTCATACTAATCGCAGATGTTGGGACCCTCCAGAACCCTTGGTCCCGATGCATTTCATAAAGCAATAGTGTTTCTGTCAGCGACTTTTCCATTCTGGAACTGAAATCGTGTTGTATTGGGTAGGGAATTATATTCTAAAATAAGATCGGATTGTTAGTCCGAAATGATTGTTTTTCGTGGTTAACTCTAATAGGTTCATCCGCTCTCTCTGCTGTTGGGAAATAGGATTCCTCTTCCACCTTTGATACCGTTGAGCAGTTGTCACCTGTAACCCAGGAATGGGCCCTCACAAGGTGCCGCCAGCCAGGCCATCTGGACCAAGGTTATTTTAAAGAGGTGTTACTCCTCTACCACACACTCTTTGTCCTGGCTTGTGACAGACAGAGCCTGGCTTCCCAAACAATGGGCCCAAATGGGCGGGTAATTATTTTCATTATTAGTAATTAACGAATCAACCTATATGTTATGACTTAAGGTCTGTATTAAAAATAAAATTAAAAATATTAGCGTATTACCTCAAAGAAGCGCCAAATTTTTGGTGAAATTGAACGGAATTACTCCTCATCTTTTCAACTAACTACCTAAAAGATGTTTCATCAAAAAATATCGTGCAAAATGAAAGTCGTTAAGAAAATTCGTTTGCGTGGGGTATAAAGTATTAGCGACTGGTTTTCTTGCTACTGCCAGTGTGTTTATGGTTCGTGAAGCGTGAACAACAGGCGAAATGCGGAACCTAAATATCAAATTAGAATAACTGCTGGCTGGGCGTGTGACGGCAATTAAATCAGCGTGTTGTAATTAACGTGATGAACGGGCGGAGAGAGCGCGCCTGCAAATTTATCGCTCTCGACGCTGATTGGCTGCATCAGGACGGTCCTCTTGAGCGACTCCCAGTTTTTTCCACTCTCCCCGCAGGTAATTGCTTCACTGGTGTACACCGGTAACGAGATCAGAAACGCCGCTCGTTTGAAATAAATCCTGCCGCTTGTTTTCACGCAGCGCGACATAGAAATTCGTTCAGGTAATATTCCTCATTCTGCTGCAAGACCTACGATAGAGATTAGCGATCGAATGAGAGTGGGATTCAAGCTTTTAATATAAGGAATACTCATCTCATTTGAGATAAATTACTATCATTCGTTAATTGGACAGGGTAGAAACGACATTAGAAACAAATTCGAAACGTGTAGAGGGCATCACTGGAATTTCCATCGGAACTGAATATAGAAATCAATTGAATACGCTAATAGAAACTCACTCTCCTTAATAAATTGCAACATTCATTAGCAAGGCTAAATTCTTTTCCGCTACCTGGTGTCTATTTTATCAAAGCATTTGTGTTACAGCAATAAATGCGGAGGTGATTTGCTAGCGTGATACATACAGTTTGAAGGCTACGAAAGAATTTCAGCGGTCTGGTAGCAATTTCATTAAGGCGTGTGAGTGGTGAAACGGAAGGTGCCTGGTTCGAATCTCGGTCATGGCTGAATTTTTTTACCGGACTTATAACTGACTTTCACATCTGATGGAAGTTTGCTTTGTTCACGTGATACACTAGTACACTCATTGGTACTAATTTCACGTAAACTTGTGGGTCCCTTTTCCCTGGTACAATTAGCGCGGGGGTTATGGTAGCCATGACATTAGGCATATGCACGGCAAATCAAAATTCTTTCGGCGTCCTAACAATCCTTCGCTGATTTCTTAGGCTTTAGGGGTCGTCCTTGTTAATAATAACTGAATTTTCTGGGAATACATTGTGATTTATTTACATTTCTAAGATTTTGGTTGACATCCTCCAGTGTTCGCCAGAGATACTACATTTGTTTACTTAGCAACGTGTGCGAACCGTAATAGAGCACTAGTTCGCTGTCTTCGTTGAAGGCCTTGATGCCACCACTGATCTTCGCTCCATAGCAGTTTCGTGTCTTCAGATTTTATCTCATACCCGGTGTTGACGACATGGCGAGCTACGGTAGATATGTTAGAAATTCAAATCAATAACATGGCATTTCCAGAAAATCCAGTTATTACGAATTTAGATTAAACAGAAGTTGAAGCCAGGAAGGAAGCGAAGATTTGAAAACACGATGTCTGGGTTGGTCAAAGAAAATGATTGGGTCGACACGTTTGCTTTAATAATGATAGTTTTGGAAAATTACTGAGTGAAAAAGTAATATCATGGAAAAAGGTAAACGCAAGTAAATGATAATAATAAAAATAATAATGAAAACTAGATAAATAATTAGGGTGGAATTATTGTTGATAATTGTTCCGTGTTTGTCTTAATTCTGGCGATTAAACTGCTTCCACGTGATACTCTTTCTTGCGTTGTCACTTTTTTCACTTATGTCTTTATTCCTATTCTTTGAAACCATTTTTCTTGTTGAACTACAGCATCACAAGAAAACCCACCTCCAGATGTGCATTTCAGTGATTTGAAATCTCGTAACAACACAAACTGAATAATAGACATTCTCTCTTCCTTATATTGTATCCCTCTGTCTCATCCCATTAATTTTTCTGTATGTCTCTGTTATTTTTCCTATTATTCAAAATTTTGTCGGTAATTACTTCCCGTAAGTAAATTAAATTTACTTGCTATTTTTAATTATTATTTTATTTATTTGTATTTGAAATATCATGTAAGGTTATAACTTCGTCTACTAGCTGCGTTATTATTTTTGTGAGGTCTTGATCGCTGTTTGAAAAGAGCAATCATTTGAATCATATGAAAGCAGGATGAGGGCGCTTACAAATGGTTTCTCTCCGGAACACATAGCTTCAGCAGTATAACATACGAAGTTTTTCTCCCCCTCGATCCGACCAGCTAAGGACCACGTTCCACCAGCCCCCTGTTATTGTCAAATGACCACTGTGAATCATGAGAGGGCGGAAGGACTCCTTTCCTGCCCGAATTCAAACCAAGTTTGTTAGATAGGGCGTTTTTAATATACTGGATAAAATTTTGCATTTCAATCTTTCTGCGAAAGATGTAACTTTTTGTGTTCTGTGTAATAAGTTTTTTTTTTTTTTTTTTTTTTTTTTTTAAATTTTTTTTTTTTTTTTTTACTAGGAGTCGATCCTTGTCCTGTTTCACCTCCTCCCCCTTCCCTTCCGATCTAGTGTGCCACCCTGGGGGGAGCCTTTGTTTTTAATTGTTATATATTTATTATAATTTATTTGCTTTTGAAATTGCCTATAACGTTATGACGTCGTCATAATTTTTCTGAGTTGTAATCCCTGATTGTAAAGGGCAAACATTAGAAATATATGAATGAAGCGTAAGGGTGAGTTTAAAAGTTTTCTCCAGGGAGGCGTGGATTCATAAAGGGTTGAAAAATTTTGCACCATTGTTCCACGTATATTGAATCAAACTTAAAATTTGGCCGAGCAGGACGATCTTCAGGACGATCTTCTCTTTACGAAATTGTATCAACAGAAATATATTTTTATTCAAACTCAATAAATGAGGTTCCTTACTCCAAGTTTCATCTGATACCGGAATTCTGTGGCTTATTAGGATAATTAAACAGTGAAGTAGGTGGTACACTATGGGGCGAAGAGGGGGAAAAAAATTGAGGAAGATGCAATATTTCAAAAATCTAAATAAAAATGTTGTTGCATAGTTGATTTCTCCTGTTGTCAAATGTTTGCTATAAGAAAGGATAACAAGATGCGCAACGATAATATTCCATGCTTCCTGTGTTAAAACATTAAGCGAAAAAAAAAAAAAAAAAAAAAAAAAAAAAAATTAGGAAATCATGCTATAAATTTCGTTTCCCAGTGAGCTGGATCATTTAATAAGCACAAAAATAATGATAAAATGCTTCCGTCTAATTTTAATGGGGGGTTTCCTATCCTCTTCACTTCCGAGAATACTAACCCTTCTCCGTGTGACAAACTGCGCTGTTCCTTGTCCAGCAATCAGTGTTGATGAGTTTGCGGCCTGTCCAGTGGCTTGTCTGGAATGTCGGCGTGTGGGCTCCGCCAGGGCCATGCATTACGGATGTCTCCCTCCAGTCCGCCACTGCTTTAATCACGACTACTGCCACCACCCTCGATTCAACACATATAAAAGTTTAATGTCCCTGCTTCACAGGACCTCGCGAATTTACATTTCCGGCTACAGCTGTAAGGTGTCTTACAGAAAATTTAGAGCCCTCCACGCGCTCTTTGCTATCCAAATGAACATTACAGAGTGGCTACTGGTGAAAGTTTTAATTTTATGGAATGTTCCGCTTGAGATTTTCAACGCCTAATTTTCCAAAATGTTTTTTTTTATCAAATTAATATTTTTTAATAAAAAATTGAATTCTCCTCCTTTAATTAACCATTATAATGTCTGATTGATACACACTTACAGTCCCTATGGGTATTGATATGTTTATTTACAGTAGTATTTGTAATCTCTTTCTTCTAGACGAAAACTCCTTACAATAACCATCTTTTTTTTCTCCCGTTACAGCATTTGAGGCGCTCAAGACCTTCAAAAACTAAATTATGCATACAATTTCGCTATTGCATTCGATATATCACTATAATCTTCTTTTTAAGTTTCTATAAATACTTCTATTAATGAAGGTGATGCAGTTTTCTAATTTTGTCGGTATGATTCTTTCTTTTGTAACAGAAAATCTGGAAGTTTCAATCTCAATGCTAACGTATATAGCTATAAAACTAGGAATAATTACACCATCCACAACGATGAAATGCCATTGTGCAGTTGTGTAGAAGGGGTAACTTTCTCTGCATATTCGATATTTAATATCTTACAGCAGGAAATAAAATGTTACTTCCAAAAACTTGAGAGCTTTAAAGGAAAAGAGAAAGAGTTTTGCTTCAGAATTCACTTTGATCTGCGAAAAAGTTTTCTTCTTGGAATTTGGTAACTGAGAAATGTAAATATGCTTTGAAGTAAGGGAAGACAAGGTGCAAATTTACTGAAAACCTCAGATATGGTGAATAGTACGTTTTTGTCAAATTCTTTAAAGAAAACTGGCAATTAAATAGTCTTTGGAAACTATATCCAGAACTAGTAAACTAATTAGATATGATAAATTTGGATCTAGTACTGTAAACTGATTATACTTGCGGAAAGTATAGTAATAAACGGTAGAGAGTAGTTGGTTGTACTGTTGGTTTGTTAAGAATTCCAGAGACTGTAATCACACAGGAAGAAAACAAACACACCTTATCTAATATGACTAGCACAACGGAAATGACTATCTAAAACGCGATTTGCACTATTCTTTCAAATTCTCTTCACATTATAAAACATTTTCGTGTGATTACCACTGACGTTGTTCCAGTTTTTTCCGTTTTTTTAATAAGAAATTGAAACATTTTACTTTTTAAGTAATCAGTTCACTATCTGACTTAATATCATACAGTCAAAGTTAAAACATAATTTGATGACACCAGCATTGCTTGAAGCCAGAAACGTAATCATTCGTTTATAAAGCAAAGTTCCTAAAAAAAAGCACAAGGAAAACACGCAAAGAATAATTTTCACTATAAACTCAATATCCTAGAAAAATCATTTTCAGATATCTGAATAATGTCGATTTTTATTAAATTAATAGTTCTCAACGACTGGTCAGTTTCATTATTTACTTTTTGTTTCGGTCTATTGATATTGAACACTATTTTAACTCTTTGGAAGTCAACGAGATGTAAATATAGCTTTAAAATGAATTGATAAAGTAAACATTCAGGTGTATTATATAAAGAGATAACAGAAATACACATCACCTCTAGAAAATATGTAGCTTCGTTGTATTGCGAATGCAGTATATTTTAAAGATTTCTTTTCTTTAAATATCTAGTGCGTAAGAATCACTTTCCACATAACTTCTTTTATGCAAGGTGTCATTAGCAGACTCGTATATCAAAACTAATTTACTTTGGAACACCGTTACTGATCAGTTGTATACTCTATTCTAATTAAATTTTAAACTTCTTACCAAAGATAAGATATTAAATGATTACAGATGAAAAAGCACGTTACTTAAAGGGATCCACATTCTTCAATTGAACCAAAACGTAAACATACTTTTAAGCAGATTATTTAATAATTATATTTTTTTTAAATTTATTTGGTGCGTTTATATTCGGTGGGTTGCGGAAGGGGGAATAAAGAAAGAAATGTATGCTGTTGAGATTTTTTTTTTACTGTAAAAATATGTGAGACTGATTGAGATATAAAAGAATGTTATATGTTCTGTGAACTAAATTATTTATGTGGACTTAAATGGAGCTTGCGAAAGTTCTCCGACACTTAGTGCTTTATAATATGACTTAAAAAAATTTGCAGATTTTCTCGGTTTATTCTTCCTCCAAAGTATGCTGCCTAGATTCTTGATTCTTTCAAATTATACTTAGCTTCCGAAATAACTATAGTGTCGACAAAATTTTCATTTGACTTTTAATTAGAACAAAATACTTTATTAACACATACAAAAACGAGACACCAGACTTCTTTATGAAGGTTTAAAGCGCACTACAATAACAAACGGCGTAACATTCTGTCTAAAAACGTCCGGAACGAGCATGTTCGACTACGAAATAGGAAGCTTAAATAGGCATCATAGAATTTTCCAGAATACAAAAATCAAATTTTCTCTAGCACTAAAAATAACAAAATAATACGAGTATTACAATACCAATTTAAACTAACATAAAATTACCTAAATATCGTAGAAAAACGCCTTTAAAATATTAGGAAATCATTTAAACACAAAAATGACAAAATTAAACAATTTCAAACACTTAGAATCACATTCAAAACACATTGGCTAACTAGGTATTTCTCATTATCATCTTTCAATTCATATTTCATAACTTTCCGAATTTAATCAAATTAACGTTCAATTAAACCATTTTGATCTATTAAACCACTACACATTCATGCGAAAAATGTACAAATTTACAATTAACTAGGGCGTAATTAATTTAAATGATTTAAATCATTAGAAAACTGGGTCTTAGCAGTTGTTACAAGCTCTTAATTTTTTTTTCTTTATGCTTATTACGGAAACCATTACGAAAAATTATTCTAGCTCTCACTTATAAGCTTCAAAAAACTGAAAATTGTATTTATTCGTGAGTCATAAATTTTGAAATGAGTGTAAGGAACTCTGCCATACAACTTGGATGTCGAGAATAACTATCACGACATATTTTCCATGAGTTCGTCATTGACAAAAAACTATAGATTCAAACAATGCTGTGGTGCTGATACGGGCGTTAATACTGCATCCAGTATAAAACAAGAGGTGAGATAACCCAGAACAGAGGTGCAAAGACCAGCAGGGTCCATCTCATCAGTTAGAATTTACTATCTGTCAGAGTGACCGTGTGGTTAGAAGTTTCACTCTTTCGGTGCTGTGGTCAAAGTCCGGCATTTTCTGCTCGATTTAAAACAGGTGGGCCGCCGCGCCGGTGCGATGGGCTATCGATTATTCAGCGATTAATCGCCTGGGGAGTTTATTGACCTGCCCGCAGGCCACCTGCAGCCTCGCGGGATCGCAGTCCACTTGTCATCAGCTGACCAGCGCGGCGGCGTGACACATCGCTCGTTGTGCGCGTGGATCCGAAATTAGCTGCACGCCCACTCAATAACGCGCTGACGTGCACACGTCACGCCAGCCTTTGGTCCAGACAGTTTCGCCGTGTGGAGCAGGTAGCGCTGAATTTACAGTGCAAAGCAACGCAGCGTGCAGCGTAATCCCGGGACCCAATTCATTCAAGTCCCGGTTACAGGCTGTGGTCGACGTCCTGTAGGATACTAATTAAAGAAGCAGCGAGGAGGGAAAACGGCAAAGAATATAATACCATCAAATAAACACTTTACCTCTTACACTTATCGTGGTACGCATTTATGTTGGGGCAGGAAATACCTCCACGATTAGAAATATTTATTATTTACCGTTTAGTAATTATGGCAGTAAACTAATGAATAGAAAGCCACGCTGTTAATAAAATATCAGGATAAAGTGATTCAACCACGAGAGATATGTTTTCAGAAATTAACACTTTCCGTGTGTTTTTTAAATTTTTTAAAAATTTAATTCAATTGCAATGGAACACAAGCTCCGGTGGCAATTTACCTACACCCCCATCTTCCCTCTATCCTCAACCTACCTACATTTGCCCTCTACAAATTTTATCTTTAAATTCTTTCAACGTTTTCGGTAAATTAGTCATCATTTCTCTTGGCAACTCATTCCAATCCCCGACATCCTTACCAAAAAAATAGAATCTTCCCACACCATTGTGCCTGAAATCGAGTGCCAGCTTGCGGTCATGGTCATCTTTTCCCTTCCATGCACTACTTTTCATACCTACTCCAATATCTTTCAATGCCTCATCGCCAGTATACGCCCTGTACATTCCCATGACCCTCCTCATCCTCCTCCTGTCTTGCAATGAATCTCATTCCAGTTCCTTTATCATATCCGTCAATGATTGCATTCTGCGATAATTTCCAGAAACAAATCTAGCAGCCATTTTTTGCACCCTCTCCAATTCCTGTATTTGAGACGTAAAATGTGGGTCCCATACTACACTACCATATTCGAGCAATGGTCTGACCAAAGTTTTCTAACCCAATTCCTTTACTTCTCTCGTACATCCCCTCATCACTCTCTCCAACAAGTACAGAATTTTGAAACCTTTTCCTACCACCTGTCCAATGTATCCTACCCAGTTAAGCTTGTTATCAAATGTAATGCCAAGATATTTACTTTTCAAGTCTTCAGCAAGTAATTCTTTCTTGCTTACAACCAACTTAATTACGTTTGTTCCCTATATACAACAATGCAGCGTTTCTCACCTGTAGTCCGCGAAGATGAGACAAGTAGTCTGCAGTAGACTATTAAAAATTTAACAGCAGCTGAATTAAGTATAAGGCAAGGTGAAGGCACTGGGTTTTCAAAACTTTCATGCCGTATTTCCATTGGATTAGTCAAGGCAGAGCTCCGCATTCCTATTTCCTGACCGTAGTCAGTAGAATGGTCGTGCCGTGGTCAACGTTACAGTCCGGCCCTTCTTCTTTATCTTTCCGCGGAGTTTCCCCCACAGTGTTCATTAGACAGCACGCTGAGTGGGGCTGTGAATTCTAGATAAATCCTTGGCTTCGTCGGGGATCGAGCCCCTGTCCTCCGAGCCGTGGTCATACGCGCTACCGCCTAAGCTACGCAGTATAGCAAAAATAAATAATTAAAAATAGTTTACATAAAATGAATATAGTACTCGTACTGTATAATATCAGAAGCAAGTATGAGCTAGAGGCCATAAGCCAAATTTTCTAAAAGCCATAGTATGTCCAAGATGTGATGAAACGACTGCGTTGTAACTACTATACTAGCTTCTAAACCCGTAAAAAATGACAGTTAGAGTTCTGGCAATTTATTTCTCCGAGCTTGCTATAACACTGACAGCGAATATAACAAAAACACCCATATTGAATATTAATAGCATCTAAAACCGTAAAAAATAACGGGTTTATTGCAGTGTTGTTGATGTTCATTTACTTGCAGTTGCCTAACCAAATAAATTGTTATAAAATAACGCTTATAACATTAAAAATGATGTAATGTGGCAAAATAATCTTAATTTACTGTAATAGCTATATCTCTGATAGAGAGTACAAGAAAACATTTACATCAACTAAATATAAATAAACAAAAAGCAACTAATAATTAATGTGTTAATTTAAACGCAATTCATTTTTTCGATGTTGCTTAGCTTAATAGAGTGTTACTAAATTTGCTCACAGCCACAATTTTGCAGCAACATTTCTGCCCTCAATAGAGCCCGAGCGTGTGACGCCAAAGCGTAAGGGGCACAGCTACCAAGTAGCCTTTTACATACGCTGTTTCTGAAAATAGGCATCAAAGACAGCGGCATTCGTTTGAGGGCTAACTTAATGACTGTTTTATGAGGACCCTATTGAGCGGATAGGACTTAAGGGACGGCAGTTCTGGCCAATAACAATTGGTGAGGTTGGTTAACAATGTACACAACAGGTAAAACAATTAAACCCATATTAGTTAGTAGTCCGGAGAATTATATTTGATATTTCGTTGGACCTTGAATCGGAAAAGTACAAGAAATGATTGTATAAAGTATCCAAGAATGGTTGTTCCTAAGTTCTTTACCAACATTGTCAAAGCCTCCCGTATATCTTTTCAATACTACTTGCTTCCAAACGTAGTACAAACTCAATGCTCTAAGCTTTGTGTCGTTTCGACGTATTTTGGGTACTGATTTCTGTCTTACCTCGTTGGGTTCTCGCTTTCCGCCACGTAGACGTCGAAATCATTAGATGCGGGAAAGGTCTGGGCGACAAGGAATGTGAAGGGATGACCATGATCTTTTCAAGTATCCATCTCGCCATTCACCTGGAATTATTTGAGGAAAACATGGAAAACCGAAATCTGTATCGCTGAACGGGGGTTCGAAACCGCGTCCTCCCAAATTCGAGGCCAGAGCATTACAACTCACCTACTAAGCTCGGTCTCTGACTTGATACACTTCTTCTTTTTTTTATCTGCTTAACGTCTCTCTAACAGCGAGGTCTTCAGAGACGGGAAATGATGGGGGGTAAGAAATGGGAAGGAATCCGGCCATGGCCTTTTGAAGGAAGCATCCCGGCATTTGCCTGGAGTGATTTGGGAAACCATGGAAAACTCAAATATGTCTGCCCGGACGGGGATTCGAACCGGCGTCCTCCCGAATGCGAGGCCAGAACGTACACTTCTTCGTTTGATCAACTACCGACGGGTATTATTTTTCATATTGCTGATACAGGCAGCATATTACTGATGAGTCTCACTACTTCATAATGATTGGTGTTAAATTTATGCTATTTATTTTCAACGAAAGGTGATTAATTCACTTTATTTTACCTCTTCATATATAATGCATGATGATTATTACGTTAAGGCGAGTTATTATCATTGTATTGTCTATATGTTTTCCTTTCGTCAGTCTCTCAACTGTTTTGACGCATTCCTTCATATTTTCATGTCCTCAACCAATCCTTTCTTCTAATCATACCAATTACAGTCTACATTATCTGTTTCATGTATTTTAATTTTTGTTTTGTTCTGTAACTCTTACCTTCCACTGCTCCCTCCATTAACAAATGAACTAATTCTACACGTCTGTCGTTCCATAATCCTGCCTCTTATTTCAGTGAGACTCTTTCATCAAATTCTTTCGCGACCAATCACATCTAAAACATGTTCAATTCCTACTTTAGCTGCCCACTGAATTTCAGAATTCTATAATAACGCATGTTTCAGACAAAGCTAAAACTCCATAAAGTGTTCTGTTCCAAACATATAGTTTTAGAAAGTAATTTCTGCTCGCAAAACATTAATTAAAAATCCATAAAATAGTGGAAGTTTTTAAACTGCTCATAATTTTCTAATAAAGATAATTTCATGTTGCTACACAGATTTAGTGGTATTGTTTGAATTTGCCTTCCACGCTTATTGCAAATGAATCCATTTTTTGGGCGGGTAAATGGAAACTACAATTTAACGTGGAAAATCCTAGCTAACCTTTACCGTACGTCAAATCAAGTTTAAGACTTCGAGAAATTTCTCTTCGTGACCAGAATTCGAACAATGGACATCTTAATTACCAGTCAACTATTGACTCAGGAGTTTCCAGTGGCATAAGCGTAACTAAAACACATCAGCCATATATCACCACATAAATACCATGCCATTCAAACATCTGTAAGAAACCCGCCAGATTAGAAACTGGTATAGAAATGAAATTACACGAAACATCATTACTTTCAGTTCATAAGTTTACTACCTGCGTAACTGTAGTCGTGAATATTTTTTGTATAAAAAGTAATAACAAACAAAATAGAATGGCATTTGTGTTTAAATATTTTTCCCTCATATGATATAAATAGAAGAGCTGTAATTTTAGACCAATATTACAACATATGAATAGAGCAAAACTAATATGTTACGTAAAGAGAATGAATGGCACGATAGTGTCCGGATATGAAGGTGAACAGAAGAAGACTTAGTGGCAGAACATAATGAGAAGAAGCAAGAGCGAGATAAAGTGACCTAGAGTTGTAAAGGAATTGGAAACCAGTACGATTGCAGGGTAGGCTGAGGAAACTCCCAAACGCAGCCGTGAAACTAGATCTGAACAACTATAATTGTACCAATATATTTTAGTTCTGTAGGATGGTTAAGTATCAACGTATTCAGTGATCTAATCGAAAGTTCTCTCTGCCATATTCCGTCACGTAATGTAATGGTCAGGACGCTTCATCACTGTTAGATAAAAATACAACATTTTTGGCCTTATTTTTCTTGGTTGTTATAAGAGAACATTTGTTACGGTTTCTCTGATTTTCAACTGAATATAAATTCTTCTACGTTACATACACATATCGCCATATTTTCTGACATATCTTTGGAGCTATAAGTAATTGATTAATAATCATTGACTGGTATTCGTTCGCAGAAAAATTAGTATTCCATTACACTCAGCATTTACTCGTTTGCAGTTAACATTGTATAAAAAAGATGCTGAAGCTAATTGATATAGTGAATTAACGTTGTGAGATGTTCATATCATATGTGTTATTACCGAATTAAGTAAGCAAAAACACAGTGGAATACAAGCTTGTATAGAAGTTTATTAAATCTGTATTTGTTGTTTATGACACATTGGTAGTAAATGCCGGCATGAGTTAACGCTATCTTTTTGGCTATCAAACATCAATGTCTGTTAATGCACACATCCGTTATTCAGAAAACTGAAAGAAGAAAATGAAAATCGAATGCCATAAAGAATAATTTCTGTGTTGTTACGCGTTGGGGATTCCATAACAAAAATAGGTGATATATTATTCCTATGTTCGCTCGGTTGGCTCAGTTGGTTACATCACCATGTTGGTGCCTGGCGCATGAAACGCTGCTTGCTGTGGTGGAAGAAATTTTCACCATGAAGGCTTGGCTCGCAGATCGTGTAACAAAAGTCCCGGGTTACATCCCTAACCTCTTCGTAGTATGTGTGGATGAGGGTATACGCTACTGTTATTGGTGATTCGTCTGATGGAATGGGACTTTAAGCCAGGTAGCCCCCTTATTGTCCTTCGGAAAAGCAGGACTAAATGGTCCGACAGTGGGTTTCCAGTCTCTTCCTTCTTTCATCTCTCATTCACTAACAGCACACCACATTGAACATACTCAAACAGAAGTCTTCAACACAAAACAATGAATAAGTAAATAAACTTTTATGATAGAAGAAGGAAAGGTAAAACTACCCCAGTTTAAATTTCTCAGCCCTCATTCTAAGGTTGAGGAGAAAAAAATTCAATATTATTTGAAGCTGTAAGAGACATCTTGGAGGGACTTTGCATCGTCTGTGTTAGAACTCACGCAAAGTACACAGTAGTTTTGCTCGTAAGTCAGTGAAGGCAAAACCTGGGCGCTCCACGAGATTCCCCTGGAGGCGTATAGTGTACCGCGGCGCGACGCACTTTATTGCCGGTATCTGGGACGGGTCGCCGAGGCGACTCAATATCGGAACTGGTCGGCTGCGTAATTGCTGTTTGTTCCGGGAGGGGTCTCCTCGTAACTCTGGCCTCGTGATGAACGGCCATCTGCAGAGAAATGCCGCCTCCATTGTGTGCAGAGCACAAATCGCGCGGCGCGGGTGCGGCGCCCCATTGTCGACTGCAGCCACTGTGCGCTCCTCGGTATGCCGGGCAGACCCGCGCTGTTACAGTTTGGAGGTCAAGTTTCAGGCGGGTGCTGGACGCCACAGAGAGCAGCTCGCCTTCCGTATTACTCAGAGATAAACTCGTGTTCCTAGTTAGCAGTTAGTGCACCAGAGTACGCGCCTAGATGATGGAGTTGGTCTGGTCGCATTTCATAGAGCTTCGAGCAGCCTTATCACGCCAGTCGCCTAGCGCTTTCACAGTTTCTGGGGCTCGAAACATGTTAGCTAGTTTGAGAGCAGGCGGATGCAAGAAATTACTATTATTTTGGTCTCAGCAACGGGATATGAACGTAGGTGGTGCACAGTTTCTAGTTACCTGTGTTTATGTACTGAGGACATTGGTATTACGGGAGGGTAGTTGCACTGAAGAGGCTATTCTGGTGTGGAAGTAAGTGAGACACACTGGCAAAAGTGTGTAAAAGTGAAATATGGCGAGAGCAAAGCGGAAAAAAATTATAAATGTAGTTAACACGATATTTGTATGTATGTGAGACTGTTTATACGTAAGTACCCGATGTGTATGTGCATGTTTGTACTAGCTGCCACTGTGCATTTTAATCTCTACATGCCTTTATCTATATGACACAGGCAACACCAGTAACTACAAATGTAAATGACACACGAAGAGAAAGAATTCACTACAGTTCTTCCGTTTTTCTGACCTTGTACGACTTCTGTATGTTTCGTGTGTTTCGTGTGTTTCTGTGTGTTTCGTGTTTGATCAGATCATCACGCTTACATAAAATATTGCGTATAACTGGAGATGGGTAGCTTTCCTGCACGTCAATGTATAGGTCATTAGAGCCGCGAGAACATTGTAGGGGAAGGTATTCAGGCATGGACGTTAGAAGGAACCAACCCAGCATTAATATGGAGAGACTTCTGAAAACCACGGAAAACTGAAATTTTGATGGTCGAATGGGAATTAGAAGATGCATTCTTACGATTGTCAGGGCAGAGTCTTAATTGTTAACCCACTAGGCTCGATAACAGCGGCCCAGCAATAATGATATCTCCAAGAGTGTTTGCTAACTTCCTTAATATTAAACAAGTAGAAGACTACTAAGTTCTGCATAGAAACTTCCTTGAAACTGTTTGTTAGTTTTTTTCCTCTTTTTCAGTGGTATGTAGCGTGGAAGGTAGCTTTGTAGATGACTGTAAGTGAGTTGTGATTGTTTTGTAATCAAATGGATGGGCACAGAGACCGGAATTGAAACCTGACATTTAACATCGAATCTTGCGAAAGAAAGGGGTGTGATGATGTTTAACGAACATAAAAAAACTTGACATCCACAGGGTCGTATGCCATTACACTTTGCGTAATTTAAAAACTCTGGAAGAAACCCAGGCTTTGAGTACACAATATAATTACGAGGAAATGTGCAGTGCCACCTCTTCTACACAATTGGCAAAGTACCAAATGGTGAAACATTCTTCCACACCTCATATCGAGCCCCAAAAAATAGTTATCTCTACCACGACCGCAGTTGCGAGAGGAATAAGACAAAGTTACGTTACAGCCAGATAAAGTTTCGCATCTGGAAATATAAATAATTTAAATGACTTTCAACTAGCTGTTTCATCTGCAATGTATTTACATTTAGATGAATGACTCACAAGCAAGAGACCAACATGTCCCTTTCTAACTAATTAATTCAAACTATATTTGTAGATGGTTGTGAAACAAAGGATTAAGGTTATTGATGATTACAAGTGAAAATACCATTTTGCTATAAAATGAACAGAGGCTCAACAATGTCACTTGCCCTGTCAGCCATTGGGAATGCATGAAATTAGTCTCTAGATATATCGAAAGTTTATATGCTGCTTGTGCATGTAATGGACTGCATATTTCAAAAAGAGAGTAAAAGAGCTGCCATACAGGTTATTAAGCACGCATTGAAGCCCAGTGCGCAGTTCTCTCTATGTGTAAATTATACTTGTTAATTGATATGCAATTAATTTAATTTTATGTTAATTGATAATTGAATTTTGTTTCGTGAAATGAATGCGTGATACAGAACAACTGAAATTTTGATGAAATGAACAGGGTAGGTAATTTCATAAATTCCCGCGTTCCGTGCAGTTGCCGATTGATCGCCGGGTACGGTTATTTTTTGTTGGATCTTAAACCTCATTCGAAGGCTAAGATCATATTGCCTATGCTAAACAAGTGTAGTGAGTATTGCCATTTGCCTCCGAAAAAGAACAGGGGGCAGTAGGGATCTAGAAATCTTAAACTGAGTTAAGAGTAAAAGTGAAACATGCGGTGAATGACGCTTTTATGGTGCAATCGCATTTTGAATACGTCACACAAAACTAAAAGAAATTTTGGCCGTACCTTAGAAAAATGACTTAGATTGCCAACACTTTACAAAATAATTGCGGTATGAATAGAAGCTGCGATGAGGCTGAAGCACTCATAACCGAATTAAAAAATTTATTGATGAAAGAAAATACTGACATTGTATCAATTTTGCCACATATTGTGGAATTTGACATGGATGTGAATGAATGGAAGCTTCAGATATTGTAAATCGATCGGAGCTTTTGAAACAGGAAAAAGAAAGGTTCCCATTGGTATAGTTTTTTAGTGCTTTACGCCTCGTCGACATCGAGGTCATTAGAAGCGGGATGGAACTGGGGACAAGGAACGGTAAGGAATTCGGCCATGGCCTTTTGAAGGAAGCATCCCGGCATTCGCTGGGAGTGATGTAAAACCCAAATCTGGATTCCCGGACGAGGATTCATACCACTGATATCCAATCAAATGAACTCGCAGAGTAAGCGGCTAAATCCAACCACTCCTCACTGATTTATTCAGAAAGTAGTACAAAAATCCGTTCAGTACAGTTTATCTTCTTTTGAACGCGCCGTTACCAGTTTTGTTCTGAAGCTGACTATTCCGTGAGATATTTCCATTTTTTTTCGTTGATAGTGCCGTGACGTCCTCGGCTAATGTTGAAAGAATTTTTATATATTGACACATATGTCTGACAACAGCTGTTCACTAAACTGACTTTGAAATCAGTAGGAGGAGACTGTCTTTCCTGGCCAGAAACCGGGAAAACCCGTGACGTCACTAAGTGGTGGGGGGGACCTCCCTCCCCTCCCCTCCGGCGGGCTTTTTGAATCAGCCAATCAGCGTTCAGGTGGTGGGGGGTACCTCCCTTGGCGGGCGTTCAAACCTCAATTTAGTTCCTCAACCAGCCGCACAGATAGCGACACCGGGTGGGCTTGCGCATATGTTAGTTCACCGATCGGACGCACAGATGGCACCATCTCCCAAGGGCTTAATATCTTTGGGCGCAGATATTCCACTCCCC
>CM061920.1:323558204-323909285 GCA_031002005.1 Vandiemenella viatica | reverse complement strand
ATTTTTTTATTTAAACCGAAACTATTTTGGCTGGATCGCGAATGTGACTTGACTACTGTCTAATGCCGCTGAAGAACTTTGCCTATTTGTTTGATGAACAGAAACACAATCAAGATTCAATTTAAAACTGCTGGTATCTGTATGTATTGACATATTAACTCATTGTATGCTGAATTGACGCTAAAGTAAATACAATCATGTTGTGGATACTGAAATTTGTAACAATCTAGTCTTAAAGTATAAATTGTTCGCGATCATTCATTTCGCCAAAGTGTAAAGTAAAAGGTTTGTTTCCTCATAGTTGTGGAAAAACGATAGCCAGTATCTAGACGTCATAACATCCACGAGGACTATGAGAAAGAAGAGTGGTTTTAGAAATATCCTACGTTTCATTTATTCTAAACAAAAATCTATCAGTTTCTAAATTTTTGAAAAGTTTTGTCTCAAGATAAATATCATAACAGAAAGAAATAGTGACACGTACTTTTTCGTAATGTTTTGTTAATAGAAAACTTAAAAAAAATTACGTGTCAGCTGACAGATGACGATAGCACTATCAAGCGCCACATTGTAATTCATTATAAGGATTTATAGTTTGTCTCAGTTACACTCGGCAAGTGATGTGTGGTAGGATCATCATGAGGAAATAGGGCTGTTTACACACAGCGTTGAACGCACAGCCTTTCCGTGAACGGCTGGCATCGAATATCCATTCCCAGGATATTCCTACTTCTTAAAGAATGCATAATCATTAATTTTCTATATATACTCGTACAGCCTTTGCATTAATTGTGGACAGCGCTGTCATGTTCTACCAGTCTTTTTGCACAATCTGGCATCAATCTCATCCCAGGAAAGAGTAAGGCAATGCTGGCTCCCCCTTTTGCCAATATCATTGGGGGATATTTCATTCAGAGCTGTAGTTCTTTCCAGGCCGATAGATCCTGAACCACCCTCTTCTAGTTAACGCCTTTGAAATAATAGTGACTTTATTGAAGAATAACAACGAATTTCGATTTCACAATAGATACAGGCAGAAATTTGCAATTTCAACTTCCCAATAGGTGTAAAATATGTTTTCACTGTCCCAGTGTACGGGTAACCCAAGAAAAACATAACGCATCATTTAACCACTTTTTCCCTCGGCTGACTCGAACCGTGGAACCGCAAGACATCGCACCTCGTATCTTCCGGGATCAGCATCCCCGAACCTGAGCCAATTACAGCACCATAGCGTCAGGCTTACCAGAGACGGTAGCTGAGGTAGGAGAAACTAACAACGAGCCAGGCATTATCTTTCCTCGTTCCTAGAATTTACTGTTTATTTCTTGGAATTTTAAATTTAGGAAATAAAATTAAAGAAACTTTTCATCAATGGTGATATGCGTCAGAATTAACTTTTAAAATTTCAGCACTTCTTTAATAACGTATATTCTGTTTGTGCTACGGTTAACGATTTTGCCACTTACCGCAAACCGAATTTTTTACGGACTCCCGGAGATAGCGGTCAACGCGATATGACAGGGAAGATAACTCCATGCCACGAATAATGCCCAGTTGGGGTTATGCATCAATTATATCATTAGCTATCACTAGTCGGAGCAGCATGTTTTTAAATTACGGAAGCTTTGAATTTTATGCTCTTCTATGATGAGAATTTTTTTTCGTAAGAATAGCCAATTTCCATTTCATTTCTCATTTGCTTCCCAATACCACAGGCTAGAAATTATCGTTGTCGCACAGTAATGACATTAGCTAAAAAAAACTCTTTCGCACAATAGACACATTAGTTTGATTTAGTTCCTTGATTATTTTTAAACAGTTATCATTACGTATCACATCAATGATCAATCGCCCGACTTTGTTATGAGCACTAGAAAAAATTGGGGAATGTTGGGTGACAGAAATCTTTACGGTGAAGTTAAATTTAATAGAAAAGTGGCTTTCAAATCCTACTCACGTATGCTGCGTTGACAGTGTCTCACGTCAGCCAGAACATTAATGTTATGATTCTTTTCTATTGTTCCACGCTAAGTATGTTCAAGAAACGACAGAACTAAAATAATTGCTTTTAAAGGCAAGCATACTTACAAGACCACTGCCAAAATTATTAAATCCGAAATCTTATATATTTGACTGAGCTCTTAGATAAGTCTGTACTGTTTCCAAAAATTATACACAGCAAACGTTGAATATTAACGTAAATTTCGAGTGTTTTTAAGTTGTTGTAGACGGGTATAAAATCTGTATTTTGTTGTTATCTAGTACTTGCTGAAAACCAGCATTTTGTTTGAGATTGGTAACTTTCGTGTTATGAGTGAACACTTAATAACTGTAAAATGTCTTTAAAGCAGTAAATGAAACGTATTCGATGTTCCTATAACTCTTTTATTGCCGAAATGTAATCACTATTTCGGTTTATGAAACAAAAAAGCGGAAATGTATTTCGTTTATTGGGAGGTGGATGTGGCTCAATTTTAATAGTCGTGAGACTGTACCACCTCCAGCGTATAGTACTGTCTTCGTTGATGTGTATAAGTGGTTGAATAAGTCTCAGGAGGAAATGTAGCGATGTGCAATTCAGGTCGTTCGGATTAATATGAGCATGGTAGTACCATATGTTACCAGTAGTGTGTATTTGCCGGTAGTCAGAACATATCCTCGTAGTTGATGAGATCTTCAACATGGCTACTGGAATTCAGAAGAGAGACATACAACCTTACTCTTCGAACCTTGATTCTGGGATGGCGCACGGTGGCTTCTTATACCTCTCGACCGGCAGGTGTGAGTTTATAGGTGGTTGTTCAAACCGGCCATACAAGCAAAGACAGCGGCGCGTGGCTTCATAAATGGATTGGGGCAAGCGTACAAATTAATTAGCTTATTTCTATAGACGCGCACCGACCAAATGCGGTTCATAAAGTTCAACAAGTATCTACATTATATTTGGTTTAACACATACATGCAATATGGGTATATAATAATGGTATGTCGAGTAGATGAACACTTGATCGCCTGAAGCAGGTTTTTATTCGTGAATACGAGGCTGCGGCAATAACAATTGAAGCTGTGAGCATTAGTTTGAAGGGTTGAGAGTATTGATACTCGTATAATTTGCTATGCCGACTGAATATTAAAACGTCTCACTCAAATTTCGAGACCCTTCAGATACAAAGGCTATAGACCCCACGTCGAATGATGTTCGATACATTGCCTGGCTGGAGGTGAATATTTTTTAGTAACTAGCGATATTAAATTTTTTTGGAGAATCCGATTGCGTATCTGGAAACATCATAATTTTAGGAGTAAAGACGTCTCTTTATTTTTTTTTGTACGATCAATAAATCCCGTGTTATATTGCACGTAAAATTAAAGGCGTCTTTAACTCAGAGCCGTGGGGCTACGGACAAAGAACTAGGGTTGAAAATAATGCCTGTCTGGGTGCGAATGTTTTTAGTAACTAGCGATATTAAATTTTTGGGGGGAATCCGATTGCGTATCTGGAAACATCAAGTATTTCTGAGTAACGGGATGCTTTTAATATTTCTGTACGATGAATGATTGAGAAGAAATCGTGTGTTATTTTTGACGTAAAATTGGTGCCGTCTTTACTCGGAGATGGACAGCTGCGGACAATGAACTAGGATTGAAAACAATGCCTGGCTAGAGGCGAATATTTTTTAGTAACTAGCGATATTAACAATTTTGGGGGGAATCCGATTGCATATCTGCAAACATCATATTTTTCCAAGTAAGGGGAGGTTTTTAATATTTCTGTACGATGAATGTTTGAGCAGATATCGCGTGTTATATTTTACGTAAAATTAAGTTCTTCTTTACTCGGAGACGTGTTGCTGTTGAAGTTTTCTACTACGTTTAAAAACATTAATTCATATCTTATGAAGGAATCATGATAGAAATTTGGTTGAAATCGTATTTTACTAAGCATTGAATGTAGAGTGTTACTTGCTATATTATACGAGTACATTTTATTTTTATATTTAATTTCCGTCCGTATATTGAGTCTCATAACTACTTACAGGAAAGCGAAAACGTCAAACAATTATTTTGTTTCTTTTGTGTTGCTGGAGTGGTGGAGAGTGAACCTGTTCACATCTGTAGATGAAACGAGGCAGCTGGCGCTGCATGCATGGTGGGGTGGGAAAGGCAGTTTAAACTGGGGTTACAGAGAGCTGGTGGTCGCTGAAGTAGCCTGACAAAAGAGCAATGGTAGGGGAGGAGAACAATAGAACAATATGTAGGTAACGGTTAGAAAAAGTTGCCTAATTAGTGCCACTTGAGTGCACCCAAAGAGAGGTGAAACTGAGGTTAGTGAAGGGGAGGGAGGGTAGGGAGGGGACGGGAAAGGAGCGTGGCCAAGAACAATAAAAGTGGGCGTGGTTGGATGATTGACAGGTCCCATTGTGTCTGACAACTGACAAATACACACTACTGTCACCCTCTTTCTTCTTTGCCTCTCATTTCGCACAACACCCTGTCCTTAACATACACACTGTCATAGTCATCCACATCTACAATAATACACACAAATAAGCTCTGGATAAGGAACCGGAAAACCATCCCCGTTCCTCTTCCCGCGAGAGTTCCAGTGGAGGAGTACATCATCCAGGAATAGAGCATGGCATCATGAGAAATAAATGAGAGACAATTTATGCATTAAATTGAAACTGAACAAGTTTATTCTAGTGTTTTGGTATGCAATTTTTTTGGCCTTGCATCTTCTACAAAAGCAGAGTACCCAGCATTGTTGGTGGGTGCATATGAATGTTCTGATGTTTCAACCCTTTTAATCGGATTGTTGTAAACATTCACCATCATCATCCACTTCGGCAGATTTCCCACCGACGCAAAAAATAAACCCGGAAAGTCGCTTGTGTAAATTAGTCTTAACAGGAGTGAAGGGAAAAGTGGATGCAGTTTAGTAAGCTAAATACAAACATCATTCATTCCTTCTGATTAGTTCCACGTATAACTTTTGTTAAAGGGACAGTGGTCAGCTTTTGCAAATCAAATTTAGACAATATTTTTCTCTTTGTTTTAAAATATCCAAAGTTACATCGAAATCGGATATGAAAAGTGGGTTTGTATGAAGAACATTAGCAAAAATTGAAAGTAGTCAAGGGAGAGAACGGTTTGGTTTTTGCAAATTAAATATAGCCTGTTTTTCTCTTTCTTATAAAGTAAAAATAATAATAATAATGATAAAAAAAACTATCTCAGCCAACAACCAGAAAGGTAGTTGGGTGTTGCCGAAGGAGGCATAGTAAACCAATGATCGTATACAGCTCTTAAAAATTCCTTCTTTAACCGGAATTTTAACCCCAAATCGGACAAAGAAACTGTTGAAAGCAAGAACCTTAACCAATGAGCTATCAGACCACTTGTTTTATGCATAGTGTGCTAAGTAATATCAAAATCGGATAAAAGGTTTGGATTTGCATGAAGAAACGTCGGAAAAAATTAAAAGTGGGGTAGAAGAGAAGAAGAGTTAGGATTCTGTAGACCAAACGTAGACATAATTTTTCTCTTTGTTTTAATATATACTTATAACAGAGTTTCATAAAAATTCAATTAAAACAGTGCGATTGTTTGAATAATATTGCCATAAATTAAACGAATAGAGGGGTGAGATTTTGAAAACTAATTGTAGACAGTACTTTTCTGTTTGTTTTAAAGTGAAAAAAAAAAACTTAGTCCATAGCCCTAAAGTTGGTTCAATCCTACCAAAGGAAGTGTACTGTGTCAAAGGCAGGACGACCAGTTCCTTTCCTCCGGGAACTATAGTTCAACATGAAATCGGAATCTCGGACCTAGAAAAGCTCATGTGATTTAAGTTCATGTTCCTACCTGGATTTCAACCAGGAGACATATCCTGAAATTTCCGAAACTAAGTGCCTTCACCACTGTGCTACCAGACCACTTTGTTTTATTACATACTGGCTGATACCCGCTACTTCGTACGCGTGGATTGAGAATTTCGCTTGCCAGAATTGATTATAGAAAGCTGTTGGTAACACAGGATTGGTCCCAAACAACACCAAGTCGGCATTATATGACAGGAAAGCCATCACTGTATCATTCTACCGTCGAAGCTGTCTCATGAAGAGAATCAATTTCCCGACATATTTAAAAACAGAAAAACAAAAGAAGGTACGGGGATGTGTGTGAGGGGGGGGGGGGAGGGGGGGTGTTTATCTAAAGGCATCTTTATTTCAACTTGGTGTTTTCTTCTTTCATCAGCATGAGCATCCGAATTCTTGGGTTCTAATGTCAAAAAAGAAGGACAAATAAACTGGTGCCAGAAACATTTAAGCAGACACAAAGTAAAAGTACAGAGAAAAGTGACATCTATACTAAACAATACGTTTTGTCGCTAAACGAAATTTATGATGAAATCATACACTAAGATAATGCGCGAGAACCACAGCTTGAGCAACCGACGTAAAATTACAGACTAACAAACACAACCGTCTCTCTGTCACCATTCGATAAGTTCTGAAAATTTCGTGACTACAATTGTTATTCATACCGAAAAAAACGTCCTATGTCCTTCCTACACATATAAAGTATTTCCTTGTCAAATTCCATCAATATCGGTATAGCCATCTAATCGTCAAAACGTAACAAAATGTCAGAGAATTACTTCCGCGTTTATATTATTATTAGTGCAGATCACACACACACTGAATGCGAGAGTAACAACGCCTGAGGGATCAATATAACGTAAAAAATTGTACACCTACAGGATTGCTAGACTACCTACGATTTGCCTTGCCTCGCATCGCACCCCTTAATTTGTGATATCTACAGTTTAACATGCAACCCGAATAACCGACCGTCCAGGCGTGACACATAAAATCATAAACAAGTAACCTTTGCTTCCACCGAGATTTGAACCGGAAACCACGCTCCAAACATCAGTAAGCAAGCGCTTTAACCACTGAGGAACCAGACCAGTATGGTATCAGGTAGTACAGAGACTTACACATCCTACATGTCTGTTTATCGCTGTGAGGTACACAACCTCACATTTGTGTGATTTTACATTAATTAAGCTATTTTTTTTATTTAATAAATTGTAATGGTGTGTATTAACTCGGAATTTTTAAGTTCAAAGGTCAAAGAATAACAAGATGAATAATGAGATCTCTGAAAAATAAGAGTCAAGAGTGAGTTGTTGAAGAGAAGATTTGAATGGAGAGGACGAGTTTTGTTTTTTTGGAATGAATAAGTTTGAAAGAAGAGATGAAACAGTTTGGCTCACTGGAAAAGCCACAAGAATCCTGGCGGGATTTTTAATAGTAAAATATTAGCCTGAGGGCAGAAGGTTTAGGGCTATGGATAAAGATAATGTTATATGACTTCAGAAAAGAGAATTGTTTATTAAATAAAAAATATACAAGTGATGAGATAAGTAGAAAGTGTTTTGATTTGAGATTGAGATATATGTAGATATAGACAAAGGAATTAATTTGAGTTTGTGTGATAAGAATTGTAATAATAATAGTTTGGATTTTTCAGCGTGAGTATCATATTAAAACCAGAGCCGGACAAAGTGGGGTTAAGGAAATCACTATATACTGGTCTGGTGCTGGAAATAAGAGGCAATAAAGTATATAAATATATTTAAAGTATTATACAAAATAGAGACGTTACATTTAAGTACGTTATATAGCTATTCAGTAATTTTTCAAAATTATATCACAACATGTATTATGGTGCTGGATATATGTAGATATAGACAAAGGAGTAAGGGTTTGGGAGAGACTATACTAGTCTTTTCCAACCAAATGTCAACCTCTCCTTCACGTGGTGCACCCTGTTTGCACGGAGGAGGCTCTGGCGACTGAAAGATTCCCAGTATAAGGAGTCACCCACTGTTTGCCAACGGCCTCTGAAAGGAGGGCGGAAGAGCGGGGAGCGGTTCAGGGCACCCTCTTGCCCTTGGGGTTGGAAACGGTCCCTAAAGGCGGATGAATCAGAAATGATCAACGGCATGGGGATGCAGAAGGCAACGGGAAACCACTGCATTAAAGAACCAAAGGGTATCACGAGGACATGTAATACTTTCAAATTACATATATCATGATGGCTTCTTCCTGGGTAAAATATTCCGGAGGTAAAATAGTCCCCCAATCGGATCTCCGGGAGGGGAATGCTCCGGCAGGAGTCATCAGAATGGATAGAAACATTCTACAAGTCGGAGCGTGGAATGTTAGAAGTCTGAATAGGGCAGGTAGGTTAGAAAACTTAAAAAGGGAGATGGAACAACTTAAGTTAGATGTTGTTGGGATTAGTGAGATTAAATGGAAGGACGCACAGGATTTCTGGTCTGGGGAACACAGGATAATTAGCACACAAGCTGTCAATGGAGTCACTGGTGTAGGATTTGTAATGAACAAGAAAGTAGGGAAACGGGTGAGTTATTATGAACAATTTAATGACAGGATTATTTTGATGAGGTTAGAAACTAAGCCAGTCCAAATCAGATTAGTACAAGTATATATGCCAACGTCACAGGAAGATGACGAAGAAATAGAAAAAATATACGCTGAAATTGAAGAATTAATCCAATATGTGAAAGGGAGGAAAATCTAATAATCATGGGAGATTGGAATGCAATAGTGGGAGAAGGAAAAGAGGGGAATACTGTAGGAAGTTTTGGTCTAGGAGAAAGAAATGAGCGAGGAAGCAGGTTGCTAGAATTTTGTGAAAGATATAACCTAGTAGTGGCGAACACACTGTTTAAAAACCATGAAAGAAGAATATACACCTGGAAACGTCCTGGGGATACAGGCAGATATCAGCTAGATTATATCATGGTCAAACAGAGATTCAGGAATCAAGTTCTAGACTGTAAAGCGTACCCAGGAGCAGACATAGACTCGGACCATAATTTGATAGTAATGAAGTGCAGGCTGAAATTCAAGCGAATAAGGAAGCAGTATAAGCAGAACAGACTGGAAGTGAATAAACTGAAACAATCTAGCACAAGAGAAAAATTTGCAGAAATGGTAGACTTAGGTCTAAGAATTAACTGTGAAAGGAGCTCAACCGAGGACGAATGGAATGCATTAAAGACCGAAATAATGAAAGCTGGAAAGAAACCTTAGGCTTTAGGGAACAAGCTGCCCGAAAACCTTGGATCACAGAAGAAATTTTGCAGCTGATGGATCAGAGAAGAAGGTACAAACATGCTCAGGATGAAGCAGGAAGAGAGCAGTACAGGCAATTTAGAAATCAATAAATAGGAAATGCAAAATAGCAAAAGAAAAATGGCTTACAAGAAAAGTGTGAAGAAGTAGAAAAGGAAATGGTCATAGGAAAAGTAGATGTTGCATATAGAAAGATCAAACAGAATTTTGGACAAATGAAGAAAAGAGGTATGAACATTAAAACTGCCGATGGGAAACCTCTTTTAAGCTCAGAAGATAGAGCTTACCGATGGAAGGAATACATTGAGAAACTGTATGATGGGGACGACTTGAACAATAGTGTATTGGAAAAGGAAGGCGATGTCGACATGGATGACTTAGGAGATTCTGTTTTCAGGACAGAATTTAATAAAGCTCTGAATGACTTGAAAGCAAATAAGGCAGTTGGAATTGATGAGATCCCTGCAGAGCTTCTTAAATCCCTAGGAGAGGAAGGAATCGAAAGATTATTCAAGCTGACATCAAAAAGTTATGAAACAGGAGAAATTCCAACTGAATTTTAATAAAAATATCATCTTCACACTTCCAAAAAAAGCACAAGCCGACAAATGTGAGAATTATCGCACCATTAGTCTAACATCACATGCTTCAAAATTACTGACCCAGAATAATATACAGAAGGATGGAAAGGGTAGTAGAAGAGATAGTAGGTGAAGATCAGTTTGGGTTTAGGAAAAATCGCGGTACAAGGGAAGCAATTCTGTCTTTAAGATTAATAATTGAAGGGCGGATCAAGAAAAACAAAGACACTTTTATGGCATTTGTTGATTTAGAAAAAGCTTTTGATAATGTTAGGTGGGACAAGATGTTCAAAATTTTAAAGAAATCAGGTCTAAAGTATCGAGATAGAAGAATACTCTATAAACTATATAAGAATCAAGTGGCTGTAATAAAAGTAGAGAGTGACGAGAGACATGAATCAGTTAAAAAGGGTGTGAGACAAGGTTGTAGTCTATCCCCGTTAATATTCAACTTGTATGTAGAAGAAGCAATGAAGAAAGTCAAAGAAAATTTCCATGTGGCATAAGTTTTCAGGGAGAAAAAAATCAGTATGCTACGTTTTGCTGACGACATTGTCTTATTAGCAGAGAGGGCTGAGGATATTGAGAAGTTATTGAATGGCATGAACAAAATACTGAAGGAAGATTTTGGACTGAATATAAATCAAAGTAAAACAAAAGTGATGAAATGTAGCAGAAATGACACCAATACTAGCAGATTAAATATAAAAATAGGATCTGATGCAATAGGAGAAGTGAGTGTGTTCTGTTACTTGGGAAGCAAAATTACAACCGTTGGCCGAAGCAGGAATCATGTTAAAAGCAGAATAGCACTTGCAAAAAGGGCCTTCATGAAAAAGAGAAACCTTTAGTTTCAAATTCGAAAGAACTTTTTAAACTCCATGTGTGGAGCACAGCACGTTACGGTAGCGAACATGGACTTTAGGAATACCGGAAAGAAGAAACTTGAAGCATTTGAAATGTGGTGCTACAGAAGAATGCTGAAAATTAGGTGGACAGACAAAGTAATAAATGAACGAGTTTTGGAAATGATGGGTGAGGAAAGAAGTTTTATGGAAGAAGCTTACAGGAAGAAGAGACAGACTGGTAGTTCATATTTGAGACATGCTGGATTGGTTAATTTGTTAGTGGAGGGAACAGTCAACAGTTGAAGGTAAGAACTGTAGAGGTAGACAGAGATTAGAATATATGAAGCAGATAATTGAGGACTTGGGTTGTAAGGGGTATGTAGAAATGAAGAGGTTAGCACAAGATATGAAGGGATGGAGGATTGCAGCAAACCAGTCTAAAGACTGACGACAGCAAAAAAAAAAATTGTTAACAATATTATAACAATCTCCCTTGTGTCTTTTTAACTTAACTAGTACCTTCATAATACTTTCAGGAACTATTTTCCATTTCCTGGCTTGCTGAATTCTAATTAGGAAGCGTTTATAAACTACGTAGCTCCATAGTATGACGTGGCTTTTTCCTCTACACCATTCCCCCCCCCCCCCTCTCTCTCTTTCCCCGTGGCACGTTGCTTTTTTCTTATTGATTCCAGGAGAAATGTTTTACTTTTTCCTCTTGTCAGACTATCGTAAATTAGTTACGGAGACAATTAAATAACGGAAGTAAATATTCACATGTTCTGTACCTTATTACTTGGCTCGTAACCCCTTTCCCTCCCCCACGTAGCCCCAGCGAAGCTTTCTACCCAACTCCTCCTTCTCCTAGACCGAATCACGTGGTTTATGGACGCTCGTTTAAGATGAAAAGTTCATACTCTGATAGTTACTTTCTAATTGCTGTATGCTAGTTGCTTAAAATTTCTGCCCTATCATGATGGTAATCGGCAACTTCTTTATTTAACTCCATGTATTACTGAATTCCTATTCCTCCTCCTATAAATTTTTATAAACTGTCACAAAAATTTTAGTTTTATTATTTAGTCTTACTCCTCCAGAAAAAAATTATCTTATGGAATGCATTCTTTCCATCCTTTCTTGCTATTATTCTTTGCGTAGCTGTTTCTTATGTTTCCTGCTGACTTGTTGCTATTCTCTTACTCTTTTGTTTTCCTTAATTACCTTAGCAACCTATTTTATCTCCTTAGCCCACTGTTATTGTATGTAGGTTCTTAGCCGTTATTTATGATTTGTTTTCTCCACTTTCTTAGTGCTCATCATTCCCTGAAACATCTCTTCAATTGTGGAACCAATGTTTTCTTGAATTTATATCTAAATTCACTACATACCTTTTACCTTTGCCACTTATGTAAGATCATCATGTACGTGCGTAGTGAAATCGCCTAAAATAATTTAACGATATAGTTCTCTTCAATCCCCCCTTTTCATCATCTGTTGACTCAGGTCTTTGAAGCATCGTGATGATGTTGTGTCGACACCGGCTATGAACCTGATCATTTCTCAATCTTAATCTATAAAACACACTGCACATAAGAACAATTATCGCATTCATCTGCACATTCGAAAAGAATAAAACCTAAGGCACCTGGAGGGGAGGAACTGGACTTCCTACTGCTATATCACATTTGATCATCATCATCGTCACCCAGGACATCTTACAACCGGTATGTTGGGAATACAGACCTCTTCAGCGCCTTCTGTACTTCCACCTTTCTTCCTCTTCCTCTTCTGTCCATCTCATTCCTCTATCTTCCACACCCTGTTTTATGATCTTAATCTTTCTATACCGTGATTGTCCTCGGGGCCTCTTCCGACCCTCTTCCATATTATACTTGGCATTTCGCATCCTTTAGCTCATTATCTTCATGAAACCATTCCAGTGATATCTGCATTATTCAGTTCTATTCCACGCAGGATCTTCTGTAACAGGTTTGCTCACCTGCTAACTACGAAATTTCTCTAGTTGTTCGAATCACACTTATCTGAAAATTCAGCTTAGTTACCTCAGTTCTGCTAAATTACTTTTCTTTTATACCTGGTGTGACACGAGTCATGTATAGGGATATAATGCTACCCCGTAGCAGAAAACTATATTTACTTACTTACTTTTTGCATTCAGTGGTTCAGTACAGTTGAACTTTCGCGTCTGAAGCGAAGAAAAAATGTTTAATATATGTAGTGTTGTTGTAGACAATTTTTTCCGCAGTTGCTCTGTAAATTAAATGATAAAATGACGCCAATGCAACTGTATTTGTACACAACAGAAAAGAAAAACGGCTGAAAAGGAAACACGCTACTATCCTGAAATCCACTAATGTAAATAATAAGTGAAAATAATAAGAAAACGTATCAATTTAGAATTATGTCAAACATCATATAATAAGTTTGTAAACCCAATGTAAATTTTAAAATAGGTTCGCCGCTGATGATGCCTCGATGAGAGGCGAAACGTTTACGGCAATAAAGCTACAAATACAGTTACATTGGCGTCATTTTATCGTTTAATTTAATATATGTGGTAACAAATGTTACTATGTAACTGACCCTTTGTGTATCTATATTTTGAAATGGTCTCTTTAATCTCGCCTGCTCATAAGCTTTCCAAAATAATAATTTTTTTATCTATCTTTGAGTTTGCCTTATTTAATTAATTACAATGACAAATATTTTTAAGGGCACTATAACAAAAGAGGAAGATTAAAAGGAATAGAGTTCTGCCTTACATTTGAATATAAGTGTGAAGGAATTTATTTAAGACAATTAAATTTTTATTCTAGCAATAATGAGAATTTAATTAGAATTTGCACAAAAATCGACATACGTGACTTTTAAGGAATGAATAGATTCTATAGTTCTGTGCCAAACCGAAACAGTCCATCTGCTACCGAAACCTTTCCTCTGTCCACTCCAAGCACGTTCACTTTACGCAAAACACTTTGGCCTTTTTTTTTTATTTAAATAATCATTTGGCGACGTATAAAAGATGGTGTGACGTATATGATCATCGTAATATATACACTACATTTTACAAAATTGTAGGTGGAAGAGGTTGCTAATACTAAAACTAATTTCTACTCTTTGCATTCATTCCAGAATGGCACGACGGAAGAGAGAATACAAACAAGCATCAGCGCGGCACCTTGTCTCTCTAATCTTATCTCTTGTGTCATTGCGACGGAAATAGGTTGGCGGACCAAGTATTGACCACACTCGCAAATGAATGTGGCTGTGCGAATGTTTAGCAATAAGTTCAAATGAAACTTACGTCGTTTGTCTACCTGAGAATCCCAGCCCAATCCACGAATCAGTTCTATGACGCTTTCGTAATGACTGTGGCAAACAGTTGAAAGAAGTATTTCAAATGAGGACACACCAGAGTTTTATACTCTCTCTCCTCTGTTTGCGCATTAGAATTTTTCGAGATTCGACCTACGAATTACAGCCTAGAGTTAGCACTACCTGCGACCGAATTAATGCGGAGGTCCCATTTCATGTTGCTTCGTGCTGTTCCTTTAAAATGCGTAATCTTTCTATTGAAGGTAGGAAAAAATTGTTAAATAAAATGACGCAATCTTTTTACGAGAATGTTAAATGAATTACCTTTTTTTTTGCATGACCGATACGTTGATATCTGGGAAATTAAAGATGGAAGTGCATGGGGTGCAAGGAAAGGGAAGGAATTCAACCATCGCCTTATAAAGAAACCATTCTGGCATTCAAGTGGATTATTTTTGGGAAATTATGGAAAACAGTAATCTGGATGGCAGGACGGGGATTTGAACCCATGTTCCCCCGAATGACAAGCCTTATCATTACCGCTCACTCAACAGGTACAATGTGAATTACATCTCTTACAGAGTCAGAACTAAGAATGACCAAATGCGGAAAAGTGGGAATATCCAATGAAAGGAATTTTCTAAATTCGTGTAGCACCGTTATACAAATATTATATTTTTCATCGTGGATGACTGATTCAAGGGAAGTTGCGTTTACCATAACCGTTCCCATATGGAGCTGCGTTGTCGTTGAAGGAAATGAAGCTGTTTCATTTCTGGAATTCTTATGCAGTGCTCCGCGTCGCGCGATGAACTGAAAAAAAGTGGGTAAAAAATCCTGTGGTGTTGTCGTGTTTCAACTGACCCGCGAAAATTGCGTCTATGTTAAGCCTCCGTAGCACTGCAAATGCAGCGTTGTTTTCTGTAATTATGTTCCTTTATAACTGCTCGCTTCTTCATTTACAGTTTAAACATTTATTTTTCATGCATTCTTCAGTCTAGCGTCCCCTACACGGCCGTTAAGCTTCCGGTTTTCATTTATTCTGTAATTAGCTCCTACGCCAGCGCACGCCAAGTGAGTTGCAGCAGTAGACGCTGCTGAAATTAAAAATTAGCAGCGAGTTTGCCGTGACGTTGGGAACTAGGTATAGTGGTGGCACAAATAGGCCGTGCGCCCGAGATTAGGCTCGGCGGGACGGCCTATGTTGCAGGGTAATAGGCGGGATTAACTCGGCAGGGAGCATCGTTCAAAGTTTTCAGGGCAGACTGAATATAACAACACTAGGGACCAGGAAGAAGGCAAGCGAGCAGGGAACTGCAGGCTCTGTTGCCTACTTGCTTCCGGTGTGAGGACATTTGCTTACGGCAAAATAAATAGAATTCGGTTTACCTCCCTCAGCTATATTAATTCTACAATTTAAGTCACATTGAATTTTAGATGTGTTATAAAGCACACAATTCAGTATAAGACGGTAATACGGGATATAAGATATAGTCTATAAATCGTTCCTGTGGTTGTATAATGAACGAACGTGATATCAAAACAAGTGCCACTGAAATTAAGTGATCAGTCACATTGTGTGTAATATTTGTTTTAAATTAAAGACACTGGCTATTGGGTAATATTTCGCTTTTTAAGTACAACCAGGAAATCAACGGCTTATGTATGACATTTATCAAGGTTGTTGTATCCTCGAGGGTTAAAAATCCTGCATTATGAATATTATAATTTATTTTTTCTGTAGTACAACAGTAAATAAGTAAGAAAGAAGTTGTATGATTAGGAGCAGCAGCCACTGGATTTGGTACGTTTTGTATTCAACAATAAAACGCACACTAGCTTAAAAGAAAAAGAACGATTGGATGTGTTTCCAGTAAGGAAAGAAAGTTGCAAAACTTTTCACTGTATATTGAGTGGAATATGATTTCTAGGGACCGACCGAAGGTTCGGCTTCGGCCACCTTCGGCCAAAAAATCACCTTCTGCCGCACATTCGGCTTCGGCCAAATTCAGCCGAATGTTTGGCCGTAGCCGAAGTATTACATCCAGCCCCTGAAACTGAACCAACTTTTACGAATACCGTCAACCTAGCGCACCAACAGACGATAGCAAAGATAAAGAACCATTTGGAAAACATCATAAAAATCAGTGAGAAGTATATTGTGAAGCCAGTGTTAAATACCAAAGCTTGATTAATTTTAAAAAAATCAAAAAAATCAGGGATCTTGTATGCGCCCAAAGATTTTGCAAAAGAAGTTTAACAGTCTACTTCACACGATATCGTAGAAAAAAAGCAGCTCCACCATAGCCCTATAATCATCCGATTTCTTGGCGGATTAATGTATTACGTATCGACCTGATCATTGTAAACATGTTTCCGTACAACCTCGTTAAAGAAGAAGGACTTCGCAGACTTAATTTTACTGTTCCTCAAACTCGACCCTAGTACAGACAAAAGCGAGAAAAATATTTTAGAAAGTCTTTAATGGCAGCTACGTACGAAAAAGTAAACAGTAAAGTTGCATTGATTTTAGAAAAAGACTGAATGGATCAGTTTTACCACGAAGATACGAAGTGATGAAGCAAACACGATTTTGAGTGTCACGGCACATGACATTTCCAAAGGTTCCAAAATAAAAAAAAAAAATGAAATTGGCTGTTAGTGTGTTGGAAGATCATACAAGGTAATATATTGCACAAAAAATCACTGAAACTGTTACCAAATACAATTCAAAAGAAAATATCCATGCGGGTATACGTAATAATACTTCAAATATGAATGCAACCATCAGCTATGGAAACTTCGTTTTTATTGGTTGTGTTGCTCACACACTACAAGCTCATGATTCACAAAGTAATTTTTAAAGATATTGCTATAATATAAATAGTGAAAAAGTGCTGTAAAACGTAAGCAGAGTGAACAAGCCACTCGATATCATGATTAATACAACAGAAAAATGCAGTAAATCTGTATATGTTAGAAATTCCAACATCAGAAGAATGGATACAAATGAACAATTTTATAACTATGCTGAAGTGTATTTAGGAAGCAACAACTAATATTTCTAGCGATTTGTCAACAGTATCTTTAATTATATCAATCATTGACATCTTAAACTCAAAAATTGCTCAGAAGGATGAAGGCTGATCATATAATACTGCTCAAAAGCCGCTTGTGTGGGTCTGTTAACAGGAGATCTGCTTTTGCAAGAAAAACCATACAGTTGTTGATTGCCGCTCTAATCGAGCCACGGTTTAAAATTAAATACGAAGACTGATATTTTGTCATTTCTACGTCAAAACTGTGCACTGACAATAACAAATAAAACGGGTCATTTGGAGCGATTAAATCTTATTTTATTAGTGCAGATGTATTTTTTGTTTTGGTTATATTTAGTACATTTTTAATTAATCTATATACGTGAAACTAAAAATATTGGTATTGATTCGGTTTTAACTGAAAATTTAATATGAGATACTAATTTAGACAGCAGAATATCATATTTTAAAATCTAGAATAATTTATGCTAGGTAAGAAGGTTGAAATTTATTTTTATTGTTGTTAAAAAAAGTATGACATTATTATACATAAGCTAACATGTATTTGATTTACCGAAGCTAAAACTCCAAAACTTATTAATTTAATCCACGGGACAAATTATTCTGATTTAATTCGGGCTATTACTGTTAAATTTTATAGTTTCTTTTTATTATTCTTAAATAAAAATAACTGCATTTAATTTTGCTAAATTGTATTGTTCATAACCTGATTTGGTACTATTTTACTGTTTTATTTTATTCGAATAAATAAATATTAAAAACTTTGTTTATAATTATTGTAAAGGTGCAATTTATATAAAAAATACCACATATAAAACAAAATAACAGTTCATTTTTTGCATGTCATATATACTTCATGTTAGTGTTCTAAGATATATAATTATTTTTGAACTTTCGACTTCGGCCGAAGGTTATCCCAAGAGCCGAACATTCGGCTTCGGCCGAAAAATGACCTTCGGTCGGACACTAATGATTTCATGAAAGAAATAAAGAGTAAAACAGCAACTACGGTGCTAGAAAATTGTCGATATGACTGTTAGCTTTATTGATGTATCCAGCTTTACGATCTATCCAGCAGATATAGCTAAGTTCTCAGTTATTTTATTAATCGGTATAGCAACGGGAACGAACAGAAGAACGCAAGGAACCAGTCACAAGCAATAGGCTTCGGACCTCCAGGCCCATTCTTCCTCGGCTATGCTATGTCCTTTTCTACATAAAATGACAGCTTAGGTGTAAGCTGTGTCTCTCCTCTACAGCTCTTTAAATGAGGCAATGACCGCAACATCTGAATTCAGTTATTACACAGGTACAAAATGATATGTAAACCACGGTGTGGTAAAAAGAGTTTACTATCTGCTGAGTTGTTTTAATGTGTGCTAAACTTAAAACCCATTGCGCAGTTGAAATGACTGTAGTTTCTAAAGCTGTTTAGTAGAATCTTTACCGTCCAACAGCTTTATAATACAAACGGTAATGGATTTGTCAAGCGATAGATCTCCGTCCACGCTAGCTTCCTGCCTCTACCCTACCTAGTAATTTATTTCCTATTGGCCAATATTAAGCACCTAGAATTGCCTCTACGATCATTGAACCAGTTATATTCAAATACCAACCCCTATTACTATGGAAAATATCTGCCAATTCTCATTAAAGGCGATAGAAGATCCCACGTTATCTATCAGTGTCCGATAGGTCCCTGATCTGCCTTTAGGGGACAGAACACCGAAAGGTTGATACCTTCACTACGAGCCAGGCGCCATACGCATCGACTGAGTCCGTCAACAAAGCTACGAGGGTCAACCTTGCTCCTCGCAGTCTAAATAAAAGATGAACGAATAACATTTTTTTTTATTTATGTGCGTTAGTTTAGTTACCTTCAATTTTATCTATTGACATTTCTGTTTCTTAGTTTCTAGAAGAGGTTTCAGTTATCTTTAGTTGCCAACTAAAATGAAGTTCGCGAGTCTTAGCCGATCTATAAACCATTAAACCTGACCATAGGGTCTCTCTGGAAACATGAATTCCATTACCCCTGCCAAATTCGGCACTTTACCAATAGGAAACGTTTACAAACAAAACTTGCAATCGATCTTACTGTTTCTAAATCGTCTGCAACCAGTTACATTTTATTCGCACTGTGCCAGTAGATAATAGTTTTAACGTGTTTCCCTGTCACTCTCGTGAATACGAAACCTCAGTCCATCCATTCATTGAACTCAGGCAACCAGAAGTTGTATTTATAATGTTCTTCTTACTGTCGGTCTTATCGGTATTGGATTTCGTATTTTTCTTTTCTTTTCTCATAACCCGGTCGCCACGAATAAATGTCCTGCTTTTAATTCTTTCTTAACGTCAACCTTCAAACTTATTCATTTTTATCTTTTCTAATTAAATAATAAACTTTCATATGATTTATTGGCATTTATTCCAGTTGCATTTCATTCATAGGTATCCGAAGAATACAAGGCCCTTTGCTTTCCGTAACTATTATCAATTCAAACGCACACTAACTTTCGCTTTCGCTCGCTCGCTGTTGTTACTCTGGTTGTTACCATGGCTACCAATTTATTTTATAAATTATCCATGAACACGTTATGCCATACAGACTCGTTATCGAAGAACGTTGCTTTGAAACGAGCGCACTTGCTCTTTCAGTTTTGCCTTTAGTTAAACCCAGATGTGAACGTGTTTTCTTGACTCCGTGACAGTTTCTTCATCATTTTTTAACAATAATCTTTCTATCCTGTTGAACAGCCGTTTATTCCGTATTCCTTTATTTTCTGCAGCTTCATATACCTCCGTTTTCGATCATTTAGGAGTACCTTGTAACTCAGTAAGTGATTTGTTCCTTTAGCTATCTACACTCTTGTTCTTTGGTTGCAAACAGTGTTATCTTTTATGTCTTTCGCAAGGTACATAAACTCTCGTTTTCCATCATTGCAACATTAAATTCCAATAGATTGTGGATTAACTAGCTGACGTGCCACTATTGAATCCATTGAAATTTATGTTTTTAATGGGATAGAGATATCCACTCGATTCGTTCATCATTCTGTGTGACTGTATAGTTTGATAGACAAATGATCAACGGTTAACAGCAGACAAACCGCAGAAGATAATTTTGTTACAACTTAACACTATTAACAGTCACTTACTCATAAATACTGTAGTTTACCGAGTGTGGTCGGTGAGTTGCAAAACTCCGGCTAGGCATCTGGGAGGAAGCGGGTTCAAATCCAGATTTCGGTTTTCCATGGTTAAACCGAGCGTGGTGGTGCAACTGCTAGCTTTTTGGAATCACATTCGGGAGGGCGGTGGTTCGAATCCCCGTCCGGGCATCCAGATTTGGGTTTTTCATGGTTTCCCAAATCACTCCAGGCAAATGTTGGGATGCTTCCTTCAAAAGGCCATGACGAATTCCTTCCCATTCCTTGCCCCCCATCCTTGCCCATCTCTAAAGACCTCGCTGTTAGAGAGACGTTAAACAGATAAAAAAACATGGTTAAGGCGAATTTCTAGATGTTGCCTTCAAAATGTCATGGCAGAACTTCTTTCAGTTCTTTGCTCCCCCCTCCCTTACCTTTCTCATCTCCAATGACCTCATTGTTGACGAGGCATAAAACTATATAAAAAAGAAAAAGTCTGTGTTTATTAAATTATCTGTTTTCAGTGAAAACTATATCGGAATTTTAAATTGATCTTCCCGTCCACTCATAGTTAATTGCGCACGAATAATCGCGTCCTCTGCCGCGAGGAAGAAAAGTAGCATCAGCATCAGAAATTTATTCACTACTGTTTGTGAAAATAGCTACATCCAGGAAGAATGGTCTTAATCACTTCAGAATCGGGGTATGTGTAGAACAGTGGAAACATAATAAATTATTAAGATTGCAGAGAAATGGCGTGGACATAGTCCCAGCAGCGGCCACTTTTGTGAGACCGGACAGCTCAGTGTTACGCCACGTTCAGTTTGTGCAGAGCATTCGGACGAAGTGGAATCGTGCAAACAAGTGTCGGTATGCCTCATCGATCTCAAAGTGCTCAATACCAGCATATGAGTGAGTTCGAACGTGGCAGAATGATTGTCTCCGTGAGACGGATTTGTCGTACCGTGACACTGCTGATCGTACGGGACACGATGCTACGACAGTGATACGTGCAAGAATGTGCTATCAGTGGATAGAATAGGATCGGGAATTTTGACACACAATGTGCCCACAGCGCGGGATAAGCACCATTTTGTATTCATTACCCTAACTGACAGAATAGCTACGTTCACAGTATTGGCTCGACGTTGGAGCACTGCAAAGAGTGTGGTTGTATCTGCGATGACGATTCGTTGCTGTCTGCTGAGGGCGCGCTTTCGATTGCGTCGGCTTCCATTGACAGGAACCACCATTGCCTCAGACTGCAATGGGCACATGAAAGCCGTAACTGGCGTGCTGAGTGGAAAATTTAGTATTTTCGGACGAGTTACCGTGGTGAACGCAAGCGTGCAAACTGCATTGTTGAGCGACATAGAGGGCAAAAGACAAGTGTGATGGTTTCGAGCGACGGGTACTACTGATTCCCTGGCCTACACGTTCACGTGAAATGTCGCTCATTGAATATGTATCTGATATCGTCTTTAGACAACTTGGTCATTCTGGTTCTGATGCAGCCTCTGCCGATGCTTTTTGGACGCGCCTGCAAACCGCGTGGCAATGTTTCCCAGCAGCATGTCCAAACTGTATTTGATTCCATGCCACGGTGTCTAGCGGCTTTGATTGCATCATGTGGTGGCTTCACACAGTACTGAATTTTTCTGGTCATAGAGCATATACAAATCTGTAATTCTAATCGTATTGTCATGTCCCTAATCTGTGGAATAAATTTCGTTGTAATGATTTTTTTCCTTCTTGGTGTAACAAATTTCACAAACAGTAGTGTAGTTGTTTCAATTAGCTGTGGCCTCGATCATCTGACGATAAATTTATAGGAATACTGACCCACCATAAATAGTATGTCACAAACAGTTTTCGAAACGTCGATTTCCTGTGCATTCTGATCTGTAGTGGGAGATGTTTTCACCTCAAAATAAAATGTCGTTTACATTTTTTGTTCCTCTTCCAGTCACAACGACCTGTCGCGTGTTGACCGAGCGAGTAGCGAACTTACCCACTGTGGGTCCGTTCCAGCGTCTACTTACTGCCAGTTGAGGTACTTCCGGTTTCCAGCCGGCATCTGTAAGTTCCTAGCTGGGATAAAAATACATGCACAGAGACTTAATTTGCGTAAAATCAGGACGTAGGTGCTCCTTGAATAATGTAAAGAGTTGCGGTTACTTGATTTATTGTGAAGGCGGCTGTATGGTACAGTTACAAGTTATTGGTACATGAAATCGGTGTTTCCTGATATTGGAATAGTGGACCATAGGATCCGATGTTAAGACAGAATGCATTACAAGCCAGCAAAGGGAGGATGATTGGAAAAATGCCTAAAATGGCCTGACTGGGCGGTAACAGGTCCTCACTACCAAAATTCACATCGCGGACTGGGGCGAATCGTGCACGCAAAAAGGCGCCCTCGATTCTGGAAGGTGGGGAAAGCCTTCCTCTCATTGGCTGTTTGTCACGATGGACATGCGTGTGGTTCACGTACTCATAGTGTGTAAGCCTCGTGTACCAGCCGCGCTAGTTGAGTTTCCCACAGTAAGGACTGCCAGGCCAGCGTCTTTGGCGCGGGTGTCGTATATGAGCGGTGTAACCTTCGTACCACTGTGCTGGCTTGGAAGCACTCCGCCTTCATTACCGCTAAACTCTATACTAAAATCAGCTACTGCGAAACGTCGATTTCCTGTGCATTCTGATCTGTAGTGGGAAATGTTTTCACGTCAAAATAAAATGTCGTTAACATTTTTTGTTCCTCTTCCAGTCACAACGACCTGCCCTGGAACCTTCGAAAATTCCTGCACAACCAGCTGCGAGACTTCCGTTTCTCTGACGACCTTCGTCAGGTGGAGCCGTGGAACAAGAGTCCCTGGTCCCACACCGACCTGCACCGCCTCAAGCAGGGCATGGTGGGAGCGCAGGTAAGGACATCATCGAGGAAAGAGGAAGCAGCATTCTTGATTTATATCTCCACTAGTTTCATCTCTCGTTGTCCTAAATTAATCGTTTCCTCCTCATACACTGCTTAAAACTTGTATAGTCAGTTATCTCATTACTTGTTTTTTTCCCCTCTACAATCATTTACTTCAAGTGTTCTACCAATTAGCAACTCTACATACAGGGTGCGGCAGCATAACTTCCTTTTTTCAAAACTTAATAAAACCCATTGTATGAATCAGAAATTTTTTATTTGTTTTTTTATAATGTAGGCACATACATAAAGTTTTGTTTTACTTAGTTTTGAAAATCAACTCAGGTAGGTGACGTCCCCCATTCTGCACACACTGAGTAAATCGATTTCTGGTGTTTGTCATGGCTCCTGCCAGCATAGCAGGCATTATGTTGCCAATTTATTCCTGGATATTGGTCTTCAAATCTTGTAAGGTCCTTGGACGGTTCACATAAACACGGGAATTCTAAAAAATGCCACAGAAAGAAACATCACAAATGGTCAAATCGGGAGAGCGGGCAGGCCACTCCTAATCACCCCTATCTAAGATGGGGCGCTCTAGGAAGTGTTCCCTCAAAACAGCCATCGATGCTCTTGAAGTGTGTGCCGTTGCACCGTCTTGTTGGAACCAAGTGTCCCCTAAGTCCCATTCATCTAGCCGTGGGGAAAAAAATCCTGTAACATGTTTACATACCAGTCCAAATTCACTGTCACTGTGACTTCACTTTCCTCAAAGAACCAGGGACCAATAATTTCACCTGAGGAAATTGCACACACTGTGACTTTACGTGAATGGAGAGGCCTTTGATGCAATTGTCGAGGATTGTTGTCAGTCCAGTAGCCTCGTGTTTTGTTTGCTGACGGATCCACAAAAATGAAAATGGGGTTCATCACAATAAAAAACAAAAAACAATAGCGTCCACAGGAACGTTATTCAGAAGAACCTCACACCCGTTCCTCCGAGAATTGAAGTCACGTTCAGAAAGTTCCCGCACAATCTCCATCTTGTATGGATGGAAATGAAGATTATCATAAACAATTCTCCTCACAGAACGATCGGAAGTTCCAAGCGCAGAACGCCGTGGTGATCGCAGCATTGAATCTCTCACTGCCTCAATGTTCTCAGATGATCTAATGGGCCGAAGGCCTCCAGTTCCTCGTCTTGTCGCACTAAAAGTTTGTCTGAACGTAGTGATCAACGTAACAATTGATTTCCGGTTCGTGACAGGGGCTAAATTAAAGCGATTCCGAAAAGCGCGCTGGGTTGCGATCACAGAGCATCCGCTCGAAAGTAGGCCTCAACGGCAAACGCAAACTCCTCACTGTTCCAACGCATGTTGGCGATTGAACTGTGTCGGGACAAAACCTTATAGTCACGTCTCTCGAACGAGACCACTAGCGCTTCGCTATGATATCAACTGACTGAATGGCGTGCATTTTTTAAAAAAAGGAAGTTATGCTGCCACACCCTGTATGTAAAAAATTACCCTCGTGATGAAGTCTCATAATTTTTTTTTTTACTTTTTTAAAATTATCTCAGCAATTTGTCGGAATGCTGTTGGTGTGGTCAGTGTCTTTCTGTTTGTTTGAAATAGCATCACGTTTAAGTACTGAAGCGATTTCGATGAAGTTTTAGTGATTTGAAAGCTTATTGATTACCTTAAAATCTCCGGTTTGTCTTATTCCTATATTTGACTGAGTACCGGAACAATAAATGATAATCTTTCCTAAACTGTACAGATATGCATCAAAGATTCTTGATTCAATCCCGACGAGAGATTGCACTCTATATACAAGATAAAACGTTACAATTATCCTTAAAATTATTTTGATATTATTAAACGATTGAAACATCTCGAAACGTAGTTTCCATTACGTCTGTGAATTTTGACAACGCCTCACGAAATTAAGAAATGTGGAACTGAAGTATTTACGGTTGTAACTCAACAATCTTTTTTTTTTATTTAATTTTCTTTTTTAATTTTCAGCTTGATGGTATGGATTTGATTTTAAATATGAACCCATAATTTCGTACATTAATATTTGTACATTTGTGATGGAACTGTTTCGCTTCAAATAGTTTGCACGAAATGCTTCCATATCACAGGCATGACTTAACAAAACTGTGATTTTTTCCTTTGCAAAAAATATTTCAGAGATGCTATGTTACTCACCACACCTAAGTCCACATGGGTGAATTTTCCAGTTAACATTAGTACTTATAAATATTAATTACCTTTCAGCAGTGGTAGTACACGCAGTTTCAAAGTATCATTGATATGGTGGGCCCTATTTGCTGTCATTGGTTGCCAAATCTAATAATACAAGTTAGACTGAATATAAAGGTGTCCTAGGAGTTTAAATTATGAACATTCAATTTTGCCAGGATGTGATTTAATTATTAGTTAATCCCTTGAAACACGGTTTACTTATTAACAGTTTATATGATGCCTGAAGATTTTTTAATACGACTTTCGGGCTGCAATAATTGCTGAACTGCGAAGGTTCAGAGAACTTCTTTTAGTCCCGTTCTACAGAATCCTCTCCTAGTGATACACTGACTCTCCGACACTGTGAGCTTAATATCATTGACTAATTTACTGCCTGTCGGTTACTTTTCATGACTGCAGATCCTTGGCTCTCTCTAACACATTCAGCTTGACTTAATCGTTGACTATTCTGTTTTCGTACTGCGTCGGAAGTACGAGTATTACTCAGTACGCTGTATCTGGCAGTTCCCTACCGTTTATTTTAGAAGATACTTGCGGGTTCTAAGGTGCCTTCAGCTAATGAAATCCATCAGAGATTCGAGCGTTTTTACGAGTCATCGATATGCTCACCAGTACCATAAGGAAGGCCGGCTGTTGTGGCCCTATATTCATAATAGGTACTGCTTTTAGAAGCATTACATGGGAACCGCTAATCTGATACCTGTTATTCGGTGTAGAAAGCCATATGCCTGGCAAGTCTTTGCCACTGCAAGTTGGATAACTCAAGCTGAGTTGGCCTTTTGATGGCACAGTGCTTGTAAGAGCGACGGTTGGAGTCTGTGAATGCAGTAAGTGTGGTTTTGGTGGTGTTTCAGTTCTGGTCGGCATACGTGCCTTGCGGCTCGCAGTACCTCGACTCTGTACAGCTGACACTCGAGCAGATCGACGTCATCCGGAGGCTGGTCGACAAGTACCCGGCGCACATGCAACTCGTCACCACGGCGCAAGGTGAGGCCGCCACAAGCATCACCACGTTCTATTGATTACTATAGTAGTTACTCAGTAATTGCGATGGAGCATATACCCCAGAGTCAATTTCCTTACACATATATTTTTGAACTTTACGAATTTTTTTTATTTATTGGAGGTCACTAATTAAAAGTCTTCCTCGAGAACTTATTCCAGTCTCTGACACTCAGATAAAAATGAAAAGTTTCTTATTACTTCATGCCTCAAAACCAGTGACAGCTTCTGGTCATAATCATCTGTTTCATTCAATATCCTACCGTTAATTCTTTTCCAAATATCTATCCATTCTTCATCCTTACTGTATGCTTAATACACCTACCAATCAATTCACTTTCTGTCTTACAAATGACTCCAAATCCTGCTAATTTATCATATCAATTACTGTAATTTTTACAAAAAATCTAGCTGCCCTACTTCCAACGTTCCTCAACTCCTGTACTGGGTCTCTTACTACCTACCGTATCCAAGCCAAGGATGGACCAAGGCTTTGCATATCAGTTCTCTGCTATATCCCCTTATCGCCCTCTTCATTGGATGTAACACTTTTAAATCACTCCCTACCAACCGCCTAAAATGTTCTAACGAACTGAGTTCACTGTCAAATTATGTTTATGCCTTCGACAAATTATTCCTCATATACCTCATATTCACGCAAAACCTTCATTGTATGAATATAATCAGTTGAATTCTTTTGGACCAAGCGTGGTGACTGAGCGGTAACGTTGTGGCCTCACATTCGGGAAGAAGCAGGTTCGAATCCCCCTCTGACCATCGAAATTTCAGTACTCGAAAGGCCATGGCTGAATTCCGTGCCCTCTGCCGTGACCCTCCTCTAGTGACGTCGACGTCTACGAGGCGTAAAATCATAAACCAAAAACAGAGAATCGTTTTGTCATTTATCTTTATTTCACCATGATATAACCAACTAGATATTCCGCACAAATCTCTCTATAGTTGTTTGCAATCATCTCTCGTTTAGAGTAATTTTATTTTTCCTCTATTAATATTACTTCTTAACGTAAACCACCAACACTAATTATCTGGACTTGGTGGTAAAATTCCCCTCATACGTACAGTTGCCATTAAGTCCAATTGATGTTTTTTAGTGCTCTGAAAGTTTATGTTCGTTCTATTATGGCAACACTTCATTATTGCATCACGAGTCAGTGTTAATCAGGGTGTTAGTAGATTACAACGTACCCTTCATGGAATTATGTCGCCGTAGCAACACTGCCCCCTCAACTGTAATTGTCAATTTTATGTAGTTGGCCTCAGAGTTCTATCATACGTTAGATCTTCAGTCAGCTCTTCAAAGAAATTTGTATCTTGTAACCACTAAATACAACAACCTTATGAAGAAACTTAAGAGATTCACAGCAGATACGTTTCAAACAGAAGATTTTTTTTAATGAACAGTCAATATGAAAAAAGTCGTAGAAAGTAATTTATATTTTATACAGGCTAAAAATTACTTTGGTTTTATAATATCCACTGAAAATAAAATATCGTCCAATTTATTTAATTGCAAGTGTATGTCTATTGTATTTGAACAACGATTGGCTCAATTTAGTGGAAATGCACATTTTTTTTGCACCCAACGTTGCGTATCTTAGGATAAACCAACCCCCCCCCCCTCCACTCGCCTTAAATCGAGGAATCCATTATAGCACGATGTGCCTCACTTCAGCATCAAGAAAAAATGGCGACAAAGCTGAAACTGTGTGCCTGTGAAACATCATAATCCTATAAGTCGACTTCCGGTATTCGATCTGAAGAGAGACCAGTGGTTAAATAAATCGCCTTAGAACAGACTACGGCAAATGCAACGCCATGCTCTGTAAGTGAGGACTTCGGGATACTCCTGTCTGTGACTGCGGAGCTCCTTATCAGACTGTGGAGCACATCATTAAGGAATGCTCTCTAAGGAAGTACGATGGACCATACTAAGATCTTATCAGTGCTACACCTTCATTCTTAGATGGGCTGCAACAACTGAATGTTGATTTGGGAATGCTGCTAACGTTCTTGTCCTTGTATATAACACTTTAGTTGCTTAGCCATACGATAAATAAATAAATAAATTAGGATAAACCCGACTTCATCAAAGAGGCGACTTTGGATTGGTTTCTTCAGGTTTTTTCAAGGGAAAATAAACAGTGGGAAAAAGGACACTTAATACCATGGATGATTGAACTTCCGTGTTACTCTTCTATACAGAATATATTCCCCGGTCACCTTTCGCCTAAGTCAGTATATATATGTAACAGTCTCACTGTGTGATTGCTGTTCTATGTAACAAATTTTATTGATTTTTCATTTCTTTATTCGTAGCTCAGGCTGAGCTGTAATTAAAACGGTCGTGATTATGGAGCTACACCGTTAGTGGTTTGATACTGAGAAGCCAACCAAAAATACACAAACCACAAATTCAAAGATCAATAATTAATTTTAGAAAAATCCCAACATATCACTTAGCCATACACATAAACATCATTCTAAACGAACAGTACACATTAAATGAGGATAGAAGTATATAAAAAAAAGCACAACAGAACTTATTCAGAACATAATAGACACACAGATCACAAACACAGCAACACTTATATTGTTTCACATTTAAAACGTGTACTGTAACATCCCATTTAAAGAAACCATAGAATTATTCAACACAAACCTTAAGACATACACAATACTTCCAGTAACCATATAGAAGAAGTCAAAGCATAATACAAATAATGTTTTCACAGAACTATTTCACTTTCAATAATAAATATTACCAACAGCAGGAAGGACTGCCTATGGGGTATCCGATCTCAGATACTTTAGCCAATATATTCACATCCTTCGTAGAAATATTGCAAATCGAATCTCCCGGAAACGATGTATGATCCCATATTGGTGGAGATATGTGGACAAAATTTTATGTCTCATCAATGAATCAGATGAAAGAGTAATCAATTTGAACCAGGATATAAACAATATACACAAAAAATAAAATTTACAAACTGAATTTTTTACATCTCATTACTACAAAACATGCAAACAAACACTCATTCCAGATATACAGAAAACCTACAGCAACAGACCAGATAATACATTCTACAACAAACCACCCACATAATCACAAACAAGCTGCAATACATTTCATGCTGAACAGAGTAAACAGAATTCCACAAACAAAGAACAACTACCAAATATAACTCGACACAATAAAGGGAATAGAAACAAAAATGAATATGAACCCCAGACAGTTCACACAGTAAGCAGAAAAATTATAAACCAAATGAAAAAAAAAACAATAAGCAACACAAACAAACATTAGCCACACAGATCCCACCAGAAAACATATCCACAACACATACAGTTTAAAAAAAACACACAGGAAATGAAAATAAGAGGAAATGGTATTGAAACACACATTTTGACTAACGCATAACAAACATTTTTTTTTTTAAAAAAAAGGAGGATTCAACATTGCACTAGAAACTGACATCTCAGTACAAAATATAAACACAGATATGCAAATTCTCACTGTCAACAACTACAGCCACAACATACTCACCCTACAGGAAAACTTCTACATTCAGAAAGAAAATAAATAAAGGCAAACCAGTAGTGAATACCCAGGTAATCTCACAAATCAAAAGTTATTCAAGCTAATATACACAAACTAGAGAGACAAAACAAAACAAACACAAAAATCTTATAAACCCACACACGCGCATACATCACACGTTAGTATAAAACAGACTAACGCTTTCAAAACTGGCGCTGACAACACGAGACGCGACATTTACTAATAAGAATGCCACTACAGACAACCGAGTGACGAGAAAGCACACCGTTTCAAATTAACAATTGCTAAATTGCAACCACTATGATGCAATCAAAACATGCTTTGGGTAGAAAGCGGAGATGTACAGTTGCAAACTGTAACTAACCAATATAAATAGTCAGTAGAAACCAACCATAAAAAGTATTTCATGTTCGCAATTACGTAATAATATAATATGTCTGTAAAACTGTATATAAAATTATAACGTAAGTTCGTCGCTGAAAATTCCCCGATCAGAGGTGAAATAGGACTGTTGATAATATATCGATATTATTTTTTGAAAATATCTATATTTATGAGTGATATTTTTTAGGCGATATATCGATATTTCGATACTGAAATCTGGATATCGGCTTCGTTTGCTCTGAATGACACTATGTCTCTCAAATTTCTGTTACATATAGAGATCAGCAAGCTTAAGTAAACCATACTACGTTTCTATACTTAATTTGGAACTTTTAGGTACCAAGTTTACTCAGATGATGACAACAGTGAAGGCAAGGCATCGCTCGCCCAGCACGACTCGAACGCGAGCCCATTGTTTGAAATGAGCGTGCCCACTGTCCAGGGAACTCCAGGGTGTTAGCAGGAATAGTTGGAAGTATAAATAACAAATAGTTGCTAATTAGAGAGCAAGAAAAGTAAGACAACGCAGAATAAGCTATCAACATACAAAACTAGATGTAATACCACAAAAATATCTTATGAAAAAAAGTTATGTAACTTGGCCATAATGTATACTATGGGGGCGTGCACAAACTACGTGGCTCGGTCCAGGGGTGGGGGGGGAGGGGTTCGCTGGAAGGCTACGCTGAGCTACGTGGGGGGGGGGGGGGTTCCAAGCCATGCCACGTAGCTTTCCTTTCATAACATTTTTCACAGTTAAAACGAGGAACAAAATACACGACAGCATGTGAATATTCATTTTTTTCAGTTAATTATCTCTGTATGTAATTTACAATAGTCAGACAGTAGAAAACAATACAAAATGTCTTCTGGAATCAAAAGGGATAAAAAGCTACGTGCTACGTGTGGGGGGGGGGGGAAGAGGTAAAAGCCACGCAGGGCTACGTGGAGAGGGGGGGGGGGGAGCGGGGGTTCACAGGAGGCCAAAATGGAGCTACGTGGTTTATGCACGCTCCCTATGATAGCTACACTACTACCTATTGAAATGCCACAACTGTATTTCTTATCAATCTTAAAAATACATAAAATAAGATTTGCCACGTACTTCTTTGGAGTTTAATAAATTTAATTAATTTTTATGAAAATTATGACACGCATAGTGGTCAAATTTTTTAAAAATCAACAATCATAATCACCAAGAGAATCAATTCGAAATTGAAAACCTGATTAAGAACAAAATCACACGTCTATTTATCAGTGGGCAACCTTATTTTTACAAGGTTTGATTTCATGAAATTTCATTTATGAAAGTGTCGATATATCGATACTTCTTTCCGATATATCGACAGCCAAAATTGACACTTTTTAAAATATCGATATATCGAAAAGTCGATACTTTTAAAAATATCGACAGCCCTAAGGTGTAGCGCGTACGATACGACGATAAACAAAATGAAAAACATTTGCATTTGCGATATCTTTTCCACTATTAATAAAACAAACTGTTTCTAACCATTTATTATCGTGTGCATTTTCCCTCACATCGCGGCAATGAATCTTTATAGAAATATATTTCGTTTGCAACATTGACAAATGAATATTGAACATAATTTTAAAACTTCCTGTGGTCTTATTGTACTTAATTATTATGAAATAATTTGGAAAAGGGCGTGGTAACTGATAATTTGTACTGTTAGTGCTTTTGCTGCAGCTGCGCGAACCATTTTATAAATGGCACTACATATAGTATATTGCTTAGTACACCTACCATTTATTCAGTTGTCTGTAGTTATCATGCGTGTTTTGACAATTTTGAAGCTGTGTAAGTGTGTAACGTTTTCACGACCTGCTAATATTTCGGCGCATGTTTCTCGCGGATGTGTAACAATCCCAACTCTGCCTCTAATGATTTTTATTAATTTACCAATTGGACTTCTGACCAAGATTGTCAGCATTCACTTTAAGAGGACCGCTTATTATCCACATGTTAAAAGGCAGCAACATCTACAAAGAAATAATGAGTGGATTGATGAACCATTCGATTAAAATCATATTCTATTCTATTTTTTCAGCAAATTGAACACAAAGATCGGCACCAGAAACTGGTAAACTGTAACACGTATGCAATTAAACAAGTACACAGCAATCGTTCAAACAAGCATTTCTAAATAACGATCATTTATCTTAACGTAAAAATCACACTAAGTAATTAATTAAGTAATTCCATAGGAATCTTCCAGAACAGCAGTTCTAATTACTAACAATTTACCATCACGTAATTAGTTTCCTTCATATTGTCAAACGTAGTGAGAGTGAGCATTTATACAGAGGCGTAGAGATAGAAGATGGACTTATGTCTTTATGCAGAGCTGGCTTCCGATGTAGGCAACGAAAGGTTTAGGAATGCTATTGTATGTTGAGGGGCTTAAATAACATTCGGTTAACGGGATCTTGGATCATGTTCTGTCATCCAAAGGCTTGAAGCTGCCAACTTCTTAAATTAATACCACTGTGTTGAACACCTCTGCCATACGAAGAAATATACAGGAGTCCATCCATAATATGTCTCCTGACCCTCACAAACTAGCGTTTTTGATTCCGAGCGCTTGGTTCTCAGGAACCTACTGGTGGCGCCAAAGTGGCGGCAGGTACTGGGATGAATAAGCCCTAAGCATTGCTTCCTGGCGTACAATAACTGCAATCCAGAAGCGTCCTTAAATTTATAATAAATATTCCTTATTGCACGCAATTGTGCTCGATCTCACTCTCACAACAGCAAAACATAAATTCCATATATTAATTAATTTCCTATTTCCTATTTTACACCTTATATTTCCTGACTGTAATTATTCAAAATTTTTAATAGGCCTACGTTTATTTATTTCGTCGCACCACAAAGTTTAGTGCAAGGGATTCAGTGAAAACATTGTTCATACACAAACTTAAAAAATTGATGCAGTCGATACACTCGTGATAAAATATATTTGCGTATAACCTCCTACTTTCCAGTTTCATGATATTTCTTAAAAAGTCCAATTCCCTGAGTGCAGTATTACCATCGACTTACTTTTGACTTTTGCGAATTTTAATTTTAACTTTTTTTCAGTGTTTCTGGCAAATTGTTCATCATTTCTCGGTAATTTATTCAAGTCCCTGATTTCCTCACCTATAAAATAAAATTTTCACTCCCTCATACGCCTAAAATCAAGTAGCAGCGTTTGGTTGTGGTAATCTGTTCTCTTCCATGCATTTCTGTCAATTCATCTGCCAATATACGATTCTATTCTCATCTCTGATATACGCATTATGCAGTCCCGTCACTCTCTTCACCCTTCTCCTGAAACCATCTCCTGTATCATATCAGTTGTCGACTGTATTCAGCAGTAATTTCCACAAACAAATCTAGCTGCTCTCCTTTGAACTCTGTCCAACTCCTGCATTTGATACGCAATATGTGGATCCTATAGTACACTACCGTATTCAAGCAATGGTCTGACCAAGGTTATATAACTCAGTTCCCTCACTTCTGTGGTACAACCCCTCGTCACCCTTTACAATAAATGAAGGATTTCCAAACTTGTTGCTATTATTTGTCCTATGTGACCTAAACAACGAAGGCAATGACAAATGAATATTGGGCAGCCGCACTGTACGGAATATTGGCAGTATGATTAGACAGATGGCTCTTATAGAATTAACAAAAATTTCAATTGGAAAAAAACCACAGAAAATTCTCAAAAGAAACGACTGTCTACCTAAACTACTGATACGAATTTTAACTGTAAGCAGAAAACAATAAGGACATATTAAATTTTAGAACCATGACACCGAGCGTGGTGGTGTAACAGCTAGCGTTCTGGCCTCGCATTCGGGAGGACGGTGGTTCGAATCCCCGTTCGGGCATCCAGATTTGGGTTTTCCATGGTTTCCAGAATCACTCCAGGCAAATGCCGGGATGCTTGCTTCAAAAGGCCATGACCGAATTCCTTCCCATTTCTTGCCCCCCATCCATTCCCGTATCTAAAGACCTCGCTGTTAGAGAAACGTAAGCAGATTTTTTTAAAAAAAGAAGAAAAGATGAACCATGACATTAGAAAATATTTACATTAAAAATTTAAATTACAAATTATTTATGTTACAAAACCTATATATTTACTTGCATATTCTGAGTTAACCTTCGAACTTTTACAGGTGGTTATAAGGTCGAACGTTCGATGTTGGTTTGCGGTAGTGCGACCACCACTTACCGACAACAGCGAAGCCTTGCGGTTTGGTTCTGAACTATCTAATATTGCAGCAACAATTGTTTATTTGTTAACTGAAATAGGAATATAGCGAAAACACAAAGTCTTACGAAACAACTAGAAATGCTGAAATGTCTCCCTAACAAAACCATCCGAAAAGCTCCTTACTCTAGAAAACACACACGGTTTGTCAATATCGCTGTGATATTTGGTGCTGCTATCTAGCGGCAGTGTTACCATTTATTATCTACGCCAGCGCAGCCTAGCAGCTTGACTCCGAACTATCGCATACCCGTGACCTTGATTGTTGATAATTTTGCCATTCATGGGGCGATTTTCGAAAAACTTCCTGTCGTAATTAATGATGTTAGCAAAGCGGAGTATTTAGTTTTTAAAATGATACCTCTTTATTGATTTTAATTAAATTAGAAGGAAGAAAGGTGACTTTTGTAAAAAAAGAAAAAGAAAAAATAAATAAAAAACAACACCTTATAGAGGTAAAATATAATAAATGACATAAAAAAAAAAACATGTGACTGTTCAATTTATTCCATACCATTTCTACAAATTATTACTTTTTGAACCCTTTTTTTTAATTTACTGTAAGGTGTTTGAGTCATCTAAGATAATGTTCTTTTTTTTTTTTTTTTTTTAAAAAAAAAAAAAAACGTTATAAAAGCCTTAAAAATCTTTTTAAAAATCATTAAACATCATTTTTTACTAGATGTTTAAAATCCACAATGGTCTCTTTAGCATACTGAACTACCATAAAGCAATCATTTTAATAGAGTTATGAAATAATTATACCATTTAAGATTTTTATAATTTTTTTACGTTAAAAAAATTGTTTTAGAGTACTCATATAACTTTGAGTAAATTACGAAAAGCAGGATTCAAAAAGTCTTAATTTGTAGAAATGTCATGGAATAACCTAAAGAAAGTCACATGTTGGGAAAAAATATTAAAAATCAATATCTAGAAAATTGTGAGACTTTACTAAAATATAATTTTGTCATATAGAAGGAAATGATGTTGCAGTTGCAGGATTGTCCTTTCATTCCTGTACACGCTGTATATGACAGTGATTAGTTGGTAATGCTATCTCGAAGGCAGATGAAACTCTTACGAAAGTAAATCATTAAATTACATAAAAGTAGCACGTGCAGTATACAGGGTGTTACAAAAAGGTACGGCCAAACTTTCAGGAAACATTCCTCACACACAAACAAAGAAAATGTGTTATGTGGACATGTGTCCGGAAACGCTTACTTTCCATGTTAGAGCTCATTTTAGTTGGTAGAGGCGGACCAATTCCATGGCCCCCACGCTCTCCTGACCTCAACCCTCTTGACTTCCATTTATGGGGGCATTTGAAAGCCCTTGTCTACGCAACCCCGGTACCAAATGTAGAGACTCTTCGTGCTCGTATTGTGGACGGCTGTGATATAATACGCCATTCTCCAGGGCTGCATCAGCGCATCAGGGATTCCATGCGACGGAGGGTGGATGCATGTATCCTCGCTAACGGAGGACATTTTGAACATTTCCTGTAACAAAGTGTTTGAAGTCACGCTGGTACGTTCTGTTGCTATATGTTTCCATTCCATGTTTAATGTGATTTGAAGAGAAGTAATAAAATGAGCTCTAACATGGAAAGTAAGCGTTTCCGGACACATGTCCACATAACATATTTTCTTTGTTTGTGTGTGAGGAATGTTTCCTGAAAGTTTGGCCGTACCTTTTTGTAACACCCTGTATAGTAACGATTCATTTAAGTAATTGGAGAAGAAAAACCTCAGGTAACTATTCGCTGTGCTGTACTGGCTTATACAGAGAACCATGCAGTACTTCCCTGAGCCGGGACTGCTGTTTTCCGAGAGCGGCGACGAGTTCTGAGGCGGGAATTGCTTTCCTGGAGGCGGCTGCCGCTCTCTGAAAGGCAATTACGTCCGACGGACGCACGAAACAGATTAACGGCCAGCACTGCCTCACATGACGGACCCGGAACGCGGCGCCCGCCCGCTCTGATTGCGTGTGTCCCCCGGACGACGTAGTGCATTCCTCCGCCAACGTGGTATCGTGCCACAAACAGGGCCACAGTTACTTTGTTATTTTGCTGATTTTTTTAAAGGAAAATACTCGTAATTCTTTGAATTGGAGAGGGGGAAGGATTGGGGGCAAGGAATGAGAAGGATTTCGGCAACGGCCTTTCGAATGAAGTGATTTGGAGAAACCTTCGAAATTCAAATCTCGATGGCTGAACGAGGATTCGAACCACGGAATGCGAGGCCAGAGAGTTACCGCTCACCCACCTCGCTCGGTGTTTGATCATTTTAGACTGGTCTGATGGATGAGTGGCATTTTTAAGGAAACACCATATATTTGAATCGTGGATAATTCTTGTATCACTGATTTGCTGTTTATCTTTGAAACCAGAGAGTAATGTTGACAGTGATGACACAGACGAACAGACTCTCTGAAGTGTTATTAAGACAGTGAAGCTATAGCAATGAAGGTAATATGAAGCGGACAGTGATGTGATATAAATGTGAAACTGATTATAATTAGCAGAAATGTATTGAGTGTAAAAGAAAGAAAACCGCGTTATCATTAGCCAAATTATTTAAATGTTGGAAGAAATATGAATAAAAATCAGTGATTATATATTTGCAACAACAAGTTTGCAGTATCTTAGGGAGCGTCCATAAACCACGTAGCTCCATTTTGTCCTCCTGTGAACCCCCTTCCCCCCCACATAGCACGTAGCATTTTTTTCCAAATTGATTCCAGACGACATTTTGTACTGTTTTTCTCTTGTAAGACTATCTTAAATTACATACAGAGATAATTAAATGACGGAAATAAATATTCACATGTTGTTGTATGTTATGTGCCTCATTTTGACTGTGACATAACTCCTGTCTTGCCATCCAGATTTCAGTTCCTACAGAGTGTACATCTTTTGCAAACGGTAGTCTCCTCGAGTTAAATAATTACATAATGATTAATAATTCTAGTGGGATGAAATTGTGGTATCGGTAGAAAAAGGCTTTTCCCTTATCAATAATTTCTGATTTAATAAGCAAGAGAATAATATCAGTATTTTGAACATGATATTAGTTTAGGTTTTTCTATTCTCGGCTCTATTCGGCTAGATGATGAGGTGTGTATACTCAGGAAGTAAAGATTAATGACAATCAACAAGAAACATTCAGTTCAAGATCTGTATTTAAGACCAATTAGGAGAGACCGACTTATCGAAAGCGTATAAAATCTTGCTGGGCAAACTGGAATTCACATGGATTATTAATATTCATCCAATATAACTTTATTTTAATTTTTTTATGAATCGTCGAGGTCATTAGACAATTGCGAGGATTGGGGACGAAGAACGGTAACGAATTTGTCCATGGCCTTTTGATGACACCATCGCGGCATTCGGATGGATGAATTCCGGAAGTCGATGGAAAACCGAAATCTGAATGGTTGGACGGGGAATCGAACCAATGTCCTAATGCCAGGGCAAAGCGCTTAGATCTCACCCACCAGGCTCGTTTCGAACATACTAACTGCGCCGGGTACGACAGTCGTTCAAGCTTAGAATATAATTTTCATTCTCGGCTTGGTAAAGAAACAAACTGCTAAAGTCCTCAGCATTATTTCTTTTTCTGTATTTGAATTTAGAAAACGCATTATTTTTAAGGGTAATACAAAATGATACGCGAAATCTTTAAAAACTTGTGAATGACTTAAAAAGACTTTCTATTGAGAGTAAGGTGAGAGATTATTCATAGAGTGAAGCTTTCGACACCAGTGCATTTAAGCTGAGGGATAGTATGTTAAAAAAGGAGAGTATAAAAACTATTAGCTAAATTGAACGCTTGTCGTACTTATCACGCCGCTGATTTTCATTCAGCTACATTTATCGAATGTGTCATTAAGTTACTCGGTAGGTACTAGGACGTACAGTAGCTCTATTTCTATACACCAGTATCAGTCTATAAGGTGATGGTACTTTTGCTTCTGCTTAAGGATTTCGGAAACTTAACTCCAATACCATAGAAATCGTAAATAGCACGGTAACAAGTCATAAGTAGGAAGGTATACGAAAATTTGACGTAATCATCTTTCGATAACCTTCGAATTTCATTTTGAGGTTTAAGTAATTTACATTATTTTGATCCGTACCCGTAGGCAACTTCTGCACTATCTTTGTTCACTGTATTTGTTGAGTAATTATTTATCAATTCAGGATGACTTTTTGTCACATAATTTCTACGTTATAAACGTACATACACCGCTTATATTTGCACCATAACAAGATTGTGTACTTAGAGTACTAACACTCATTTCCATTTTTCACAAATGGTTTTTTCTAATTTAGTTCGTAATGTGATACATTCAACGGTCAAAACCACACATTTTCGTGTATGTTTCTACTTCGTCTTCTGATTTTTTCACATTTTTGTAATGTCGATGTTTGGTTGTGAAGTTGTGGATCAATACTTTTAAAAAGTGTTAAACGAGGAACTAAAAAATAAACAATTTCGCTTCCCAGAATAAACATTTCCTGTGTCACTAATTCCCGCGATAAAATAATATGAAGTTTGTTCTTGCCTTTTCATTTCAGAACCAATGGTTTAAGTTGTTTTACGGCAATGATTCCCATTTATTATTGTGAACCGAGGTGGTAATGGTGGGCAAAAACTCATATCGCTTTACCGACGGAGTAGAAACATATATAGAGGGATTTCTGCTTCTAGAAAATATTCTCTATTTTTCTGAAATTTCAAATACAGTTAACCAATTTGTGGCCACGTTTCGCACCGAAGTAGCCACAGGTTGCGCCTGATTCATTTAATAACCCTTTTGTATTAATGCAATATAATGAGTCAATCTTTAATGTCATTTTTCATTTACATTTAAATGCAAACGAATCTCTTCTAATTTTCATTACGTTCCTACCAAATGTTTATGTTAATAACCTCCCTGAATGATTTATACGGTTTCAGTACCGATCGAGATTTGTCTCATTACTGCCGTAATTAAAGGATGAAACATTCCATTCGGCAAGCCGAGAAGTCAACACAAAATTCTTTGAAGTATTTTAGGAAATCTATGGTCAACTGAAATTAATTTTACTTGAAGACCCGTGCGAAAATTTTACAACTAAGATGAATAGTAGAGTAGGTGGTTTAGAATAGGATGAAAGAAGAACTGCCTCATGTCTAGCAATTGTTTATTTGTTTAGTGTGCATAACAAAAGTCGACGCCTGTGGATCAGTTTATTAATATCTCTGTGATAAGTGCTGCTGCTATCTAGTGGCTGGGCGCTGAACTGTCTCATACGAGCGACTTTCACAGTTATTAATTTTGTCCTTCAGGGGATGCATTCCGAAAAATTCTGTTCTTAATTCATAATAATGCCACAAGTGGAGACATTAATGTTCAAAATGATACTTCATTTATCGATTGCGGTTAGGTATCAATGGAGATAAATTGCTCCTAAATAGAAAAAAAGAAAGAAAATAAAACACGTAACAGAAATAATGACACTTTTGGCCCTTAAGGATCAAATACCGAAAAATGTCTTTCTTAAGATTTGATATCTTTAAAATGACATCTCATGCCTCGATTTCGGTTAGATATCAAGAAAGCTAAATGGCCCGTGGAAATAAATAAACAAATAAAGAAAAACACGTTACTGACTAATGATACTTTTGCCCTTTAAGAGTCGAATTCCGAAAAATTTCTTTCTTAAAATATGATATGACGAAACCGAATCCCTTAATCTTTGAAATGATACCTCATTCATCTACTTCGCTTAGATTCTAGGGGAGATAAATGGCTCGTGACACAAAAACTCATTGTACAAAAATTGATACTTTTGCCCTTTAGGGTCGAATTCCGACAAATTCCTTTCTTGATATGTGATGTCATCAAAGCGGAGACCTTAATCTTTAAAATGATACTTCATTTATCTATTTCGGTTAGGTATCCAGAGAGATAAATAACGCGGGACGTAAAAAAATGCATTTTAGAAATATGGACTCTTTTGCCCTTTAAGGGTCGAATTAAAAAAAAAAAAAAAAACTCTTAGAATATGATGTCACCAAACCGGATACCTTAATCTTTAGAATTATACCTCATTTATCGGTTTCGGTAGGGTATGAAGCGATAGAATGGCTTGTGACCAAAAAATAAAAACACACACACACATTTAAGAATTAATATATATGATTGGTCAGTGAACAATTTCCAGAATGTGATTCCAATTATGTAACCCATCTGTTGCCTTTAGAGGTTCATTTGGCTAAACAAGAATCGTTTCAATAAACAGTTGCTTTGGAAGAACATGGCCCAATTTCTCTCCTTTTCTTGCTCCCAATTCCTCACACGGCTCTTATACCTTCGACGTCGACGAACCATGAAACCCTTATAAAACTACCAAGAACGGGAGACAGTGAAAACTCCAGTCAATTCAGGACTGCTCTTCCGAGGATTAGTAGCCACATCATTCGGACGAAGCACCATCGAAAGTGTGTAGAATGCCCTTACTCCATACGAAGCGTGGTAATGTTTTGAAATTTCCGGAGGCTATTAAGAAATGTAAACCACACCTCACTATAGAGTCACGAACCAGCTCATACCAGCTACCTACAGGTTGACTGGAAATTGCCGTTGCTCCATAATTTGACTAATTTTAGATTTCGAAATTGCATTTCTGAGCAAGACGCTGCCAAATGCAGAAGGTGTTACTGTTTACCCAAGACCTGTGTCTGTGGCAGTACGCGACTACCAGAGGGAAGGGAAGATCGCGCGCTATCTCGAGTCCCTACAGTCGACTCGCTCGCTGGGGTTGGTTATCGATTCACGCTCGGATTGCCGTCGATGTTACGCACGGCGGACTGTGCCGGGAACGCAGCCAGAATCCTTCGGCACCGTGCTGCTGCGGTGCTCGAGGGAACCAGTGTAGTGCCTCCCTGACAGTAGCTTACTGCATACATTCAACCATTTTCTGGAACACCTGTTGTTCTGTGATCATCGTCAAAACGAACATTTACTGTCTTCAACATCATTTTTCAAGGATTAAGTTGTTTTTACTTTCTCACCTCAAATAAGTTACTGCTTTTTTATGACTATCTGCCTTCTGCAGTCTTTAGAGTGATAATGAAAAGATTTTTTTTTTTTGGTAGTCTAGATGTAATCCTCCTTAATACATGTTTACAACATTCTTATACCTATGTGCACAACAGTGATTCCCAATCAGTTATTCCGAAGCACCATTTATAGGTGCCTGTGCCGCTGAATTCATCCCTATCGTGTACTTATCACAACCACAGCATTACAGAAATATAACACTCACAGTTTTATTGTCTTTATATTTTGAAGATAGTAATGTTTGTATAATTTTTTTAATTATCTTGGGGAGTCCCTCAGCCAGGAGATTACCGAGAAATCTTAATTACCCCTGAGGTTATGCATACTACTAATTAGGAACCACTATTCTAGATGGATAACACTTAGTACTTTGCCAATATTCACTTGAGAAAACATTTTGTAACCATTAACTGATCATAAAAAAATCATTTCATACGATATAAGAAATGCTATGCTTATTTGTAATTTTCCGTATTCCAGTCAAGTAAAGAAGTGTATGAATAGATTCAGCTTCTAGATGTCGTGTTTCTTTTCTGGTACTATGTCTTAAAGTTAACGGTACAGCACCGCATTTTGTCTAGATCGTTATTAAAATAGTATCAAGGGCAGTTGCGTAAATAGTTTAAACCGAACGTAGAAAATAATTTCGTATGATAAACAAATCTCATGAAGATGTAAAAAAGGAATGAAAGGAAGTTAGATGTTTTTACCACAATAATAACGATGCGCTGATTGAAATTCGACAGGATTCTGGAGCAAAACAGACCAAACATGCTTAGTAAGCCAACTAAAAACATTAAACATTGCAGAAAGTTGCAGATACTGTGAAAGAAAGTCTGAGAAATAACTCTAAAAGAAATTTAACTGAGGAAGAACGGAATACTTTAAAGAGGGAGATAATCAAATCTGGCAAAGAAACTTTGGCATACGGAAATCCTTGCACCACAAATGAAACTTTGGACTTCATATACCAGAGGGGAAGGAGTAATAATTATAAAGACGATACGGGAAGACAGCATCACTAATGTCCTAGAAATTGGATAAACAAGTGCTGCAAATTTGAGAATATTTAAGCTGAGCAGCCGATAGGGCTTTGGAGATGTAAGCTACGGGGCGTTCCGTGCCATCTGGTAATTTATGAGACAGAACTGCCCCCACACCGTAATCGGATGCATCTGTGGCAAGTATCAAGGGGAGGTTTGGAGTGTATGGCATGAGGCATGCTGCGGACTTGAGCTGCTGTTTAAGGGTGTGGAATGCGGTCTCGCAAGCTGGGGTCCAACGGAACGGGACATTCTTGCGACAGAGGTGGTACAGGGGTGCTGCCACTTGTGCTGCTGAGGGTATAAATTTTCTGTAGTATGAAATCTTGCCTAAAAAAGATTTCAACTGATGTAGATCCTGAGGCCGAGGTAAGTTGGAAATAGCGTCCACATAGGAAAATGCTGGGGAAATGCCTTCCTGAGCGATGATGTGACCCAGGTAGGAAATGGATTGTTGAAAAAATTGACACTTGGAAAGGTTGCATTTCAATCCTGCTGCACGGAGGCGGAGGAAGAGTAGGCGGAGGTTGGTCATGTGTTCGGCAGCGGAGGGTCCCGTGACGACTATGTCGTCGAGATAGTTGATGCATCCCGGAATATCCTGGAGAAGTTGTTCGAGATACCGTTGAAAAATCGCTGGAGCACTGGCCAAGCCGAACATGAGCCGGTTGAGTTGGAAGAGGCCAGAGGGAGTGTTGATGACTGTGTATTGTCGGGACTGGATATCCAAAGGGATTTGAAGGTATGCTTCTGCCAGGTCAATTTTTGTAAAGTAGGTACCTCCTGCTAGTTTACGGAAGAGGTCGTCCGGTCTCGGAAGTGGATAGTCGTCTACCAGCAGATGCGGGTTGACGGTGGTCTTAAAGTCACCACAGAGACGTAAGCGGCGTCCTGGCTTCTGAACTATGACCAACGGCGTGGCCCAGGGGCTGAACCGCACCGGCTGGAGGATCCCTTCGTCTTGGAGACGTTGAAGTTCTTCCTGAAGTGGTTGTTGAAGCGCTACGGGTACCTGGCGTGCCCGGAAGTATCGAGGCCGTACGTCCGGCCGGAGTTGGAGTGATGCTTCGAAGTCCTTTGCACAGCCGACGCCTGGTGAGAACAGGTCCTGAAACTCGGTGCAAAGGGCGTCCACTTCAGGAAAAGGAACATGCTGAGATACGAGGTGTATGTTATCCTCAATTGAAAATCCGAATAAGCGGAAAGCGTCCAGTCCAAATAAGTCTGCTGTGAGAGAACTGTTAACTACTAAAAAGGGGACTGAACGATGTACAGACTTATACATGACGTTTGCTGTGAATTGTCCCAGGAGTGCTATTTCCTGTTTGTTGTATGTCAGGAGGCGCTTGGGGGCCGGCGAGAGGGGGGGCGAGCCAATTTGCACATAAGTAGTATAATTAAGCAATGAGACTGCTGCTCCTGTGTCGACTTGTAGGCGCAGAGGCTTGCCATTGACCGTAACGTCAATAAAAAGTTTGGATGCTGTGGAAGTGTCTACCTGATTGATATCCATAGGTGCGCCGCTCAACCTGTCTTGGTAAGACCCTGGGCGGCGAGAGCCGGGATTGGCATTGGTGGTGTTGGTGCGGCAGACGGACGCCAGGTGTCCCTTCCTTGCCGCAACGTGAGCATTCAGCCCAACGATCCGGACAATTTTCCCTCTCATGTGCTGAATAACAGGCGGGGCAGGAGGGTAGGCGGAGCGGGCTGCGGCGTCGGCGCTGCGGGATCCGCTGCTGCTGCCGAGACTTGGTGCCCCTGCCGGAACGGGCCGGTTCGATGTCCTTCTGAGGAAGCGGTCCCCGGTTGTGGTGTCGGGAGGAGCGCGACTGGGAGCTCTGGATGGCGGCGACGTCCTCGTGTGTCCTCTACGTCGGTTCGGATTGCGGCCACATCCGCCCAGGACTCCAGGCGGCGATCTGCGGCCGTAGATATTTCGAATTTGTAGGCAAGTTCGATGACCTGCTCCAGGGATGGGTCCTCTAACTTGAGGGCGTCATGCCGGAAGTGCGGCATCTGGTGCAGCCTGTATGATGTGATCACGCACCATGTCGTCGGCGTAGGATTCGTGGGAACAACGAGTTTGAAACTTACATTTTCTGCTAAGGCCTTGGAGTTCGGCCGCCCACTGGCGATACGTCTGATCGGGCTTCTTCCGGCATTGATAGAATTCGACGCGGGCCGCGACGACATGGTACCGGCGTCTGTAGTATGCATTCAGTGTCGTACAGATGGTCGTGAAGGTGAGGGTGTCGGGGTCTTGTGGCTGAAGTTTGGTGAGCAAGACATACATCTTCGATTGGTTCCAGGAAAGGAAATATGCACGCTGGTCTTCTTCTTTGGATATGTGATGAATTGCGAAGTGTTGTCTTATGCGCTTCTCGTAGGTCTCCCATTCCTCGACGTCGTCGTTGAATGCTGGGAACGGAGGCGGGGCCGTGGGTTGGCGGAGATTCCTGACTTCCGCAATCAGTTGTCTCTGAGATTCTGCGAATTGCTGCTGCATTGCTGTGAACTGATGTAGAAGTCCTTGGAGGAACTGTTGCCATTCCGTAGGTGCTGCTGGCGTAGCCATGATGGTCGAGAGTTCTTATCCCAACCTTGTCGCCACTGAAGTGAACTACACTTAACGGTTCCTTGAGGTTTATTACTCTGTACACAAAACAACTGGTAAACCATAAACAAATGTGGGTACAGTTATCAAATGACCGTCGAGAATTTTAGCCTGGTCCTGATCCGGGGTAGAGTGACGGCTTCTACTTCTCGCGAACTTCCGGTGGTCTTCTGTAGTTGACGCTGGTTCAGCGGTCAGGCGGAACTGGCGGTGGCCCGTTGCCATTTGTTGCCCTTTTCTTTGGGCTGTTTTGTTGGAGAGTGTTGTCTTTCGACATTTTCTCCTCATGTGAATTTGGATAGTTCAATTGTCTTTACGTTTGGTGCATCTTATTTTTGGCAATTTTATTTATAGAATTAATGTGAGGGGTCTTTTGTATGTATCTATATCGGTGGTGTATTGGCCTAGTGGCCTGATGAGTGGGTTCGCTGAATTTTTCGTTGATTTATAAAATGCTACTGCCCTTTCTCGAAATCGTTGTTGTACTGTCTGTATGTTGGCTGCATTGTGTAAATCGTCAGTTGGAAACCGCGTTGGGAGGTGCAGAGCTCTTTTCAGCGCTCGGTTCTGAATAACCTGTAGTTTTTTGATGTGAGTGTTGCAAGCATAACCCCAAACAGGGCATGCGTACTCTATTATGGGTCGTACCAGACTGCAGTAAATCATGACGCCAACGTCCGGCGCCAGGGAGCTGTCCCTGTTAAGTAATGGGTAGAGCTGCTGTAGTGCAGCGCTAGCTTTGCGCCTGGTTTCCTCGATGTGAGCTCGCCAGGTTAGCTTGCTGTCGAGCGTCACACCGAGGTATCGCGCAGTGTTGCTCCATGGGATGACCTTTCCTTGGAGCTGCACCTGAGGCTGGTCTTCACCTCTTCGTCTTCTACGCTTGGTTAGTAAGATGGCCTGAGTTTTGTCCGAGTTGATGGTGATCCTCCATCTTCTCGCCCAGGCCTCGATTTTGTCCAGGGCTTCTTGTAGTCGCCTCGTAGCCAACGCTCTACTGCGGCTGATGGTGAACACTGCCGTGTCGTCAGCGTACTGGGCTATTTTGACATTGTTGGTGAGTGGTATGTCCGATGTGTACAGGGAGTACAGTATCGGTCCCAGTACGGACCCTTGTGGGACGGTCAGGCTGGAACTGGCGGTGGAGCGGCCGGCTACGCTTATATAGGCGGCCTGGCGCAGGAATTCCGTTGTGTGGTAGTACGGCGACCTCTGTAAGAAATAGTCCCACTTAGCTTCTAGATGATTCTATTTGTTTTCCTGGTTTGTTTTGATGCCTCTGCGCCTGTTTGGAGTCGTATATGTATCCAGGCGTGCAGGCGCGTTGTGTGTGAGGTCTGCCTGGCAGGGGCCTTTCCTGGCAGACTGAACAAGAACCACATAACTGATGAAATTACTCGGAGACGACGGAATTAGAAATATTCGAATTGATATTGAAAACTTGTAAAACAAGAAAAACATCAAAGTTTTTAATAACAGTAATATCTTAAAAATCCAAAAGAAAGAATAGCTGACAAACCGAGTGTGGTGGGTGAACGGTTAACGCTCTGGCCTTGTATTCGGGAGGATGCGGGTTCAAATCCCCGTTCGGGCATCCAGATTTGGGTTTTCCATGGTTTCCCCAGATCACTCCAGGCGAATGCCAGGATGCTTCCTTCAAAAAGGCCATGACAAAATTCCCTCCTGTTCCTTGTCCCCAGTCCCATCTCGCCTCTAATGCCCTTTGCCTTCGACGAGGCGTAATGCAATAAGAGAAAAAACTGACAACCGTGAAAGCCATCGCAAAATGGGTCCAATATCTTAAGAATTACTCACTAGAATAATATACAGAAAAATAAAAGGGTAACCGAAGTTATATTAGATGAAGTTTAGTTTATGGAAAATCAGCGTACTAGACAAGCAATCCTAGATTTAAGATTAATATTGGAAGGGTAGTTCCAGTAAACTTTTACGGCGTCTGCGAACTAAAAAAGGATTCCATAGTGTTAGATGAGATATGACGTTCAAAATCTTAAAGAAGTAGAGATAGTAAAATCTGAATTTTCAGAATAATTTTGATGCATTTAAGGATCAGATTATTAAAATAAAAGTAGATGATCACGAGAAACTAACAACAAGTAATAAGCATGTGAGGCTAGGATGTTGTCTTTCATCACTAATTATTAAACTTGTAAGTAATCAAACTTGATTGTGGGATAAGGGTTCACGGAAACCAGTATGCTGCGATTTGATGCTGTCATTGTCGTGATAACAGACAAGATTGAGAAGTTAAGTACAAAACGCTGAGAGGAGACTTTGCAGTATATATAAACCAAAAGTAGATAAGTCATGAAACGTAACAAAAATGATACCTAGGAAAATCGAGTAACATGAACAAATTTAATACAGGGCGTTCGCCGGGAAACGCTACCCACTGTTAGCGCTACAAGGAAGAAACTGCTCCCGGCGAGCGAGCGGTCAGCTTCCGGCATTGTTCGACCGTCGGCCGCGGACTATTTCATAATAATTACGCTTCATAAACTTGTATGTGCTAAGCATTTAAATGTAACGTCAGTTGCGGATCAACAGTACCATCGTGGACACCCTGCAGGTACCAGTTGCAAAATCTAATCCTAGGCCCCTGGTCTATTTCCGTAATTTTATGCACCACAATTGTTTTGTACGGCTTTAAGTGAACTATCTTTGTTACTTTTCAAGCTGACGTCTTAGATACGCCTGCCTGCTGCCCTAATTGACTTAATGATTTTTTGGGTGACTGTTCTAGTCGAAAAGCGATATCGTCAATTTTCTCCTCTGTGAGAATACGGTTGACCGACAGTCTCTTTTTGTTAAAAAATGAACCCGTTTCTCTTACTTTTTTAACCAGACGCAGAATTGTTGATTTAGCTGGCAGTAAAGCGCCAGGAAATTCGCGACGAAATTTACTGCGACACTTTTTAAACGACTTCTTCTTCACATATGTATCGTAGAGAAATATTCTTTGTTGCAAACTGTAACGTACCATAATTTTACTCACACTCAAACACGGCACAGATTAGTAAGAGTATGAAGCCCCAAACCAGCCAAACCGCAAAGAAACGTTTATTCACAACACTGTTGGGGCAGCGGAGGTGTTAAACAGTGCGGTGATTCACGGCGCCGTGTGGCGGGAATTGCTGGCTCTACTGTCCCAGCAAGTTGCCGATGGCAACAGACTGGGAAGGTAGCGTTTCCCGGAGAACGCCCTGTATAAGCAGTACGAACATTTTCAGTGTAAGCTTCATGGGTGGTCAGACGGATAGCATCATAAGAACACAATGTTCCGACAGTTGGCTCTGCTGTCATCATCAGGTGCGGAAAGCTTCAGGTGATGTAAGCTGGAGGTAACCGCTTAGACTGGCTTAGTAGAAGTTCAGACTTCTACTAAGCTTACATTGAATCAGTGTACACCGGAAAGTCTCCACTCACAAATAAGAACGTTTTGTAATTTGGTAAGCAAAATTACAAATAATGGCCAAAACAATAATAATCTCACATCTGCAACAGCATAAATCTAAACAAAAAAAGAGCCTTCTTGAAAAAGAGAAATATCGCACTTTCAACCCTTTTCATATGACTTAAAAGCAAATTTGTAGAATTGTATGAAGTACAGGACTTGTGGAAATGAAGGTTGAATTTTAAAGAAAGAATTACTTGAAATGTTACATAAGGATGTCGAATTCAGAGGACAAATAAAGTACCAAACGACATTCTTTGAAACCGATGGTGAAAAAAGATGTTTATTGAAAAATATCACACACGTTTTCCTGGTAGAATGGAGATTTTTACAGCATATTGTTTATTCAATGCCAGTGTATAGTTTTACACACATGTACTGTTCTCATCATTTTACTGCACTTGCGAGATTTTTTTAATTTGATTTATGATTCTTGTTTGAGGGGATGCACGAGAGAAGTAAAGGAATTGGGTTACAAAACTTTAGTCAGACCATTGCTCGAATATAGTAGTGTAATATGGGACCCACATTTTGCGTATCAAATACAGGAATTGCAGAGGGCGCAAAAAAGAGCTGCTAGATTTGTTTCTGGAAATTATCGTAGAATGCAATCAGTGACAGATATGATAAAGGAGCTGAAATGGGATTCATTGCAAGACAGGAGGAGGATGAGGAAGGTCATGGGAGTGTACAGGGGGTATACTGGCCATGAGGCATGGAGAGATATTGGAGTAGATATGAAAAGTAGTGCATGGAAGAGAAAAGATGACCATGACTACAAGCTGGCACTCGATTTCAGCCACAAGGGTGTGGGAAGATACTCTTTTTTGGGTAAGGGTGTCAGGGATTGGAATGAGTTACCAAGGGAAATAATGAATAACTTACCGAAAACATTAAAAGAATTTAAAGTTAAAATTTGTAGAGGACAAATGTAGGTGGGTGCAGGATAGGGGGAAGATGGGTGTGTAGGGAAATTTCCACCGGAGCTGTGCTCCATTGCAATTAAATTAAATAAAAACAAAATTACTCTAATGATAACAGATGGCATGTTTTACTTTCATCTTACGGGGATTTTTCTTTTTTTTAAATAAAATATTACTGATATTCCATCCCTTTTGTATAAATATTTTTTTTCGTTTCCTAAGCCTTTTCATTCGTAATGCTTGTAGTGGTAGTAAAGAAAATTAAATTTGCTGGTTGAAAATAAACCTTTAGTAAACACCAAACTTCTCATGGAACGCAAGGTCTCTATATGGGTGGCTGAGTTTATGAAAGTCGCCCCTAACCTATCAAACTCTAACTCGAACGCAGTTCCTAAACAGTGTTATGGATATTAGCTAAATATGTAGCATAGTTAATTATGCTGTAGTTCTCACTGTTTTTTTTTTAAAGGAATTTGTAGTATTTTTTACATAAGTTCTTCACTTCTTCTTAATGTTCTAGTTTTGTAAATTAAGAGAAATCATTCTTTATCTCTTATAACATTTTCCACTTTTCCTTTTTTTACTTGTGTGGTCATTACGAACAGTCAAACATAGGAGAGTGTTGGCATTTATTTCTGAAAGTTTGAAGCTTTTTTCCTAAAGTGTTTTGTTTCACTGTGTTGTGTAAGGTGTAGCTTTGCGATGACCAACTGTAGCATTATCTTAGGTGTGTGAGAAAATTTTCCAAAAAATTCACCTTGTTTTCCTAGTGATTATCGAGGCTTACAGAATCCTTCTTCGGCCATCTAGATTTTATTTCATTATCATTTCACTAAATAACTCCAGCCGAATACCAGATTGGTTCATTTATTTAGGCCATAGTGGAATCCTATTCCGGGTTCTCCATCATCTCCCGGCTTTAGTGACATAGAAGGGCCATGAAATCTAAAATAATTAATATCAGGGAGCGTTTGAATGTTGAATAAATATTTTTCTAAATTCAGAATAGTGATTTATAGACCAGTCTAGAGCATTTAATAGATGTTGCATCCAATTATTGTTGTAAGCTCTTTGTGTTAATATTAAAAGAGATTATGCTGCTTGCTTCAGTACTGAACAAGTTCCTGAGCTATGTCATGTAAGCTTACTTCTTGACGTAGAACAACAGTTAATGGATCTCTGCTGCCCCTCTGCGAACAAGCGGGTAAGAAGCTCACTTTGGTCGGAAGGGATTCGAGGTGCTATTGTAAAAAGATTGCACGGCTACGGCGAAACTTCGCCTCTCATTCTGGTTTACGGTGTTCCCCCTTTTCTGCACCAGGCTTTGTTTACATGAAAGTGGGACACGTGGGTGACCTATATTCTGCCTCATTAGCTCTCTCAATGGAAAGCAAATACATACTGAATTAGAAACTTGTTATCGGTATGGCTGTGCAAAGGTTTGCAAGATATTTTTCCATAGCAAACTGTTTCAATACAAACAAACGATGACTGATTCGTCGGGTGCTGAAATTTTAAATTATAATTTATTTAAAAACTAGCAATCAGTTCTAAACCAGATTTGATTTCTAGGACAGTGTCCTTCCTCTTCAATTCGTTGCCACTATCACTTTTGATACCTTTATTGTCCGAGTCTAGAAGCTTTTGGACAAAGAAATTTTAATCTTTTTTCGTCAATTATGAACTTTTTGTTTCGCTTAAAGACTGCTATTTCCAAGAACCTTCCCCCATAAAATTTTATTTTAAATCTTCTACAGATTTTTATAATTTTATGTCTTCTTCCCAAGTTTTGTAGCTCTTTACAAGGATGAATTTCTACGTCTCTTGTACGTGTTAAACAGTCAATATGCTACTTACTCCCTGAATGACTGGAGCAATTGTTGCCCATCGTACAGTTCTACCAAATATGGCATTTATTTATTCATTTAATTTTCTTTTTAAGAAATGAAATCAGAAACTATTTTGGGAAAAACAGTAATAACAATAATAATCGCTTAAAAATTTCTTAGTTTAATGTGATTTTTGCTCATCAAAATAAAAATAAAATCATTTTATCTTTCCCTGATTGCTAAGGCAAATACCTATAATCAGAATTTCTGTTACATTTAACTATCGCTTGGTACACATCTTCCCAATATCTTAACAAATAGACATATTTGATTTTTTGTTGAAAACAACATTCATCTAGTTACAAAATTTTAAGTGACACGTTTTCCGGTAATGTAGAAACAATACTGCTTTCGGCCACGTATAAAATGTGAACAACTGGATTTTAAGTTTTAAATAATCTGTGTATAAAACAACACGTTTCATGATAATTCCATGAGACTACTAGATCTGGTGATTCTGCTCGCTTAAATGAGTATTGTAGCGTACCAATTCCGTACCTTCCGAAATATCTGTCAAGTACGTCTTACTTTGCAAGAAATCCTTCATTGTAACACTTTATAATTACCAAAAGTGTGGAATATAACTACACAAATCCAATGTAATGTAATGTTCTGCCAGGACACAATCTACGCTAATTAATATGACATAGTCTCTGATTGAAGAATTTTGCATATAAGTAAATTTGTGATTCGTAATAACTCAAGACTAATCTGCTAAGTACTAATACTAAATCTCAAGGAATTACAAATACCAAAATGCAATCAAATGCGACATGTTCAGAACGAAATTTTAGGTGAATACCGTGACCGATGTTTACTGTGTTAACAAAAATGTTTAACTCGGTAAAAGATATAAAGTCAGGAAGATAAGCGGTATGAAGTTAGTACCCTGGAATACCTGATCGTCAGAAGTAGAGTCGCTTATAATTTCAGATAAATAGATACGTAATTCGTTCGTTTGCGGAGAATTGATATTGAACAATTAGAGTGTTAGACAACACGAGAAGAAAGACTGAAGAATAAACATTAATTTTTAAAGTATCTGAAAGAGGTTAACTGATACTCATTGTGGAAATAGAAAAATAGTCCAGAAGAATAAGTTTTTTTTTCCTAAGATAGGTTGGAATGTGAGTAGTGATATTATCTACAGTGGCCACGATCGGAATCGAGCGTGGCGATGAGCGGCAACGCTCTGGCTTCGCATTCGGAAAGACCCGGTTCGAACCTCATCCGTCCATCCAGATTTCGGTTTTCAGTGGTTTTTCTAAATCACTCCAGTCTAATAGAGGGATGGTTCTTTCAAAAGCCCATCGCCAAATTGCTTCCCGTTCCTTGGTGCCAGTCCTCTAGACATAAAGTTGTATATTCTCCCACCACTCATTACTGATGTTTGAGTCTTGCATATGTATATGGCTCCTTGGCTCGTTAAATTCGAGGTCACTAGAGGCGGTACAGGACTGGGGGCAAAGAACGGAAATGCATTGGCCTATGGCCTTTTTTTATAGGATCTATCCCGGCATTCGCCTGGAGTGATTTGTGGAAATTTTGGAAAATCTAAATCTGGATGGTTAGACGGAAATTCGAACACGCGCCCTCCCAAATGCGAGGTCAGAACGGTACCACTAACCCACCAAGCACGGTTTGAATCTTGAAGCTTTTATAATTAATCTTGGTGGGTTAAATTAAATACTTATTCGTTTGCTAAAACTTGTTGGAGATGGACTTTCGTGTCAATAGAAATTTACAAACATGGGATTAAATAAATTTTTGATGTGAATTTACGACCGCAAGGTACTTTTTTTCTTGATATTAAGATTGAAAAAAAATCTCTAAGCCAAGCTGATTCTTAACCCAGACATTATTAAGTGTTTTTTTTTTTTTCCTTTTGTGTAAAAGAGGACGAAAAATAAATGGAGTTACCTCAAGTTTCTAATAAAGTTGCTGAGGACAAAATTATTTCTTCATCTTTGGGGGATAAATCAGTATTTGAGGCTCAATAATGAAAAATCCAAGTATTTTTGAGATTTTAATATAACGGTTTAATGGAGAAATTCAAGTAATAACCAAATGACAGCTAGTTTATCACAACCATTCGGCTCTGGAAACGATGGAGAACAAAGACCACATACTGTTTCCGTAAATGAGTGGCAAGTGAGCAATGTAAATTGGATAGGAGCTTAAGGTAAACAGATAGAAGTCAAAGTTCCGTCCCATTCGTTAGTTTCACCTAATTACGCTACCTGAATCGTACGAAAGTTAGAGAGTTCTGACATGACGTAAGCGAGTAATTAGCATACATATCGTACACCTCAAAGCAAACTGCCAGTTAACAAGCGACTCGTTAAAGGAATTTACGGTCGCACAATGGGAATAAATGCTCTCAGTCTCAGCGAAAAAAATTATCTGATGCGTCCTAGAATTACTACGAAACGCCAAATACAAAGAAAAAGAATAGATTATTTTGGAGACGGTTCAATGTCTTTTTCAACAGACTGTCTAGGTATTTGCGATTTTTTTTCTTTTTTTTAAGTGGTTGCAGCAACTTCGTGTGCGGTCTGGTGGTTCAGTGGTCAAGGTGTCTAACTGTAGATTGAAAGGCCCCCGGTTCGAATTTCTGTCTCGACGGGGATTTTCATATCCTTAACCCGACCTTCACCTCTGTCACAGCTCGCTGTGTTATATGAGGTATTCCAGAATGCTTCCGTTGTTCGGATTCCACATTAAACCGTAGGTCCTCTGTAGCTGGTAGAATTTCTCATTAGGCTAGGCGACGACGATACGGGAGGACTATACAGCCAGTAAGAAGCACTATCACCACGTCATTTCAATCACACGAATATTTTTTTTGCAATTTAATTCCTCCCAGCTGAAGGCTGGGAGGCGGGCTGCTGGAGAATCACGGAAACTCTTTTCAGCCTACTAGTCTACGGGGAGGAATGGGGGATGGAAGGTCGGCCGTGACCTTGTAGGGAACCATTAGGGATGGCGACCTGAGATCGATTAATCGAAGAATCGATCTTTTGGGCCAAAAAAATCGATTTTTTAAATCGATTTATAGTACTGAATCGATCAAGTGAATCGATGTTTCACCTGTGAAAATCGAATGTGAAAAAGCACTTTCTATATGTAATGCACTTGCACATGAAAGTCAGAGTTTAAACGAAGAATTTAAACACTATTTATCGCAAGAATCTGTGCACCTGAAGTATGATCCTATACTTTACTGGCAAGAAAAAAAAATCAAATTATCATCACGTTAACTCAACAACTAAGAAGTATATAGTGAGATCATGAGTACCTTATATATAGTGGGATCATCAATACCTTGTGAGCGCCTTTTTTTATAGCTGGCAATATCGCAAATGAAGATTTTTTTTTTACTTATGGCTTTACGCCTCGTCGACGTCGAGGTCATTAGAGACGGGATGGGACTGGGGACAAGGAAGGGGAATGGAATTCGTCCATGGCCTTTTGAAGGAAGCATTCCGGCATTCGCTTGGAGTGATTTGAGGAAACCATAGAAATCCCAAATCTGGATGCCCGGACGGGGATTCGAACCACCGTCCTCCCGAATGCGAGACCAGAGCGTAACCATTCACACACCACGCTCGGTTGCAAATGATGAGCGGAACCGCTTGGATCCTGGTAGACTGCACAGACCGTTCTTCCTGAATAACTCGGACACTTAGCACTGGGAACTGTAAACTATATCATTTCAAAACTGTTTTATGTAACTAACAAATTTGTGAAATAAATGTATTTTTGTATACCTGATAGTTTGATTTAGTTGTAAAAAAAACTTGAATTAGTTTAAAAATGATAAAATAACGATTATTATGGTTTCCTTTTTGTTTTCCGTGATTGGAATTATATTGAAAATACGAACACCAAAAGCAAATAAAAAAATATCGATTTTTAGATAATCGATCTTTTAGACATCGATTTTTTTGTGAATCGATTTATTAAATTTCGATTCGAATCGATTCAAGAATCGATCTTTTTCGGAAAGAATCGCCATCCCTAGGAACCATCCCAACATTCGCTTAGTGACTGAGGAAAACCACGGAAAACCTCAGTCAGGATGGCCGAACCGAGTTTGACCCCAGTCCTCCCGAATGGCAAGTAGCCGTGCGAAACCGCACTGCACCAGCCTCGGTATCACACGAATTTTAATTAGCTGTTTTATAAAGAAGACCATCAGCCAACTGGCTGCAAGTTTAAGTGGAAACAAGGATAATCTGTTGAGACTATTAGCGGGATAGCCAAACGCAGTGACGCCAGTCGCAATTTCAAAGGATTGAAATATCTCTCAATTTGATTGAAAAATAAATTAATTACCTTCATTGATTAATGTTCAATGGGAATGATGATTTTGCATTTTCCAGTCACAGAAAGGTTAATAGATAACTAAAAAAATTTATAAAAAGGTATACAGTACGAGGGTAATACGTTAATTTTTAAATAAACCATTGAAAGAAATGAAAAGTTTTTTTTTTAATAGCCACAGTCACCAAACAACACTTCCCATCATCTTTAAATAATGAATGAGCAAGAGACAGTTTTATATCAATAGGCATGATCGGAACTGGGTTACTTTCTACGGTAAGGTCACATAGCGATATTTATTCTGCCAAAATGTTGCTGTACCCTTCGCTCGCCTTCGTCCTTTTCTCTCGCCTCTTCTTCAGGGATAGGTAACTCGCCACTGAGACGCACGTTCACAGGTTTATTGAAAATACATTCAAATACAAACTGCAGTTCAGATAGATCGGCAGAAGATGTATGCCCACTCCAATTGCACCGAACTTATGCTGTGAGGCTGTATTTTTATCAAATAATCTTGAATTTCAACAAAAACGGAAGTAGGAATATATGATCTCCAGGGAGTTACGTTACAAGATTTCTCTCACTTCTCAAATATCAGTCACCAGTCTTCGCGGCAGAGTACGCAGATAACTTTGCACTTGAATACTACCTTAATAGCGACGCGGAGGTCAGTTAACTTATTGGAAATCCGAGTGACGTAAGAAGTGTCGCTAATAATCAGTGGCTAATGAGGGGGAGTCAACTGTCGGGGGCACCGTGGGATACAGTTGAAAGCGATACTAAAAATTATTTCGATATTCCTATCCTCTCTCTATTCTCTTTGGGTGCAGCACATTCGGTCTGGAGGTCTCATCGGTGAATCGTCGTGCAAAATCGGACATGTCTAATTTGATTCACGAAAAGTGTGAAATTGTTGTTGATTCTCGTAGAGTGGTATACAGGCAACCATTTGGGATCATTTTAGTTGGGCGCAAGTATTATTAATGATGCTATTAAGAGCAGCAGGTCATCGGTATGTGCGCTGCCATGACAAAAGTCGTGGGATAGGATAATTCAAATTTACAGGTGTTCGAAGCATCACATAGGAAGTGTATGCATAGACAATTGGTTGTAATTTTTGTCAGTTTAACTCTTGAATACCACCATAAACATTTACTATACTAATAATGGCTCTACCATGAGTATAAACTAAGTTCGAACGTGTAGATTTCTACGGAAATTTGCACATGTATGCTATATATGCACAGCCTACATATGGTTTTCAAAAACGCATCCCCTCTTCCCCTTCCACACCTTAATTTTTACACAAACCCACACATTTGTCCGATTTCGATAGAAATTTGCACACATATACTTTAAAAAAGAAAAATACTATAGACTTTAGTTTTACAAAAACCCAATCCGTCTTCCCTTTTCCACCCCCTCTTCCCCTTTACAACCCATAATTTAAAAAAAACTCACAGATTTTATCCGATTTTGGGGCAAATTTGGACACACATACTTCAAAACACACGGTAGAATACTGCTTACATATGGTTTCCAAAAACACAACCCCTCTCTCCCTTCCCACCCCCTTAATTTATACACAAACCCATACTTTTATCCGATTTCGAAAGAACTTAGAACACGTATACTTTTTTTAAAAAAAAAATAGAAAAATACTGTAGACATTAGTTTTACAAAAACCAAATGTATCTCCCCTTTTCCGCCCCTTCATTATTGTCAATGTTCTTGATACAAAGCAGTTCCTATCCGATTTTGATGGAAATTTGCACACGTATACTTTAAAACAAACAGAAAAGTACTGTTACATATTCACCTTGCCAAAGCCCACCCCCACCCCCTTTACCCCTCCCGTATTAATTTGCAGTGATCCTTATTGAAACCCATAGTTTTTATCTGATTTCGATGGAACTTTGCATTTGTATACTTCTAAACAAGGAGAAAAATGCTGTATACATTTGGTTTTAAACAACCAACTATTCTCCCCCTTCTAAAACAGAGTGAAAAATAAGGACTATATTTAGATTGCAAGACCCGAAATCCTCTTCTCCTATACCTCCTCCCTTATTTGTTACCAACGTTCTTTATACATACTGCCAGATTTTGTCCGCTATCGGCGGAACATCTCACACGTATACTTTAAAGCAAGGAGAAAAGTACTGTCTACATTTGGTTCCCAAATCACAACCCCTCATCCCCTTTATTCCCACCTCTCTTAATTTCCAATGTTCCTGACACTAACTTTATTCAATGTGGATGGAACTTTGCACATCTATAAATTAAAGAAAAGAGAAAAATGCTGTCCGTCTTTGGTTTATAAAAACCCGCCCACATTCCCTATCACCGTAATTAAGAAAAATTCAGATTTTTGGAAATATCTCGAAAACGGTGGGGAAATTAGACAAAGTAGATAGCAACATTATTCAAGTACACATTATTTCCCGTCAAACAGCACTGGATAGATTACAATCGGATTAATTTCTGACCAAGAAATTCGAACTTGAATTTTAAAAATTATTTTAAAGTTTTTGTGACAACTCACAAATCTATAGTTTTTATTTGATGTCGCAGGAAGTTTGCTGTAGACATTAGTTTTACAAAAACCCAATCCCTCTCCCCTTTTGCACCCCTTCATTATTGTCATTCTTCTTTATACAAAGCTACAGTTCCTATCCGATTTTGAAGGAAGTTTGCACACGTATACTCTAAATCAAACAGAAAAATAATGTTTACTTTCAGTTTGCCAAAGCCCAATCCCACCGTCTCCTCATTCACCTCTCCTCTATTAATTTGCATTGAGCTTTATTGAAACCCATAGTTTTTATCTGATTTCGACGGATTTTTGCATTTGTATACTTCAAAGCAAGTAGAAAAATGCTTTTTTACACTTTGTTTTAAACAACTAACTGCTCTCCCCTTTACCCGAATCCCCTAATTTTTATCAATATTTCATATACACATCAACAGTTTTTATACAATATCGATGGAACGTAGCACACGTAAAACTATAAACAGACAGAAAAGTAAGGTCTATATTTAGATTGCAAGAGCCGAAACCCTCTTCTCCTTTACCTCGCCCATTATTTTTTTGCCAATGTTCGTTATACATACTCACAGTTTTCATCCGATATCGATGGAACTTCTGATACGTACATACTTGAAAACGAGGAGGAAAATACTGTGTACCTTTGGTTCCCAAATCCCAACCTCTCATCCTCTTTATTCCCTCCTCTCTGAATTTTCAATGTTCTTCACACTAACTTTATTCAGTGTGGATGGAACTTTGCACATGTATAAATTAAAGCAAATAGAAAAATGCTGTCTATCTTTGGTTTACAATCCCCACTAAATTTCCCTACCACCATAATTAAGAAAAATTTACACTTGATACCATTTAGTTTTCTGAATTATCTGGAAAACGCTGGGGAAATTAGACAAAGTAGATAGATACGTTATTAAAGTGCACATTATTTTCTGTTAAACAGAACTGGACAGATTACGATCTGACAATTGCTGACCAAGAAATACGAACTTGAATCTTAAAAAATTATTTAGAAATTTTTGTGACAGCACACAAAGCTACAGTTTTTATTTGATGTCGAAGAAAGTTTGCCCACATAAACTTTAAGTGAAAATGAAGTTTATACTTATTGTAGAAAACTGTACCCTCTCTCCCGTTTCACCCCTCTTAAGACTGATTTACATATGCAACTTTTATCTGTTTAGCGTATATCTCTGAAACAAACTCAGATTTTTTTGTATATATGCGGATTGGAATCACAAAAAATATTGCAAGTTCAAGACCATTGCAATAAACTTGAAATTGAATGAAACGGTAATTAAAATTTATACATAAATATGTAATTTTTACTAAATACACACATTCAAATGTATTCATTTATTTTATATGTATACCGTAGCCTAGCAATAGTGAAAATTCAGTGAATTCAATAAACAGAGAGAGTGCAGAAGTGGAATATGGGTACGAATCAAAATAATGAAAATTATTTAAACCTTAAAATGAAAACCAAAAATTATGAAAAAATCATTACGTAAAATTTTCGTAGAACGCTTCCTATTGACTTGCTAGCAAGCAAACTTAATACAGCGCAATGTTAACCAACGTGTTACTTAAGAGTTAATGAATCCCAATTCCAGCTAGTTTTATTTATATTATAAGTGTTAAACATCTCAACTGCGAGTAACAGCTTTCATTTAGAACGCCGCAACTGTGTACGTTTGTTTGGATGAATGGGACTCACGGGAATACTACCGTTCGAATTTAGACGGGGTTTCGAATAGAGTACAGCCTTTGACGGGACGTCATTTAGTTTAGCATTTTAGAATTAGAATCGTGTAAGTTTGTTAAGTTTCACAGCAGCCAGACGTCGAGTTAGCACGTCCTGTTAGTCATTCTGCCGATCGACAGTGCAGGTTGCAAGTTACACGTGCGCTACTGAGCACGCAAGCCAATACGTTACCAGCAAACCAGGATACTTGGATCACTCCCACTTCTTCACTGTCGGGCAACAAGTTACCAGCTACGCCTTGAATAGGTAGTCGCTGCACCAACCTTACCACTCTCTGTTAGTTGTACACTGTAGGGCTAAATCTCATACCTATGTTCAGTAGCACGGGTTACGGAATACCTCTCTATCCTGTACATCAGCAGCTGTATTTGGTTTGCGATTTAGTACGGATTAAAGCAGGTTTCTGAAGAGATTGTTTGATTCAAGCAATCCATAGCTGTCCGCTCCATTTCCTAGATGCAAGTTTACCCTTGATGCTCATGTTTCCACGAAGATAGTCGGCGCAAGTCATCGTAGTGGATCGAAGGTAAAAGCCCATAGTACCCACGTGTCAGCCTTCCATACACACCCTTCAATCTCAACCAACGCCACAAGCCTATGGACTGGAGGGTAAAATAGGATATGTTTTATTTTGAAGTTAATTTGGAAAGCTGAGAAATATTCACAAATTTGTACCCATTTTTCGTTGAACGCGATCTCCACAAAAACTACTGATTGGATTTGGTTACTAAAGGCCGGTCTACACGTAACGCCTTGACTGACGTTTTACTTGATCAGGCAAGACGTCAGGTAAAACTGACCAAAAACTCGCGTCCACACACGTTTTTGACTCCCGTCAAGTGAAATCATGAGTGAAGCATTACTTTTAGTGGTTATTTCACTATGTCTGATGAGATTAAAAATTAAGAATGGTCTAAAAGATGGTTGCTAAAGAGGAAAATGTTCTTCCATTTGAATTTGCTTACTTCATGACCCTGAAGACTATTGTAATTATTTACGAATTGTTACCGAACCTTATTTGAAATAATCTAAAAACAAGAAGGAGAATCTCACCTTTTGAGTGACTGACTGCGATGCTAAGATTTCTAGTAACAAGTAGAAACTACGAAGATCTAGAGTTCATAACTCCAATGTCGAAGATCTTGAGTTCAAAGCTGTAATGTCGCAACAATCTCTTAGCTGCCTTATATACGAAATGTTGAAACCAGGAAATATACACAACATTCAATTACGAAGACGTGGACTTGTTCTGGAAGATGCGAAACGTGTAAGGGATACATTCAAGATGTACTTTAATAACCAAGGATCAGGACATTCGCAGCACAACGTCGTAACTCTTTTATGAGAATTTGATAAAATAAAATAATTTTGGTGACAATAGTATTTCTTTCGTTTATATTTATCACTACTACTGTCTAGCTATTAAAGAAATCTACTTTATTTTTATTTTTACATATCTATGTACAGTTCTGTTAATTTGCAGCGGTTAACAACTTACCTCAACTTATGTTTCATCCTCTGTATTTGGATGCACGGCAGGGCACCCGCCAAGTCGAGTTAACGGCGGCACTGCCTACCTTTTCTCGAAGCGATTTGGGCCATTTTCGAATCTCAATTCCTTCTGTCTGTATTCATGCTACATGTCTCAAATTTTTGTTACACATAGATATCAGCAATCTTAGCAAATACACTAAATTTTATTTCGTTACCGTTCTTTGTTCCGATGTTATTCCGAAGCAAACTTCAGCGATTTTGTCACTCACTGACTGACTGATGATCATCAAAACTCTTAGGTACTTCCCGGAGTCGTAGAAAGCTGAAATTTGGCACGCAGATAACATTTTACCCACATATTATAATAAAAGTCTGAAACTCGTAAATTTCCATATATTTACCCCTAACATGAAATCGCTTTTCACCTAATAACTTTATACACCTCAGATTTTCATTGTAGAGTGAGCTTTCTAAGTTTAACTAATTTGTCAGATTTTACTTCTTTCCTTTTCTTACTTTGGAAGTTATTGAAATTTAAATTTTTATTTCGACCACGACACCCCTACATCAAACTTCCATTGTACTTCCAGTAAGCCTAGAAACAAGTAATTTGGTACACATATATAGTTTCACCCTTAATTATAAGAAAAATCTAATATTGGAGTTTTCCCCCGTATTTATTTAATTACAGTCCCAAACATGAAAAATTCTGGCACATATTTGCGACTTAATTGCTTTGCTCAGGACGAAGCTATATAACTGAGAATTTTTTAGTTCACAGAGATCAGCAAGTTTCAGTAATATCTTAAAATTTACTTTGCTCCTGTGCTTGGTTTGGAAGTTACTCGTAATTTATTTATCTTTGCAAGCGGCAATCTGCATAGCTCGGCTACGGCGCACACCCGTTGTTTTCAGAGAGTGTGGCATTGTTGGTAACGTATATTAATGTCTTCAGTTCTGAACATTTCAGAACTGAACATTTAATGTTCTTATTCACGATTTTCAAATGGAATCATTAGATTTAAGCAGCGATTCAGAATAAACAATAAACTTACACCAAGAAATGAGATTCCACAAAAACAATTCTTGTAAAAATATTCCAAGTCTCGTGTTTGCGTAGGGACAAAAAGTTATGAGATCTCCTTCTGAGCTAAGTCTACACTTAACAGTGTGTATTCACTTCACTTTGTGGAACAGAATGGTTTCTCTTGGTGTCATAGATCATTTATTTTGATTTTTTTTTTAAAAAAAAAATATGGTACTTGCCCACTATGCACGTAATAATTTTTACTAAAATTGAAGGCATAATATATACTTGTCAAATTCGAAAAAGAGCGAGGGAAATCTTTACTTTAATGTATTTTTAAGTTTGACTAAGGAAAACATTAAAGGTATTTATATAGGTTAACAAAAAAATGGCGCGCATTATGGTCAAGTCACCAGATTTTTTTTAATTCTAAATAAATGACCTACGACACCGAGAGAAACTATTCTGTTTCACAAAGTGAAGTGAATATACGCTGTAAAGTGTAGACTTGGCTCAGAAGGAGATCTCACAACTTTTTGTCACTACACGAGCACGAGCCTATTTTACAAGAATTGTTTTTGTGGGATTGATAATTGTTTCTCTTCGGGTATCTTTATAATTCAAGAACAAAAGAAGGTCGAAATTCTACAGAGAAGATCTATAAATATCATCGGCATCAGCACCAAACCGTGCCAACTGCTTAATTTTTAGCAACCTTTTAAGAAACACTGAACGAAAGGAATTGTATATTTTTTCATATCCGCTTCCTTTGTATCTTTAAGATACTCTTCCTAATATTTATCAACCAAGCATATGCTTAATTGTCTTGTCTTGGTCGCTGTAGTCATTTGACTTTATCTTGCCGTAGCAAGGATAACTATGATATAACTCAATGAATTCCGTAAAAAAAATCACTGTCCTAGATTCTAAAAGACTGCTGCTTAATATATTTTCGAAAAGAAAAACAAAATAATAGTTATTTTAGCTCCGCACAAGCTGGGAGATGATTAAAGACTGAACAGTAAACATCAGTCAAGACTGATCCGTTTTCTGGAAGTCGTCCGTCTTCATTCAGTTCAGGTTAAACGTCCGTTTTGCTGTCCACACACAATGTTTTGTCTGATACGTTTTGCGTGATCAAGTAAAACGTCCGTCAAGACGTTACGTGTAGACCGGCCTGAAGGCAGTCAAGATGTTTATCATGAATTCAATGTACGAGCAGCATCTTACTCGTTTTTTTTCTTCCCTCAGTGGTGATGAACAGAGAGGCTCTAACTATACGGCCAGGTCTTAGATGGCCTTCCTCCTGATTCGTGGCGCGCGCCGAGTCCGCTTTACTCTCCGCGGGCCCCCTTAATGGGTGGCGAAACGCGCGTCGCCTCACCATCCCCCTGTACTAACTCGTAATGCTTCAAATGTTCTGAGCCCGCGGTGGAGGCGGCTGCTGGGAAGCAAGGTAGTAGTTGTGGTCGAACTAGACTTTGATGACCGAAAGGTCGGATACTTTCTTATCCTCACAACTTCAGGTAGGAAAAATGCAATTGAACTCATGTGTGTGTGAATGCATGTATGTATGTTGAGGCCAACTTGCACAACGTTAGGCCTTGTTGCATTCGATGGCGAGTATCTTTTTTTTGCCCAGAAATCCTTCATTCGTTTTCAGTGGGCCTGTTTGCACTCTTCTGTCCAAGGGATACTTCGTCTTCTCTTAGATTATTCGTCTCTGTTTACCCCACGTGTAACTAACTTCTTCCGAAACATCTTCTGGCTTTTCATTAAGTCTATGATTATTTACCCCAAATGCTGACTGACAGATGATAACCAATGGTTTATCTTAATTTTGGGGATTATTTTTTGGCTACTCCTGTGGATTTAGTCACGTGAAATGTGCAATTACAATAAAAATGTAAATAGAGACCTATCGCGTTGGGAGACTACTGTAATTGTTGATATTATCCACAAAAAAAGAGAACTTCAGCTCCGTATGGAATTGTTCACCTCAAGTAGCTACAGTATCTTTCTTTTTGCATTATATTTATGCCAGTAGAGTAACTGAGTTTCATTTTTAAACAGAATTAAAAGCACATTTTCACTAACTTACACTGGATATTAATATTGTAATAGTCATCTTATCTTTTTAAACTTTAATTTAATCAAATATTGCAAGGTACCTCCAGAAATGAAAGATCTTTCATATAAATTTAATTTATTTTACATAAAGAACATCTGTTAATCAAAGCATGAGCCGTAGTTACTAACATTTTGAGCCAATTACCAAATGAACTAATAAAATATGAAATACAATATAATTTGATACGCGACTAGCAAAATTAAAACTCTTGAACTAAATATGTACTGGCTATAGGTAGAGCGTGAAATTGTTCTCAAACTCAGGGCGCTTATAGGTCATACTAATGCTGATCATCCCATTTGCCGATTACTCGAATTGGAGTGTACTTGCACTGTGGATAACTTACCTCAGCAAGAATTGTGGGGCGTCTCGTTGTTTCACTATGTGAAAAACGTTTTGCTTACAGTAATCAGTTGTCGTAGCACAGTGATATCCATTATGTGGCAGGAGTCCCGCTGGTGTACTGGCAGTGACCAAACACTAGTCACTCTCACGTGCGACGTTCACTTAGACTTTTTCACCACTCACTTGTGCATACAGCACTCTTCTCCCCCGCACTGTCCCCCTGCGACTCTCCTCTCGTCAGACAGCACTGTCCCACCCCCACCCTGCATGCATTCCAGCAGGGGTGTCCGGGCTGTTATTTCAAGGTCTGAATCGAACCAAGACTATCTGCATCATTACAGTTAGCTCCCCTACAAACCGATTCGATAGCAACGGAGATTGTATTTCAGATCCTTCACATATCACGCCATCTCTCACCATGACTCAGATTATTCAGTAGCCTGTTACCATAAGACTTCACACCAAGATAGCCAGGAACCAAAATAGCCAGGTCGTGCTAGTTCAGCCAGTCATACCCAAAATAAAATACATGAACATGTGTAGAAGATGGCAAACAAAACATAAAAAATGTAATTTGGACCATTACAATATATATCTATGTTCGTTTGGACCAACTAGAACCACATTAAGGCTTGAATATGATTGTGAAGTGCACACATCCGCGTTACAAGAGAACACCTACTGTTTAACGTGGAATCTGAACCTCTGAAGCGTTCTGGCGTACTTCATGTTACACAGCAGGCTGTGGCAGAGGCGAAGGTCTGGTTAAGGGACAATATAAATCCTCGTTGAGCCAGGGATTGGGAGCGGGGACCATTGAATCTCCGGTCAGACACCTTCACCAATGAGCCACAAGGCGGCTTTCATATTAATCTAATTTTACTTTATCTGAAACACAGTCTCTTCTTAAACTGCCAGTCTTAAATGTTCCTCGTATATTTCGTAATAAGTCCATTTTTTTGTGAATCAAGAGACGGTTCGTCGTAGTTTCGTAGTTAAACTGGAGTAAAACGCATGAGTGTTAATCGTAAAATAAATTTAACCTATAATGGAGGCTCCTGCGGCGAGGCCTTGCTCACCTTTGCCTTTCCCTGCTTTGAGCAGATCGACGGAGAGGGACGTTACCTGTCGCTTACCTCACGAATTCGCGTTGCTGTGCTTCCTAGTGTATGACCTCCTTTAGGTATACAGCAGACGCTTTTTTGACAACAGAGAGTTTATTGAATATTCTAGTGAGAGAATCTTTGGGGTCAAGATCATGTAATGAAATTATCATGATATGTAGTCACTTGTATAACGTTTTTACACGAATTCAGCAACAGAAATGTGAAACACCTTCTAAGTGAGCCAACAAAAATTATGTCTGAGGTTTGAAATGTCATGGATAATAGAATAATACCTAAGGAAAAGTTTCACGGTTCAAATCATATATCGTTTAATCGTACATTTGAACAGCAATATTACTATTCCATCGTTTCATGCAGATAAAGTCACCTGATTTTAATTTTATTTTCAAACGAAACTTCTTTGGGCACGTTAGGAAAAAATTGCGCATTTAACATTCTGCACATGCGCCATAACGTTCTGCGCATTCGCACGAAACGATGCTTTGATGCAAGCAGCTACCATAGTTTTCACTGATACTTGTGCTCTTGTTAAACAGTGAGTATTCGCTATATGGTTCTGAGTTAGGTCGCATTACGCGTTACGTTTTTTTATGCATGTATATTAAAGTGTGAATATATATGTTTCATGAATATAGTTACCTAAGCTGTATCAAAAATGTTAAAGCTTAAATTGGTTAAATGCTCACGTGACGACGTCGGACGGTATAATTAGATCAGGAGTAGACGCCATTATCACACACTAATACACGAACCAGTGTTTTTAGTTGCTTTCTGTTGATATAAATTTGTTTACGAGAATGACTTGGACAAAGTTCGTATATACTATATAAATGCAGTAGTTTCATTCATCCAGTCGAGTGAGAAAGAAACATCAAAAGCTTAAAAATATACATAAAAGTTTCACTTCTTTTGCGTCTACACACTGACACACGCACCAGTCTTTTTTTTAATTTTATTTAAGAAATGCAAATCTTTGAATGATTTGTTTCGGGAATAAGTGTAAGGACATACCTTTTTTTCTTGATAATATAGTATAGCTAACAGCAGTTGGATTACCGTATTATTAAACCTGCAGTACAGGAGTCTTGTTATACGAGTTTCCAGCATTTTACTCCATCATTTCATCGACAGCAACCAGTAGAACATAACTTTCTTCTTCTGTCCTCGATACGGAATCTGATACGTCTGTCCAAAGCTACACCCTGTTCACTCTGAACTGGCGCCTCAAGGTCATGTTCCTCTGGCCCCGCACATCACCACGCCACCCCCCACCCCCACCCTTTTTTCTTGCCTCTGCGAGATGACTGTTGTCTTCAGCATGGAAGTAGTAAATTTCCCCTCCACATGCAGGGGTAAGGGCAGTGGAGTGGGGATAGAGCATACTGACCTTGAGCCGCCTCTGTAAAGGGAGCGTCCACAAACTACGCAGCTCTATTTGGCATCTTGTGAACCCCTTTCCCACCACGTAGCCTGAAGTAGCTTCTATCTCTAAATCTCCCCCCCCCTCCCCCACGTTGCACGTAGCTTTTTCCCACATCAATTTCTCTTGTCAGACTATCGTAAGTTACATTTGGAGATAATTAAATGACAGAAATAAATATTAACTTGCTGTTGTGAGTTTTATACAGTAGCGTATCACCAGAGGGGGGGGGAGAGTTATTAATTAATTCTTAATATTTTAAGCTATACAGGGTACTATAATTGAATATCAAAATTTAAATTATTCAAATGAGAAGTGGATGACTTTGGGATTTGAAAACTGTCACAAAAAGACATTTTAATAAAGACTTTTACAATGGCATCTAAAAATCTGAGCGTATTTACCATTACGTTAATAAACAAGAGGTTGTGCAATTTTCTAAGCAACGCTCAGACGTACAATGAGCCCTTCAAATGCAAGCAAACAAGTATAGTTGTACTTTAAAAATCTCACAATTATTCTAATACAAAGTATGTTACCAGTTATGATGATAGCAAACAGTAATGAATTTTAATGGGTGGGGACGCCACGAATGATTAACCTGTCATTCGACAGTTACACAGTCTAGCTCGTGGTTTTATCAGATCAGAGCAAGGATCTTTATCTCAGATGCGCTTAAGGGTACAGTTTCAACGGGAGTTGCAGGCTGAATGGCTTCGTAGAAACACATTACCGTTCCACGGCAGGTAGCGCTGGGCGGAGATGACCACCTGGTCGATCGTCGTAACTGGCCACGCCAGCAGTACGCGGCAAGTCGCAAGTTAGAAGTGCGCCTCAGATGGTCTCCAGAACACAAGTCAGCCCAGCACACATGGACCCCAAGTCGCCAGTGCCTCGTCTGGGCTCCGGAATGGACGTGATCTTGCCTGGGCTTCCGACTGGAAGGAAGTGCCTCTCGTCTTTTTCTGCCGCCACGGAGGTAAACTCTGACTCCGCCACTCGTGGCTCGAAGACGACATAGAACATAAAATTTCCCGAATCTTAGTACTATGTTCCCTGTGATTGGCTGACCATCTGACGTCATGTGAATCTGTAGCTTCTCTTCGCCACGTTAAGTTTCGGCAATCTTCGATAGCCGATGCCTCCTTCGGGAGGAAGGAATTCTATTTACGGCCTGCCCGACAGAAACCCCTAATCCTCTTACCACTCTGTCAAAAAGGCGCCAGCCAGACTGCCATTCACTGAAGCGTAAAATCCGTGCCTTTCACCCTTTCCTGCGCATCTTTCGAACATACAGTGGACATCCCAAGAAATGGAAAAATATTCTAATCCTTTACTTTATATAGAATAAAAAGTGATATGTAACGGGGAGCTTAGCGAATCGTTATAATACCTTAGTTTAACTGTGACCAATGATATAAATGAAAAGTTACATGGCTTGACTCAGACCCATCCACCCCCCCCCCCTCCCCAAGTAGCTCAGCGCAATTTTCTACCCAACCCCTCTCTTCTTAAACCGGTTTAAGTAGATTATGCGTCTTGATTATGCGTCTTGATTATGCGTCTTTATGTTGTTTATAAACTTTTAAGTTGGTCTCCATACACTTCTGGGGCACGGAGAACCAGCTTGAGTAGGGTACTAATATCCATTCATATGATTTCTGATTTCCACCATATACAGTTGTTAGGGTCCTCTTGCTTTACCGTCAGTGTGTGTTGCTGTTTTGCAGGTATCGAGGACGCGCACCGCGCCGGCAAGGTGGCCAGCCTGATCGGGGTGGAGGGCGGCCACGCACTGGGCAGCTCCCTGGCTGTGCTGCGGATGTTCTACCAACTGGGCGCCCGCTACCTCACCCTCACCCACACCTGCAACACGCCTTGGTGAGCGCTGCGCTGCGCACAGACCATAGACATCTACAGCAACACGATTACTGTCAGTCTGATTCAGTCAACAAACACTACAGCCTTCTTCAAATAGGATATCTAGTTGGGTTGGTAAACATGGGATGAAGGCAAATGCAAAGAAGAGTCAGCTTATTAGATACACAAATAAAACACTAAAGGTTGATTATGATTATAAGGTGGGGAAAGAATTGTTTACAGAAGACTTGAAATGTAAATATCTTGGCATTACATTTGATAAAAAGCTTAACTGGGCAGGATACATTGGACAGGTGGTAGGAATGGGTTTCAAAATTCTGCACTTGTTGGAGAGAGTTATGAGGGGATGTGCGAGAGAAGTAAAGGAATTGGGTTACAAAACTTTGGTCATACCTTTGCTCGAATATGGTAGTGTAGTATGGGACCCTCATTTTACGTATCAAATACAGGAGTTGGAGAGGGTGCAAAAAAGGGCTGCTAGATTTGTTTCTGGAAATTATCGCAGAATCAGTGACAGATATGATAAAGGAGCTGGAATGGGATTCATTTCAAGACAGGAGGAGGATGAGAAGGATCATGGGAGTGTACTAGGCGTATACTGACGATGAGGCATGAAAGACATTGAAGTAGGTATGAAAAGTAGTGTATGGAAGGGAAAAGATGACCATGACCACAAGCTGGCACTCGATTTCAGGAACAAGGGTGTGGGAAGATTCTCTTTTTTAGGTAATGGTGTCAGGGATTGGAATGAGTTACCAAGAGAAATGATAAATAATTTACCGAAAACGTTGAAAGAATTTAAAGATAAAATTTGTAGAGGGCCAATGTAGGTGGGTACAGGATAGGGGGGAGATGGGTGTGTAGGGAAATTGCCATCGGAGCGTGTGCTCCATTGCAATTAAATTAAATTATAATTTCAGCGTTCTGGTTATTGATATTATGACCCATAATTAGGGCAGCAACCGAACAAAGTGGCGTCACGGAATGCAGTATTCACGCGATAAGAAGTAATTAACAAATGCGTAGGTTTATATGCCAGTAGCTTACCTCTGTGGTTGCCAACCATTATCTCGTAACTGCCTATAACAATCTGCATTTTTACCAAACCACCTAAATTTGTGTGAGTAAAAAACACTCGTAAATTTCTGAACTTTCATTGCTGAATGTGGTTTAGTAGAAAATTATAATGCCTTGCTTTCGGCAGATAATTCGCCTATTTTCAACCCATAAATTCTTTGCTTATTATTCAGATAGCCAATGATTATTATGATATAATACTACAGGAAACATAGTTTAACTAAACTATCAAGTTTAAAGATAGTTGTTGGTTACTTACTTGGCTTAGGCAAGTATATCGTCGTTATAACTTGCTATTGCTTGAATTTTCATTAAAATTCTTCTACATTAATATACTAAACAGTATTGGTACTTCCCATTTATAGGGCATGACCGGTTAGTGAGCAGTTATTAAGTAATTGCGGTATACAGCTAGTGTTTTCTGTCGTCCGTTAACATGAAACACTAAGTATAGTAAAAATAGGAAAAAAAAAATATTCTCCAAACAACTCCTAGCAACGGTAATTATATGACAGCAACTTGAGAATTTGTTCTCAATATCTCAAAAAATGTTCCTAACAAGTTTTCAGCGCTATTTTTAAAATGAATTCATGTCTAATATCTAATATGTATCATTCAGTACATGTTTTGATATAAGAATCCACGTTTGAAGTCTGCGAAATGGTGAATAATAAATATTGCCTTTAAAAATACTGTATTCCTGATTCTCTGTCATTAGTTCGCTGGCGATCATTTATGACTTTCCATAGACCGGGGTGTCAGATTTTTTGATTGGTGGGTTTTATCAACGTGTCTGTTGTGTTCCCTATACGATAACTTTTGTTTAAGGTATTAAAATATTCCTCAAATATTTCTTAAAGTGTTTCCGTCTTTTTGAGAACTGACCCATGAGAAGATATGAATCGCCATTGGTGTTATCCCCAAATTCTGTGCAGTTTAATGGTAAGCAGTAGTTGAGCGTGATTCTTCGAACTGGCAAGCGTTGGAGCAAAGTACCGCATGGAATGTATTGATCAACCGCTCCGGAATGCACTTACATTAATATCGTCAAACAAGGGGAAACGGTAGCATAATTTCAATAATCCATGCATTACCTTAGACACCACAATGGTCACAAGATTTTTTAAAATAAAATTATTTGCTACAATATTGAATACAGTGTTATTCCACCATTTGTCAATTTTGGGTGAAAATTTCAAATTTAATTCTATTACAGCCATTTAACCCTCTCTTTATAGCATGTTTTATTCACAACCACGAATTAGTTTCTGGCATAGAGGAAGAGCTGTAGTAATCAGTAGGCTCTGGTAATGTGAGAAGTCACTGCATGAATTTTAATTTGGAGGGCAAATATGACGGCCTTTCAGCAGTGCAGAAAAAAGTGAGTTCAGAATATGAGCATAACGGATAGTGTCAGAGCGCCGTGGTAAATACTCCAGTAACTCCGTACAGAGTAACAATTACCACAATGAACAGCTAAAAGTTGGTGGGTGACCAAAGAGGCCATTGATACTAAAAGTAGACCAACACAAATACTCACATACGCGTCCACTTCAGACAACAGTTTTCAGTGTTTGTATAGTTTCTCAGCGAGATGTAAATGAAATGTGAGGCGAAGGTTTAGCAGCTTTTGTCTAAAAATCGCACTAAACTAAATGTTGTTGTCCCGTAATGGAGTTAACCCTCGAGAGGATCTGCTGTGCCATACTGAGCCATTGAGTGGCATCAGCGATTTCAGCGGCACCTCTATTGAGTAAATTATTGTACCTGGAAAATTCAGCAAAATATATTTTTATTATTATTTAGCTGAGCCAATCGCAGTAATGAAAGATCTTGCGGCATGGGATTAGCCAACAAAAGAATGAATATCAACCGCTAATGGAAATGAGTAAAAAACTAATTGACATGTTGAGGTTTAGGATGCTGCCGAACAAACACTCAGATCGGTCTGGGAAGAGGTCGGATGTGGATTGGTATCTTGAGGGTAGAGATGTGGTACATCATCTTCCCTCTAAACACAGTCGCAGCATCTGAATAATCGCGTTTAATTGGTGCAGGATATCATATTTTCCATTTGACAATCTTTGCTGTCACACTTTGCTTCAAGTCACAGTATTCATATAGCTTCATTATAAGCTCACATCTTATTCTCGCTGGTTGAGACGTGAAGATCGGATGGTCCTCAGTTCCAAACTTGTCTCGGATGGGATTTTAAAAGGAACTACCTTCACCTCTGTGAAAGGTTGCGTTGTGTACGTGAAATATGGCAGAACGCTTCTCCAGGTCAGATTGCACGTTTAACTGTAGGTCCTCGGCACCCGTTAGGATTTCCGTGTTAGGTTAGCCATAAGAGGCACATGAGCGGCAAATTGAAAAATCTATCGTCTTTTGGGATATCCCGGCAAACAATTCCAATTACTTTCTATTGTTGTAACAGTATTTAAGCACAAAATAAATTATCTTTGAAGAAGTTCTATTTCGCTTTACCGTCAGATACGTGTGGATAAATATTCTATTAATTTACGAGTCCCATTAGCATGGTACTTTTCTTCATTAAAATCGCTGCCTCGCTGTTAGTCATGAGCTGTCACCAGAAGGGATTCCAAAGCTGTAGAAGATGAATATCGTAAACAATCAAGGATATTTGGCGTAACGGTTCCACGCCGGCTGTTGATGATTCTGTGAAAGCCATAATGTATTGAACATTAAGTCTGACTACAGAAGAAACTACAATATAGCAAATTAGAACGAACTGCATGAGATGAAGCCCTCATTTTATGTGTAGTACCGCTAACACACAAGGAGAAGAACGATCTAATCACGAGTATGCAAGCGAAATTCTTGGGCTCGGCTGGAAACCTACTTCTTCTCGATAAATGTAGCACGAATATATTTTATTTACATGTTTATTGAGTATAACAGGGCTGAAATTTTTTCTTTCAAATTACAATGAGAGAATGGATATTAATTTGAAAGTATTATCAACCACCACGGTTCTTTCAAAATTACAGCTGCTGGAACTAACTCACTAGCATAAAATGTAGGATTTCTTAAGTGATTGCTAATTAAGCTGCCACTTAACTCGGTGTAACTTTTGACCCAAAATTTTATGTATATTATTTTACAGAGTTTCGTTTCCTTACAAACTTTTACCTTTATTGATGACTGTTATTATGAGTTAAATGATTACAGAATACCAATGTTTGGACTAAAATTAGCTGTCTTTGATTGTCTACCCGCACAGGACACTGTGGTTACTGATAATTATAATAACACAGGAACGTATTAACTATTCTCTACTGTCAACATTACACAAAACTTTTTCAGTGGTAGGGATGTGGAAGAACAAATGACATCATAGGTAGATATAAATTGGAATATATACTGATAAATTGGAGTAATTTTGTTAATTGCCTGTCACACCAAACATAAATTACTGAAAAAAGCTGTTATGGAAATTTTAACTGGAGTCAGTTAAGAATGGCATAGTCGAAGGGCTACGCTTTTTAATGGAAATCCATCAAACAATAAAATATGTGTTTATCGTAGCAATTATTGTGTAAATGTACAGGGATTCAATTTTAGTTCATATTTATACGTTATTCACCACGGTTCAAATAAATGATTCAGATCAATACTCAGTTACTATATCAGCAAATATGAGGGGTGATCAGTAACTAAGATTACAATGCCCATATTCCTGGAGTGTCGCGTGCTGTAATAAAATTAGTAATGTGCAGTAATCGTAAGACATATGGTTAACTACTCTGCAAAGTTTCACCCACCCGCCACTTAATGCGCTAGTTATTGGAAAACACAAATGGCGACTCGTTTGGAAAATAGTCTCGTGAATCGCTCATTTATTGTATTTCTGTGGGCGAAACATTTAACTGCGGCTGAAATTCACCGACAGATGTAGAGGTTTACGAAGATACTGTAATATCCCACTAGAATGTCGCAGAATGATGTTGAAAGATTGCGGCGGCAGAGAAAAAGTCACCGACGAGGATCATCGACCACTCTCCCTACAGCAGTTTTTTTTTTTAACTGCTTTTCGTCTCTCAACAGCGCGGTCTTTAGGGACGGGAAAGGATGGGGGGCAGGGATGAGGGCAAGGATTGGGAAGGAATTCGGCCATGGCCTTTTTTGAAGGAAGCATCCCGGCATTTGCCTGCAGTGATTTGGGAAATGGGAAACCATGGAAAACCCAAATCTGGATGCCCGGACGGGGATTCGAACCGCCCTACAGCACGGATCTCGTTCCAAGCGACTTTCAAATTTTTCCTTCCCTAAAGGATTGTATAGAAGGCCGAAGATTCGCTTCAGACGGGGAGGCGAAACATTTCCTGGCAACCTGACTGAACACGTAAAGACAGGATTTTTATCAGGACGTTATATTAAAACTCATCACACGAAGCGACAAGTGTCTAAACAAGTGTCTGTGAAGACTATGTCGAGAAGTAACCTAATATATGTACTATCGGTTGGCTGAAGACACTTTTCACTGCAGATTTTGTAACCTAAGTCTCTGATCATCCCTCGTAGTTCCCCTACGCGCGTGTGGTAAAATATTCGGCCTCCGTCGTAATAAAGTTAATGTCGCAGACTGCAGGCCAAAATATCTACTAGCTACAATACGAGAAGGAGAGCGATAAGAAAAGATCGACCAGCACGGCGATTTTCTGGCTGGAGGGCCAATTCGGGGCGCATTGCTGCGGGTCGATATGCAAATGCGACGGCCGAGTTTCGCAGCCCCACTGGGTTAGCCGGCTCGTATTAAAATTCAACAAGCTGAGCTACAGTGCTTGTTTCACTCGCGAATGTCGTCCATCTGAGACACAACGCGTTCAGCGAAGTAAAATCTTTTTGCCGATTTCTACTTATGTGCAACGCGTTCAGGCTCCAGAGATAACGGTACGGCGGCTGAGGAAAACGTGAGCTTATCTGCAGCCAAAGTTTAGTGGTTGGAATACTTTTTGTAGAAACCTAGAGCAGGGAAAGGAGTAACTGTTTTAAACTTCAACTAACTTCTGCAGTAAGATAACAACCTGATTGAATAGTAGTGGTTATATGACGTTAGTATTGAAGCTTAACATGCATCATGCGGTTTGAAAAATTATTCTCTACGTATGTAAACCTGTGTCAGCTTGTCCGTATGTTACCGCACCACGCAAAACTAACGAACCCATTTGGAAGGGCCTTTCATTGTTTGAAAGCTTTACGCTGCTGGCAAAGCCAGTGTATACGTTCCTGACTGTTGATATTTATTTTTAACAATGTTCCTTTAGAACTGTTTTTGAATGGCGTTGTCGATTCTAGAAACTATAGGTATTCCCATTTTTATGAAAAATTACTAATGCTGTGTGTGTTTGTGTTCAGGTAGGTCATTTCATACAAATGCCGCTTATCGTGTAGAATTGACATTTGTGAGCGTGGTTTAAGGATTTTTTTTCTTCTGAGTCTTGTGTGTTGGCCATACTTGTATATCTGTGTTTAATTTTGTGATTAAAACTTGTCAACACGTTGGACAATCAGCTGGAATATTTGAAACCCGGTACAATGAAAATTTGAGGGCATTATGGTGCTCTAATCATTTTACACACTTGAATAGGAAACTATATGAAAATAACAGCAATTAACAACCGCAGAATAATCAGAAAAATTTCACATGCAAAAACATTAAAAGAGGGGGAAATTGTAATTAATTAATATGTCCACCTTAGGAACCAGAAACTAAGCAGACCACTAAAAACATTTACACAATCAAACACACCGCTAAGACATGTAGACAATTTAAACAATAACCAAACCAAAAACAGGTTGATAATACACTTTCTTCAGATAGTTGCTTCTCTGAATAAATCAGCATAAACAAAACTAATATATGAATAAAATTTTCTCGGGTAGCTAGCCGAGTTAGTCCATCGTTTGACCACGACGTTTTGGAGGTCCCAACTCTGCCGCCATTGTCAAGTGACTTGACAATGGCGGCAGAGTTTGTGACCGCCGAAAGGTCGTGGTCAAACGATGGACTAACTCGGCTAGCTACCCGAGAAAATTTTATTCATTTACAACGCCGAGAAAATCTCCAGTCTTACATAAAACTAATATATGTTTAGTTATTACACAAATATAGTTGGTAGGAAATAATGTGCGCTTGTAAAAAATGTAATATTTTTTGCATACTAAACACTTCAGTGCGTATGTGAAACACAAAGGAAGTAAACAAAATGCTGAGACGGAACATTTTCGGAATGAAATATAATAAAGAAATAAAAAATTGTGAGTAAAGTGAAACAGTTATAATTATCACTTAATAATAGATTAGGAGTATTTTTATTAGTTACAGAAACATTCCGTAGTAATTTCAAAACATTTGCGTAACTTTGTTTTGGGGCAGTGATGATCATGTAAAAATATCGAGGAACCCATGAAAATTTCATTACAATTATGGTACAAATATTTTAAGACCAATGCCAACATTTTTAGAAACAAATGAGAGAACAGGCAGCTGTCAGATAACCAAAGAAGTCGATATTGGGATCTGGTTAAATCAAACAATATTAACGAATAATATATACTGAAGCAGAGTGCAGCAGAAAATAAATAACAGTGATTAACAGTGATTAAGGCACACGTTGTTAGATGTCAAAAATTTATTATTATGAGGTTAGTACAAAATTCCTCACTAGAGAATCAGTAAAATAAATAAATAAGTACATACTATTGAATACGTATCAACAAGAAAAGAATTACTAGCAATCGGTCTGAAAATAACTGATAAAACATTTGTAATGTGCTCTGTATCACTTCCAAATAAGAAGATGGTAAAGGTAGTACCAACGTACACCCTTCACAATAAAGGATCAACTTAATTCTGACAGACTTAAACTACAACACTTATAAAATATTTCACAGTTTCGGTGTAAGCATATTAACGTTTTACTTATTATAATACGTTGTCTGTGCCGTAAATATGTATGGTTACGCCTTAAGAGCTGTGTTAGAGGAATATCGTTGATTTGACAACCAGTGAGTGGATTAGTGAAAACTCAGATTCCACAAAATTAGAAGCTATTGCCTTGCAGCCAGTTTGAGTTCTTTCCAGCGTATCTCCCGTATTTTCTTGGCCCTAAAATAATTTGTAACTAATAAAACCAGCAAACTTTGCAGTATTGCGGTGAACGGCATGCGGGACAGGACCTTTCATCAAGAATAATACTGAATTAAAAAAGTATGTTCGGCTAACAGTTTTATATCTCCAAGTAATCGGCTTAAGTACAAGAAGAACTTTCCTTTTTACTAGCTGTGCCCGTAACTTTGTTCACGCAGAATTTAAAGTCAATTAGAAGAAAAATTTTCAGAGATATGCAATGCATGGTAATATACAGAGGAGCATCCCTCTTTTTTTCCTGTTTCTTGGATCTTCTCCGCTCCATCTAAAATTAAGTTGTACCGTAAATGTTTTAAACACATTTGGTGCATTTTGCTCGGGCGTGTGTGAGAACAGATAAACGGATAAATTCTATTACTAAAAAAATTAATTAGTGGCCCATTTATAATTTCACATCTTGTCGTTATCACATCGAAACATAACGTAATCTATCACTAACATGACATAAGCTGTGGGAATTAAGTTTTTCCCAGCGTATTGATAAAATGAATATTTCTCTGGTTTTCTGCCGGATAATATTTTTATTTAACTTATCATACAACTCAGCATACAACGTTTCGGCAGCAAGCTCCGCTGCCTTCATCAGGTACTGTGTCATACCGAAGCTAAGGCAGTTACTGTTTTAGCTTCTGTATGACACAGTACCTGATGAAGTTAAATTAAAATATTATCCGGCAGAAAACCCGAGAAATATTCATGACATAAGCTATCACTAGGTACAGTTACTTTGAAATTGTTCGTTATTGTTTGGCCCGTGCAAGCATATAATTTTTTTTCGAAATTTAACACATTTTTATGTGCAATTACACTGCAATCTAATCATTAATTGTTACGCAAAGAGTGCCTACAAAGACCAAGATTAAAAAATTTAGGATTTTCGCTTCTGCATCTATGAGAATTACGTTATTGATCTAAATAAAAGGTATCCTTTATGATAGACGATGAAATGAGCTATTGTTATGTGAAATTTCGTTGGAATGCCTTCATCGGTTTTTGTTTTATGCGGTCACAGAAAGATAAAAATTACCTACGTTTTGTCCTAAACATACAGGGATAGCCTAAATGATTCATCGGGTTTCAATGCATTCTGTACTGAAAAATATGCGACCTACAAAGTCGAGTATCACATGAAAAGATACATAAACTCACCAAGTTCAAAAGCCGCTTGTTGTCTGGCGTCTACACTAGATGACAGTAGTGAACAAGATGGCGGAAAAGCAGGAGAAGAATTTTAGTGTGTTAGAATATGCGAATTGATCTTCGGTTACCAATGTACAGCGTGGATCCGTAAGGAAATATGTAAAAGTTATACCTACTCATCAGATAATTTTAAGTTTGTTTAGCCAGTTTCGTGACGCTGATTGTCTGTTTAAACGGACTAGCACTGGGCGATCACGTGTCTCAGAGGAACCAGTGGAGTGCGCTAGGCTGATTCCACAAAAACCAACCGTCCGTGCCAGCCTTGAACTGGGCATTCCGCAGAAAACAGTGTGGAATGTTTTGCGTCAGCGTTTGCATTTCAAACCCTGCCTGTGCAATTTGTACAACACCTGACTCCAAATGATTATTACCGCCGTTTTGATTTTTGTACTTGAATGCTTATGGGAAATGATGAGGATTTGGCGGAGAAATTTGTATTCAGCGACGAGGCGACTTTTCATCTGTCTGGAAAGGTGAATCGTTGTCATGTGCGAGGAGACAGTGGGGTACTGAATTGCCGCATACCTTGGTGGAGCTGGAAAAGGGTTTGCCAGCAGAGAATATCTTCTTTTCCATATTAAAGAGAATCCTGTGTGGGCCCTTTTTCTGTATCGAGCAGACGGTGACAAGATCCATGTACCTGGATATGTTCCAGATGTCTTTGTTTCCACAACTGACTACTGATTCCTACACTTTCATCCTACAACAGGACGGGACTCCACCGCAATGGAGTACAAATATCCGCGACTTTCTCGACAGAGAACTGCAGGGCACTTTGCATTGTTGTTCCTCTTTTGTCATGGCCCCGTCCTCCCAGGTCACAGACTCCATGTGATTTATTCTTGCTGGGTTATGTGAAGGGCAAACTTCATGTACCCACAATGTCAACAACACTGCAAGAATTACAGGAACAGATCACTGCTGCTGTGACGGACATTGATAGAAACATGCTATCGAACATATGGACGGAGCTTGATAACCGTTTTGATGTGTGTCTGATGAATATTGACGCACGCATTGAACATTTATACAATGTACCTGAAACATTGTGAATTTATGTATCTTTTCATGTATCACTCGTTTGTATTTCGTATACTTTTCAATACACAATATTTTGAAATTCGATGAATCTAGATAAAAAGGATACTGTATGTTACCCTGTTATATAGGCTATAACTATGTGTATCAATTCATTAATTTTTGCGTGTTGTACAGAAAGGAACAAAATTTACATTTTTGGTCTGTTTTATTCGTGAAAACAGTATCCTGTATCCTAAAATTACTTATGCCATCGCTATCTGCAATTACAGGTAGCGTGTGTATGTCTCTTTCATGTTACAACGGTCGCTCTGTGATCCAGGTCCACAACAACTTTCTCTCGCAGGCAGTTTAAATATAATCTGGTTATAACTTTTCTGTACAGAACCACTAGTTCTTCATTTAATATCGTAATATTTATTAGTCCAGTCATTATAGCAAGTTCACCTCGGAATTCGAGATACCCAGCTGTAATTTTGTAAATACTTGTATATTGACACCCTTAAAGTTGTCTCAAAACCTACATATGTTAGGGTGTACGCAACTATTAAATTTCAAGGTCAAAGGTCACAAAAATCGTTTTTTTGCGCTTTTTTTTGTAAATATCTCAATTCCTATGGGTTTTTTGCAATTTTTATTTATTATCAATATTGTAGAATACAAAATTCTCTACAAATTTTGTCTAAAAAATTTTTTTATACGGTGAACCGTTTTTGAGATAGAGGGTGGAGAGCGCGCGGTCACAGCATCACTTCAGGTCAACCGGTGCGGTGCCTCCGGTCGAAAACGCGCCATATACTGTTGATGAACTATCGATAAATCAATGATTATAAATATTTGTCAATTTTTATTATCTATTATATTATATTTTATCATTTTTTTCCTAACCTATCCACTTTTTATTCAGTATTAATTTATTTAACAACACTTACCTGCCCATGTAATTGCAGAATTGTTAATGAAAATATAGGAATCAGTTCCGTTGATTGTTTTTTCTGTTAGTGCTCGACCGTCATGCAGATTTTCAACTTGAACTTTACTGTACGACTGGTTTATCGTAAACTTGTAAAGATACATGTGATATGGCTGCCAACTCTTTCGCTTTTGGTTTGGTTGTACATTTTTGTATCCGTTCATCGTAGAGAACAGCATTTTTTGGAGTTACTATCTTAATAATCCCCATAACATGAAGAGTATTGTTACCATCAAGAGTCTGGACATTTATATCGGCATTATATGGTAGTGTAATATGGGACCCTCATTTTACGTATCAAATACAGGAGTTGGAGAGGGTGCAAAGAAGGGCTGCTAGATTTGTTTCTGGAAATTATCGCAGAATGCAATCAGTGACGGATATGCTAAAGGAGCTGGAATGGGATTCACTGCAAGACAGGAGGAGGATGAGGAGGGTCATGGGAGTGTACAGGGCATATACTGGCGATGAGGCATGGAAAGATATTGCAATAGGTATGAAAAGTAGTGCATGGAAGGGAAAAGATGACCATCACAACAAGCTGGCACTCGATTTCAGGCACAAGGGTGTGGGAAGATTCTCTTTTTTAGGTAAGGGTGTCAGGGATTGGAATGAGTTACCAAGGGGAATGATGAATAACTTACCGAAAACTTTGAAGGAATTTAAAGATAAAATTTGTAGAGGGCAAATGTAGGTAGGTGCAGGATAGGGGGAAGATGGGTGTGTAGGAAATTGCCACCGGAGCCTGTGCTCCATTGCAATTAAATTAAATTAAATTAAATTAAATTGTCTCCAACATATTGTACAAGTGCACCTGACTCTGATGATAAAATACGAGGCTGTTGGTGATAAACTGCTGAAACTTCATACTGTACTGTATAACTATAAGAGGCTGCAAATCCCAAACTAGATAAAATATCCAATAGTCTTTTAGATCCATATCTTCTGTGAAGAAATACAGAATGGCTCAAAAGTAACTGTGATGAAAAAGAACGTTCCCGTATGGCAGCCATAATTGTATGGCTTATTGAAGTACATTTTGTTTTTAAATGATCAATTTGTCCTTTCCTGTTTTTGACGATGACTTCTTCTAAGAAATGTAATAAAGTTTTTGGAATTTCTTGATTAACATTATCCAACATTTTACTAGGAGGTGGATAAGATTTAGTGTCAACTATAGATGTTCGGATATCTTCTCTAATAAATGCTGCTGCAGGTTCTACAATTCTTAGCCTTTCTGCTTCAGGATCTATTTTTTTACTTTCGTACCAAGCTTTTGATAGAATATTACCTTGTGCATCACGGAAAGAAATGATTGTGAAAACTCCAACTTTCTTCGTAATTACGATATCGGTTAAGTACTCCTGTTGTAGTCTTGTAATGATAGTTTTATCATCTGGCACATACCCTGTGAAGACATCTTTAAGCTCTTTTAGTGTTAATTGAGGATCATTATTATTTTCGATGTAATTGAAAATCTCTAACATAGCTTCTGTAACTTGATTATCTTGACGAGGTTTCTCAAGAGGCGATGATGATGATGATTTATTTGAAAAGTTTGTAAAGCAAGCAGCATGGTACTTCGCTTCAGCAGCGATCAAGTCATACTGTAAAATTATACGACTTTTCACCAATTCTCCGAAATCATCCCCACGTTCTTCTGCTTTTTTGATAACAGTATCTTTGAACTCGAGTACTCACATTTTTTATCTTCCGCCTGTATTTTTCTCTTTTCTTTTTCTCTGCAGCCTCATCAGCAACTTCGCCACAAAATAAACATTGATTCTTAAAATCAAACACTTCACCTCGTTTTTTACGGAGTACTAATGGAGAAGTTATAGTTTCTCCTTCTTCTTGTTTCCGTTTTGCTGCTTGGATACAGTTTTTACTATTGTAAACACTTAGGCACTTTTCATGCACTTTAACAGAGGTTACAGATTTTAAATAATCAATTTTTCCGTCGTTTCGTTCGACACTTGCAGTTCGTAGAGATTTCATACCGCGCACTACTTCAATAAGCGATTCACCTCCGGAATCTGACTTATTACATAGAAAACACAAATCAGCCATAGTTCTTGAAATTGTACGTCCGTAGTTACCAAGATAAGATTCAAACCGAAAGAAAGAGAAGACGGTCGTAACTATACAATACAATTGAACATCTGTCCCTACTGGCTATAAATAGAAAGGTCCGTAGTGTATAGTAGGGGCCCGTATAATTCCCAGGTATAATTTTTGACGTATTGGAAGGATTTTAAAATTTACAGATTTTAAAGAAGATGCACTTAATTATTTTCTATTTAAAATGTCATTAGTGTAAATAGGAATATAATTATATTATGATTTAAGTTTTTCCCTTAATTATTTTTTAATTTTAGGAAACGGTTATCAGTATTATTGAATAGATATAGATTTAATGCATGAAGAAAATGATAAAATATAATATAATAGTCAATAAAAATTGACAAATATTTATAATCATTGATTTATCGATAGTTCATCAACTATATATCGCGCGTTTTCGACCGGAGGCACCGGTTGACCTGAAGTGGTGCTGTGACCGCGCGCTCTCCGCCCTCTATCTCGAAAACGGTTCACCGTATAAAAAATTTTTTTAGACAAAATTTGTAGAGAATTTTGTATTCTACAATATTGATAATTAATACAAATAGCAAAAAACCCATAGGAAATGAGATATTTACAAAAAAAGCGCAAAAAACCGATTTTTGTGACCTTTGACCTTGAAATTTAATAGTTGCGTACACCCTACCATATGTAGGTTTTGAGACAACTTTTAGGGTGTCAATATACAAGTATTTACAGACTTACAGCGGGGTATCTCGAATTCCGAGATTCTTAACTAATTTAAGCTTAAATGGCTGGACTATTATCGCTTTTCTTATTTTAATATTACCAGCTAAAGACCACGTACCAACTTCAATTCCTCTCCTGTTATTTTTCCTTACTTCGTTTGCAGTACTCTTTCTCTCGTCAGACCATTTTGCACCAGTTTTCTTCTCCTCTCTACCTTCGAATCCTGCCATAGCCGAAATCTGCTTTCGAAATTTTTTTCTTTCCATAGCGTCCTGTTCATTGATATTATTTCGGTTCAAATCTTTCTTAACCTCTTTAATAGTTAATTTTTTCTCCCAAAAATATTTGAATATCTTTTTCGTTAGCCTGGTGTCATTCATGCGATAGATGTGTCCAAAAAATATCATTCTCCTTTTTCTGATGATTCCGTTATTTTTTCAATGTTCTCATATATTTCCTCATTAGTTCTCAACTTCATACTGAATTTTTCAAAGGACCCAAAATATTACTTATTATTCTCCTTTCCAATACTTCAAGCTTATCCAGTTTATAATTTAATACCACGCATTCATTTGCATGGAGACATTCTTTTTTCACCACTATATTATAGTTTCTTATTTTAAGGCATTTAGACAGGTACTTTTTGTTGCAATTTTTTTTAGTAATACCATACGCTCTTCCCATTTTGCGTATCCTTTCTTCTATTGCAATCTTTTCTAAACCATTTTCCTGAATTATCTCCCGTAAATATTTGAAATTCCTTACCTTCTCAATTCGGCAAATATGTGCCAGTAAAAATTTTGGAGAATCTTTTATGTTTGTAATGAATTTAGTTTTTTGCACTGAGATTTGCAAACCTGCTTTGTTAACTATTTCTTCCAAGAGATTAATTTGTGCTTCTGTATTTTTTAAGCTTCCTGAACGGATAACGAAATCATCTGCAAATGCCAGACAATGTATTTCAACATCTTTGCTTTTTCTCCCCAAGGTTATTGCTGCAATATCATGTTCTTTTAATTTTATCTTCAAAATCCTTACTATTTTCTCCAAGACACAGTTGAAAAGAATGGGAGATAAACTATTACCTTGCCGTACACCTATATTTATTTTGAATAACTGTGACATTTACCCTATAAATTTTACTTGTGAATAGTATCTCTGAGGGTTTCACGTATTAAGTTTGCCAATTTTGATTTAACTCCAAATTCCAGATTTACTTTATCTAAGGTTACCATATCCAATATTATGACTGCGTCAGTGGAGGTCAGATGTCTGTGACGAATGATGGACTTCAGATTAAAAATCTGCTCAGAACAATATCTACCTTTTCGAAATTCAGCTTGGTATTCACCTAAATGACTTCGAGGGTCTTCTCTACTCTTTTTATCAGAATTATGGAGAATATGTTGTAAAAAAACTGGCAAAAGGGATATACCCCTCAAGTTATTAACCTCTTGATTATCACCTTTGTTGTGTAATGGGTGTATTAAAGCTACCTACAATTCATTCGGGATCTTTTCTGTTTTCCAAATGTCTTCAAAGATAAAGTGTAGATATTTAACTACCTTTTGTTTGGACCATTTTAATAGCTCAGATGTGTTGGAGTCATGACCACTAGCTTTATTATTTTTTAAAGAGTCTCTTGCTAATACAATTTCATCAACAGTGGGAAGTACGTCGTCTTCCCGATTTTCATTTATCTCCAGAAATTCTAATTTATGTTCTGGTTCTGGACAATTTAAAAGTTGAGCGAAATGATGTGCACGTATGTCACCGTTTTCAGTATTGTTAAAACCAAGTTTACCATTTTTACCTTTAAATCAAACACTTGGGGCATGATAGCCTTTCAACTGATACTTAAAAGTCTGATAAAAATTTCATGAGTTGTTTTTATCAAAACAATGCTCTATTTCAAGAAGCTGTAATTTTTTAAAAGATCTTTTGACTCCTCTTATTATTCTTGCTGTGTCTTTCCTTTGTTGTTTGAATTGTTCTTAATAGTCACTTCGTCTAGAGCATTTCCATCTTATCAATTGTTTTTTTCTTTCCATTAATGCATCTTCATATATTCTATTCTACCCAGATTTTCTCTTCATTTTGTCAGTGCCAAATATCTTCTGTGCTGCATTATTGATTACTGCAGACAAAACTTGCCAGTTGGGATGTTGTGTTATTTCAATTTATTGCTGAAATGAATTTATTTTATCTTGTGAAATGGTTAATTTATCAATGTCGTATTTCACTACTGTTTCTTGTAATTTCTGTGTGGATGTAATTTGAGTTTGATCTTTCATAGGTAGTGATTCGAGTCACTTTCGCCATTTCTTGTTACCTTGACATTCAAAATTTCTTTCATATTTCTTTGGGATATTGCCGCATGGTCAAATTGCAATTCACCCAATGCAGGATTTTGAGACTTCCATGTTTTAGCTTTTTTCGGAAATTTCTTAAATAAAGTTGACATTAACTTCATTTGATAGGATTTACAAAGACTAATTAATCTCTTTTGATTACTATTTGTTCTGTGGTGTTCCAGATATTCTCCTAGTGTTGCTCTGTAGATTCTTTCTTTGCCTATTTGTGCTTAAAATCGCCTAATAATATTATAACATTTGATAGAGAAATTTTAGATATTTCATTTTCCAACAGATCCCAGAATGCTTCTACTTCATTCGGATTCTTTTTATGGTCTTCATTTATTGGTACATGGCAATTTATAAATCTGTATTTCTTACATTTGCACATAACTGTTAGAAGAGAGATTCTATCAGAAGCAGATTTGAATTCTATGACATTATTTATTATTTGTTTATGTGCTTAAAATGCAGTTCCTAGTAGGGGCATTCCTTTCATTATTTTGACTGCCGGTTTACGTTTAAAAATTCTGTAATTCTGTAATTTTCATCCAAAAATCTAGTTTCCTGTACTGCCAATATTTGAATTTCATTTTCCTCCAGAAATATTTCTAATTTTTTTGTTTTCTAATTTTCAATAAGGAATTTACATTTATGGTACCTGCAAAAAATTTCTGTTTGACTTTATGTTTGGAAGAATTCCATGGATGCAAAGATTCATACTAATCGCAGATGTTGGGACCCTCCAGAACCCTTGGTCCCGATGCATTGCATAAAGCAGTAGTGTTTCTGTCAGCGACTTTTCCATTCTGGAACTGAAATCGTGTTGTGTTGGGTAGGGAATTATATTCTAAAATAAGATCGGATTGCTAGTCCGAAATGATTGTTTTTCGTGGTTAACTATAATAGGTTCATCTGCTCTCTCTGCTGTTGGGAAATAGGATTCCTCATCCACATTTGATACCGTTGAGCAGTTGTCACCTGTAACCCAGGAATGGGCCCTCACAAGGTGCCGCCAGCCAGGCCATCTGGACCAAGGTTTTTTTAAAGAGGTGTTACTCCTCTACCACACACCCTTTGTCCTGGCTTGTGACAGACAGAACCTGGCTTCCCAAACAATGGGCCCAGGTTGGCGGGTAATTATTTTCATTACTAGTAACTAACGAATCAACCTATATGTTATGACTTAAGGTCTGTATTAAAAATAAAGTTAAAAATATTAGCGTATTACCTCAAAGAAGTGCCAAATTTTTGGTGAAATTGAATGGAATTACTCCTCATCTTTTCAACTAACTACCTAAAAGATGTTTCATCAAAAAATATCGGCAAAATGAAAGTCGTTAAGAAAATTCGTTTGCGTGGGGTATAAAGTATTAGTGACTGGTTTTCTTGCTACTGCCAGTGTGTTTATGGGTCGTGAAGCGTGAACAACAGGCGAAATGCGGAACCTAAATATCAAATTAGAATAACTGCTGGCTGGGCGTGTGACGGCAATTAAATCAGCGTGTTGTAATTAACGTGATGAACGGGCGGAGAGAGCGCGCCTGCAAATTTATCGCTCTCGACGCTGATTGGCTGCATCAGGACGGTCCTCTTGAGCGACTCCCAGTTTTTTCCACTCTCCCCGCAGGTAATTGCTTCACTGGTGTACACCGGTAACGAGATCAGAAACGCCGCTCGTTTGAAATAAATCCTGCCGCTTGTTTTCACGCAGCGCGACATAGAAATTCGTTCAGGTAATATTCCTCATTCTGCTGCAAGACCTACGATGGAGATTAGCGATCGAATGAGAGTCGGATTCAAGCTTTTAATATAAGGAATACTCATCTCATTTGAGATAAATTATTATCATTCGTTAATTGGATGGGGTAGAAACGACATTAGAAACAAATTCGAAACGTGTAGAGGGCATCACTGGAATTTACATCGGAACTGAATATAGAAATCAATTGAATACGCTAATAGAAACTCACTCTCCTTAATAAATTGCAACATTCATTAGCAAGGCTAAATTCTTTTCCGCTACCTGGTGTCTATTTTATCAAAGCATTTGTGTTACAGCAATAAATGCGGAGGTGATTTGCTAGCGTGATACATACAGTTTGAAGGCTACGAAAGAATTTCAGCGGTCTGGTAGCAATTTCATTAAGGCGCGTGAGTGGTGAAACGGAAGGTGCCTGGTTCGAATCTCGGTCATGGCTGAATTTTTTTACCGGACTTATAACTGACTTTCACATCTGATGGAAGTTTGCTTTGTTCACGTGATACATTAGTACACTCATTGGTAATAATTTCACGTAAACTTGTGGGTCCCCTTTCCCTGGTACAATTAGCGCGGGGGTTATGGTAGCCATGACATTAGGCATATGCACGGCAAATCAAAATTCTTTCGGCGTCCTAACAATCCTTCGCTGATTTCTTAGGCTTTAGGGGTCGTCCTTGTTAATAATAACTGAATTTTCTGGGAATACATTGTGATTTATTTACATTTCTAAGCTTTTGGTTGACATCCTCCAGTGTTCGCCAGAGATACTACATTTGTTTACTTAGCAACGTGTGCGAACCGTAATAGAGCACTAGTTCGCTGTCTTCGTTGAAGGACTTGATGCCACCACTGATCTTCGCTCCATAGCAGTTTCGTGTCTTCAGATTTTATCTCATACCCGGTGTTGACAACATGGCGAGCTACGGTAGATATGTTAGAAATTCAAATCAATAACATGGCATTTCCAGAAAATCCAGTTATTACGAATTTAGATTAAACAGAAGTTGAAGCCAGGAAGGAAGCGAAGATTTGAAAACACGATGTCTAGGTTGGTCAAAGAAAATGATTCGGTCGACACTTTTGCTTTAATAATGATAGCTTTGGAAAATTACTGAGTGAAAAAGTAATATCATGGAAAACGGTAAACGCAAGTAAATGATAATAATAAAAATAATAATGAAAACTAGATAAATAATTAGGGTGGAATTATGGTTGATAATTGTTCCGTGTTTGTCTTATTTCTGGCGATCAACCTGTTTCCACGTGATACTCTTTCCTGCGTTGTCACTTTTTTCACTTGTTTCTTTATTCCTATTCCTAGCAACCATTTTTCTTGTTCAACTACAGCATCAGAAGAAAACCCACCTCCGGATGTGCATTTCATTGATTTGAAATCTCATAACAACACAAACTGAATAATAGACATTCTCTCTTCCTTAAATTGTATCCCTCTGTCTCATCCCATTAATTGTTCTGTATGTCTCTATTATTTTTCCTAGTATTCAAAATTTTGTCGGTAATTACTTCCCGTAAGTAAATTAAATTTACTTGCTATTTTTAATTATTATTTTATTTATTGCAATTTATTTGTATTTGAAATATCATGTAAGGTTATAACTTCGTCTACTAGCTGCGTTATTATTTTTGTGAGGTCTTGATCGCTGTTTGAAAAGAGCAATCATTTGAATCATATGAAAGCAGGATGAGGGCGCTTACAAATGGTTTCTCTCCGGAACACATAGCTTCAGCAGTATAACATACGAAGTTTTTCTCCCCCCTCGATCCGATCAGCTAAGGACCACGTTCCACCGGCCTCATGTTATAGTCAGATGACTACTGTGAATCATGAGAGGGCGGAAGGACTACTTTCCTGCCCGAATTCAAACCAAGTTTGTTAGATAGGGCGTTTTTAATATATTGGATCAAATTTTGCATTTCAATCTTACTAAGATGTAACTTTTTGTGTTCTGTGTAGTAAGTGTTTTTTTTTTTTTTTTTTTTTTTTTTTTTTTAAATTTTTTTTACTAGGAGTCGATCCTTGTCCTGTTTCACCTCCTCCCCCTTCCCTTCCGATCTAGTGTGCCACCCTGGGGGAGCCTTTGTTTTTAATTGTTATATTTTTATTATAATTTATTTGCTTTTGAAATTGCCTATAACGTTATGACGTCGTCATAATTTTTCTGAGTTGTAATCCCTGATTGTAAAGGGCAAACATTAGAAATATATGAATGAAGCGTAAGGGTGAGTTTAAAAGTTTTCGCCAGGGAGGCGTGGATTCATAAAGGGTTGAAAAATTTTGCACCATTGTTCCACGTATATTGAATCAAACTTAAAATTTGGCCGAGCAGCAGGACGATCTTCTCTTTACGAAATTGTATCAACAGAAATAGATTTTTATTCAAACTCAATAAATGAGGTTCCTTACTCCAAGTTTCATCTGATACCGGAATTCTGTGGCTTATTAGGATAATTAAACAGTGAAGTAGGTGGTACACTATGGGGCGAAGAGGGGGAAAAAAATTGAGGAAGATGCAATTTTTCAAAAATCTAAATAAAAATGTTGTTGCATAGTTGATTTCTCCTGTTGTCAAATGTTTTCTATAAGAAAGGATAAAAAGATGCGCAACGATAATATTCCATGCTTCCTGTGTCAAAACATTAAGCGTAAAAAAAAAAAAAAATTTTAGGAAATCATGCTATAAATTTCGTTTCCCAGTGAGCTGGATCATTTAATAAGCACGAAAATAATGATAGAATGCTTGCGTCTAATTTTAATGGGGGGTTTCCTATCCTCTTCACTTCCGAGAATACTAACCCTTCTCCGTGTGACAAACTGCGCTGTTCCTTGTCCAGCAATCAGTGTTGATGAGTTTGCGGCCTGTCCAGTGGCTTGTCTGGAATGTCGGCGTGTGGGCTCCGCCAGGGCCATGCATTACGGATGTCTCCCTCCAGTCCGCCACTGCTTTAATCACGACTACTGCCACCACCCTCGATTCAACACATATAAAAGTTTAATGTCCCTGCTTCACAGGACCTCGCGAATTTACATTTCCGGCTACAGCTGTAAGGTGTCTTACAGAAAATTTAGAGCCCTCCACGCGCTCTTTGCTATCCAAATGAACATTACAGAGTGGCTACTGGTGAAAGTTTTAATTTTATGGAATGTTCCGCTTGAGATTTTCAACGCCTAATTTTCCAAAATGTTTTTTTATCAATTAATATTTTTAAAAATTGAATTCTCCTCCTTTAATTAACCATTATAATGTCTGATTGATACACGCTTACAGTCCCTATGGGTATTGATTGTTTATTTACAGTAGTATTTGTAATCTCTTTCTTCTAGACGAAAACTCCTTACAATAACCATCTTTTTTTTCTCCCGTTACAGCATTTGAGCGCTCAAGACCTTCAAAAACTAAATTATGCATACAATTTCGCTATTGCATTCGATATATCACTATAATCTTATTTTTAAGTTTCTATAAATACTTCTATTAATGAAGGTGATGCAGTTTTCTAATTTTGTCGGTATGATTCTTTCTTTTGTAACAGAAAATCTGGAAGTTTCAATCTCAATGCTAATGTACATAGCTATAAAACTAGGAATAATTACACCATCCACAACGATGAAATGCCATTGTGCAGTTGTGTAGAAGGGGTAACTTTCTCTGCATATTCGAAATTTAATATCCTACAGCAGGAAATAAAATGTTACTTCCAAAAACTTGAGAGCTTTAAAGGAAAAGAGAAAGAGTTTTGCTTCAGAATTCACTTTGATCTGCGAAAAAGTTTTCTTCTTGGAATTTGGTAACTGAGAAATGTAAATATGCTTTGAAGTAAGGGAAGACAAGGTGCAAATTTACTGAAAACCTCAGATATGGTGAATAGTACGTTTTTGTCAAATTCTTTAAAGAAAACTAGGCAATTAAATAGTCTTTGGAAACTATATCCAGAACTAGTAAACTAATTAGATATGATAAATTTGGAGCTAGTACTGTAAACTGATTATACTTGCGGAAAGTATAGTAATAAACGGTAGAGAGTAGTTGGTTGTACTGTTGGTTTGTTAAGAATTCCAGAGACTGTAATCACACAGGAAGAAAACAAACACACCTTATCTAATATGACTAGCACAACGGAAATGACTATCTAAAACGCGATTTGCACTATTCTTTCAAATTCTCTTCACATTATAAAACATTTTCGTGTGATTACCACTGACGTTGTTCCAATAAGTTTTTTCCGTTTTTTTTAATAAGAAATTGAAACATTTTACTTTTAAGTAGTCAGTTCACTATCTGACTTAATATCATACAGTCAAAGTTAAAACATAATTTGATGACACCAGCTTGAAGCCAGAAACGTAATCATTCGTTTATGAAGCAAACTTCCTAAAAAAAACCCAAGGAAAACACGCAAAGAATAATTTTCACTATAAACTCAATATCCTAGAAAAATCATTTTCAGATATCTGAATAATGTCGATTTTTATTAAATTAATAGTTCTCAACGACTGGTCAGTTTCATTATTTACTTTTTGTTTCGGTCTATTGATATTGAACACTATTTTAACTCTTTGGAAGTCAACGAGATGTAAATATAGCTTTAAAATGAATTGATAAAGTAAACATTCAGGTGTATTATATAAAGAGATAACAGAAATACACATCACCTCTAGAAAATATGTAGCTTCGTTGTATTGGGAATGCAGTATATTTTAAAGATTTCTTTTCTTTAAATATCTAGTGCGTAAGAATCACTTTCCACATAACTTCTTTTATGCATGGTGTCATTAGCAGACTCGTATATCAAAACTAATTTACTTTGGAACACCGTTACTGATCAGTTGTATACTCTATTCTAATTAAATTTTAAACTTCTTACCAAAGATAAGATATTAAATGATTACAGATGAAAAAGCACGTTACTTAAAGGGATCCACATATCTTCAATTGAACCAAAACGTAAACATACTTTTAACAGATTATTTAATAATTATATTTTTTTAAATTTATTTGGTGCGTTTATATTCGGTGGGGTTGGGAAGGGGAAATAAAGAAAGAAATGTATGCTGTTGAGATTTTTTTTTTACTGTAAAAATATGTGAGACTGATTGAGATATAAAAGAATGTTATATGTTCTGTGAACTAAATTATTTATGTGGACTTAAATGGAGCTTGCGAAAGTTCTCCGACACTTAGTGCTTTATAATATGACTTTAAAAAAAATTTGCAGATTTTCTCGGTTTATTCTTCCTCCAAAGTATGCTGCCTAGATTCTTGATTCTTTCAAATTATACTTAGCTTCCGAAATAACTATAGTGTCGATAAAATTTTCATTTGACTTTTAATTAGAACAAAATACTTTATTAACACATACAAAAACGAGACACCAGACTTCTTTATGAAGGTTTAAAGCGCACTACAATAACAAACGGCGTAACATTCTGTCTAAAAACGTCCGGAACGAGCATGTTCGACTAAGAAATAGGAAGCTTAAATAGGCATCATAGAATTTACCAGAATACAAAAATCAAATTTTCTCTAGCACTAAAAATAACAAAATAATACGAGTATTACAATAACAATTTAAACTAACATAAAATTACCTAAATATCGTAGAAAAACGCCTTTAAAATAAATTAGGAAATCATTTAAACACAAAAATGACAAAATTAAACATTTCAAACACTTAGAATCACATTCAAAACACTTTGGCTAACTAGGTATTTCTTTAAATTCATATTTCATACACTTTCCGAATTTAATCAAATTAACGTTCAATTAAACCATTTTGATCTATTAAACCACTACACATTCATGCGAAAAATGTACAAATTTACAATTAACTAGGGCGTAATTAATTTAAATGATTTAAATCATTAGAAAACTGGGTCTTAGCAGTTGTTACAAGCTCTTAATTTTTTTTTTCTTTATGCTTATTACGGAGACCATTACGAAAAATTAGGAATTATTCTAGCTCTCACTTATAAGCTTCAAAAACTGAAATTGTATTTATTCGTGAGTCATAAATTTTGAAATGAGTATAAGGAACTCTGCCATACAACGTGGATGTCTAGAATAACTATCACGACATCATGAGTTCGTCATTGACAAAAAACTATAGATTCAAACAATGCTGCGGTGCAGATACGGGCGTTAATACTGCATCCAGTATAAAACAAGAGGCGAGATAACGCAGAATAGAGGTGCAAAGCCCAGACGGACCCATCTCACCAGTTAGAATTTACTATTTGTCAGAGTGACCGTGTGGTTAGACGTTTCACTCTTTCGGCGCTGTGGTCAAAGTCCGGCATTTTCTGCTCGATTTAAAACAGGTGGCCCGCCGCGCCGGTGCGATGGGCTATCGATTATTCAGCGATTAATCGCCTGGGGAGTTTATTGACCTGCGCGCAGGCCACCTGCAGCCTCGCGGGATCGCAGTTCACTTGTCATCAGCTGACCAGCGCGGCGGCGTGACACATCGCTCGTTGTGCGCGTGGATCCGAAATTAGCTGCACGCCCACTCAATAACGCGCTGACGTGCACACGTCACGCCAGCCTTTGGTCCAGACAGTTTCGCCGTGTGGAGCAGGTAGCGCTGAATTTACAGTGCAAAGCAACGCAGCGTGCAGCGTAATCCCGGGACCCAATTCATTCAAGTCCCGGTTACAGGCTGTGGTCGACGTCCTGTAGGATACTAATTAAAGAAGCAGCGAGGAGGGAAAACAGCAAAGAATATAATACCATCAAATAAACACTTTACCTCTTACACTTATCGTGGTACGCATTTATGTTGGGGCAGGAAATACCTCCACGATTAGAAATATTTATTATTTACCGTTTAGTAATTATGGCAGTAAACTAATGAATAGAAAGCCACACTGTTAATAAATATCAGGATAAAGTGATTCAACCACGAGAGATATGTTTTCAGAAATTAACACTTTCCGTGTGTTTTTTAAATTTTTAAAAAATTTAATTCAATTGCAATGGAACACAAGCTCCGGTGGCAATTTACCTACACCCCCATCTTCCATCTATCCTCAACCTACCTACATTTGCCCTCTACAAATTTTATCTTTAAATTCTTTCAACGTTTTCGGTAAATTATTCATCATTTCTCTTGGCAACTCATTCCAATCCCCGACATCCTTACCAAAAAAATAGAATCTTCCCACACCATTGTGCCTGAAATCGAGTGCCAGCTTGCGGTCATGGTCATCTTTTCCCTTCCATGCACTACTTTTCATACCTACTCCATATCTTTCCATGCCTCATCGCCAGTATACGCCCTGTACATTCCCATGACACTCCTCATCCTTCTCCTGTCTTGCAATGAATCCCATTCCAGCTCCTTTATCATATCCGTCAATGATTGCATTCTGCGATAATTTCCACAAACAAATCTAGCAGCCATTTTTTGCACCCTCTCCAATTCCTGTATTTGAGACGTAAAATGAGTGTCCCATACTACACTACCATATTCGAGCAATAGTCAGACCAAAGTTTTGTAACCCAATTCCTTTACTTCTCTCATACATCCCCTCATCACTCTCTCCAACAAGTACAGAATTTTGAAACCCTTTCCTACCACCTGTCCAATGTGTCGTGCCCAGTTAAGCTTGTTATCAAATGTAATGCCAAGATATTTACTTTTCAAGTCTTCAGCAAGCAATTCTTTCTTGCTTACAACCAACTTAATTACGTTTGTTCCCTATATACTACAAGGCAGCGTTTCTCACCTGTAGTCCGTGAAGATGAGACAAGTAGTCTGCAGTAGAGTATTAAAAATTTAACAGCAGCTGAATTAAGTATAAGGCAAGGTGAAGGCAGTGGGTTTTCACAACTTTCCATAGGATTAGTGAAGGCAGAGCTCCGCATTCCTGTTTCCTGACCGCAGTCACTAGAGTGGACGTACCTTGGTCAGCGTTACAGTCCGGCCCTTCTTCTTTATTTCTCCGCGGAGTTTCCCCCACAGTGCTCATTTGAACGCAGGCTGAGTGGGGGGTTGGTAGGTCCGAAAAAATCCTTGGCTTCGTCAGGGATCGAGCCCTTGTCCTCCTGTCTGTGGTCAGTCGTGCTACTGCCTGAGCTAGGTGGCCGCCTCGAATGAAGCATACTAAAAATAAATAAATTAAAATAGTTTACATAAAATGGATATAGTACTCGTACTGTATAATATCAGAAGCAGTATGAGCTAGAGGCCCGAAGCCAAATTTTCTAAAATCCAAGGTATGTCCAGGATGTGACGAAACGACTGCGTTGTAACTACTATACTAGCTGCTAAACCCGTAAAAAAGGACAGGTTGAGTTGTGGCAATTTATTTCTTCGAGATTGCTATAACACTGACAGCGAATATAACAAAAACACCTATATCGAATATTAATAGCATCTAAAACCGTAAAAAATAACGGGTTTATTGCAGTGTTGTTGATGTTCATTTACTTGCAGTTGCCTAGCCAAATAAATTGTTATAAAATAACGCTTATAACATTAAAAATGATGTAATGTGGCAAAATAATCTTAATTTACTGTAATAGCTATATCTCTGATAGAGAGTACAAGAAAACATTTACTTCAACTAAATATAAATAAACCAAAAGCAACTAATAATTAATGTTTTAATTTAAACGCAATTCAATTAGCTTAATTGAGTGTTACTAAATTTGCTCACAGCCACAAATTTGCATCAACATTTCTGCCCTCAATAGAGCCCGAGCGTGTGACGCCAAAGCGTAAGGGGCACAGCTACCAAGTAGCCTTTTACATACGTTATTTCTCAAAATAGGCATCAAAGACAGCGGCGTTCGTTTGAGGGCTAACTTAATGATTGTTTTATGAGGGCCCTATTGAGCTGTTAGGGCTTAAGGGACGGCAGTTCCGACCAATAATAAATGGTGAAGTTGGTTAACAATGTACACAATAGGTAAAACAATTAAGCCCATATTAGGTAGTGGTCCGTAGAATTATATTTGATAGTTCGCTTGTCCTTGGATCAGAAAATGTCCAGAAATGGTGGCATAAAGTATCCAAGAATATAAATGAATGTAATTTTTCTTGGCGTTGTTTATTTATAAACGTTTCTCGGGAAACAAACCGAGTAATATTGTTATTAATGCACAATATTTCGGCGACTTTATACTCCGTCGCCATCTTCAGGTGCAGTTGCAAGTCTTGAAGTAGAGCCATCGTATCAGCCAGAGGAACCCTGGTGAAGAGGGAAACCACATCAAAGCTCACCATCAAATCCTGTTGACGTAGGTGAAGTTCTTTAACAGTATTAATAAATTCCACCGAGTTTTTTACATGGTGAACACATTTTCCCACAATTGGCGATAACAGCCCGGTCAAGTATCGAGCCAGATTATAAGTGTCTGATCCAATAGTACACACTATTGGCCGTAATGGTGTTCCTTGTTTATGGATTTTTGGTAATCCATAAAGTCTGGGTGGAACAGCTGCGCGGGGTTGTAACTGTTTAATAGTGTCTTCTGGTAGCCCAGAACATTTCAGCAGAGCTGTTGTTTTCTTCGCCACCGCATTGGTCGGATCTTTCGACACTTTTCTACTACAACAGTACTTCGAGCCCAGGTTAGTTGAGCTGTTCCGCCACACATTACAATCATCGTACTTCTTATATGACGGCCACTACTATGAACAGGTCGAGGGAGTTGCAATGGGCAGTCCCCTGTCATCTGTTACAGCTGATTTCTATATGGAACATTAAGCGTTGGAAAGTGCCCCCATGAAGCCCAGTGCCTTCTTTCGGTATGTGGATGACACATTTGTTGTTTGGCCTCATGGCAGAGACAATCTAGATAAGTTTCTCCTTCACTTGAACAGTGTCAACAAAAACATCCAATTCACGATGGAGGTTGAAAAGGAAGGCCGCTTGCCCTTTTTGGACATTCTGATTATAAAGAAATCTGATGGAACTTTGGGACACACGGTGTATAGGAAGCCAACGCATACAGACCTTTACGTAAACGCGCAAAGTCACCATCACCCTGCACAGCTCAATACAGTACTAACTACTCTTGTCCACAGAGCGCGGGCAATATGTGATAAAGACAGCCTTCCTAGTGAGTTGAAACATCTCCGTGATACCTTCAGAAACAATGGATACAATGAACATCAGATACAGTTGGCATTCCGGGAAATGAAACGTAGGCCTAATAAACACGATAATGGTCCACACAATAAATTAGCCTTCTTGCCGTACTCTGGCGCCACAACATCTAGGGTCGGAAGAGTCCTGGCAAGAAATGGCATTAAGACCATTTTTCTACCACCACCAAAATTGAGAAACATTTTGCGCTCTCCAAAAGATGACCTTGCCCTGCGTACACCTGGAGTTTACTGCATCCCGTGTGAATGTGGAAAGAAATACATCGGTCAGACCATACGGTGCGTACAACAACGTTGTTTGGAACACGCCCGACATGTTCGCCTGGGGCAAAAAGACAAATCAGCAGTGGCGGAACATAGTTTGACTGAAGGACATGGTTTCGATTTCGAAGCGACTAAGGTGTTGACACATGCGAGAGGCTTCTGGGACAGCGTCATTAAAGAAGCATTTGAAATTCGCCTCGCGTCTGATTTGGTAAACAGGGATTGTGGATTCCACATAAGTGATGCATGGATTCCTGTAATTGAGGCTGCTCATCACCAACGCTCTGCTTTTTGTGTTCCGCGGGCGTCTAATGACATCTGAGATGCTGCTAGGCAACATAACATGCCATGCCAGTTTACAAACAACACGCTCAAGGCTGAGTTCAAGGCAGACTTCAAGACTTGCAACTGCACCTGAAGATGGCGACGGAGAATAAAGTCGCCGAAATATTGTGCATTAATAACAATATTACTCGGTTTGTTTCCCGAGAAACGTTTATAAATATCCAAGAATAGTTGTACCTAAGTTCTTTACCAAAATATTCAAAGCCTCCCGCACATCATTTCAATACTACTTGCTTCATTTGACTTCCAAAACGTAGTACAATCTCAATCCTCCAAACTTTGTGTGGTTTCGACGTACTTTGGGTACTGATTTCTGACTTACCTCGCTGGGTTCTGGCTTTACGCCATGTTGACGTCGAAATCATTATTTGCGGGAAAGGTCTGGGCGACAAGGAATGTGAAGGGATTGACCATGATCTTTTGAAGTATCCATCTCGCCATTCACCTGGAATTATTTGAAGAAAACATGGAAAACCAAAATCTGTATAGCTGAACGGGGATTCAAAACCGCGTCCTCCCAAATTCGAGGCCAGAGCATTACAACTCACCTACTACGCTCGGTCTCTGACTTGATACACTTCTTTTTTTTTATCTGCTTAACGTCTCTCTAACAGCGAGGTCTTCAGAGACGGGAAAGGATGGGGGGTAAGAAATGGGAAGGAATCCGACCATGGCCTTTTGAAGGAAGCATCCCGGCATTTGCCTGGAGTGATTTGGGAAACCATGGAAAACTCAAATATGTCTGCCCGGACGGGGATTCGAACCGGCGTCCTCCCGAATGCGAGGCCAGAACGTACACTTCTTCGTTTGATCAACTGCCGACGGGTATTATTTTTCATATTGCTGAAACAGGCAGCATATTACTGATGAGTCTCACTACTTCATAATGATTGGTGTTAAATTTATGCTATTTATTTTCAACGAAAGGTGATTAATTCACTTTATTTTACCTCTTCATATATAATGCATGATGATTATTACGTTAAGGCGAGTTATTATCATTGTATTGTCTATATGTTTTCCTTTCGTCAGTCTCTCAACTGTTTTGACGTATTCCTTCATATTTTCATGTCCTCAACCAATCCTTTCTTCTAATCATACCAATTACAGTCTACATTATCTGTTTCATGTATTTTAATTTTTGTTTTGTTCTGTAACTCTTACCTTCCACTGCTCCCTCCATTAACAAATGAACTAATTCTACACGTCTGTGTTCCATAATCCTGCCTCATATTTCAGTGAGACTCTTTCATAAAATTCTTTCACTACCCATCACATCTAAAACATGTTCAGTTCCTACTTTAGCTGCCCACTGAATTTCAGAATTCTATAATAACGCATGTTTCAGAGAAAGCTAAAACTCCATAAAGTGTTCTGTTCCGAACATATAGTTTTAGAAAGTAATTTCTGCTCGCAAAACAATAATTAAAAATCCATAAAATAGTGGAAGTTTTTAAATTGCACATAATTTTCTAATAAAGATAATTTCATGTTGCTACACAGATTTAGTGGTATTGTTTGAATTTGCCTTCCACGCATATTTCAAATGAATCCATTTTTTGGGCGGGTAAATGGGAACTAGAATTTAACGTGGAAAATCCTAGCTAACCTTTACCGTACGTCAAATCAAGTTTAAGACGTCGAACAATTTCTCTTCATGACCAGGATTCGAACAATGGACATCTTAATTACCAGTCAACTATTGACTCAGGAGTATCCAGTGGCATAAGCGTAACTAAAACACATAAGCCATAAATCACCACATAAATACCATGCCATTCAAACATCTGTAAGAAACCCGCCAGATTAGAAACTGGTATAGAAATGAAATTATACGAAAACATCATTACTTTCAGTTCATAAGTTTACAACCTGCGTAACTGTAGACGTGAATATTTTTTGTATAAAAAAGTAATAACAAACAAAATAGAATGGCATTTGTGTTTAAATATTTTTCCCTCGTATGATATAAACAGAAGAGCTGGAATTTTAGATCAATATTATAACATACGAATAGAGCAAAACTAAGATGTTACGTAAAGAGAATGAATGGCACGATAGTGTCCGGATATGAAGGTGAACAGAACAAGACTTAGTGGCAGAACATAATGAAAAGAAGCAAGAGCGAGATAAAGTGACCTGGAGTTATAAAGGAATTGGAAACCAGTACGATTGCAGGGTAGGCTGAGGAAACTCCCAAACGCAGCCGTGAAACTAGATTTGAACAATTACAATTGTACCGATATATTTTAGTTATGTAGGATGTTTAAGTATCAACGTATTCAGTGATCTAATCGAAAGTTCTCTCTGCCATATTCCGTCACGTAATGTAATGGTCAGGACGCTTCATCACTGTTAGAAAAAAATTGTAGTTTAAAAAACTAAAAACACGCTTTCGTAGTAATGTGAACTAAAAGGTTAAAAATAATCTTTAAATATAAAGATTTTGTTTAACAGTGATGGGACGTCCCACAATACAGGATAAATTAATTTTTTTGAATAAGCTTAAAGAATAAAGTCACTGATTACAAAATTAACTTTAATGCAAAAAAGCATGGGGTGCTATAAACTCGTTAGTTGTCTTATATTTTTTGTCGTTCGCTGTTTGTAAAGGTAGAGTCATTGTCAAAGTTTTGTAGAGAGCACCCCACGCTGTTTTTTTTACATTTAAGTTAATTTTGTAATCAGTGACTTTATTCTTTAAGCTTGTTCCAAAAAATTAATTTATCCTGTATTGTGGGACGTCCCATCACTGTTAAACAAAATCTTTATATTTAAAGATTATTTTTAACCTTTTAGTTCACATTACTAAAAAGCGTGTTTTTAGTTTTTTAAACTAAAATTTTATTTTTAACTTTTTAGTTCAGATAGTTTCAAAAGTATGTTTCCTACTGTTGGCTTTTCTTCGCCAATCTCTCTTTATCTTTGTGTTGTAGTTTCATTTTTAATTATTACTTCCACGAGTTAAATACAATTAAATGGCAGCTCAGCCAGAGGTCCAATAGCAGGCTAAATGTGGAAGACTACTTTTATAATAGTACGATCCAAGTAATGTTTCGAATACTCACTATTCAACATCACGTTAGTGACTGCAGGCAGAGAAACATTTCTGGATAGGAGACAGTGGAAGACGGTCGTCGTCAGCAACCAAGGCTCGTAAATCACACTCGGGAAACTGGAGATGGTCAAAGTAACGAGAATAGCAGGACGTTGCTAAGAGACTGCAGTATTGTCAACGGTTCTTAAAACGTGTAAAATTTTTTTCTGATTTTACTGTAAAAGTATTGATAATATCAAGATATAGCTATTGAATTATTTTATTGTAATCAGATATCAATACATCAGCAAAATTTCTAACAATTCGGACATCTGGAATTGGGTTAAAATTAAATTGCAAAATTTCACGACATTCAACCATTTTTCTTTTGTTACTGTCAAAGTAATTAGAATAGCAGGATATAGCTATGAAATTCTTGTATTGTCACCGGTTCTTAATATGTGTGCCAAATTTCAACCAGCTCGGACATCTGGAAGTGGGTCAAAATGGAGTTGTAAAATTCCGTTACATTCATACATACATACAAGTCAAGCTAATATAAAGCGTGTAAAAAGACAACATTTTTGGCCTTATTTGTCTTGGTTGTTATAATAGAACATTTGTTACGGTTTCTCTGATTTTCAACTGAATATAAATTCTTCTACGTTATATACACATACCGCCATCTTTTCTGGGATATCTTTGGAGCTATAAGTAATAGATTAATAATCATTGACTGGTATTCGTTCGCAGAAAAGATTATATTTCATTACACTAGCATTTACTCGTTTGCAGTTAACATTGTATAAAAAGATGCTGAAGCTAATTGATATAGTGAATTAAGGTTGTGAGATGTTCATATCATATGTGTTATAACCGAATTAAGTAAGCAAAAACACAGTGGAATACAAGCTTGTATAGAACTTTATTAAATCTGTATTTGTTTGTTTAAGACACATTGTTAGTAAATGCTGGCATGAGTTAACGCTATCTTTTTGGCTATCAAACATCAATGTCTGTTAATGCTCACATCCGTTATTTTGAAAACTGAAAGAAGAAAATGAAAATCGAATGCCATAAAGAATAATTTCTGTGTTGTTACGCGTTGGGGATTCCATAACAATTATAGGTGATATATTATTCCTATGTTCGCTCGGTTGGCTCAGTTAGTTACATCACCATGTTGGTGCCTGGCGCATGAAACGCGGCTTGTTGGTTCGAGACCTATTGGTGGAAGAAATTTTCACCATGAAGGCTTGGCCCGCAGATTGTGCACCATAAGTCCCAGGGTTACATCTATAACGGGTATACGGTACTGTTGTTGGTGATTCGTCTTATGGAATTGGACTTTAAGCCAGGTAGCCTTCTTATTGTCCTTCGGAAAAGCAGGACTGAATGGTCCGACATTGGGTTTCCAGTCTCTTCCTTCTTTCATCCCTCATTCACTAACAACACACCACATTGAACGTACTCAAACTATTGTCTTCAACACAAAACAGTGAATAAGTAAATAAACTTTTATCATAGAAGAAGGAAAGTTAAAACTACCCCTGGTTAAATTTCTCAGCCCCCATCCTAACGGTTGAGGAGAAAAAAATCCAGTATTATTTGAAGCTGTAAGAGACATATTGGAGGGACTTTGCATCGTCTGTGTTAGAACTCACGCAAAGTGCACAGTAGTTTTGCTCGTAAGTCAGTGAAGGCAAAACCTGGGCGCTCCACGAGATTCCCCTGGAGGCGTGTAGTGTACCGCGGCGCGACGCACTTTATTGCCGGTATCTGGGACGGGTCGCCGAGGCGACTCAATATCGGAACTGGTCGGCTGCGTAATTGCTGTTTGTTCCGGGAGGGGTCTCCTCGTAACTCTGGCCTCGTGATGAACGGCCATCTGCAGAGAAATGCCGCCTCCATTGTGTGCAGAGCACAAATCGCGCGGCGCGGGTGCGGCGCCCCATTGTCGACTGCAGCCACTGTGCGCCCTCGGTATGCCGGGCAGACCCGCGCTGTTACAGTTTGGAGGTTAAGTTTCAGGCGGGTGCTGGACGCCACAGAGATAAACTCGTGTTCCTAGTTAGCAGTTAGTGCACCAGAGTACGCGCCTAGATGATGGAGTTGGTCTGGTCGTATTTCATAGAGCTTCGAGCAGCCTTATCACGCAAGTCGCCTAGCGCTTTGACAGTTTCTGGCGCTCGAAACATGTTAGCTAGTTTGAGAGCAGGCGGATGCAAGAAATTACTATTATTTCGTTCTTCACCAACGGGATATCAACGTAGGTGGTGCACAGTATCTAGTTAGCTGTGTTTATGTACTGAGGACATTGCTATTACGGGAGGTTAATTGCTCTGAAGAAGCTATTCTGGTGTGGAAGTAAGTGATACACACTGGCAAAAGTGTGTAAAAGTGAGATATGGCGAGAGCAAAGCGGAAAAAATTACAAATGTAGTTAACCCGGTATTTGTATGTATGTGAGACGGTTTATACGTAAGTACCCGATGTGTATGTGCATGTTTGTACGAGCTGCCACTGTGCATTTTACCCTCTAAATGCCTTTATCTATATGACACAGGCAACACAAATGTAAATGACACACGAAGAGAAAGAATTCACCACAGTTCTTCCGTGTTTCTGACTTTGTACTACTTCTGTATGTGTTTCGCGTTTGACTCAGGGCAGATCATCACGCATACATAAAAATATTGCGTATAACTGTAGATGGGTAGCTTTCCTGCTCGTCGATGTATAGGTCATTAGAGCCGGGAGAACATTGTAGGGGAAGGTATTCAGGCATGGACGTTAGAAGGAACCATCCCAGCATTAGTATGGAGAGACTTCTGAAAACCATGGAAAACTGAAATTTTGATGGTCGGACGGGAATTAGAAGATGCATTCTTACGATTATCAGGGCAAAGTCTTAGTTGTTAACCCACTAGGCTCGATGACAGTGGCCCAGCAATAATGATATCTCCCAGAGTGTATGCTAACTTCCTTAATATTAAACAAGTAGAAGACTACTAAGCTCTGCATAGAAACTTCCTTGAAACTGTTTGCTAGTTATTTCCTTTTTTTCAGTGGTATGTCTGGCGTGGAAGGTAGCTTTGTAGATGACTGTAAGTGAGTTGTGATTGTTTTGTAATCAAATGGAGGGGCAGAGAAAACGGAAACCGAACCTGACATTTAACATCTAATCTTGCGAAAGAAAGGGGTGTGATGATGTTTAACGAACATAAAAAAACTTGTCATCCACAGGGCCGTATGCCTTTACACTTTGTGTAATTTAAAAACTCTGGAAGAAACCCAGGCTTTGAGTACACAATATAATTAAGAGGAAATGTGCAGCGCCACCTCTTCTATACAATTAACAAAGTTTTGTTCTGTAGCTGACTATTCCGTGAGATGTCTGTAATTTTTTATGGATGATATTTCCATTTTTTTCGTCGATATTGCCGTGACGTACTCGGCTAAGTTTGAAGGAATTTTATATATATATTTTTTTATCGAGCCCCAATAAATAGTTATCTCCTCCACGACTGCAGCTGCGAGAGAAATACGACCAAGTTACGTTACAGAGAGGTAAAGTTTCGATCTGGAAATATAAATAATTTAAATGCCTTTTAACTAGCTGTATTCCAGTTTCATCTATAATTTATTTACCTTTAGATGAATGACTCACATGCAAGAGACCAACATGTACAATTATTAACTTATTAACTAATTAATTCAAACTATATTTGTAGATGCTTGTGAAACAATGATTAAGCTTATTGATGAGTATAAGTGAAAATACCATTTTGCTATAAAATGAACAGAGGCTCAACCATGTCACTTGCCCTGTCAGCCATTGCGAATGCATAAAACTAGTCTCTAGATATATCGAAAGTTTATATGTTGCTTGTGCATGTAATGGACTGCAGCAAATATTTCAAAAAGAGAGTAGAAGAGCTGACATACAGGTTATTAAGCGCGCATTGAACCCCAGTGCGCAGTTCTCTCTATGTGTAAATTATACTTGTTAATTGATATGCAATTAATTTAATTTTATGTTAATTGATAATTGAATTTTGTTTCGTGAAATGAATGCGTGATACGGAACAACTGAAATTTTGATGAAATGAACAGGGTAGGTAATTTCATAAATTACCGCGTTCCGTGCAGTTGCCGATTGATCGCCGGGTACGGTTATTTTTTGTTGGGTCTTAAACCTCATTCGAAGGCTAAGATCATATTGCCTATGCTAAACAAGTGTAGTGAGTATTACCATTTGCCTCCGAAAAAGGACAGGGGGCAGTAGGGATCTAGAAATCTTAAACTGAGTTAAGAGTAAAAGTGAAACATGCGGTGAATGACGCTTTTATGGTGCAATCGCATTTTGAATACGTCACGCAAAACTAAAAGAAATTTTGGCCATACCTTAGAAAAATGACTTAGATAGCCAACACTTTACAAAATAATTGCGGTATGAATAGAAGCTGCGATGAGGCTGAAGCACTCATAACCGAATTAAAAAATTTATTGATGAAAGAAAATACTGACGTTGTATCAATTTTGCCACATATTGTGGAATTTGACATGGATGTGCTACAGATATTGTAAATCGATCGGAGCTTTTGAAACATTAAAAATAAAGGTTCCCATTGATATAGTTTTTTAGTGCTTTACGCGTCGTCGATATTGAGGTCATTAGAAACGGGATGGAACTGGGGACAAGGAACGGGAAGGAATTCGGCCATGGCCTTTTGAAGGAAGCATCCCGGCATTCGCTGGGAGTGATGTAAAACCCAAATCTGGATGCCCGGACGAGGATTCAAACCACTGATATCCACTCAAATGAACTCGCAGAGTAAGCGACTAAAATCCAACCCCTCCTCATTGATTTATTCAGAAAGTAGCAAAAAAATCCGTTCAGTACAGTTTATCTTCTTTTGAACGCGCCGTTACCAGTTTTGTTCTGAAGCTGACTATTCCGTGAAATATTTCCGTGAATGATATTTCCATTTTTTTGGTCGATAGTGCCGTGACGTTTTCGGCTAAGATTGAAAGAATTTTTATATATTGACACATATGTCTGACAACAGCTGTTCACTAAACTAACTTTGAAATCGTTCATTAATTTCTGACCATTCAACGTTTTCACTTGCAGGCCATCTGATAATGATGCATTGTTCCATGTTTGGATCCTTTTCTACTTCCCGTATTCTTGTTACATAAGTAATGCCGCTTAGAAATTTTCTGGTCTAATGGAGTATTTTTTAATTTAATTTCTACGGAGCGCACGATCCGGTATCAATTTCCCTAGCCATCCATTTTTTTCCACTTTCTTGCATCCGTCTACTTTTGCCCACTACGAATTTTAAGTCTAAGCTCTTTCGGGGGGTTTGGTTAATTAGTCATCTCTTTGTAATTTATTCCAATCCCCGATTCCTTTAGCTACGAATGAAAATTTTTCCGCACTGAAATTGAGTGCTAGCTTGTGGTAACTTCCATGCACCACTTTTAATTCTTCTACCAAAATCATTCCACGCCTCATCACAAGGTAGGCCTTGTTCCTCGCTACACTCAATTTACCCTCCTCCTGGCTTCCGATGAATAACATTCCAGCTTCTTTATCAGTTACTGATTGTGGTCTAATTTCCAAAAAAAATCTAGTAGCCTTCTTTGCACCCCCTCTAACCCCTATCTTTTATACACAAAAGGTGGGTACCATACCACACCTCCATGTTCAGTCAATGATATGATTAAAGTTTTGCAACCAATTTCCTTCAGTTCTCTAGAACATCCCCTCATCATCAATAAGTGGAAGATTTTGAAACCTTCTTCTGACAACTCTCCAATGCTTCCTGTCCTGTTGAGTATATCATCTAACGTTATTTGAAAACATCTACAGTACTTTTATAGTCCTAAACGAGCAACTCGCTCTGCACCCTATAGGGTAATTAATTTCCACGCATCAGAGAGAGCAACTAATTTTCCAATTTGCTTCTTGTACTAGGACTATAATTTAACGACTTTGCACTTGGTTTATTTCAGGGTATGAATTAAGAGCTATATTGCAGAACATTAAGCGAGCTTTCGATGAAGTGTAGCAGTACCCGTAGGTACCTCTGCGTCCCTTATCAGACGCCGGGGTCAAGGCGTCCGCCATTTCCGTGTGGCCATTAATTGGGCCCTTAATGCGCGCCAGTCGATAGAGGGCTGTAACGGCGCCGTAATGACGACGGGATCCCCGAGCAGCTCCTCAGTTTCCGCTGATTAAGTGGCCGACGCAGCGAGTTGAGGCACTTCGCGTCACCAACGACAGCCTTGGGGCGCGGAAGCCGCCAGCGTGTGCAACCTGCGATACTAGCTCCAGAGACGGCCTTACTTGCAACATAGAAGCTAAAGAGTATTTTCTGGAGAAATAAATTGCATTACCACTTAGTGCTTTCAAATTCAAAGCAATATAGTTCTTAGAAATGTTTAGGCTGTGGTGGATTCTTATTACATGGTACTTCTTCTTTGGGTGCCTTACCCGAATCCGCGTATAAGGAGTGGGGGGAAGAAGGTTATTTACCCTTCCATGTGAACTTACCGGGGAGTTGATGAACTAGGGTGATTTTCCATTGATGGTATCTAAAAAAATGTCTTAATTAACTCTTCGGTATTACGTAAGTTTCTTCTTTCCAAATCGTTTTCTTCTGATCAGAACCAAGAAATTGGAGGCACACTAGAAACAGTAATGTTTCTCTCACCTATCTGTAAAGACATACATACACGCATCATAAAAAATATGCACATTACATCAGTACATAGGAGAGTTGTAGACAATTGTGAAATAAGCTGATCAAAGTGATCTTCATCCATATAATATAAATAATATCTGCATAGGTAAAACTGATATCTCGGGTGTTTTTTCACTATGCTAATTGCTAACCATTACCAACTCCTGAATGCAATTGCATTCATAACTGTATTGAGCGAACTACACCAATGAATCAAAAAAAGCTACCAATTATAATTTAATATATCCGCTAATATACTACATAAAATTTAATGTTGGTAAGTAAAATAATTTTTGCTTAGCGGCTATCGGCTTGATTCACTGAACGTCTTTAAATATTCCAGTTTCTCCTGATTACGAATACACTATTTTTTCTCAAATGTCTTTTATGGCCTTCTTCTCAAACACAAGTATGTGAATAATTGCTTAGCTGCCAAAGTTTCAGTGACTGTCTTCAATATCTTTGTAAACCAAAAATCAAGATCACTGGAAAATGCAACTGACATGGGATGCCCGTCGAATGAGTGCTATTAGCTTCAAAATAAATTGTACGTTTGTATTTTCTTATATACGGGGCTTTTGCAGATGAATTTTGGTACTTTGACTTCTACTATGTGATATTACCAGAAAATCAAAGGGTATTACGCTGTTGGCTAGTCTAGATTGTCGTAGTAAGTAATAAATTTAGTTCTGAGAAATCGCTGCGGCGCAATTACTACCTTGTTTGCAGAATGTAGCTTCAAAGAATTTACGTTAATCAAAGCGAGTGCATGTGACTTACTGTACTGGTGAAGTCGTGACTATCGTTTATACGCACACCATGCATGATAGGGAAATGAAGAATTAAATACACGACTAGGTTAGTAAAACTCAAATACCAACGATGGTCCTGAAAACTTTAAATTTGACAGCAATGAATAACATGCGACAATACAAATTTTTAGATATTAATTTTATATTCAGATATAAGTCATTTCAGAAAGTTTATATTGTCATGCGTATTAAAAAAATGTTTGGCGGGAAGGTTTGAAACAGAAATCCACAAACATTTAAAAGAATATTGTTGATATCAGCGTGTTGAAACAATGGACCTCAAAACAGCCTGGGAGGAACTTCGCGCCACGTATGAATTACATTTCGTTTAACATTTGGAGAGATCAAGATTTCTATGTTGTATCTGCAATTTGTATTGAATTTATCACTGTCATCGCGGTGAGATCTAAACAGTTTTGGTTGCTATATTGATGAAACTTATTTGGAATCAGTTACGTTTAATCAGAAGTCGTCGTAGTAAACTTATTTCTTTGCTTCCTACGCACTAGAATGTGATTTGGTTTGGGTTATTATTATTATTTTTTAAAAAGAAATTAAGCGATACTGTTTTTGGCCTGGTTTATACGAGTTTTTTATAGCCGGCTTAATTTTGTAGATTGGGGACTGGTTATTGGCTGTATGGTTCTCCTCAACTGATTTTTGGAAATACCATACAGTATGGTATACAGTATACTATATATACTACATACTATATACAGCAAAAACTTTGCGGTTCATTCACAATGGTGCATTTTTAATACCATCAGCCAAATTGTTGTATTTCACTTTCAGGTTGACAACACTAATTATGGTAAAGTCAATATTTTCCGATTTACATTCTCTGATCAAATTCGGCTACTGCACTTTCGTTGCTAAAGACCCTCCTAGAATTGGCCTGATACGAAACTATGGAAATCTGGATATTTGAACGGGGATTGGAAGCCGTAAAATTCTTTTATCTTAATCCCTTGTGGAACGCACTGGAAATTCTTAGTTGATTTTTGAAGCAAGTCACCAAATGGCGAGTAATATGTAATCTGTTAGTGGTAATGAACACAAACAGCTAATATGATTAATACTTTTTTGTGTTATCTGAAACATAAAATAAATTAGTTTTATATCAATGTCATGTTTTATGGAGGAAACAATTCTCCTAAAACATGAGTTATTAATATGAATTCATTACGTCTGAATTGTTTTGCCTTATTATTATTACTAGTGATCGCCCAGCGATCGAAATTTGACCGTAATTCATTAAATTGTTTAGTTTCTTTCATGAAAGAGTAATAATCTAGTAATTATCTACATTACCTATAAAATTAAAACGATACACTCCACGCGTGACTGTATGCTAAATTTTAGCTTCTAATCTAACCATAGCAAATGATGAAATGTATTTATCGATGGTTCATTTGAATTCAAAATATTCATTTTGACTTAAGGCCGGAAAACTGCTTTAGCTTTATGAAACATGCCCATTTAAATGTATCTATTAAAATAATTTCATCATTTTGTGTGTTCGCTATTTAAATTTGGTCTATTATCATTTTGAATTTCACGCAAATAAGTATTCCTTATTTCTTGTCTCTCTCTCTCTCTCTCTCTCTCTCTCTAATGAAATTACTGAAATTAAAAAATCAAAAGACACTTAACCAAAGTTTAACATTTTAAATAATCAAATGACCATATAGTATGTGGCAGAATCGCTACATTCCTCTTCGAAGTATTCCTTTCATAACTTCAAACATTAATCTCTACTTTATCCGAGTCTTTCGTTTTACCAAAGACCACAGAGTGTCTCAATGCGGGGAATTCACGTAAGAACGTTGGCTCCGATCCTATTTCAAGCGCGCACACACGTTCGCAAAATATTTTTTATTTTAATAATCTATTTGTAATATGTATTAACTATGCTTATTATATTTTTGGGTGGGGTGGGACATTCTCCACCAGTGAAAAACTGTTACTAACCTGTTGAAATTTGGATTAACTGTTTCCTTATAGTGTCCTCTTCACGTTTAGCACTCTCCTTTTTCGGAAAAGTCGACAAGAATTAAATTAAAAATGCCGAAATATGGGATGCTCCGCAACAGCAAAATGTTAACAGCACTGTAAAAATGACACAAAAATTATCGGTACAGGGATCATATCAACCTAAATAGGTTCGTTTTGTCATAGTGATCATGGTTAGGTTGAAATTCGGCCTGGACCAAGAGTAAAAAGTCTACGGGAACAAACTGTGCATTTGTTTACAACTGAAGCAATCGATTATCTCTGAATGCTTATATCGATTCCAAGGTTTGTAAAATATATTATATATAATTTTAGCTTTCTGTATTTCTTTAAGTTCCTCCGTTCGCCCAGTATTCTGGCCGCTAACTGAGCTATCTACCATCCCTCGAAATGTTGCTTCTTTCTTCTATATAAGTTCAGAGATTAATTTCGATTGCTTTGTTTCACCAAAGAAGACAAAGTAAGGACGCTAGCTGCGCCATCTACCAGCCATCTGAGCGAACTACGTAGGCGAGCGAGCGTTTTATTTTACTTAATTTAATGTATTTGCAACGCATATTATATATAGATTTTAGCTTCATTCATTTCTTCCCCATATAATCTTTAACTATGCCAAATCTCACACTTCTCCGTGCGCGCAATATTCTTAAAAATGTAACATAAGTTTTCGCTTAGCGTATTAATATATAGATTATTATTTAATGGATTCAACGAGAAAGTAAAACTACTCATGGATAAATGAAAATTGTTGCCGTTAGAGATGAATAACAGTTTATTTTTTCGGTATCGTGGTTTTCAAGTGGTCTATTAGTATGAATTTTTGTTACGTTGAGTGACGATTGGCTTGTAGCTACGGAATGTGAACCTTGGTGAAGGTCCCACGTGCCAAAAACAAGACTATGGTCAGTTGTATTTGCACTTGATACTCTCAGCTTTAATGCAAAGTCTACGAAGTTTTGGTGCGTATTTTGTGAAAACAGGAAGAGAAGTTGGCAGGCAGGTATGTGGTATCTCAGTGACTGCTGATATCTTCAGCATGCAGTAATGGGTGACGCAAACATATTCATACGGATTTCTCGATTTATGCAATGAAACATTCTCGCTCCAAGGCCATCGCATATCGACCACAAACCAACGCGCCAGAGATGGTGGCCCTATTACTAACGTTCCATTTCAGCATAATCTGTACATGTGGTAATAACTACGTTACCAACCATAGGACTTTTGTACCATGACGTGATATGGCTCCGGTATATAAACGAAGAATTTACTTTTTGTTTATTTTTATTTCTTCATTATTGTTTAAAGTTTCAGTTCTTCTGATTACTAATTTGTTATAATCAAAAAACAATCTTGATCTAAATGAAAATTCGCAACCGCTGCTCCAAGGTATATTGCAGAGTAATCATCCATACCATAACAAGTATTAGCTTAGAATCACTTACCTCATGCCCCCACTCCCCAATTTGTGTAAAAATATCTATAAAAATTCATCTTTTAATTTTCTTTGAATGAAGAATCGGAATTTATGTTTATTAACCACGAAAAATAAATGATTTCAGAAAATACACCTGCAAATGTTTTTTCAATAAATCTAATTCAAATTATTTTTTAAATGAAAACAGTGATAAATTTATTGTGATTTTTTAGTTTGAGCCAAAAGTAAATTCAGTTGCGTCAATTGGAACTGATATATTGCCAGTTACGATAACTTAAGCCCCATCTATGTTTCGATCCCGACCTTCTTTAATTACTGTGCGGCTGAAACTGTGTTCTATTTTAAAATATACACTAACGAACACTTTTTATTCTGTGCTTCGACTTCCGCTGACAGAGCATCTGACATTACACTTGATGCAGTTTTCCCCGGAGCCGGTGAGATAAAAGTTTTTGAGAGAGGGCCGGCCACTCCGTTGGAGTTACGTGATCGGAATTCTTGCGCGGCGTCGTCCGCGCATTGATTTCCGGTCCCCTTTGTGGCCTGCGGGCAATCCAAATAAGCAACCAGTGCTGCCACTCTCGCGGAAATGCACCGGATTTATGCACGAGTCGTGGTTTTTCGGCTTACGTCAGATAAACGTCGTTTAAGCAAGGTCTTAAATACATTGTTAGGCAGAAATGTCAAGAAGAAGACATGATTTATGTTAAGGAGTCATGGCGACATTTTCTGAAACGACAGAGAACCGTAATCCCATCGACATCTGGGCTATCCACCTGCTACTCTTAATAAATTCAAAATGGCCCTTCTTCAGATGAAGAATGCCATATTCCTAATATTGAAATGAATACGTTAATCTACTTTTTGTTTGTTAAGTCTTTCGATTAGTTTGATGCAATTTTCTATATTTCCCAACCTTGAGTTCACATTTACATCTCATATACGCTTTACAACCCACACTCTCGATTATCTTCCATGTATATTCTAATATTTGTATTCCTTTAAAGATTTTTTCCTTCCACTGTTCCCTCCATTAACAAATTTGGCAATTTCAAATGTCGTATAATGTGATACACCATCTTGTTTCGTATTTGTGTGAGACTCTTCCACAAACTTCTTCCCTTCCTCGTCATTTTGTACTTAATCTGTCCACAGTATTCTTCTATAGCAGATTCTTTGTGGCATTCCTGACGTTCACGCTCCAATTGCATGAAGTGTTGTGTTACATTCGTACATAACAGTTGCAAAATCCCTATTTCCTCAAGAAAGAATAATGTCCTACAGTTCACCACATATTTATATTGTGATTGGCTTAAATTATATTTTAATTTTACGGAATAATGAAACAAAAAGTTAGAGATCCAGATATGTTGCACGTCCGCATGTCGTAACGGCATCTATCAATACAAAATGACGCTATGGAAGCCATCCTAAAGTGTTGTGGCAGGATATCTAGCTTTTATTTTTTATGTGCCAGGAAACATTTTCGGTTTCACCTGTATCAACAGCATGATATCAATTACATTAGTTCTACTAGACGTGATGGTGTATCAGACGTCTCAAACATTTTTACTCAAAGCCGTTGAAAATAAGATAAAATAAAAATGATTAACCTTCACAAAATTCTAACAGTTACATTTTTCTAATAAATGTTCTGTGATTAAATTACAAAAAGTAACAAATGCTACAGCCCAGCAACAAATCAGCGACCCTGTTTCAATTAAAGAATAATAATACTGAATGTATAACAAAATTAATCTACAGTATCAGCTTTTATCTCCTCATTACGATTGATATGTCTGAAGAAGAGCGGCTATACAATAAAGTTTTAATTGTCTGAATGGAAAGTTTTAAATAAAAGAGCATTTTCGTTTTTACCTTTTGGGACTTAATGGCTCTCATATGATGAGGTCGTCAGAAGTGCAAACAAGGAGTGGGGAGATGCTATATGCATCAGGTGCCTGAGTGGGTAGGAAATGGTCTCGTGTTTTTATGTTGGAATCATGTGACAATTGACTTGGAGAGATTAAGCGAAACCATAGAAAAAAGAAAAATGAAATGTCACTCGCCGAACTACTCAAGGAACTTGAGTCCTCCCGAGAGACATGCCCTACGTTAATCACCCAGCCATGAGGATCAGCTGAAATATTCTGATCCTTATCTTCGATGTGTATTCTCTGTACATGGCTATCAATTTATATCACCATTACGCCTGCAACTTAAAATCATTATAATCTTAATGTTACCTCATGAATCAATGCTCCATTTCAAGAATTACGTGATCTGTATTCTAGTATCATCAACTCAGCTTGTTTAATGGATTCTTCACACCTGCTCACTGCGTCTGTGGCGCCATCTAGTAGAGTAGCCCCGTACTCCGGATCCGACATATATATTGCTAATGGCATTGAGGCGGGAAAGGACATGGGACAAGGAGTGGGAAGGAATTCGGCCATGGCCACTTTGAAGGAACCATCCCGCCATTCTCCTGGAGTGGTTTAGGGAAACCGTAGAAAGCCCAAATCCGGATAGCCAGACGGAGATTCGAGACCACGTCCTCCCGAATGCGAGGCCAGAACATTAACCGTTCACCTATCACGCTCGGTGCTTTTTTCATACCTTTCACAACCTACGTTCTCGATTTTCTTCTTCGTATATTCTAATCTTTAGTATGTGTTTGTCACATACAGTCGGGAAACAGACATTTAACCTATCAGATATAACTTTTCTTTCTCTTTTTTGTTTCATGCTTGGTTCTGATCTTTAACGTCATGTACATGTGGACAGGACTATGCTGTTAAAACTACATCCGCTAGCGTTGACAGAGGTAGAGTTTAGCACTATTTAAAATAGCACTGACTTCTATCGTTAAGAAATAGTGGTATAGCACCTCGTTTGACAGAGGTGATAAATGATTGTTCTGTCTGTATATTGTTTCTAGAACAGTATGTGTCGTTTTTCCAATATACAGGAACAAAGGTAGAACAGTATGTGTCGTTTTTCCAATATACAGGAACAAAGGTAGAAAAGTGTATCCTCCTTCTCATCGTCCAGTGCCAGTTGTTTCTGCTGTATTAAATGTGTGCTGACCAGACTACTAGCAATACTCCCTGAGATGGTTTTTGTAGTGTATAAGGATTTTCAGTCAATATGAGACTGTAGCTCCATGCACAGCAGATATTTAAATCTAATACAGTAGTATGCACAATAGAAGTGTCTTTACTCCCTTCGATTGTTCTCCATTTCGCGGAGAGGAATAACTGCACCACTTCTTTGTTTACAAGTGAGACCGGAGAGGGAGCTCACGGGGATTAATACCCAGACTTATAAGTTATGAGATCAACCCTCAACCATACAGTAAATTCTGTGTTATCACACCTGGCTGTGGTCTTCGAGGACCAGGAAATTGCCATACTTTGACTTGAATATCTCCCCTGAACATTTCCGCCAGTGTCATTAGGTACGCCGTACTATCAACATTTTTAAATTTTTGCACCTGTTCTTACTTCTTCTTCTCTTCGATATCGGATATCTAAGGATCACGAAAAGTAATCCCGTGCATTCATTTAGATTTTTCCTTTCTTCGCTTCCAATAGTTCTTCATCTTTTCACTTGCTCTTTCCTCCTTTCTTCCGTCCATATGTTACTACATTTCCTCTTTTCCTTTTCCTGGAAACTCTTGAAATTTTGGATAATTCTCCTAAAAGTTGCTGTATCTAGTAATAAATCTTCCCCTTATTCCGATCTAAACCATATCTTTCTTTACTCCTTGTATCCACCGGTTGCCCTTCTTACTCTTGTAATCATGGTTCTTACTTCTACTGTTTCAGTAAAAAAAGAAACAAACAAAAACCCCTTATTACAGGAAACATGTAGCTTCATTCTATACGTTTTTTTTTTCCTTCGTAGCTATTCCCTTGTCACTACATTGGCATAGCTGTAATAAATCAAGACTAGGTCCCATACGAAAATTTCGCGAGTGATGTACCATGAATAGCGAGGTTTGTAGTAGGATGAAAAAAAGAACTGGCTCGTTTGTAACAATTGCTTATTTGTGAGCTGAAACAGGTACGTAACGAAACAGGTATAACGTCTTGCGAAACAATCAGAAGTGACATGTTTCCCGGACAGAAACAGAAACAAATATATCCGTAAAGTTCCTTACCATAAAAAACACACACAGTTGATACATATCCCTGTAATACGTATGTCGTGCTGCTATTTACCAGAAATGTGATAAATCATAATCGACGCCAGCGCAGCCTTGCATCTATTATATGAACTATCTCATTTTGTTGCAACAATCGTCTGTTTATCAAATAAACTAACTACCGGTAATGCGATCACTCCCTATTGACACGAGCGAAGCCTAACAGCTTGAATCTGAACTATCGCGTACCCGTGACCTTCATAGTTCATAATTTTTCCATTTATGGGTTGAATTTTGAAAAATTTCTTTCTTAATTAATGATGTTAACAAAGAGGAGAACTTAATATTTAAAATTGTACCACTTTTATCCATATTAGTTACCTATAAAGGGAGAAAGATGGCACCTCACAAAAAACACCTTTTAGAAATAATATATATAACAGTTTTAAAAATCTGGATTTGTTTTGGTACTAGGATTACCTGATGAAGTGTGGTACGCTCTTCATTTACGGAGACAGAAGCGAAATTTTGCTGAGAACATTTCCTACATGCACTTAAACTTTTTTTTTTTTTTAAATGACATTTGGCTACGCGGCCATACAGCCAGCACTATGTAATATTGTAGTCTGCAACTATGTATTGTATCTTTCAGTGTATTATAGATGCTACGTGGTATAGACGACACAAGACAAACACTTAAATAAAACCACCCTTGGCCGAGGCCGGACTCGAACCGGCGACCCCTGCAACGCGAAGCTAGCACGCTATCCCCTATGCTGCCGGGGTCGGCTCTGTTGTTAAAGAAACACAGCGCCGGACGGCGACGCGAGGTACCCGGCCATTTAAACTTGATCTTATCGACAATACTGTACTTACAGATTATTTCTAAATGCTTTGAAAATTGTGTATATTGGGTAAGCTGATTTTTTTTCCTCTTTCGGCTTTTAGTTCCCGTCGATATCTGGGCCATTAAGAACTATCTAACCTACAAAGGGTATGCGAGTGCCGTCACGTGTTTGTGGACGTTCTAACCATTTGCGCCAACTGCTTTAATGTTACTCGAATTGTGTAAAAGACATTTTTTCTAATTTTTATTTTTTTATTTTTCAACATAGTCTCTTTGTAACTCTACACACTTCTCCCAGCGATGATCCCATCTCTGTAACCAGTCCAAATAGTATTCGGCGTTTTTCTCTGCAAAATAATTGTTCACGAAGGTGATTGCCTCTTCAGTTGACGAAAATCTCTGTCGTCCGAGAACAATTTTTAGATGAGGCAACAAAAAGAAGTCGCTTGGGGCTAGATCTGGTGAGTAAGGCGGATGGTCAAGTAGTTCAAACCGTAATTCATGAATTTTCGCCATGGCAACCACTGAGGTGTGAGACGGTACGTTGTCTTTGTGAAACAGGATTTTCTTTTTCTGCAAATATGTCCGTTTTTCCGCAAGTTCTGCCTTCAGCTTGTCAAGTAATGATGTGTATGTTCCTGTAATGGTTTTTCCTTTTTGAAGGTAATCGATTAAAATAACTCCACGACTATCCCAAAAAAACAGTCGCCAGCACTTTCCCAGCCGAAAAAACAGTTTTTGCTTTTTTTGGAGCCGGTTCCCCCTTTTCAGTCCACTGTTTGGACTGTATTTTTCTTTCAGAAGTATAATGGTGTATCCAAGTAATTAATCGGCGCCAAAACTCGGATTTATGTCACCTAAACTGCGCCAACACAGCGTTGGAAATGTTTATTCTAACACGTTTTTGGTCTAATGTGAGCAAACGGGGCACTCAACGCGCGGACAACTTTATCATACCTAAATGCTGATTTAATATGTAACAAACACGTTATTTTGAAATTTTCATAACCTCTGTCTGCTATCGCTCTCACTTTAATTCGGCGGTCGTCTAGCCCCAATTCGTGAACTTTGGTGATGTTTTCGTCGGTAGTTGCAGTTTTTTGACGTCCCGAACTTTCAACGTCTCCCAAGCTCTTACGGCCTCGTTTAAATTCAGCTGCCCAAAATTTCATTGTGGTAAGTGATGGTGCCGAGTTCCCATACACAGAATCCAACTCATCTTTCATTTGCGTAGGCGTATTGCCCTTCAAAAACAAATATTTAATGACAGCTCGATATTCGATTTTGTCCATTTTCACAAAAACACTCGCATCAACTCCCTCAAACGACTGTAACATAACAACTGCGCGTTCAAAATGGCTGAAACTTTGATGAGTAACTGTCAAAAGATAAACAACGAAATTCACTAGCTTTTATTTACGAGTGCTGCCATCTTCACGTTGAGGTCGTAAACTTTTCAGATCACCCTCGTACTCCTCAAAATCGGTTGTGTAAAAATAATTTTACAGCAACTACATTTCTTGTCCATGAATTTGAAAGTAATAGTTTTTTCTCGGTTTGTTATTTTTGTGAAGTATGTTCTCAAAATATACTTCTAACGATCCATCAGCAGAATTAGGCGCCATCTGTTTAAGTGTAAGCGTTTCATAAGCAAACTTGTCAACACAGTTATCATCCGGTGGTATGCTTATATTGACTTCCTGTCTACCTGTGTATCCGCTCGTATAAAGTTAACTGCAATAAAGAGCCGTCGTGGTGCTGGACAACGAACACAGCATTCCTGGATACTACATCAAACGTCGTCTGTGGAGCACCTCTGCTCTCAGTGGCAGCAATCCGCAGAATACAAACTCTCCGTTGATATTCCATTATTGGCGCTTTGATCGCTGTTTTCGGGTGTGTTACTGACACGAATGCTTTATTTGTCCTCTGTCTACATTGCAATTCAGAATTCAGTAACAAACAGAAACCCGCAGAGATAAGTTCCTATCCTTTGTTATCCTCTGTCATTGAGACAAATTAGGAAGACCGGTGGAAAATTATTGTTTAGCGTTCGCGTGATTGTGTTCCACGAACAGTCATAATTTTCTCTGAGTATATAAACATAGGATGAAGTCTACGCCTGTATGTTTATAAACAGATGACTCCACCAGTCCTTTGGGTTAAGAACAATTAAAAATTATGTTTTTCGGAGGGCCAATAAAGAAACTTGGGTAGCAGCAGTTGTTTTAGTGATTACTTAAAGAATATTTTCGTTGCAGAAATGGCGACTAATTTAAACTCAAGGAAAGTACCCTCTAATGATTTTCTATTCGTTGTCAATGTACACGGTCATATTCTAAACTTTTTTTGCTTATGGCTTTATGCCTCGTCGACGTCGAGATCATTAGAGGCGGGAAAGGACGGGGCAAGGAGTGGGAAGGAGTTCGGCAAGGGACTTTTGAAGGAGGCATACTGGCATTCGCCTGGAGTGATTTGGAGAAATCATGGAAAACCAAAATCTAGATGCCCGAACGGGAACTCAAAACAGCGTCCTCCCGAATGCGAAGCCAGAGCGTCATTCGCTCACCCACACCCACTATGCTCGGTACAGTCCTTGAAACTAGATCAGCAGAATAAAAAAGTAATGTTTAGAAGTGTGAACGCTACCAACGTTCTTGTCATTGTATATATTTATTATTGTATTAGTTGCTTGCCATACGACAAAAAAAAAAAAGGTAGGTATCCCGAAAAAAAAAAAAGAAAAAAAAAGAACATTAGCTGCAATAAGACTTTAAATTACTACACACTGTGCCCCAGAACTTTTAGAAAGGCTGCTTACTATTATGGAACAGCGGCTTTGGATATCTAAACAGTTTTCAGTCTTCCGATTACAAATGATCGTACCCCCGAAGGATAATGCAGGACTGAGGATAGTCACTGTGGAAAGAAAGCAGTGACTCAACTAACTTCTGAATGGAAGTTCGAAACCATATTCACAAGAAAATGATGAGATATTTATTCTCTTTGTAGCTTTGTCAACTATATTATCCTACAGGTTTTAGCGTTCACGTACAGACGCTCGAAATTCGGTATACACAAATAAGAAAATGTTTGCTCTATAACTGTACATGTGGCTGGTGTTATTTTAAATAAAAACTGGGTATTAGGGCTACACTAACGCTGTGAATATAGAACGCCCTATGAGATCGCAATATGATTAGTATCTTTTAAATGTATTTGTTCATTCTTATAACACGAGCCAATGAATGGTCTCAATGCAACTGAAAAATCTCTGCCTCACGAACACGCCGCATTGTCATACTCGCCGACTACAAGTCGAGGTTTACTGAAAAATTACGAGAATACCGTGTACTCCATGATTGATCATCACATCACTGCAAAACTTTTATGGTGTTTTAAAAGCTAGGCCGAGCGAGGTGGGTGAGCGGTAACGATTTTGCCTCGTGTTCGGGAGGACGGCGGTTCGAACCCCCGTCCAGGCATCCGCATTTCGGGTTTCAATGGTTTCCTCAGATCACTCTAGGTGGATACTGAGATGTTTACTTCAAAATGCCATGACCAAATTCCATCCCGTTCCTTGCATCTATCCTTTCTCGTATGTAATGACCACAACGTCAACGAGGCATAAAGCCATAAGCAAAAAATTATATAAAAAATTAAAAAGTAATAAAATTGAATAGAGGAAGCTACACACTTTTATGAATTCGCACATGTAATGGTACAAATATACTATCATACAGATTACAGGTGAAACTGTAAATTCAAGTGAAACAGAAACGAATCCCGAAGGGAAAGAAAATACTTTACCCGCAAAAGTTTCCATTATTACTCCAATAAGCACTGTAATCCAAATGGTTCGTGTTCCCAAATGGTAATTTTGCTCCGGGAAGCAAAACCACGTGGCTGATTTGCTCATGCGTCCAACACTAATTTATCTGCTGTTTGACCCGAATCATTTAAAAGCGTATTTGCTAACGAAAAGCATGTATATTTTACACTGGTAAATATTTACGGAGAGACTCTTCATTGTTTTAACATTCTACACACGACGTATCTGGAGGAAATGTATCCAGCGGTAACAAAACTCGACTTCTAACAGTGAAAAACTGATTATAAAATCAATAAAGAGTTATCTGGTGAGTTCATTGTTAAAACACAACGCTTTGGTGATAAGAGACTAGTTTTTCCATTTATTCAAAGACAACGCTGAGAAATTCTGGAATCATATATTTATTATACAATGTAATTAATAAACCACAGAAGGCTATTTATGTAGAAAACGTTCAATTTATGATCACAAAGACAACACATATATTATTATGATAAATGAGATAAAATGGTACTTTTTACACTGAACTAAAAATTCACGAATTTGTAAAGTTATGTTAAAGAAAAAGAACGAAATGGACGAGTTTTGGATATGATTGATGAAGAAAGAATCTTGCGAAAGTATTTTAAAGAAAGAAAAGATATGATTTTAAGACATTCCTGGTGGGTTGATCTGTTAGTCTAAGGAATAGTTGGAATAAAGAACTTTAGAGATAGACAAATAATAGGTTGCGGGTATATTGAGATGTAGAGATTATCGCAAGATAGGAAGAGATACTGATGAAAGCAAAAAAACCGAACAGAAAATTACGAGCTAAATTTCCGTAATTGTTTAATCATCGTGTATAGCATCTCGTTCTTTGGAACCCACAACGGAGTATTGATGCAGAAATTGTATCCTATGCTTATAATAACCGCTAACGTATTGTCAAAATATTTGGACTTTAAATTAGATTTAAAATTACCAAACGGATAGTATAATTTTTAACCGTGAAATTGGGTGTGGTTTGATACAGTGAACAATACTGTTTCCTCAAATTGACTGAAGTCTAGCTATTTTATCATATTTCAGCCGATTAAATTACGGCCCCAACTTAATTAGTCCTCCATTAGGTATCACCTATCACGGGTAGAATCTGAGAGCTGTTGTAATGGAACCCCGAATAATGTTACATCTGAATTTTTATACGTGAAAATTTCAAGTTGAATCGGTCACCATTTGAGTATTACTGGAGTGATTAACTTTTTAAACTGTAACGATAAGTTTACTTTGAATGAGTAAGCAGTATCTGCATTTTAATTCACTTATACTCTAGAAAAATTTTCAAAATAAATATCAGATTGTTTACCAAAGATTACCAATGCACTATAGATTATGAAATATTTGTAGCTTTCTTTTACAGCGGCAATGCGTAAGTCACAGAGAAATTCTGGATCCCTACAAAGGGGACGGTACTGTTATCCAGCAAACCAAGCAATGGCGCAAACAATCAGTTACTATTAGAAACAATTAAAACCTCCTTAAAAAGGTTTACACCCAAATGTAATAGCAAAGAATTAACACGCTTCTCTTGATTCTTTGAAAAAAATAAACAATTTAAATGCGCCAAAACACGCTTAACAAAGAAATATTAATGTCCTTTAATTTTCAGACACTTATGAAGTTGACATACTCATTCACATCAGTTTCAGATGGTATATAGAACAAAATACCATACATAAACGCTCTAATTTCAGTCAGTTATAATAAATGAACCATTTCCTTAATAAATTGACGGAAAATTAATGAAGGTAAAATGGTGTCGTCTCTGTGCTATTTACGAGCACTGTCCAAAAATCGCGATAAAAATGTTCTACACATAAACTTTTCCAATTGATGGAATACATTATTGAAGCTTTACCCAGCGGAAATGAGCATAGAACCTTCCTTCACAGTCATCAGCTGTGATTGATCGAGTACGCTGAACGTTCTGTGGTTTTTAGTTTACTGCGATATGGCTGCGATGTCCCGATAGGTGAGACGAAACAACGTAGAGACCCCGTCTTGCGCTGTACATAATACGATATAATGTTCACCGACTTATGAAACTAGTGCGCCGTTGTAAAAAGTCCAAAACACTGCATACGGTTAATCTCACACATTGGATCAACAAAAGCTACATAGAGAATAATGTATGTTAAGGTCGCTGTTTCACTTGTCAGCATTGTTAAAGGGCTGAAAGCTGCACAAAATCAGGTAGTAGACCTACATAATACGCAGTATTATTCACACTTGAACCAGGCTAGTCCAACGGTAATAAAGTATTCTCTTTCTTTCAAAATGAAATTTAATTTTTTTTTTTTTTTTTTGCTTATGGCTTTACGCCTCGTCGACGTCAAGGTCATTAGAGGCGGGTTGAGACTGGTGACAAGGATCGGGAATGAATTCGGTCATGGCCTTCTGAAAAAAGCATCCCGGCATTCGCCAGGAGCGATTTGGGGAAGCCATGGAAAACGCAAATCTGGATGCTCGGACGTGGATTCTGACCAGCGTCATCCCGAATGCGAGGCCAGAGCGTTAACCACTCACCCACCACGTTCGGTATTTAATTCGGAATCCACAGTGATACTGCTTTCGCCGGCTTCTTTTTGTGATCAAGGTATTGTATCTGTATATGTTTGCATTTGCTATAAATTTGCTACTGTTTCTATTTTGACCGAGCGTTGTGGGTGAGAGGTTAACGCTTTGGCCTCGCATTCGGGAGGACACCGGTTCGAATCCGCGTCCGGGCACCCAGATTTAGGTTTGCCATGTTTTCCCCAAATCACTCCAGGCGAATTCCTGGATGCTTCCTCCAAATGGACATAGCCGAATTCCTTCCCTTTCCTAGTCACCAGTCCCATCCTGCCTCTAATGACCTCGACGTCGACGAGTCGTAAAGCCATAAGTAAGAAAAGGACGTATATTGGTGATGAGGTGTGAAATGATATCGGAGTAAGAATTAGGAGTAATGCATAGAAGAAAACAGATGACCCTGGCTACAAGCTGCACTCGATTTCAGACATAAAGGTGTGGGACGATTTTCTTTCCCAAGTAAGGGAGTCAGGGGTTGGAATAAGTTACCAGGAGAAATGATGAATAATTTACCAAAATCCCTGAACGAATTGATAGTTGAAATTGTTGAGGTCAAAATAGGTAGGTACAGGAAACAGGAAAAATGGGTGCACTTGGAAATTGTCACCGGATCATGCGCTCTATTGCAGTTAAATTAATTTGGAGTGTTTTATTGAACTCAATAATTGTCAGTAGTCTGTGGCTTTACTTATATTGTTATGTTTTACAGTTTTATATGTTTCTTATTTAATTATTTTTTGGAGTTTAGCAATTGGAGAAACTTTCAACAATCTAATAAACTACTTATCTCAAAACTGTCATACAGTTGCTGCTTATTCATACTGCAGGCAAAGAGAAACATTTTGTACCTAACTGGCAGGATTAAATGAGGAACTTGGCACCACTTATTCGCAAAACTTTTAAGCGGCGTCCTGCCTGTGGAGCATAAATTTTGTTTGTAAAATATATAGTTTTTGAAGCGGAAATTTGCATCATCCCAGCTTATTACCAGATGATAACAGAAAATCTCTTAAAATTATAACCAGCCAGGCCCGATGTTTTACGACTTCATACCTCAATATGTATCCAGAGGAGTATAATATTACTGTTGAAGATGTTGTTGTTAATATTTCCCAACATATTATAAAAGGGAACATGTAGATATTCCTAAAATACTGACGAAAACCTCTTCCATATTGGATGATATTCCCTCAACAGATAAGAATGAACGTACTGTTAACATTTTTATTTTTTAATTAAAATTAAAACAACTGACAATTATCACTGGGGAACTAATTCTACACGTGACGAGTTGCACGCGTTGCAGTGTAATAGTAAAATAGTCAGTTCAACTTCAAATGACTTGGAAGATAATGTTAGGGCGTTGAACGTTGTGGAGACAGATATGTTTCTACTTTGCTGGCGATTCGCCAGTTTTGTTGTGAAAGTCTCGAGATTGGCTTCTTTTATCACTACAAACATTCTTGAAATTTTTTCGGACAATTTTATCACTAAACAACCCATCAAGACGGAAGTTTTGATCCTGAATTTATGAGGCATATTTTTTCTAAAAAAAATCTTTTGGAAGTTTGCAAAATTAGAGATTTTCCTCTTACTTGTAACATTTATGCTCCATTTGACCTTTAATTTCAATCTTCAAGATTTTCGTACCCATTTTAGAAACCTTCTCAGAAATTGAAAAACTAGATGATAACAAAAGTGCATGTCCTGATGGTATACCACCAATTTTGCTTAAGGCACGAAATATATTGTTGTTTCAATATTAAAATTATTAGCTGAGAGATCTCTTAGGTAAAGAATAAAGGCAAAGGAGTGGAAATCAGCATTGATCTCTCCTGTATATAAATTAGTCCCCAAAAGCAATATTAGAAACTATACACGAATTTCTAATTTAAACGTAATACCACAACTGCTGGAATACATTGTTTTTTAAAAAAAAAACCTAAAGAAGACTGTATCTCCATAATTATCACGTAACCAGTTTGCCTTCATGAATGGAATAAATGTCCAGTTAAATTTAATGTTTTACTCACAATGCATTTTATCTTCCTTAGCAAAAGGAAGTCAAGTTGATCTATTTATAGTAACTACAGTAAAGCTTTTGATTCGGTCAATCATATACTATTTGTGTTCAAACTTAAATCATTTGGGATTGTGGGATCCCTTCTAAACTGGCTGGAAAATTTGTTAACTAGCAGAGATCAAACAATTGAATGTAAAGGATATACAATTATCCATCAATTGAAATTTCAGTTTTATTTTGGTACACGTCTTGTCCTGTGCACAAAATCTAATTAGCCTAAACTATCAAATATTTGTCGTCGTCGCTCAGCAATTAGTGCCTTTCTGAAGTTCCAGGCAGGTTGTGGTGAAGGTTGTTGTCCGAAGACATTTCCTTCAAACTTCATACGTCTCCGTCACTTTTCTTGCGGTATGTCTTCTCTGGTGCTGCTTTTTTATACTTATTCTTGTTCCAAAATGGAGAGTGGTCTTCTGTGGCGGTCGAAGTATGTGCCGTACGTGCCCAGTGGTGCTATCAGTGGGTTCTGCGATCTTTGGGCTGTCCGATAGAATGACGTGGCCAACTGTCGTATCCTATCTCGCAGTAGTGGTATGCCTGCGGCTGCGTGCAGGTCTCCAACTGGGAATCTTTTTGTTACATGGAGAGCTCTTCGAAGGGCTCTATTCTGCAAAGTTTGTAGTCTTGCAATGTTTGTCTTGGCCGCGTACCCCCACACTGGGCATGCGTACTCAAGCAGTGGACGTACCAGACTGCAGTAAATAGTCACTCCTGTTGTCGCAGCCAGTGAACTAGTCATGTTAAGTAGTGGGTACAGTTCCTGTAACCTGATTAGGACTTTCTTCCGTAGGTCCTCAATATGTCTCTTCCAGGTTAGCCGTCTGTCTAACGTCACTCCTAGATATTTAACTGTGGAGTTCCACGGAATGTCTTTACCGAAGAGGCGCAATTTTGGTGCAGGTGTTTCACGCTCTCGGCGTTTTCCGAGTTTCCGGGATAGCATCACGGCTTGGGTTTTCGTAGTGTTGATGGTGATACGCCACTTTCTTGCCCACTGCTCAGTCTCTTGCAGTACTTCTTGCAGCTTTCTTGTTGCTACTGCCCTGTTCCGGTGATGGGCGAAGAATGCCGTATCGTCGGCATACAGAGCAGTGTGTACGCTGGCTGGTGCTGGAATGTCCGCTGTGTACAAGCTGTACAATACAGGCCCCAGCACCGAACCTTGAGGAACTCCGGCATGTATTCGGCGGCGAGAAGATAGAGCGTTGCCGACTCGTACGCAAAAAGTTCTGCCGACCAGATAGCTTCGAATTATCTTCACCATCTGGCTGGGAATCCCATGATGATATAACTTTAGTAGAAGACCGTTGTGCCATACAGAGTCGAAGGCTCTTGCAACATCCAAGAGAACCACTGGACAGTATTCTTTCCTGTTAAAGGAGGCGGGTAGCAGTTTCTACCACACGCATTATCTGCTGTGTGGCAGAGTGACCTCTTCTAAAGCCCAGCTGGAAATGTGGTATGATTCCATTTTCTGTGATGTAGGTTTCAAGCCTCTGTAATAACAATCTCTCAAATACCTTGCTCAGTGAGGGTAGTAGACTGATTGGCCTATAATGTTGTGGGAATATTGGATCTTTTCCCGGCTTCCTTACTGCAACAACAATGGCGTGTTTCCAGCTTCGTGGGTACCGTTGGCTTCTTATTATATCATTGAAGATGGTGGTGAGGTGTGTGACGGCTATCCGCGGGAGATTGCGGAGCAGCTGGTTGCACACCTTATCATGCCCAGGAGCTTTTCTTCGGTGTAGCCGTTTAATGACCTGCTGCACCTCCTTTTCCGTAAATTCACTTATGTTATACCCATCGCCATCTGCTTCCATGAATCTCGCAAGTCTTCTGCGAGTTTCAGTGACGTGGTCTTCGTCTTCTATTTCCGCTGGCTGGAATTGTTTTTCAAAGTGATCGGCAAGGGCGTTTGCCTTACTTTCTGGATCGAAGACGAGGCCTCTCTCTCCATGAAGAGGTGGCTGCCTAGCTCGTCTCTTGGTGAATCTACGAGTCTCTCTCCAGAGGGTGCCATCTTCAGTCCTTAACATGGATAGTCGAGAGGACCACTCCCGATTTCTATGTTCCGTCAAATCTGCCTTTATTTCACGTTGTAGCCTATTTAACAGTCGCCTGGTCTCTGCATTTCTTGTGAGTTTCCATTCTTTAGCAACTCGATTTTTATGTATGATCTGTGCTAGGAGATTGGGAGGTAGCTGTTTTGAATGCTGAACTCTCGGACTAGGCGGTGTGGCAGCTTTGCTGGCGTTGATAGAATGCCTACGAAGTGCTTGAGCGCTTGGTCTGGAGTTCTGTTGCCTATTAGGAGTTGCTCTTCGACTTCTTCAGTGATTTTGTCACGGTACTGATCCCAGTTCGTTTTTCTGTAATTATGTGTCTCTAGCTCTTCTGGTTTCCAGGAGCCCACATCTACTTCAAGCATCACGGGGGAATGATCCGAAGACATTCTGTTAAGCGTGTTTGCTGTCACAATACCAGTAAACCCTTTCGTGAAGGCAATGTCTAAGACATCTGCTCTGTTGCCATTCCACGGATGGTGAGTGGGCTCTTCAGGGCCCCAAACATGTAGGTTATGTCTAAGAGCCAGACGATGCAGTTGTTGCCCAGCTCGGTTTTGCTACACGGGAGTTCCCGTCAGGGTGTTTCGCGTTGAAGTCACCTCCAACAAGAAGTTTGCCTCGAATGTTGGCGAGCCCGACTATATCGTTCTCAATCAGTAATCTCCTCGGTGGACGGTATGCAGCGACAATTGTAAGTGGCCCTGATGTTGTTGTCACCCGTATGGCAGTAGCTTCAAGTTGTTCAGTTGGCGGCAGCAAGATGTCATGATGGGGAATGCCACGCTTGATGTATATAGCAGCTCCTCCTCCGGCTGTTTAGTCCTGTCTGTACGGTAGCTGCAGTAATTAGGCACCGGAGCTCTCAGTCCAGGTTTAAGATGAGTTTCTGTTACTAGACAAATATCGAACGTCTTCTTCTCTCAGGAATTGCCTGAACTCAATCATCTGGGAATGAATTCCGTTGGCATTCCAAACACAGATGGACAGTCCTTCTATATGTCTTCTATCCATAATGTGGTGGTGAGGATAAGACTTCTTTAGGCTTACTCGCCATCATTACAAGGGATCTTATGTCGGTTGACAACTGCTGAAAGTTGGTCATTAACGTTGCCATCATATTAATGAGAGCACCAACAACATCCATGAGTCTATCTATGGAAGTTCCCGACGTGGTTTCTCTGAACTGATTGTTTTGCATTGGATCTGAAGTCTGTGCAGCTGGACACTGTGGACGTGAATTACATTTTTTGTTTGACGAATTTCCTTTGACAATGTCTGAGAATTCCTGGCTTCTCTGTAAACCTTGTTGGTTGCACGGTGCTTGATTGTTTTCATTATTCTTCTGATTACTTGCTTTTGGTTTCTTCAGGGGTGGAAACTGAGACTTTTCCAAGTTTGTGTCGACGTAATTCTTGTTCACCTGCTGCGCATTCGTGAGTACATCAGCTGTCGGTTCGGTCATAGCAGGTCCATTGCCTTGAGATTGTTTTGACTTATTTTTATCTTCACGTTTTCTGCGGGCAGCTTCAGACTGTGCCATTGCGATTCCTCGTTGGCGTTCTCGTGCGCGCTTAAAGGATGGGCAGCCTCTGTAGCTAGCCACGTGATGACCTTCACAGTTGGCGCATTTTGCTGGGGATTGTCCTTTCTGCAGCGTACACTCTCTGGAGAGGTGTGATCCTGCACACTTAACGCAGACTGGCTTCATTTGGCAATGCCTCGCCCACGTGGCCAAGAGCCTGGCAGTTGTAACACTGCGTCGGCCCTCCAGACGAACGCAGTTTTTCAACAGTCACTCTCAGGGACATAATGTTGTCCAGCTCAAAAATTTTTCTGTTTTGTGGCCTGTCAGGCAATACTGCTAGGAACAGAGGCATGAGATCTGAACTGCCTGGTCGTTTTAGCTGAGTTACCGAGCGTACTTCGAAGCCTTTATCTACTAGCTCCTCCTTGATGTCTGAGGCTGGCATACCTAGTGGGATTCCTCGTAGGACCACCTTCAGTGGCTTTTCTGCAGCTGAGGGGAAAGTATAGTAAGGAATAGCTCTTCTCTGCAGCTCTGCAGTGACTGCTAGGTAATCCTCAATAGAGTTTAGATTGAGTTTTATCTTATCCCCTCCTGCTGATTTGGCTCGAAAGGGGCGTCCTTCCAGTAATGTCTTCACCATCTCATACAGCTCTTTATAATTGTTGGGAAATTGTATCACTATTGGTGGTAGTTGTAGCCTCTGCCCGTTCTGTTGCTGCTGCTGTTGGTCCGTTTCCACTAGCGGATTGAATGGATTTGATACCTCCATTTCGTTATTACTTGGTCCTAGCCCCGCTTGGGTAGAGCGAAAAGTCCTGCGAGCTGGCAAGAATCCATCCTCTTGTTGCATCTGTACTTTATTATATGCATCAGTATTTGCTGATGCTTCCTGTTGGGCTTGCATCGCGGATGAATTAGTGAACATATTATCATCTACTATTGCCTTACGCGAAGAAGAAGCTGCAGTCTTCATTTTCTTCGAGGCAAGTTCTGATTTCTTCTTTTTAGTGATTCCACACGGAACAGCAGGGACAGTGTCCTTGAGGAACCTCTTTTTATTTCCTTTCTTCCTGAGAAGACGTTGTCCTTCGACGCAGTGACCGAGAGCATTTTGTACAAGGATTTGATTGTACATACCTGTATATTGTTGCGCAGCGCTGTGCTGCACTGAAAGATCGTCCGTAGAATTTCCAGAAACAGCGTCCATCTTCATAGCAGAGGATGTCATCAAGTAGATGTTTGAGTTTTCGGGATTATCCAAACTGTTTAAATGGGCTGCATTATCTGTCTGGTTTTCTGACAGATGTCCTTTCTTAGGCTGGGCCTTCATCTGTTCGTTCATAGTCGTAACATTTGTTTCCATTCCCCACCAACTCGGCTGGGTCATCGTAGGCTGTCCTGCGGCTTGGGGAAGTTGATTTTGCTGATCCTCTGGTGGGGTGTGAGTTGCTTCCATTTCTACGTTGTAACTGTCACCACGCACGCGAGTAACAGTGACAACTGCAGCAGGCCTAGACGTCATTTTCGTTGCCGATATCATTGACACGGACGGCTCGGAACGGCGCGGCGCGGTAGCCGACGATCGCGAACGCGATGGCGGACGCGGCCCGGCGTTGCTGCCCGTGCAGCGCGACGCGTTTTTCGGCTTCGTCGTTAAATCACGATAGAAAGCACTCGACTACAATCTACGAAATGAATGACCGATACGCGGAATTGTACGTCACGCACTCATAAATAGTCACAAGTCAACAATTAAAACACACACACATCGAAATTCCACGTCACAATCAACTACAATAATCAACGGTTCACTATCACACACGCAAATCTAGAAGTATACAGTTGATTCAATCAATTTATCAAATATTTCTGCGAATTAGAGTTTTTTTTATAATTCAATATAATAATTTAGACTGCGAGAAGAAAATTCTGTTTCGCTGAGTGCGATTCCCGCTACAGCAAACAGTACAGATTTTCGTAGAGTTTCATACGTTATGCAGGCCACAGCCAAGGACTATAATTAGGTATATTTTATGTTAATGCGGTATCTAGATACTGAGAAACAAAGAAAAAAAGTATCTGTTTGTTTCGTTGATTATGGTGGGTTTTCGAACACTGTAGAGCCCCTGGTCCCAAGGATAAAATACGACATGTTTTACGTTTTATTCCGATATGACGTAAAAAATGAAGAAACGGGATGTTATATATAAAATTATGAAAAAGTTTTTAGTTTTTGCCTATGATTATTTTTTTAAGTACAAGCTCAATTAATGATATATTAGAATAGTTGCACTGCTCTTGATAGTTGGTTTATTGATAATGACTTACAGTTAAATCCAATAAAATGCAAACATATTTCATTTACATGAGCCGGTAGTAAAATTATATCAAAATATTCAATAAGAGGTATTGCGTTGGAGCAGGTGTACTCACTTAAAGATCTGGGAATAATAACTGATAGTAAAATGAGTTTTGATTAACATTTGAATATCATTGTAATCAAATCATTGCAACAACTAGGTTTTGTCGCGAAATCCATTCTAATCAAGCACTTTGGAACAATTTATCTACCCATCGTAAGGTAAACATTCATAATCTGGTCATAATATACATGATCACAAAGTAAAAGAACAGAAAACGTTCAACATAAGTTTTAGATACACGAAATGTAGAGTGGGTATTCTAGACTCGTATCGCTCTCACACATACAGCCACACTGCATCCATCTTAAAAACACACTTACTACAAGCATTTCGCGAACTTAATGATTTTAAATTCTTATTAAATTTGTGCAGTGGTAACATAGATTGTTCAGATTTGCTTGGAAGTTTAAGATTGAAAGTAACCCAGAGAATAATACGTCAAATAAGAACATTTGCCCCAATGTAATACAAACACATTTACACTGAAAATAATCCTTGCTAACTGTCAAATTGCTGTCAATCTTGGAAAAAATAATTTAACCAAGACAAGTTGTTACGTTCTTGCATCTTGAGATACAATTGAATAAGTACCAGATAATTTAAATCAGTATGTTTTAAACTTAGAATATAGTATTATTAAATTGTAAATGCTAATAATTCTAGTGATGGTAGATTATCAGTGATTTCCCTTTAATAATTTCTGAATTAATATATACTGATATATAAGCAATGTACACCGTTCATTGCTACGATGTAAAAAAATGAAATAAATATAGTAACTAATTATATTATTTTACATGGAATCAATTATTATCCTTCACCTGCTGTACTTTTAATGTTGCCTCTAATATAAACGCCTGTGTGGGGGAAATAGCTTAATAGACATTACAGTATTAGCTGAAAACCAAATTACTGGGTATTTGTAATCTCTGCCCCTGCGTCACCTCCGAGAGACGCCTGGCGTGCCTGTGGGGTATCGTTGGTTATCTGCCTCTCAGGCGCTCAGACGTTGCGCGTTGTCCGGCCAAGTATTTCGCCGCTGTAGCTAGTAATGAAGGCTGACGTGATTAATGTCCTCTTGTCGGAGCAGACGGCTGACCCTCCGTCGCTGGTTACTGTCTCTCTGCCACTCCGTCTCGCGTTGTTCCTCTGCCTCGAGTGAAGCGCTCCTCTAGCAGGCAGCATCCCACACCCACCAAACAGTAGTCTGCGTTTACGATTGCGGCTGTAGCAAGGTTTAGTGTAGCATGGAGGGGATTATTGCTTTAAGTAACACGAATAAAGTATCGACACCAGTGTCATAAAACAGAGGCTCTGTTAATTCTAAAAAAAAACTTTGGATTCAACTGAAATAATGGCTTGTACAACCAAACCATTATTTCTGATTATATTTTTGATTATCAGTTAGTTCCGATCCTTCGTTTCCTAACGCTTATTCAGAATTCAAATCTGAGTTTCGAAATCGACAAAAATAATTTTCACCTGCTTGGAACGAAAGTCATATTGATGGTAGAAGCCAACGATGTGGACTAACGAGAAAACTGCTTGGTTCTCATCTTTCAGAAGTAGTCCGCGTCTGCCCTGACAACGTGAATAATTTCGTACGTATTTCCATACTCCTTCTATACATAACCTCGGCTCTTTCTAGGTCACGCCAACCATGTCTAATCCTCCGTTTGCGACCTTTTTTTTCCTTATGGTTTTACGCCTCGTCGACGTCGACAAGGACAAGGAACTGGAAGGAATTCGGCAATGGCCTTTTTGAAGGAAGCATCCTGGGATTCGTCTGGAGTGATTTGGGGAAACCACGGAAAACCTAAATCTGGATGCCCGAACGGGGATTCGAACCGGTGTCCTCTCGAATGCGAGGGCCGGAACTTTAACCGCTCACCCACCACGCTCGGTTCAAAATATAACTGGGTTTTGAAGAGTAGGATAACCTGGATAAGGCTCAAATTAGACGTTATAGGAATGGTGATTTTGCTTTCTAGCATTTAAACACTGTACTTGAATTTATCATGCAGCGCCATTCACACTGACTTCGAAATTTTATTAAAACTGAGACTCAGCACTTTTCTCCAAAAAGCTTAAGTTTGATGCACGTAGCCACCACGAGCTCCAGCGCAGTGTACAGTTAAAATGGTTACTTTCACTGATTCAAAGCGTGCTCGCTGTGTGTTTTGATTTCATGAAACGAACAACTGTTTAGCGTAAATTTCGCACCCCATACGTTAACAACCTCCAAACTGGCTTAAAATTTACTCTTGGCACAAGAACTTTGTTGAGACGAGTTGTTCATTCTGACATGATACAAAATCACCAGGTCGCCCGCGTGTTGATGATTATGTCGAACAGGTTAGGGAGAGCTTTGCCCGCAGTCCACAAAAATCAACGTGACGTGCGGCGCGTAAGACTGGCATTCTACAAAACACTGTTTGGCGAGTACTGCGTAGATTTTTATACTTGAAGCCATACAGATTCACAATGGAACAGAACATTAGTGATGAAGATAACGTTGCTGGTGGTGAATTATGTTGCATCGGATAGAGGATGACGAGTCATTCCTGAACGCAGTAATATTCAGCGATGAGTCAACATTTTATATCAGTGGCAAAAAGAAAACCCACAAGTGCAGAATACGGTGCAGCGAAAATCTATATGCAACCCTGTAACCCGTTCGTGAGAACCCCAAATTTAGTGTGTTTTGTGCCGTTATAAAATTGAAAGTGTACGGCCCTTTCTTCTTCATGGAGACAACTGTCAATGGTATTGTCTATCTGGATATTGAAGTGTTCCCTATGTTAGGAAAGCGATTTCTCGACTTCACTGTGGCCGTTTGCTACCTGTCATTCATTTCCAAATAAAATTAAGTATAAAAAAAATCAGGTGGGTGCCAGAGATTGGAGTGTATCCTATTGTGAGGGAAGCGACATCCAGATCTCAAAGTATTGTTACTTAAACATGAATTATTGAACAACTAGAATTATTAATAAAATGACACATTACATGATTGGATGGGATCTATTGAAAACAAGGTTCACAATCTGACTTTACGTATTATGTATTTGAACTGTTTACTTGACAAGATTTTACAAAGATTAATTTTCTTTTTAAAACACAAGGATATATAACTTTCTGGGTGGTGCAAGAGAGTTTGTCACAGGGCGATATCTAGGGTAAAACGACGTTGATGCAAAAGTAACTTTTTCTGAATGGTGATTACCGTGCAGGCGAATCTAAGTTGTGCAGTCGGTGGGTTGACCAGCTCTCCGTCACGGCCGGCTGCCTCCCTGCTGTCTCTCCTGTGGTCAGCTGGTCTGCCGATCTACCTCTCTCGGCACGCAACCAACCATTTCCCTCTCTTCCGTGCTGCCGGACGAAGCATCGCTTTCCTCCCCCTCTTGATGACGCCTGCCAATGTCTGTATTTGGAGGGAAGATCTTCTCGCTGGTTGGCTAGGGACATGCTACAAAACCTCCCTTTTTTCATAATAAAAATACAAATTTTTCCTATTGGCCGTATTCCCTGGCTTGCCCTCACCCTTCGTTCTTTGATACAGATTTACTTTTTATTTTATTTGTTTACTGAAACAGCCCAGGTTCCTCTTGAGTTGTGTCACGGGACTGTTATGCCATAAGTCAGATTTAATGGCAACACTCAGGGACTTGCGTTCACCAAACACTAGCAGTACCTCCCCTGGGACCGACAAGCACACACGACGAGAGAAAAAAATACTCACACATGTGTTTCAATCTCTGGCTCTCGCGGAATATTAAAATATGTTTGAAAACTTTTTAATTCCACAGATCGAATATGATGACCGAGATGGGATGACTGTGCACCACCTAATTTCCTCACGGGGGTTCGAGGTTTCCTCGATAATCATTTCCCATATTGGTGGATTGGCCGTGAGTGGGAAATAACATGATCACCTCGCTCCCCAGATTTGACACCACTTGATTTATTTCTCTGGGGTTTGGTTAAAGATCGTGTGCGTGTTCCTCCCCTACCAACCAATTTGGCCGACCTGAAAAATAAAATCTACGCTGCCGTTGCACAAGTTACGCCCTATTTCCTCCAACTAGTGTGGGAAAAATTGATTACCGGTGGGATGTTTGCCGCATGACAAATGGTAGTCACATCGATCCAAAATGATACTTGACACTTTTATATGAAACTTGGGGATTTTTTTTTTTTTTTTTTTTACAAAATACACATTTACCGATTCTGTAAGTTTTCTCAATAAATTTCTATACCATTCCGAAGTTGAGAAGTCGTTTTTTTGACTCACACTGTTTATTGTAACTCTCCGTACTAGTATAACGTACAGATCAAAAGATTATTTAGTCGCTCACTCTTTTACCTCCGTTTCTCTCACTCAATATGATCACACAACGTTCTCTCTGTCTCTGTAAGACACACACCGGCCATCTTATTTCACCCCCCTTCTTCCTCCCCCGATCTCTCTCCCTCCCTTCTTTGGTTACTTAACCGGGGCGCGCCAACTTATACGTTTGCGGCACAGTTGTCGTTGTGGTCGTCTGCACCGTCAGTGATTTATTGCTTTCCCTACGCCATTTAACTTGCTTACATGGGGATTAATGTGAATCACTGTAGTTTTGTTTTTCAACTTGGCTTTTGAGTAGCACTGGCCCACAATGTGAATAAATTATTCTAACTTGAATCTGATACAGCGCACCTTAAGCACTCAACGCTGATGGTTGATACGATCTGTCATCTGAAATGACACAATTTCATGTTTTCAGAAATTATGCTGTGTGGGAGCTACCAGAGTTGGTGAAACGAATCCAAAATGGCGACACTCCCCTCCTACCAATAAGTGTAACAAAATATTCGATCTTGATATAGTTTGATTTTTGGATATCAGCACCAGATTGGAGCTTCAACGCGGATTTTAACCCACTCTATTTGTTATCTTCTGATTTTTTATTTAGTTTCCTATATGAAAGAAGAATTAGGACGTATTCACGTTAAAACTGTGTGAATGCTGCATTTTATTTATGTATTAGATGCGACAAGATGTCTACCAGCAGCTTGTTTATCTAATGGAGGGCGGCCTTCTTGTGTTGCCAGGGCAGACTCGTCACTGGCCGACGACCCGAATGAGGGCGCTACCACACACTACGGCCAGTCACACCACAAAGGAGGACTTTCCAAGTTCGGCAAGGTCAGTCAACATCTCCTCAGAAGTACATGTAGCCGCTGTTGTGTCTCTATATATCTTTGTAATGGTAACACTTAAGAACTACAGAACCGGTATTAATGGCATTTTCGCAGCCCGAAAGCTTAAGATCTAACTTCAAATCTGCGATATATCATTAGATCCTACGCGTCTGGGCATTGGAACAAGAAATGATAATATATTCTTAATCTCACAATACATGCCCCATAGGTTCTTAATACAATCAAGAGGTTGCGTACTACATCTAAAGTACCAAAGACTCTTAATACTCATTTAAGTTGGACACTCCAATAAGCGTAAACGGTCCTAAAAATATATATGCAAGCATTCTCAGTATTACTACCTATTTTGTGTGCCATAATAAGATTCGATTTATATAAAAATTATTATATTACTCTTTGGTTTTTCATCACAATCGTTTTCGATTTTAAGTTTTGGATTCTGAAAATATTATGGTTGACTTTCTCATTGTATTTTGAACGCGAAGATTGTTATAGTACTGAATTCCAATGAATTTTCATGATTTGCGGACAGTTGGTGACCACCACTTCATCGAAATTGTCCTTTTTTTATTCAAGTATATGAAATTTGAGGCTTGTGTGGAATATTTAGGTAATTATTCTGGTGCAGGTTGCATTTCAAAATACTGATAGTGTCCGCTAATACTACTGCTAGAAAATCCAAACTGTAAGATTCGAGTACATCTTGGACAATGCGGGCGAATTTGCCGATAAATGCTAGTGTATCTGTTTATATGAAAAATAAGTCCCTTAACATAACAAAGTTGAAGGCAACGCTTAATTAAAGGGTAAGAAAATTATATAATTACATTTATTTTTATGCTGTGTGTGTGAGGATGTCAGTCTTAATCAATCATAGCCTTAAGACGAGAGTGGAATGTTGCCTCTACAGGATTAAATCCATGGTACCAGCAATAAAATGGTGTGAACTGTGTTAGTATTTGTTCTATAAAAGTAATTATTTTGGCAAAAATAAAAAAAACGCAGATTTTAAAATATGTTGATGAAAAAATGTCTCTTAGGAACAGTGATAATCCACCATATGCAATTAGAATTACATGTGTTTCAGCAAATTTATCAATAGTACTCCACCTGCTACATGAAACATTTTTGAACGTATGAAATCACAGTTAGTTCGGTTGGTATTAGTACCAAGTAACATAAATATCCAATAAAAGTTTCAATTGTGTCCATTGCAGACAGGTTAGCAAGAAGTAGGATAGCAAGAACTTCATTTTTTTTACCCTGCCATCATGTAAAAGCTGTTGAACAGGTTTTTATTACTTTTGGCAGTTTTTAAGCGTGGTGTATGACGTGGAATCAGATGTACTCATCATATGATAACTCCAACTGGCAGCGAAGCAAGAAATTGATAATTAACAACAAACGTTTCTAACATGATTGAAAACTGCTAACGCATTCTGATGGGGTTGTCACAATTTGAAAGTATAGATTCTGAGGTAAGAATCATCACTCCACGTCAGTATATGAATTGGTGATAAAACTAAAACGTTATCAAAACATTAAGAAAATGCCAATAGTTTTCAAAAATGCACTGGATGTTTCGAAAATAATAGAACTCTGAAATACATACTTTAATAAACATATAACAATTTTTTTTTTTTATCAAGTTTACCTTGTTCATAAATGGACCTCGTCCATATAGGCTGAGCCATCGGTAAAATCTAGTACAATTATAAATGAAATATTTGGCTGTCATCAAGCGACGTATAATTATCTAAGAAATTATGCCATAAGAGCAATACAGATTTGACGTTTCAGTTTTTCTGCTGAAAAAGGTTAAAAATAATCCCAAACACAGAAAAAATATTGAAAAAAGCAGAACAGATTTCAGTTTTTAAAACATGTAAAACTGATTGCATTCTCAACCAAAAGAATGTAAACACAACTGACTGCATGAATCTTAACGCGGCCTACTCAGTTATGAATATTTTTCGGAATATAATCTTCCACGTAAGAAGGCAACAAGGCTAGTAAAATCCGTTGATTCATTTCTTTGAATCGTATAACTATGTGACAGTGAAAAGTAATACTGATTAATTAGATTCAAACATCTGCAGAGCACCTAAAATCAACAATCACCGCGAAGTCATAGGAAATAGGTAAGTTTGGTATTATCATATCGAACATTGGCATTTTGGCACGTTATAGAGAATTAAAAAACTTGTTTGTTAGAAAAATACATGATAACTATACTGTCAGCCATTTGCTTCACATTAGAACTTGTTTTTTTTCCGGGAAATATAAACCTGTTTCTTTTGTATAAACACAGTTCAACATATTGCGGTATCTTCTAATTGTTCTTCTAACACCAAGCATCTAGATTCTTTAACTACTTTAGAGTGAAGCCCGTTGTTTGCTGTCAGAAACTTATTATCACTATTTCCATCACTGATATCAAGTCTTCACATTCTTGCTATAGTTTCGTGGGGGAGAGGTTTTCCATTTATTCCAACAAAACTCATGTTATATACCACTAATTCATTAGCTTAAATTTATAAGTTTTTAGTGAATGCCTTAACTTTCAACGCACTTTTCTTTTCATTATTTTACAAACGAATAACTCACGGAATGAAAGAAAATTTAGAAATGGAAGAATAGTACATGGTTTGCGAATAATTACGTATTTATTGAAATAATAAACTCTTGGTTTTAAGATATAATGCTGATTACTGTTGGTGTCTTTCAGTTTTAACAGCTGTAATTTTTTTTTAACATTTCTTTGCTCCGAATATTATACATGCTTTGCTCAGTAAATCTGATAATAATTCAATTACATGCGGTGGATACCTTATAGGCGAATAATTATAATAGAATTTTTATTTTATTTTTCAGCACAATGAGCTGCAATAATTGATGCATTAATAAGCAGCGTAGCAGAGCAATTAACAAACGTTTTGTGAGGTATTGTTTGCCCCAATCATGTTTTTTTTTTTCAATAAGCTATAGTGCCTTGTAGAGGGTAATAATTATTCTAAATAAAGGCCGGTATATATATGATAATAGTTACAAGACAAACTGTTAATAACCTAAATTAATTTTACCGATGAAAGTATGTTGAAACCTTTGACAGTACATTACCTTCTTTTGTTTCAATGGCTTTAATAAGAATTTATTAATCGAATGTGAGGGACCAGCACACCATATTTAATATCAGTCACACTGTGTATTAATATTTGTAATAGTTTTATAATTATTCAAGGTTATTTAAGTTAAGAAATTGTGGCTGGATTATTTTTTCTGTTACACAAACAGTTGAGTGTTCAGATATTAAATATTTCTTTTAATTTTTAAAAATAAGTTATTAACATAGTAATAATAACAAATTTTTAATATTCTCGATCTTATCGGTAAGAGGATGCATCATGATTGCCTGTCGTTCAGATAGCGTTTCCAGAACATTCTATTGTAAAGGACTTCTCACTCTCATGCATTATTACCACTCGCATGTGTCACAGTTTTATTTATATCTCGCCACAAGTTATTAAAAATATTAGCTGCCTTTGGGTTATATCTTCGGAGATGATTGTCTGATAGGTAAGGAAGTTACTCCACGTTAAATAAAAGAAATAGTCACGTTTAAGTCAACCGTTCCAATAATTCCACATTCCACAAAATCCTTAAATTGCCGTAGTTGCATTATAACTTGGCGGCCAAAAAAGTCTGTAATTTTTATTAAAGATCTTGGCCAACGGTACACTTACATAATGGTAACACTCAAAAATGGAAATTTGCTAAGTTCTTCGCACTTCAAGAACACGGATGTCGTTTTTATGATAGAAATCGGAATTTCTGCTCAACAACTGTAGCTGCTGCCGCTCGACGGGTTGGGTGATAAAGCCAGCTCTGGAGCCGTGTGATTCACACAGTGTAGTCAGTGGCCACCTGACTGTGTGGTGGTAACGGCTTCTGTTTGTGTGTGCAAGGCGCAATTCGCGGGATGCGCATGAATATTTGCATTTAGATTAAGGGCGCGTTGTTGTCGACACTTCGGCATCCTGATGCGCGGTTCACACCGCTCGTCAACGCTCCGCGAGTCGGCGGCGCGCATTAACTCAGGGCTCTGAATACGTCGCTGAACTTCTCGCTTCTCTCGCGCGCCATCTCTGTCAAATCATCTTGAAACAACTGTACCAAATTCAGTAAGAGAATTGCCAGTTCGCGTTGTTTCCAGTAGATTATTTGTAGTTTTAGTGGGGTTATATAACCATGATATCCAAGAAAACCAATTTACATAACTCTGCGAGAGGCATCTAATTTTCCTTTGCAGAGTTACATAGACTGTCGTATGTGGAGCTCAAATGGGACTATGTTAACTACAAGCTAGTCTCTCGGGCACCGGGACTACCGAATGATTTCATTTAACAAATGTTTTAAAATTTTTTTAAAAAATCTGTGAGAAGATAGTTTTGAAGAGAGTGTTGAGAAATTTTCTATCAAGTGTTATGAAAAAGAAATCAGTTAAATTATTGAGAGTCACAGAAAAATTCAAGAAAAATTAGTTTCATGGCATAATTATTAACCATTAATCCATCAGATTTAATGGATGTGTTTTGTCTCTTTTTTTTTTTTTATTGAAGTATCTATATCTAATTAGGGAAAATCGCTCTATTAAATCTCTATTTAAAAGTTTTTTTTTTTTTATTACAAATTTCATGCCTCCCAGCTAAAGGCTGGCGGTCTATTTTTCAACCGAACTAGGGAAGGGAGATGGAAGGTCGGCCGTGGCCTTACAGAGGAACTATCCCGGCATTCGCCTGGAGGGATTGTGAGAAACCACGGAAAACCATAGTCAGAATGGCCGGATAGGGTTTAACCCCAGTGCTGCCAATGTTGTGGCTTTGAATATCAATAGATGCCAGCTAAAATTTCCGTAGATTGGGTACAAAAAATCCGGAGAATCGTTAAATGAAAAAATGAATCAATAATTATTGAAGAGAGAGTCAAAATTAAGAATAATTTTTATTTCCAGGTTTTTAAAATTCTAAATACAAGATAATATTCTACATTAAATGTAAGAAATATATCTGAACATGTTTCATACAGCGTTACTTTCATCACTGCTGCTGCCGTCCTACTCTTTTATAATTTTTTTTAAACATACATTTTATTTGTTGAAATTAAATTTAGCATATCTTCTGTAACATAAAATGTTAAAAACTGTGACCACCCTGATTTTCGGATATTAGTTAGGCCTTCTCGGAAGCCACTGATTTGTAAGCTGTGCCAAGGAGTGTGTCACTGTACATACAGAGTGCGCCGATAGTTCTGTATTACGGTTTCTTTAGATCTATAAAATCTATATAAATAAACAAAATATGAGCTTTATTTCAATCGTTGGTTTACACGAGCAGTTGCAAGGAAACGATTCACAATTACTGTCAATTCTTTAATGCATTAACACTATACGTTCAAAGTTTAACAAAACACAATATAAGGAAAAATCAACAAATAATAAAAAGTATCAAAAATCCGAAGATATTTTAAGAAAATCCTAACTTTTTATTAAATCATCCAAACTCGGATATTAAAAGAAAGGTTTTATTACCGTTTTTTCCGCCTTCGGTTTTTGAAAGAGCATTGTATTTAACAAGCTTGAGAAATTGTGGACTTGATGAAAACATTACGTTAAATTATATAATACATCTTAAAAATTGATTTCTCAATCTTCTTAAATACAAAGTAATTTCAAAAACCGAATGCGAGAAAAAATGCTAATGAAACCATTTTTACTTGTATCAAAAACTAAATTATGTAATTTCATAAAATAAATTAATCATCAGTGTGTATTTATTTAAATTTATAATAATAATAAATCGTATAATAAATAAGAACTTTTTAGACCGTCGTCGTATTTCATCTGGTAATAAGGGCCTTCTTATTGACTTGCAATACATCTGGAATTATGCCCTTCTGCAGTGCTCTAAGGCCCGTGTGGGGGACTGTGGAGCCAGGATCACAGGTTAACAATTACGCATTTCATTCCGAGTATTCACAACATAGATTTACTTTCATTCGACCACCAATTGATGGTATAGATCAGGTATGAGCAACCTTTGCTTAGTTGAGGGCGTAATTTCGGGACATCAGGTCGCGGGCCGTAGGTAGTACATCTACATCTACATCTACATTCATACTCTGCAAATCACAAAAATTGTGGGTGGCAGAGGGTGCTAAGCACCAATCCTAAACCCGCCCATTATAATCCCGAATAGTGCGAGGAAAGAAGGAATACATATAAGTATCAGTACGGCATCTTATTTCTCTAATCTTATCCCTCCGGTTATTGCTACCTAAATAGGTTGGCGGAAGAAGTATTTCATTGCACTCGAAATTTAAATTTTTTCGCATATTCTCCAATAAATTCGAACGCAAGCTACGTCGTCTGTCTTCCAAACTATCCCAGCCCAATCTATGTATCAATTCTGTGACGCTTTCATAAGGGCTGTAACAACAAGTCACGAATCTAGCGGCTCTCCTCTGCACCCTCTCAACTGAGTCAATCAGAACCTTGCGATACGGGTCCCAAACCCCACAACAGTAATCCAGATGCGGACGCACTAGTGTTTTATACGCTATCTCCTTTGTTTGAGCATTACAATTCCTCAAAATAGTGAATAAAAAGGCGATAAAAATTCACTCATTTTTTTATTTACCACTCGATCTGTGGCATTCCACTGCGTACGCTTAATAATATTATTTATAGATTTTAGTCTTTATTACTTGAATAAATACAGATTTTTTTGCGCGTTATTTCAAATTTCTCGCGGGCCGGATTGAAGCTGGTGAAGGGCCGGATCCACCGCGGGAGCCGGGGGTTGCCCATATATGATATAGATTATAGATCCTCCGATATACTCATCGAGTATCACAAGTCGGTCTGCCGCGACGTTTTAGTTCTTTATTTAGTTATTTTTAATTATTTTGTCGTGGATTTATTCAGGAAACTATTCTTCGATCGAATTCAGAAAAGGAAGTGGATTTCAGTTCCATTATTTTCTTTCACTTCAGTTGACGCAGATGTTGCTGGTTTCGGTCATTACACAGACGATATCGGCCAGTGCGTTGTCCGTGGTGGGAGGTAATACCAGTAGTTACATATTCACGGCATACTCTTGATACTGTGGCCCGTGCAATGTGGAATTAATGAACAATCAGTGAGAGTAAACTCTGTTGGTTTCCATGAGCTCAGTCTTTGACAAATATTTGTGATGAATAATTAAAAAAAAAACAAAAAAAAAAAAACAAACAAACAAACAAAAAAACAACAACAAAAAATGTTCACCATCAAATAAAAGATGTGTTATGACGGAATTCACTCCATGAACAAGAAAAAAGATATTACTTCTTAATCCTGATTTATTTAAACCAACAACTAAATCATTTACAGTGGTTCGTCAATCTTATGTACATTTCGTCCCACTCATTTATGGTAAACCGTTTCCATTTCAACGCATCAGAGTCATATATATTTTAACGTCACTGTGTCATTCCATCTAGCGAATTCGTCGTGCTGCAATAGTTTATACGAGCTACCAATTCATTTCGGGCCGCTGTTGATTATTTAGCTCGCTCATAGCCGTATATTCATCAACACACAACAGGTCGGCTTCCACTCTTGCCGTACTGCTATTCACTTCCAGCGACAATAATAAACACTCGCGCCGCTATTAGCAGATATGCCAACATAGGAACACTACATACCAACCAACTTAATATCTAGTTTGCCAGATACTAAATGTACATAGTACTGTGTCAGAAACCTGGAAATATCTCATCAAAAATGAAACAATGAGAATACTTAACTACATAGAAACATCGTTACTCACAACTCCGGTTCTGATGATTCTCTTTCTTTCAAGTGTATAGTCCTATGGTGGTTGTATGTAAGTTAAATTGAGTTATGATGAGAATCTCCAAAAGCTGTAACAGAAGTCCTCAACGACTGTGCCGATTTTGACAATGGTGATCCCATTCAAACGGTAAGGCGTTCTGGTCGCTTACTCGAAATCAAAAGATTTCCGGTTCAATCCCTGTATCGGCGGGAATTTTCAAGAGCCCTTAACCCCTCCTTCACCTCTAGCACAGCTTGCTGTGTAATGTGAAGTTCGCCAGAACGGTTCGGAGGTTGGAATTCCACGTTAAACTGTAGGTATAGGCATTTAGTTGTCAAAACGTAACAAAAAACAGAGACTTACTTCCGCATTTATAATATTATTACTACATGTCACACATACACTGACTGCGAATCACCCCTGAGGTATCAATATAACTTAAAAAAGTGTACACCTACAGCATTGCAAGACTACCTACGATTTGCCTAGCATTGAACCCCTAACTTTGTGACATCTACAGTTTAACATTCAATCCGAATAACCTACGGCCCAGGCGTGAATCTTACGATCAAAAACAATTTTAAAAAATCTTAGCCTTCACGGAGATTTGAACCGGAGACCACGACCCATACATTAGTAATCAAGCGCTTTTCACTAAGCTACCTGACCGCTATGTGGGAAAAACAGTACAGACACCTTCATATCCAACGCGTCTGTCATCTCCGTTCAGTAATTTTTCGAAATTATAAGACAACGTGTATTATTTATACGACATATAATTTTTCAACCAAATGTAGACAGTATTTTTCTCCTTGTTTCAAAGGATAAGTGTGCAAAGTTTCATCGAGATCGGATGAAAACTGTGGATTTGTATGAAGAACAAACAAACAAACAAACAAACATACATTCATCTTTATATATATAGATTATAATCTATAGTTTATGTAATATAATATTAATTGTACTGCATTAATATCAAAAGCGTTGAGTGTAAAATATTACTGTATGGAAGTGAAAGGAGAAACATTGATGGAAAGTCACACCATGGAAGTTGTGGACATATTGCGTCCGATGGAAATATTTTTCACTTTATACACGCTGAGAACTTATTCAAAACATCATTTTTTAATTCGTAAACAGGCTACATTAATCACGAAGTTAAATCTTCAATAGCTGCCTCCTAGTCGATTCAACGTGTTATAGATTTAGTATTGGGGACAAAGGTAGACATAACAGAATTGAGTTTTCACAGTTAGTCAATATCTCTGATCACAGATTCAGGTAGGGTCGAAGGAAATAACGAAGACGGGATTGGGAGTCATTTTTGTTTTTATTCAGGATTTACTCCTGGTCGATGTTATTAGAGGCGGCAGAAGAATGGGGCCAAGAAAATGGGAGAAATTCGCCTTTTAAAGGAAGCATTCCGGTATTAACCTGTAGTGAAACTACGAAAAACCGAAATCTATATGGCCGGACGGGGATTTGAATCCGCATTCCACGGAATGCCAAGCCCGAGCGTTAGCGATTAACCAACGCGCTCCGTACCGTGATAATCGCTATTACCAGGAAGACCTGGTATGGTGCCTACTTTTACTATGGCTGATATTTTGAAAACTATAAAAGGCGTATGAATATAGTTTTTACAAGATTTGGTAGTCCCCATTTTCCTCCGGAGTTTTTTTTTTCTTCAAACTAACATTTCCTTCCAGTGTCTAACTAAATACAATTATTATTAAGTAACACTTGCAACCTTATAATTATGTAATGTAATATATATTTTTTAGTTTTACTGTAACAAGGATATCTCAGAATAAAGAGTATAAGAAAACCTTTACATCGACATAAATAATAATAAAAAATAATAACCTATTAATTTAAACACAATACATATTTTTTCAGTGCTCTTGCAGTTAATTTCTTCGTGGTTGCTTAGCTAAACAATATTGTTATTAAATAATGCCCTTAACCTTAAATCAGAAGTAATATATCTGGCCGCAATTAGTCCGTTAACTATGCCGGGCGCGTTATGTCACAGAGAAAGATCTTTTTAGAACGTATTTGAGGGATAATTACCCTACCTTCACAGAAGCGAGAGGCTCGGTTGAAGAGATGTGGCTTTGATTCATGTGTATAGTCAGGGAAGGCATAGACTTACATATACCGAAACGGAAAATCACGGATTGGAATGATCCCCTGTGGTATACACGGGAAGTTAAAAGGTTCCTACTTTTACTATGGCTGATATTTTGAAAACTATAAAAGGCGTATGGATGTAGTTTTTATAATATTTGATAGTCCCCAATTTCCTCCCGAGTTTTTTTTTCAAACTAACATTTAAGCGTTTTCTTAAATTGTTGAAAGGTGATAAGTCAATTATATGTTTTGTGTCATAACTGTTTCCAAAATATACCAAACGCCGCGTATTTGTCAGATTTTAGATAAATGTTAAACCATGTTAGAGGCACCTCATATCACTATGGTGTTCTGACGACATCTTTACATCACCATAGCAAAAAAAAAAATGTTGAAAGACGAAAATTTCTTTGAAAAGTTTTGATTCTTATGAAAAACTGTGTAATATGTCTCTAAAACTTGCAACGAAATAGAGCAAATGAGAAATTTTGAAAATCTCATAGGCAATCTTTGAATTATAAACAAAAAGCGTTATAACCCGTCGGTGTGGCTGCCACGATAATGCGTCACCATACTGGGGCGCGGAGGTATAACGAGATCAGGGTCGAATTCTGGTCCGCACGTACCGGCCGCTTTAATTACGGTTTTAAGGTGATTTCTAGCAATCATAAAGGTTAATGCAGAGGCTCTCTCAAAACTCTGCCTCGTAAACCGTACAATTCACAAACAAAAGCACGCTTATCATGCTGCGTTAAAGGATTATGTGCTAGACCTATTTATGAAATTAATATAATGATTTAATAAATAAACTAAGCCCGTAAAAAGGAATGGTTGAGCGCAGAGATCTGGCAATTAATTTCTTGTAACAGCGACGTAGAACGCAACGGAATCATCTACATCGAATATAAATACCTTGAGATCCCGTCAAACATAACAGGTTGAAGGCAGTATTCGGGTAGCTCATTTCCTTCCAATGCATAACTAATTACAATTATTATTAAGTAACACTTGCAACCTTATAATTATGTAATGTATTATATATTTCTTAGTTTTACTCTAACAAGGATATCTCTAAATAAAGGGTATAAGAAAACCTTTAAATCGGATTAAATAAAAAAGTTAATAAAAATAATCCATTAATTTAAAAACAATACATATTTTTTTCGGTGTTCTTGCAGTTAATTTCATCGTGGTTGCTTAGCTAAACAATATTGTTATTAAGTAATGACCTTAACCTTAAATTAGAAGTAATATATCTGGCTGAAATTTGTCCGTTAACTATTCCGGGCGCGTTATGTCACAGAGAATGAGCTTTTTAGAACGTATTTGAGGGATAATTACCTTACCTTCATAGAAGCGAGAGGCTCGATTCAAGAGATGTTGCTTCGATTCATGCGTATAGTCAGGGAAGGTATAGACTTACATATACCGAAACGGAAAATCACGGATTGGAATGATCCCCTGTGGTATACACGGGAAGTTAAAAGGTTCCTACTTTTACTATGGCTGATATTTTGAAAACCATAAAAGGCGTATGGATGTAGTTTTTATAATATTTGATAGTCCCCAATTTCCTCCCGAGTTTTTTTTTCAAACTAACATTTAAGCGTTTTCTTAAATTGTTGAAAGATGATAAGTCAATTAAATGTTTTGTTTCATAACTGTTTCCAAAATATACCAAACACTGCGTATTTGTCAGATTTTAGATAAATGTTAAACCATGTTAGAGGCACCTCATATCACTATGGTGTTCTGACGACATCTTTACATCACCATAGCAAAAGAAAAAATGTTGAAAGACGAAAATTTCTTTGAAAAGTTTCGATTCTTATGAAAAACTGTGTAATATGTCTCTAAAACTTGCAACCAAATAGAGCAAATGAGAAATTTTGAAAATCTCATAGGCAATCTTTGAATTATAAACAAAAAGCGTTATAACCCGTCAGTGTGGCTGCCACGATAATGCGTCACCATACTGGGGCGCGGAGGTATAACGAGATCAGGGCCGAATTCTGGTCCGCACGTACCGCCCGCTTTAATTACGGTTTTAAGGTGATTTCCGGCAATCATAAAGGTTAATGCAGAGGCTCTCTCAAAACTCCGTACAATTCACAAACAAAACACGCTTATCATGCTGCGTCAAAGGATTATGTGCTAGACCTATTTATGCAATTAATATAATTATTTAATAAATAAACTAACCCCTTAAACGAAATGGTTGAGCGCAGAGTTCTGACAATTAACAGCGACGTAGAACGTAACAGAATCATCTACATCAAATATAAATACCTTGAGATCCCGTCAAACATAACAGGTTGAAGGTAGTATTCTGGCAGCTCATTTCCTTCCATTGCCTAACTAAATACAAATATTATTAAGTAACACTTGCAACCTTATAATTATGTAATGTAATATATATTTCTTAGTTTTACTGTAACAAGGATATCTCTGAATAAAGAGTATAAGAAAACCTTTAAATCGAAATAAATAAAACAGCAACTAAAAATAATCTATTAATTTAAACACGATACATATTGTTTTCGGTGCTCTTGCAGTTAATTTCTTCGTGGTTGCTTAGCTACACAATATTGTTATTAAATAATGCCCTTAACCTTAAATTATAAGTAATATATCTGGCTGCAATTGGTCCGTTAACTATGCCGGGGGCGTTATGTCACAGAAAAAGAGCTTTTTAGAACGTATTTGAGGTATAATTACCTTACCTTCATAGAAGCGAGAGGCTCGGTTGATGAGATGTGGCTTCGATTCATGCGTATAGTCAGCGAAGGTATAGACTTACATATACCGAAACGGAAAATCACGGGTGGGAATGATCCCCTGTGGTATACACGGGAAGTTAAAAGGTTACTTAAAAAACAAAGGCAGATACATGCACGCTCAAGAAGGACGATGTATAGGAGTGATTTAGAAAAGTTAGATGAGATAAGAAGACATGTTAAGAATGCGAGGCCTTTAATGATTTTCGTTGCAATTCAGTTTCAAAGATCCCCAACGAAAACTCAAAGAAATTTTGGTCGTATGTAAAAAAAAAAAAAAAGTTAGTGGTATGCAACAATATGGCAATTTTACTACAAAACGTTAGGAAGTTGATGACAGCCGCGACAAGGCTACCGTATTTCACACAGAATTTAAAAATTCACTGACGAAAACTTTGAAAACATTCCCACTTTTCCACGGCGTGTATAATTTGAGATGGATCCTGTACAAATTGATAGTGTAGGTATTATAAAGCAATTGAAGCTCCTGAAGTGGAGGAAAGCGCCGGGTCCCAATGGCATACAAGTTGTGGTGGTCCGGCGAATCTTTTTGCTTCCGCTCTGTCACTTCCCAAGCGGTATATTAAATTGCGGGTAAGATTCTATGTCACGTGAGTGATAGTAATCGTAAATGATACTCTCAGTAAGGATATTTACAACTTTATTTACACGAGGATTATATACATTATTAATCATTCATCTTATCCTTCCTCCCTTCAATCTGTAAGTCATATAGTGCTTGCTCCTATCGCACGACATCCCAGATATGATTCTCTAATGGTTTCATCCCACCTGTTAGAATTACTGTTGTTGGCGTAGGCTCCTGGCTGCGCCCATTGTAGTCTAGGCTGGCGTCGACGGCTGTCGTCTGCTGTTAACCCCTGAGCTTAGATTGACATTGCTAAGACTGCTGAAAGCGACCTGAGACCGACCTCTCCTCCTCAGTTCACCCGGGTTTTGATCCCGCCCCCCCCCCCCCACCATAGAACAAGTGGTGAGGCGGATCCTCCACCAATCGTGGCTCCTGCTCCCCTCGCATCCTTTGTCAAATGACGTCGTGTTCCAGCATTTTTTTGCTGACATCTGACCTGCTTCCTTGGCCATTACCTTGTGTATAACAACATTCCATTACCTGCAATTGTTTTCTTTCGCTTTTGCAACTGACCTTCTTTTGGCTGGCGTTGTACGAAATTATAATTACTGCCCAGCTTTATCCAAAATTCCCAAAGGGCCACTACAAAGTAAAAGTATTTTTAGAATACGGGGAAGAAATAGAACTATTTCTGTAAGATATATTACGTAAAATTCTGACTGGAAAATAGCCCAGGTGATGCCTGTTTTCAAGAAAGGAGCCGGAGAGATCCTAGGAATTATCTACCCATATCTCTAACATCTGGTTGCAGCAGAATTCTGGAGCATGACATATGCTCTAACATTATGCAGTGTATAGATGAAAACGTGTTACTGATACCGTATCAACATGGATTTTTAAAGAAAAGATCGTGTGAAACACAACTAACCCTATTTTCGTATGACGTAATGAAAGTTATCGACGCAGGTTCACAAGTCGATACAATTTTCTTGAATTTTCAGAAAGCTGTTGACTCTGTACCACACAACAGACTTTCGGCAAAGACTCGAGCATACGGTAAGTCGGATCAGATTTGCGAATGGATACGCGATTTTCTAACTGGTCGATTACAGTTCGTCGTTGTTGACGAGGAAGCCTCTTCTAAGGTAGATGTTACTTCAGGCGTTCCTTAATTTTTATTAACATCTCGGTGACAACGTTAAATGCTGGTTACGATTGTTTGCTGATGATGCACTTATCTGTAGGGAAATAAAGTGTTCTGACGATTGCTTAGAAATTCAGCGCGATCTGGATGTTATTTCGGAATGGTGCCGTAAGTGGCAGCTTACACTTAAAAAAGTGCAAGGGAATGCAAATAAGTAGCAAAAAGACTCCGTTTGTTCACGAGTACAAAGATAACAATTCAATTGATGATACGGTTGATTCCCTGAAGTATTTGGGAGTAATAGTAAAAAGCAACATGAGAAGGGACTTTCACATAACTTCCGTCGTAGGCAAAGCTAATTCTAGATTACGATTCATAGGTCGTATTTTGAGAAGTTGTAATGTTCATACAAAGGAATTAGTATACAAAATACTAGTGCGTCCACATTTGGATTACTGTTGTGGAGTTTGGGATCCGTATTGTAAGGGATTGATTGACACGTTAGAGAAAGTATAGAAGAGAACCGTTCGATTTGTGACTGCTAGTTACAGTCCTTACGAAAGTGTCACGGAATTGATACATAGATTTGGCTGGGATTGTTTGTCAGACAGACGACGTCGTTTTCGTTTGAATTTATTGGAGAATATGCGAAATTCTTTAATTTACGAGTGCAATGAAATACTTCTTCCGCCAAAACAAAATGTTTGAAAGGTTTTCGGGACACGTTATAAGAAAATACATTGTAAGGCAAGAATTGTTTTATAGCTCCAACATAATTCATTACACATTGGTAGAAACAAAGACTTATCTTGGGAATCGCTTCTCCATGTCGTTAATTGGGCAGTAAGAAGAATGTTAATCAGTAGAGTGGCAGTTCAGTATGCGATTATTACCTTACGTCAAACAGTATGGGACTCCGTTAGCAATAACTGGACGTCGTATCAGACACCCTACCAAGTTAACAGCGCCTCTACTAACATTTACCAAAAATAAGCTAGATCATTCAAGCTATGTGTCTTTATGTAAATACTGGTGGCGACTATCTCGCTCCCAGCTACTGTCGGAAGTCTCCAGCCTTCCAGGGCACTACCACCAATCAGATTTTTCTTTTCTGCTTCTTTGGTGAACGAATTTGTTGTCACCCTCCACCACGGGTTCTTTCACAGCAAACCTGACGTCGCGTCTTCTTTCCACCCAGATGCGATTGGCGGGCATGTAAATAAAATATTTCAAAATTAGTTTGTAATTATGGTAACAATTTCCTAACTCACCAAGGCATGCACTCTTTACTTTCACTATTTTTCACGTGGTCACTTTGCAAATTACGTTATCTGTTCTTTCTCATACTTCGCAGTAGGTAACTTACGAAAATCAAAGATTTGCTAAAGTCTCGAGAACTTGCTTATCACACGTAATATGAAATCGTCACACAACTCAGTTGTCACACATGGAGCCGAACTTTCACACTCCACTCGGCTGTTCTGAATAGGACCGCCCGCGGTTCAGACACGACCGCGGTAGCATACTACCTGCTTCTATTCATAGAGTTGGTCCTTACCAGGAATATGTGACAATCGCGCACAGCAACAATCGCGCACAGTGACAATCGCGCACAGCCGGGTCGTCTCTTGCTACCTGCTTTTAGCTACCAATTAGTCACCGCTACAACAGTATGCTGGATTCTGGTCAGAGGAGTATATCACAAGGAAACCAAAAGGAGCCAAATAATCCTGACGAAGTGATCTTGGATGTTGAATTGTTGAAGATGGGAGATGGAGGCAGTTTCCTTCTTACGGATCATATGGAAGATGAAAGAATAATCGTTCTGAGCGGTGAAAGAGGCAAACAAAGTTTAAAATTACACGAACAATTCTTTATGGATGGTACTTTTAAAAGTGCCAGTAAACAGTTCTCCCAAATCTACACGATACATGCGGATTACGGCAGCACTGACGAAGAAACAAACATACATCCTGTGGTGTTTATACTCTTACCTGACAAAAAGAAGACTACTTATGTACGTATGTTTCGTGAAATTATCAAGGCTGTACCAGAATGGGCCCCTAAGTCAGTGACTGTAGGTTTTGAAAGTGGTGCAGTATCTGCCTTCAAGGAAGTGTTTTGCTCAACGGAAGTAAAAGGCTGTTTTTTTTGCATAAAAAATGTATATGGAGAAAGGTCCAGGAGCTTGGACTAGCGCGTGAGTACAAAGAAAATGAAGAACTTCGCCTCCATTTTCGTATGTGTCCAGCTTTGGCTTTCCTTAAACCAGAAGATGTGACATGTTGGTTGGAGATCCAATCACAGGCTCCTAATAATTCAAAACTATTGGAGTTTTTCGATTACTTGGCAGACACGTGGCTTGAGAATGAAAAAATCCCAATTCACATGTGGAATTGTCGAAAAAGACGTCATCGCACGACTAATGCTGTTGGAGGATGGAATAATAGGATTAACAATGTACTTGGCAGACCAAACCCGTAGTTCAGAGACGTGTTACTTTGTTTGAAGAAGGAAGCCGAGTCTTCAGATCTCATGTATATGAGATCTGAATTGATTCTTCAAGGAAAGAGAAGAAAAACCACATACCAGAAGTTGGACGAAACAATTGTAAAAACTGTTGACAGATATGAAAAGAGCAGCCACATCAGATCATGTCTAAAGGCGTTGTCCTACATGCACAAGCTTGAATAAATGTAGGTCTACTGTAAATAATAATCAATTATGACGATTCTCTCTGGTTGATTTGGATAATTTCATTATTTTAAATAAATGTAAATAAGTTATAAATATTTATTATGACGAAGCTTCTTGGCTGATTTTAAACACTTTACTTACTTTTACTTTTCGACGGTGCGGGCCGGTATCGGGCTAGTGAACATGGAGAAGCGATAGGTAGATTGTGGAAATTTCTGGTCTTTTACGACCAACTTTTATTTTGATCTTACTGATTGACTTACAAAAGTGTCTTTCTTTTCTTCAACCTCACTTCCAGATTCATCAGATTTTCTTGAAATGCAGAAAAATCTAAGATTACATTTGTGTTTTACGATAGCAAAAATAAATTGTAGAGAAAAAGAGTACGATTGTTTTATTGTGTTTGAATATTTATTTTCCATTTCCTGTATATTCGGTCTGGTGACTCACAGTGTTGGGCACTGAAGGTCCGCGGTCCAAATCCCGCGCTCAGTTGTACGTAATTATTACAGGCCTTAAAATTGACGTTCACCTCTGATGATTTGTCAATACTGCGTTCCGTAAATTATAAAGTACACGGGAGAGAGGGGAGAGTGTGGCCCGACCTTTAAACTGTGCGCGATTGTCGCTGTGCGCGATTGTCACTGTGCGCGATTGTCACGACACGAATTTCTAGTTATAAGCTGCCAGTTACTACAATACAGAATCCAAGTTAGTCGTTTCTCTGACAGGTTGGAACACAAACTTCGCTCCCTCGGCAGTTAAACGCTCCAGACCTAGCAAACATGGTTCTAGTCACGGTGAGGCTTCCAGCCGCTAACACCCTCCCCACCTGTGTTCTCATGATTCACATTAAACTGTCTGAGTAATCGGGCAGCTGGTGTACACGTACTTCGTTAATGGCCATAACAAGAAAAAAAAGACACTATGAGCAGAACTAAGCCTCAAACCATCATAGATTCATCGGCGATAAAGTTTAGTAGAATTGTTACTCTCTCCTTTTTAACCGATTTTTGAAAAGTGGAATTTCCAAACCATTCTGACCTTTCTCTGTGTGTTTACGCATAACGTTTACATACGTGCACAGATTTAGATTATTATTTTGTTTTTCTTTGAAAGGAGATACTGCTATGCTAGACCCATACAAGTTTTATCACGATCTGATGAACTGAGACCAGCGATAAGTTTTAGACTTCCTCAACGAATAGACACTATATACACTGGTGTACCGATATCGGTAACCCATTTTAAAAAATACTTTTCTGTAACATGTTGTTTGCCTGGGCAATGCGAACTGCAGTGGTGCGTGTACAATCAAAGTATTCTTCTCCCTTTCCACTTTTGAGGACTGTGGATCTTGGGATGTAACTTCTTGACTTATTTCAGCATCTTTTTCTTCTGTTAACATCTTTTATCTTTGTTTCTGTGTTTTGTGTCACAAATCCTAAACTCAACTATCTTCTTTGTAATGTAATGGGTTGGGTATGGTTAATGTTATCATTTCATAATTTTTATTTAATTATTTGTGAAAGAGGTGTGTATTTAAAAAGGTATAAGCATATGATCTAGACGACCTCACCGATTTATCTCATAAAAGAACATATGGCCTGCAGACAAAGGTGTATTTATCGCTAATTATTCATAAACAATTAAAAGTTCAAAAATTAACACCTTGTCCTACAACAGAGGCCGTAAATTCTAAAACTGAATAAAACGTAATAAGACTTTACAGGATTGAACACTTCCAAATAATAACAGAATGAGATTAAATGATCCAAGAATGATTATATAATGTAAATAGACACGCAGGGTTATTCGGTTCACCGTACATTGATTCGAAAGTGTGGTCCATTAAAGTCCATTCTTGAAAATTAAAGATTTCTTTGCCCTCGGCATTATCAAGAGCTCAGTTTCATACAGTCTATAGAGGATGGGACAGAGCGTCACGTGTTACGTCACATGGGCGATTTGTGCACAATACTGTGACCGAAAAGAGATAAGCACTTTACTGTACGTAATTACGCGAAATGTCGTCTGCAGCGTAGCGATCCATCTGAGGCTCGTAAGCCCGCACAAGCCGTCAGTCACGACTCTCTCGTCCCGCGTGGGAGCTGGAACGATTTGTCTTTTTTCTTGTGCTTCAAAGTGGAGGCTGTGATGGCGTTTAGGACAGCGCTTTCAAAAGCCTCCAGCGCTGTTTCAGGATTGTTGTCTGCAGGGTGGTCCGCCAGTGCTTCAGTTATTAGATTCTTGTACATCCTCCAGTTGGTAAACTTGTGATCGAATATGGGATTTAGCCTATCATCTGGCTGCCAATGGCCTATGCTGACTTGGAATATAACTGGTAAGTGGTCTGATGATAGTTCATCCTCGGTGGATGCTGAGATGAACACGTTAAAGTTCTTAGTAATGAGCACATCAAGGATGTCAGGCCGACCGCCATTGTAAGGATAGTGCGTGGGCTCGTCTGGAGCCCATACACACATGTTATGTCGATTTGTAATTCTTCTGATGACAAGTCCCGCCTGGTTAGTGTTCTGACAGAGCCAGTCAGTATGTTTTGCGTTAAAGTCTCCTCCTAAGAGTAGTTTGCCTCGCAATGCTGCCAGTGCCTCTAAGTCTGCATCAAGAGGCATTCGTCTGGGAGGTCGGTAGGCAGAAATTACGTTGAAGGTCTGATTGGCAATGTTTAGTTATATGGCGACTGCTTCGATATTTTGCAGCGCTGGGAGAGGAGTTTCGTGGTGAGGTAGGCACCTTTTTATGTATATTGCAACGCCGCCTCCAGGTGTGAGTCTGTTCTATAGCAGTCATAGTTAGCAATCGACGCAAGTAGTCCTGGTTTAAGGTGGGTCTCACTGACGAGGCATAAGTCTACATTGTTCTCTGCAATGAATTGTCTAAATCCTGTGAGTTGAGGATAAAGCCCGTTTGAATTCCATACGTATATGAAGACGCAGTGTATGTGATGCCTTCTATCCACTGTTGGGTAGGTTAGCACTTGAGGTGATAGCTGAGGCTGACTTAACTGCTGCCTGGATTTCTGCAGGCAAGCGGTTCATCTTTTCGATGAGGCACATTAGGGTGTTGAGGATTTTATCAATGCTATTGTAGAGCCTGTCGAGAACAGCATTCTGCATGTGTTCACCGGGGTCTGCATTCTGCGCGTGTTCGCCAGTGGGACGGTTGCGGCGGCGATTCGACATAAAAATAGGGTCGCAAAAGAGTGGAGGATCACTAAGAACCCCAATACCAGGAAATTACTTAATCGCCTCCAAAGAGAATTGAAAGTGTCTCTAACCAAACATCGAAATCGTGAATGGGAGGCCAGACTATCAATGCTGCGATCGGACGATGGCTCGCTGTGGTCACAGACCAGATGGTTTACTAAAAAGAAAAGTCGAATTCCACCTCTACTTGGAGATCATGGATACACATATTGCCCTGAAGACAAAGCCAACGCTCTAGCTAAAGCTTTCAAACAAAACTTTCAACCAGCACCCGGTGACCCTGATCTAGTCGAAGAAGTCAACAATCGACTGAGGGTTTTCCTTGAAGCAGATGACGAAGACGAACACAACATCGAGCATTTTACCTCTCAAGAAGTTTCCACCTGTGTGACCAGCTTAAACCCCAGAAAAGCCCCAGGCCACGACAGAATCAGTAACATCTGTTTGAGAAACCTCCCTCCAGCGGCAATAAACCACCTCACGATGCTGTTCAACATAATTGTGGACATGAAGAACTTTCCCACCCGGTGGAAACAGGCCGTAGTCATAGCTATCCATAAGAGTGGGAAAAACCCCTCTCTTCCTCAAAACTACCGGCCCATAAGTCTGTTACCATCTATCAGCAAGGTGTTTGAGCGTCTGCCTCTCAAACGCCTAAACCTTTACATCGAGCGACAGAGTATTCTTCCAGACCATCAATTTGGGTTCCGCCAGGGACACTCCACCACCCAGCAACTGATGAGGGTAGTCGAGACTGCCACGACAGCCTTCAACCATAAAGAATACTATGGACTTGTGCTACTAGACATCTCCCGGGCATTTGACTCGGTATGGCACGCCGGACTGCTACTCCGACTCTACGAATTGGGACTCCCGGGACAACTTGTCAAACTGATAAAATCATACTTGGAAAACCGCACCTTCAAAGTCAAAATTGGTAACGTCTACTCCACAAGGCGTAGCATCCAGGCAGGAGTACCACAAGGCTCGACGCTAGGACCTCTGCTATACTCCCTATATACAGCCAATGTACCTTTTCAATGTACCTTATCACACCGCTACATATGCAGATGATACAGCTTACTTCACTCGCAGCCGCAGCAAAGCTATCGTCACCCGTCGTCTGCAGGAGGTATTGCACAAGACTGAGGCCTGGGCGAGGAGGTGGCATATTGGAATCAACCCAACGAAGACCCAATCTTACTAACTAAAAGGATAGGACCTCGACAGAGACCTCAATTGGATTCACAACTCAAAATTCATAACAACTTAATCCCATGGTCAAACAAAGTTCGCTACCTTGGAGTCCTGCTTGAGTCCAGGTTGACCTGGAGGGCCCACATAAACGACCTCCGCAGAAGAGCTAGCGCGTGACTTCAAGCGTTGTATCCAGTGCTAAACAGGGACAGTAAGCTCTCCGCACCCCTAGGAGTCCGGATCTACTGCACCTTAGTACGACCAATTCTTGAATATGCCTGCCCTGTGTGGGGATACACAGCTAAAACAAATCTAGACCGACTTCAAATCATCCAGAATCGAGCCTTGAAGAGAGCACTTCATCTTGACTGCAGATTTCCCACAATTGCCCTTCATGAAGCCACAGGGCTACCAACTTTAAAACAACGATTCAAGGATCTTGCTACCAAATTTTATAATACAGCCCACAAATCCAAAAATCCACTAATCAAGGATCTGGGGAATTATCTGGTAGGAATAGGTCCACACATAGGACCTATCTCACTTGTTCAATAAACCCCCAAACCATCTGAAAATATTTTACGCCAAACGTTAAGACACATCTAACCTGAAGCAAGAACCCATCTATAAGTCTAGGTGTAAATGTCGCAAGACAAACACTCCACCCTACTCTGGCCAAGGAGGAAATGGGCAGTTAATGGCGATGTTGTTGTTGTCTCGTCCCGCGTAGTCGATCGATCTCCTCGTCGTTTCCTCCAGCCGAGTCATCCTCTCCTTGACCCCAGGACTAAGACTGTTGATAATATATCGATATATCGAATTATCGATATTATTTTTTGAAAATATCGATATTTCGATACTAAAATCTGGATATCGGAGTCGATATTTTAAAAAATAAGTTATCATTTTTTGTTTGCTCTGAATGACACTATGTCCCTAAAAATTTCTGTTACGCATAGAGATCAGCAAGCTTAAGTAAATCTTATTACGTTTCTATAATTAATTTGGAAGTTATAGGTACCAAGTTTACTCAGATGATGACAGCAGTGTAGGGCAAGTCATCACTCGCCCAGCACAAATTGAAAACGAGCCCATTGTTTGAAATGAGCGTGACCATTGTCCAGGGAACTCAAACTTGAATTAGTGTGTTAGCAGGAATAGTGGGAAGTTGCTAATTAGAGAGCAAGAAAGGTAAGACAATTCTGAATAAGCTATCAACATACAAAACTAAATGGAATACCACAAAAAATCTTATGATAAAAAGTTATGTAACTTGGCCATAATGCATAACTTCTACCAAAAATAAATGCCTCAACTGTATTGCTTATCAATCTTAAAAATGCACAAAATATGATTTGCCTCGAACCTCTTTCGAATTTTATAAAATTTTTATTAATTTTTATGAAAATTATGACACACATAATGGTCAAAAAAAAAAATCAACAATCATCATCATCAAGAGCAACCATCCGAAAGTGAAATCTTGATTAAGAACAATTTCACACTTCTATTTATTCTTACAAGATTTGATACTATGAAATTGCATTTATCAGAGTGTCGATATATCCATCACTTTCCTTCCGATATATCGACAGCCGATGTTGATACTTTTCGATATATCGAAAATCCGATATTTTTAAAAATATCAACAGCCCTACCCAAAACTGCCCACACACATCCACCAGTGGCACCCTAAGGCGCTAAGTCCCTCGCCAATCAGTTTACAAACAAAACAAAATATGACGTTCCCTTAGGTGGGTCACGTGCTGGTATTCCGTGTCGTGGGTCCAGATGATTTTTCTCGCTTTCATAGTTTCTTTTTTCCAGACACGCCCCGACGTTGAGCCAACAACGACTCGTGTCATCTCTAGACTAAAAAAAAAACATAACACCCTGTTCAAGGCTTCTTTTTTTTTATAATTTCTGCTGTGCTCATTTTAACTTTGTTTAAGGAATACAGGTCTCCTCAACAATTTAATTTGTCAATTGAATTAAGTATTTGTAAATACAAACTATGTGATGAGTATTTGTATTGAATTGAATGAGCATTATCACAGGAGTCACATATATATAGCCACGCCATTTACTGCCAGTTAATCACAGGCAGGAGTATTTTGAAGTGTGTTGTCTTTCGACATTTACTTCAACATAATCTAGAAGGAGCAACACTTTGCTTTTGGTATGGCTTATCGTTGGCGTTCTTAGTTAGAATAGCGAGTGGTCTTTTATGACGGTCAATACCTGTAACGTATTGCCCGAGCGAGTTGACTTCCGGGTTCCTGGTCTTCTGGGCGCGCTCGTAGAACGTCGCAGACAGCTGTCTGAAGCGATCCGTCAGCAGCGGGATGTTAGTAGTCTCGTGCAGAACTGCAGTCGGGAATCTGCTCGGTAAGTGGAGGGCCCGTTTAGTGCCCTGTTCTGTATCACCTGAAGGCGCCGAAGGTGCGAAGCAGCCGCATAGCCCCATACGGGACAAGCGTATTCCATAATTGGTCTTACCAGGGTGATATAGATGTTTACTCCCGTGGCGGGCTTCAAAAGGCTATTCTGTTCAGCACAGGGTATAGAGCGTGTAATCTAGCACTTGCCTTTCTCCTGATATCTTGAATATGGGATCGCAAAGAAGGAGCAACACTTTGCTTTGGTATGGCTTATCGTTGGCGTTCTTAGTTTAGAATAGCGAGTGGTTTTTATGACGGTCAATACCTGTAACGTATTGCCGAGCGAGTTGACTTCCGGGTTCCTGGTCTTCTGGGCGCGCTCGTAGAACGTCGCAGACAGCTGTCTGAAGCGATCCGTCAGCAGCGGGATGTTAGTAGTCTCGTGCAGAACTAAAACATTTCTAAACTTTATATAAGAATTTCTTTAGATAGCAACTGCGAGAAAAAAAAATGATAAAATTATTTCTTGCTAACATTTGTTTTTGTCATGTTTTTCATTATTGCTGTTAGAGGTAGGTATTTATGATAGAAGTTGAAATTGATATATACGAAGGTTCTCTGGAATTTTTCCCCCTGAACGTAGTTACCTAAGCTATCGGATATTCAGCTACAGAATTTCACAAAAATATCGTCTTCCACGATATGTTCAATAACTTTATAATTATTACATATTAAAACAATAAGAATCTAAGGGTGGAATAGAAAACTTCTCAGTTCTGCCTTTTAATACATTTGATAATTATAGTTTGGTTACTACCACACTAAGTAAGAAAACAGCAAATGAACGTTTGCTGTGAGAAACTCAAACGACTGTCGTTAAAATGGAATGTTTTGTTACATAATTATATCTCATGTTAGAAATTAATTTTCCGGGTTCTAGGCTCGATTCGATTGGCATTTTGTTCACCACACGCAGATAATTTTGTTTCTTATGGCATTACATATCGATGAACTCATTAAATACGGGAAGGAATTGGGAAAAGAAATAGGAAAGAATTAGACCAAGATCTTTCGAAGGAAACATCCTGGCATTTCCATGAGATATTTCAGTAAACTATGGAAAATCGATATTTGGATGAACCGGACAAGGATTCGGACTTGCGTCCCTCAATACGAGGCTACCGAGTTCGTAAAACCCGTTATTGGTCTCCTTAGTACTGGTTGGGTATGCAACATCGTTCTTGTTGCTCATCTCCAAAGTAAAATCTTCGGCTATTTGTTAAAGAAAATATTGTTTCTCAGAGGATTTTAATAATGCGTAGGTTCTCAATTCACCTATTTATTTTCCATGTATATTCCAATATAACTTCAGAACAGATGCACAGATTTTTGTTTGTTTGAAGTGCTATCCTACGTTGGTCCAAGTAAATCCAATGAAGATCTCTGTTGATATCTCTCAGAACAGTTCAATAATTAACAACGTACCTACAAAAAAACATTGTTCACTGGTTGCTTTTCTTCGATTCAGAGTTACTTCATTCAATCGATTTGTTCTTGCCTCTGGAGTTTCATCCAACACTATTTACGGTGAACGATTTAAATCAACACTCAACCGTTCGTCGTCGTTTTCATTTGACGAAGTTCTCGTATCAAAATGAGGTGAAGAGAATAATGCGCTCCACTTTTGTCAATCTGTTGGTATCATCATAACTTCGCTCTCTAAAAACCTTTTTTCGAAGGTTCTCTCACTTTTTCGCAAAGTATTCTGAGAACAGACTGCAACGTTTTTCTCCAAATTTTCTTGCATCATTCATTTCTTTCAATCAACGTGTTCTAATGCGAGAAGAGATTCTGTAGACCCACTCATGTTTACAATTTAAATATCAATAAAAGATATAAAATATATGAAACTTTTTTAAACAAAATAAATAGAATTTTATAAAAATATTAAACTAAAATTATATTGCAAAGTGATAATAATGATAATAATAAATAGAAACTACTACTGTAATTTAAGTCGGTCTGATGAAGACTTTTTAATAACTTCAAGGACATTGACTGCTCTTAGTCTGCCCATTCGGTAGTCCGCTCGCTGACTTTGTGTCTTTTCGGGAATACTCGTGCTTTTTCGCTGTTCCGAACAGACGATGCGGAGGATCTGGATAGGTGCCACCATGCAAAGTATCTAGTTGGGTTGGTAAACGTGGGATGAAGATAAATGCAAAGAAGAGTCAGCTTATTAGATATACAAATAAAAACAAAAGGTTAATTACGAATATAAGGTGGGAAAAGAATTGCTTGCTGAAGACTTGAAATGTAAATATCTTGGCATTACTTTTGATAACAAACTTAACTGGGCTAGGAACACTTAGGACAGGTGGTAGGAAAAGGTTTCAAAGTTCTGCACTTGTTGGAGAGAGTGATGAGAGGATGACAAGAGAAGTAAAGGAATTGGGTTACAAAACTTTGGTCAGGACCATTGCTCGAATATGGTAGTGTAGTATGGGACCCTCATTTTAGTATCTAAATACAGGAGTTGGAGAGGGTGCAAAGAAGGGCTGCTAGATTTGTTTCTGGAAATTATCGCAGAATGCAATCAGTGACGGATATGATAAAGGAGCTGAAATTGGGATTCATTGCAAGACAGAGGAGGATGAGGAGGGTCATGGGAGTGTACAGGGCATATACTGGCGATGAGACATGGAAAGATATTGCAATAGGTATGAAAAGTAGTGCATGGAAGGGAAAATATGACCATGACCACAAGCTGGCACTCGATTTCAGGCACAAGGGTGTGGGAAGATTCTCTATTTTAGGTAAGGGGGTCAGGGATTGGAATGAGTTACCAAGAGAAATGATGAATAATTTACCGAAAACTTGAAAGAATTTAAAGATAAAATTTGTAGGGGGCAAATGTACGTGGGTGCAGGATAGGGGGGAAGATGGGTGTGTAGGGAAATTGCCACCGGAGCCTGTGCTCCATTGCAATTAAATTAAATTTAAAAAAATTAAGTTAAGAGTGGAAACTTTTTAAGAAAATGTTCTCCATTCACTAATTATTTTGTTTTGCTTGGCACCAACTTTTAAAATTGTTCTGAATTAATACAGTTTCTACTGCTACTATTTTTCTCTTTGCAGTGCCCTTCTCGTCTAAGTGTCGAGTGTTTACATTTTGTAAAACAGTGGTCGTTAGTAGCGTTTGAACAGTCAGCGAGTGCAGTAGCGTATTTTGTTGTTGTTTTTTATCTGTAGTGGTGTGGGTATTTGAATAGTGTAATCTCTGAGTGTTTACATTTTGTAAACAGTGGTCGTTAGTAGCGTGTTTGAACAGTCAGCGAGTGCAGTAGCGTATTTTGTTGTTTTTATATCTGTAGTGGTGTGGGTATTTGAATAGTGTAATCTCTGAGTGTTTACATTTTGTAAACAGAGGTCGTTAGTAGCGTTTGAACAGTCAGCGAGTGCAGTAGCGTATTTTGTTGTTGTTTTTATATCTGTAGTGGTGTGGGTATTTGAATAGTGTAATCTCTGAGCGTTTACATTTTGTAAACAGTGGTCGTTAGTAGCGTTTGAACAGTCAGCGAGTGCAGTAGCGTATTTTGTTGTTTTTATATCTGTAGTGGTGTGGGTATTTGAATAGTGTAATCTCTGAGTGTTTACATTTTGTAAACAGAGGTCGTTAGTAGCGTTTGAACAGTCAGCGAGTGCAGTAGCGTATTTTGTTGTTGTTTTTATATCTGTAGGGGTGTGGGTATTTGAATAGTGTAATCTCTGAGTGTTTACATTTTGTAAACAGTGGTCGTTAGTAGCGTTTGAACAGTCAGCGAGTGCAGTAGCGTATTTTGTTGTTGTTTTTATATCTGTAGTGGTGTGGGTATTTGAATAGTGTAATCTCTGAGTGTTTACATTTTGTAAACAGTGGTCGTTAGTAGCGTTTGAACAGTCAGCGAGTGCAGTAGCGTATTTTATCTGTAGTGGTGTGGGTATTTGAATAGTGTAATCTCTGAGTGTTTACATTTTGTAAACAGTGGTCGTTAGTAGCGTTTGAACAGTCAGCAGTGCAGTAGCGTATTTTGTTGTTGTTTTTATATCTGCAGTGGTGTGGGTATTTGAATAGTGTAATCTCTGAGTGTTTACATTTTGTAAACAGTGGTCGTTAGTAGCGTTTGAACAGTCAGCGAGTGCAGTAGCGTATTTTGTTGTTGTTTTTATATCTGTAGTGGTGTGGGTATTTGAATAGTGTAATCTCTGAGTGTTTACATTTTGTAATCAGTGGTCGTTAGTAGCGTTTGAACAGTCAGCGAGTGCAGTAGCGTATTTTGTTGTTGTTTTTATATCTGTAGTGGTGTTGGTATTTGAATAGTGTAATCTCTGAGTGTTTACATTTTGTAAACAGTGGTCGTTAGTAGCGTTTGAACAGTCAGCGAGTGCAGTAGCGTATTTTGTTGTTGTTTTTATATCTGTAGTGGTGTGGGTATTTGAATAGTGTAATCTCTGAGTGTTTACATTTTGTAAACAGAGGTCGTTAGTAGCGTTTGAACAGTCGGCGAGTGCAGTAGCGTATTTTGTTGTTGTTTTTATATCTGTAGTGGTGTGGGTATTTGAATAGTGTAATCTCTGAGTGTTTACATTTTGTAAACAGTGGTCGTTAGTAGCGTTTGAACAGTCAGCGAGTGAAGTAGCGTATTTTGTTGTTGTTTTTATATCTGTAGTGGTGTGGGTATTTGAATAGTGTAATCTCTGAGTGTTTACATTTTTGTAAACAGAGGTCGTCAGTAGCGTTTGAACAGTCAGCGAGTGCAGTAGCGTATTTTGTTGTTGTTTTTATATCTGTAGTGGTGTGGGTATTTGAATAGTGTAATCTCTGAGTGTTTACATTTTGTAAACAGTGGTCGTTAGTAGCGTTTGAACAGTCAGCGAGTGCAGTAGCGTATTTTGTTGTTGTTTTTATATCTGTAGTGGTGTGGGTATTTGAATAGTGTAATCTCTGAGTGTTTACATTTTGTAAACAGTGGTCGTTAGTAGCGTTTGAACAGTCAGCGAGTGCAGTAGCGTATTTTGTTGTTGTTTTTATATCTGTAGTGGTGTGGGTATTTGAATAGTGTAATCTCTGAGTGTTTACATTTTGTAAACAGTGGTCGTTAGTAGCGTTTGAACAGTCAGCGAGTGCAGTAGCGTATTTTGTTGTTGTTTTTATATCTGTAGTGGTGTGGGTATTTGAATAGTGTAATCTCTGAGTGTTTACATTTTGTAAACAGTGGTCGTTAGTAGCGTTTGAACAGTCAGCGAGTGCAGTAGCGTATTTTTGTTGTTTTTATATCTGTAGTGGTGTGGGTATTTGAATAGTGTAATCTCTGAGTGTTTACATTTTGTAAACAGAGGTCGTTAGTAGCGTTTGAACAGTCAGCGAGTGCAGTAGCGTATTTCTGTTGTTGTTTTTATATCTGTAGTGGTGTGGGTATTTGAATAGTGTAATCTCTGAGTGTTTACATTTTGTAAACAGTGGTCGTTAGTAGCGTTTGAACAGTCAGCGAGTGCAGTAGCGTATTTTGTTGTTGTTTTATATCTGTAGTGGTGTGGGTATTTGAATAGTGTAATCTCTGAGTGTTTACATTTTGTAAACAGAGGTCGTTAGTAGCGTTTGAACAGGCAGCGAGTGCAGTAGCGTATTTTGTTGTTGTTTTTATATCTGTAGTGGTGTGGGTATTTGAATAGTGTAATCTCTGAGTGTTTACATTTTGTAAACAGTGGTCGTTAGTAGCGTTTGAACAGTCAGCGAGTGCAGTAGCGTATTTTGTTGTTGTTTTTATATCTGTAGTGGTGTGGGTATTTGAATAGTGTAATCTCTGAGTGTTTACATTTTGTAAACAGTGGTCGTTAGTAGCGTTTGAACAGTCAGCGAGTGCAGTAGCGTATTTTGTTGTTGTTTTTATATCTGTAGTGGTGTGGGTATTTGAATAGTGTAATCTCTGAGTGTTTACATTTTGTAAACAGTGGTCGTTAGTAGCGTTTGAACAGTCGGCGAGTGCAGTAGCGTATTTTGTTGTTGTTTTTATATCTGTAGTGGTGTGGGTATTTGAATAGTGTAATCTCTGAGTGGTTTACATTTTGTAAACAGTGGTCGTTAGTAGCGTCTTGAAACAGTCAGCGAAGTGCAGAGCGTATTATGTTGTTGTATTTTATCTATAGTGGTGTGGGTATTGAATAGTGTTAATCTCTGAGTGTTTACATTTGTAGACAGTACTAGTAGTGTTTTGAACAGTTGCCGAGTGCAGTAGCGTATTTTATTGTTATATTTTAGCTGTAGTGGTGTGGGAATTTGATAGTGCAAACTCCCGAGTGTATATATTTTGTAGGAAGTACAGGTTATTTCGAGTTTCTGTTCCTTTTTTCTGTTCTTTTTTTGTTTCCTTTCTTTTTGCGTTTTTCAAAAGCAGTATGTCTAGGGACTGTGATTGCTGTGTGCAGACGCGAGCTGAGGTGGCTGATCTGCGCGCTCAGCTTGCAGCTGTGTTAGCGAAAGGTTACGCAGCTGGAAGCTGCCGTAAAAGGCTGCAGAAGATGTGATGTTGGGGAAACTGATATTGCTAAGCCTATCACAGATTCCCCCATATCGACTGTCGTACCTGCAACCAGGCTGAAGTGTTGGATGCTGTGCCGCAGTCGCCTGTTGGTGACTGGCGTATGGCTTCTAGACTTCGAAGCCGTACACGGGGGCAGTCGAACAGGCTTAAAGGCCCAAGACGCTGAACTTGTTCGTCTGTCCAACCGGTTTGATGTATTGTCGGAGGCTGACTCAGTCCCACAATTGTCATCCTGCGAGTTGACGGCCCCCCAGCCCACCAGGTCTGAGCAAACGCAGAAGGGCATTCTGGTAGTTGGGAGCTCTAATGTTAGGCGGTTATTAGAGCCCCTTAGGGAAATGGCGGATTCCTCGGGGAAGAAATCCAACGTCCATTCAGTGTGTATTCCGGGTGGCCTGATCCGAGATGTGGAACAGGCCATCCCGGATGCCATAGAGGGGACGGGGTGTAGCCAACTACAGATTGTGGCTCATGTCGGCACCAATGATGCCTGTCGCCTTGGTCGGAGGTTTATCCTCTCTTCCTTCCGGCGGCTGGCTGAAAGGGTGAACTCTGTGGCCAGTGACCGCAAGATATCGGCAGAGCTAACCATCTGTAGCATCGTAGACAGAGTTGATTGTGGACCTCTGGTTCTGAGCCGTATTGAGGGGCTGAACCAGAGACTACGACGTTTTCTGTGATGACATTGGCTGCAGATTTCTCGATCTTCGCCATAGGGTCGAGTCTTGTAGGGTTCCCCTTAATAGGTCAGGTGTGCACTACACACGTGAATCGGCTACACGGGTGGCAGGGGCCGTGTGGAATGCACTGGGTGGTTTTTTAGGCTGAGGGAGGAGACCCGAAACACGAAATTCAGTTACGGGCAACCCAATCAGATACAACACCGGAATGTAGGAGCAACGTAAAAGAATCTCGTCAGTTAAAAGTTCTCGTAATTAACTGTAGAATCGTTTGTAACAAACAACCGGAACTTGAAAGCGTTATTTGTAATACAGAAGCGGATATCGTTATCGGTGCAGAAAGTTGGTTGAAACCGGAAATAAGTTCCGCCGAAACTTTTAAAGATAGCATGAACGTTTTTCGTAAAGACAGATTACATTCTCATGGAGGTGGGGTATTTATAGCCGTGAGTAAATTTCTCCCATGTAATGAAATAGACGTCGATACGAACTGTGAAATCATATGGATTAAACTCAACGTTTGCTGGGTCAAAACTCATCATAGGTGCCTTCTACCGTCCACCTGATTCGGATATAGCTATCGTCGAGGAGTTAAGAAATAATGTAAATAGTTTTAAAGATCATGCTATGATTCTAGGAGGCGACTTCAATCTGCCTTATATTGACTGGCGTAATTACGTTCACATCACAGGTAGCAGGGATAAGGCAGCTTCTGAAGTAATTCTCGATTTGTTGTCAGATAATCATCTCGAGCAGCTAGTTAATGAACCTACGCGGTGTCATAACGGTAGCGAAAACATTTTAGACTTGCTGGTTACCAACAAGCCAGAATTATTCACCGACATTTCAACGACCACAGGAATAAGCGATCACAAAGCGGTAATTGCGACTATCAAATTAATGACCGAGCGAAAAAGGAAAAAAGGGCGGATTGTATACAAATTCAGTAAGGCCTCAAATGAGTGTTTTAGAACCTACCTTAGGAATAAATACCATAACTTCAAGTCAACAAAGGACACCGTTGAAGAGATGTGGCATCGTTTTATACATATAGTCAGGGAAGGCATGGAAATACATATACCAAAGCGGACAATAAAGGGAGAGGATGATCCACCGTGGTACACATGCGAAGTCAAAAGATTACTCAAAAAACAAAGGAAAATACACGCACGCTCAAGAAGGAAGGGGTGTCGCAGCGATTTAGAAACCTTAGCTGATTTAAGAGGACTCTAAGAGTCTCACAGAAAACCCAAAGAAATTTTGGTCGTATGTACGAAAAGTTAATTGTACCAACAGCAATATTCCAGCACTAATTCATGAAGGTTCCGAGGTTAATGAAAGCCGCGATAAAGCTAACGTACTAAATACTGTATTCAAAAATTCATTTACAAATGAACATAAGGATAGTATTCCCGTTTTCCCACGCCGTGGCGAGTCGGTGATGGAATCATTACGAATAGATACTGCAGGTATCGTTAAGCAATTAGAGCTCCTGAAGTGGGGGAAAGCACCGGGCCCGGATGGAATTCCAGTAAGAGTATTTTCAGAGTATGCTGCAGAAATCGGGCCATTTCTGTCTGATATATTCAGTAAATCATTAGAAGAGCGAAAAGTACCTTCAGACTGGAAAATCGCGCAAGTAACTCCGATTTTCAAAAAAGGTGATCGAAGTGATCCTGGGAACTATCGTCCCATATCTATAACATCTGTTTGTAGTAGAGTTATGGAGCATATTATATGCTCGAACATTATGAATTTTCTAGATTATAATAATTTGCTTACAACAAATCAACATGGATTTCGGAAGAAAAGATCATGTGAAACACAGCTGGCCCTATTTACACACGACGTAATGAAAGTTATCGATACAGGTTCACAAGTAGATGCAATTTTTTTAGATTTCCAGAAAGCCTTTGACTCTGTGCCACACAACCGCCTTTTAGCAAAGCTTCGAGCTTACGGTATATCGGATCAGCTTTGTGAATGGATAAAGGATTTTCTAACTGGTCGGTCGCAGTATGTTGTCGTTGAAGGAGAAAGTTCTTCTAATCTAGATGTTACATCGGGTTGTACCTCAAGGAAGTGTAATAGGACCACTTCTTTTCTTAATTTTTATAAACGATCTCGGAGACAAAGTGAAAAGCCTTTTTAGATTGTTTGCTGATGATGCGGTTATTTATAGGGAAGTAAGAACTTTGGCCGATTGCTTAGAAATTCAGCGCGATCTGGATGTTATTTTGGCTTGGTGCGCTGAGTGGCAACTTACTCTAAACTGTAAAAAGTGCAAGACAATGAGCATAACTAACAAAAAGAATCCGATTGTTCAGAAATACGAGTTAAACAATACAGTTATTGATATGGTCGATTCTATTAAATATTTCGGAGTAACAGTACAAAGGAACATGAAATGGGACATACACATTAATTCTTTAGTAGGTAGAGCAAATTCTAGGCTGCAATTCATAGGTAGAATCTTGAAAAATTGTAATGAACAAACAAAGGAGATAGCGTACAAATCTCTTGTGCGTCCACATTTGGATTATTGTTGTGCCATTTGGGACCCGTTTCGTAAGGGATTGATCGAAAGTATAGAGAAAGTACAGAGAAGAGCCGCTCGATTCGTGACCGCTTGCTACAGTCCTTATGAAAGCGTCACAGAACTGATTAGTAGATTAGGTTGGGAGTCTCTGGTAGATAGACGACACACGTTTCGTTTAAACTTATTGGAAAACATGCGTACTCCAACTTTCACTCATGAGTGTAGTGAAATACTTCTTCCACCAACCTATTTGAGTCGGAAGGACAGGAAAGATAAAATTAGAGAAATAAGGTGCCGGACTGATTCTTATATGAATTCTTTTTTCCCTCGTACCATTAGGGATTGGAATGCACAGCAAAGAGATTAGCTTTGGTGCTGAGCACCCTCTGCCACCCACAATTTTGTGAATTGCAGAGTATATATGTAGATGTAGATATGTAGATATTACTTTTTGAAGTCAATTTTACTTAAAGTTTCACTTTTTTCCACAATACTTTCGAGGATCTTTAAGTAGCCCAACCGATATGTATGATAGGGAACATACATAATTTGTTTTGGGAATTAATTTAATTCTGTGCTAGGAGCAGTAATTTCTTCAACGCAGCGTGCCAAAAACGAAACGCAAACTTGGAAAGTCTTTGCACACTGGGGACTACAATTTTTGATATTACAGGGGATATGCTCGACTAAGGATTGAAGTTATGAAGAGGGAGGGTGGGTAGAGGGTGGGAGGACCCGCGGAGACCCATTTCGTGTATCCCTCGAAGGGCAAACGAAGTTTAACTCTCCAAGTTATGGCAGTCTTTGGTAAGGATGTAACTCGCGGGACCTGAAATTGCAGCACTTAAATGAGAGTTCACTGTAGAATTATGCCAGTGACGTGCGTGAAATACAAACGTCGTCTTATCCCCTCGTTACTGAGTGAGTAAATGCCAAGTAATTAATTAGAAATAAGGCCGAGATAATATACCCCGACAGAGTTTAATATTGCTATAGTTAAATATGTAATTAAGAATTGCGTCAAGACGCAAGTGACAGAGAAATGTAGGAAATTAGTTTGTGAGAATGATACTTTAAAAATGACAAGAAGCTAATGAGAAAAGAACATTAAAAATATTTAATTAAGTTCAAAACGCTAGTTAATGTAGAACAGATGTGATACCTATGACAATATTTAGGCTCCGCTACCTTCGGCTGCTCTACACTATTGCGCCAGTTAAGTTTTGAGGACACTATGTATTGAGCTCTTACTATGGGAAACCTGTGGTCTCTGTAATGGAGGCCTTCAATTAACCCCCACATTTTTTGTTAAAGTTTTCTGATTTGGATTTTTATTTTTACTATCATGAGTGTGCGAGGTTTCACGTAAGATTTTCTAATATTTCTAATGGCACTTCATATGTGTGCCTTAGCCATGTTATTGTTTTCCCCAAATTTTTTAACCTTACATCAATCACTCTACATTTGCTGAATATTTTCTGGACAATGAACATTCTCCCACAAACATAAATCTTATATATTTGTAAAAATCAATGTACGCTTGTTTGTTTGTCCTCTATGCGCTCCTAAACCGTTCATCCGATTAAGGTGAAACTTTGGTGAGTTGTCGATTGCGCGTCGGAGAAGGTTCCTGAGGAAAAAAAATAATACCAAAAAACCACCCCCTCTTCTCCATAACACCCCATAATTTAAAAAACTCACAGATTGTATCCGATTTCTACGTAACTTTGCACACGTATACTTTAAAACAAATTGAAAAATACTGCCTACATATGGTTTCCAAAAAATCAACCCCCCATGCCCTTCACAACCCCCTAATTTAAACAAACCCACATAGTTTATACGATTTCTACGAAAATTTGTAAACTTTTCCTTTTTTTTTTTTTTTTTTTTAAATGCCTGTATATGGTTTCCGGAATCGCAACCCCTTTTCCCCATTACATTCCCCTAATTTAACAAACCCACATATTTTATCCGATTTAGATGGAAATTTGCATACATTTATCTCCAAAACTAACCAGAGATTTTTTGTCTATATGCTGAATGGAATCACCAAAAACGTTATAAATCCAAGACTATTGCAATGAAGTTGAAATGGAATGAAACAGTAATTAAAATTTTTATGTAAATATTTAACTTAATACAAACTTTCAAATGTATTCATTTAATCTATACGTGTAGTCAAGTCTAGCAATAGTGAAGCATTGCCAAGTCAGCTAGTACAGACATAAAACTCGTAGGCTAAATCAGCACCACCAAATACACACTCTAACTTTACAAGATAACTATTAAATTCACAGGGCAATAATCAGAAGTAAACATGTATTCAGGGAACACGTAAACTTAAGTTATCAAACTTATCTTACAGTTAGAACAAAATTCGCACAACACAGCACTAGATACACAATTTTCACCAAACCATACGTTAATACCATTATACATTCTTCTTTCTCTCTCGCACATACGCATGTTCAAGGAAACAAGGCAAAAAATACATGCATTTTCTGATTGCAAATTCAACCTGCCAGCAGACTATACGTACTCGACGAAACATCAATGTTAAGAACAACTGGAGAATAGCAACGCGCAAATAAATTGCTTTCGATCACTCTGAAAGTCTAATAGAACAGTGCATCACAGAACGTGAAGAAGGTTAAGTGATTAACTGCTACCAGTTGTTCTAGTCATATACAATGTTCAAGTGCCAAGGTGCATGAAGGCACAGGTACAGTTAAAGGCTCATGTGGTTGTAATGACATGGTGACAGGTTTTTTTTTCGCATTACTGTACTATCGTACATTGTCTTAATCTTATCTGGTAATCCTATCAGATATTTGGGAACCGAACCACGGTTGCATTCTGCTGTCCTTCACGTTACACAGCAAGCTGTGCCAGAGGTGAAGTTCTGGTTAAGGGTCACTGAAAATTCAAGCTGAGTCCCGAATTCGAACCGGACACCTTTCGATCTCCAACGAGACTCCTTGACCACTAAACCGCAAACAAACCAGAGAATACTTAGGACCGCTTACGATACTTATAGAGATGAACCCGGGTGATTTTTTTATTATTGAATAATAATTTTACTGATCCCTTGCTTCAGGTAAATACTACATTAAGTGTTGGGTTGATATGAAAATATTTTTTCCATTATAAACACTTTTACTTTACTGGAATAAATTGTGGTATAATACGAGGCGCGTCCAGAAAGTAAGTATCGTTTCAAATTATCTCCGCTGCAGCGCTGCGATTGCAGTTCCGCACATGCGCTGTAGACGATGTGTATCAAGGGGAAGAACGTGCGCCATTTGGAGATCGCCGTCAGTTACGTACGCTTTGTTGTGCTTGTTTGAAATGTCGGTGTTGATTGAAAATCCCGCCGCCTGTGAAATCAGGTCTGTGATTCGGTTTCTGAATGCCAGGAAAGTGAAACCAAGTGAAATTTATCGGCAAATTTGCGATGTTTACGGACCAAATGCGATGAGTGATTCGATGGTGAGAAGATGGGTCCGACAGTTCAATGGCGGGCGTAGTGATGTGCACGATGAAGAACGAAGTGGGCGTCCACCTTTGGTTACAGAAGAACTGGTTCACGTGATTGATGACAATATCCAGGAAAACCGTAGGTTTACAATTAGTGCTCTCGCTATGGACTTCCCCCAAATTTCACGATCACTGATGCATGAAATTGTCACCAAACAACTGAAATTCCGTAAACTTTGCTCACGTTGGGTACCAAAGATTCTCACTGAGCCACACAAAACACGGATGGGTAGTGCACTTGAGTTTTTGACCCGTTATGCTGAAAGCGGCGAAGAATTTCTGAGACGGATAGTCACAGGGATTTGGCTGGGACGTGTTTCACCATCCTCCGCACAGCCCTGACCTCGCTCCTAGCGACTTTCATCTATTCTTACATCTCAAGTCTTTCCTTGGCGGTCATCACTTCACCAATGACGACGAGCTGAAAGAAACTGTTTCCAACTGGTTGAAGACACAGGCGGCAGATTTCTATGAAGAAGGTATACAAAACCTGGTGCCACGCTATGACAAATGCCTGCAAAATTTCGGCAGTTATGTGGAAAAGTAGTTTAAGAGTTGTAGAATTTTGTGCAGTAAAAATTTCTTCTGTATCTGTGTACAATTTCATTTTATTAACAAACGGAACTTACTTTCTGGACGCACCTCGTACTTCTGATCGAGTATGAATACGGTTAACACTTCGGACGTATTGAAAATTGCGACGATGTAGCCCAAATCAAAATTAGAACAATTGTAATTCTTTATCTCCACCCGTCGTATTCTAAACGAAAAAACTGTTTATTATAGCTTCAGTTTGCATAATACCAGCTTGTAATGTTACACCACATTGTGTGGAAAAGCCTAGAATAGATTCAGATATGTAAATTCTGCGCGAAAATCGCTAGTATTTCAGGTGATAACGATAAGCGTTCCCCATGCCATTTCTGCTGCAAAACGGTTCTTTACCCTAATAAAGAACTAATCATTTCAGCTTGACAGTTTGTACCCTACCTATGTAAAGAATTGGCCAATAGTAATACCTCAGACTTGATCAATTGAAGGGATTATTTCTCCAGTGCTAATAAGAACTTAATTAAGTCAGTTTACTGTTAGTCGCTCTCTGTGTATGAGTACCTACATTACCAGCATTATTTATGTAGTCTACAAGATCCCTGGAGTTACTGCCACTGAGAACAAACAACTGCTATTTTTCAATAGAAATTAATACTATTGGTAAACTGCAATAACTATGATTATAAAAGCACCTGAGAAATAAATGTTCATTAGGGAAATTTACAAGAAAGTAGCCCTGAATTCAAACTAAATCCAACTTCTGTCACCTATGGTGAAATACTGAATACTGTAGCGAAAAGTTAGTTTCCACGCTAAGAGCCAAGGTACAAAAAGTTACACGAAAAATAATGGTGACGTGATAAATGTCTTCCTTTCGAGTAAAGGCACAGTTTCTTCTTTTTCGTTGGGATGGGGAGGGGGGAAAAACGGGAAGGAGTTCGAGAAACATTTTATTGTTAGTACGGAGTGGCAACTATAACGAGAAAAGGACTTACTTCCACGCACCTTTCTTCTTTGTGTGTGCTTCTCTCAAACAACAGGCTATTCCCCTTTCCTCTTAATCGATAGCTTGATTCACAACGCGCCTCCTTGTCCATTTGTGTTACAACGAAAATGCAACGTTCGCCTGCTAAAAGGCAGACGAGTGTAGTAATGTAGGTGTTTCTGACAAAATGATTATACAATAAGGGGGCGGGGATTGAATTTATCTTACTATAGATTGTCCATCGTAGGGAATTAATATTTAATTTCAAGGGAGCACAGGCTCCTGTGGAAATTTACACCCCAATCTTTCCCCTATCCTGTACCCACCTACATATGGCCTCTACAAATTTTATCTTTAAATTCTTTCAACGTTTTCTGTAAATTATTCATCATTTCTCTTGGTAACTCATTCCAATCCCTGACACCCTTACCAAAAAAAGAGAATCTTTCCACACCGTTGTGCCTGAAATCGAGTGCCAACTTGTGGTCATGGTCATCTTTTCCCTTCCATGCACTACTTTTCATACCTACGCCAATATCTTTCCATGCCTCATCACCAGTATACGCCTTGTACACTCTCATAACCCTCCTCCTGTCTTGCAATGAATCCCATTCCAGCTCCTTTATCATATCCGTCACTGATTGCTTTCTGCGATAATTTCCAGAAACAAATCTAGCAATATTGTTTGTTGCTCCAATTAAAACTACCCGTTCGTAGCCAGTTAGCTAACAGTTACATGTAAATATTTACTAAACGTTCAAGTGTTCGTATTTTATTTTAATATAATTTAATATGTTAAACACTATTTTGACAGTAATTGTAAATTAGAGTATAAAGTTGCTAACAATATACTTCAACTACTTGCTAGATTCAGTCCAAAACGATTCTTAGTTCACCAGCCCCGAGACCTTAACACGTTCTCTCTCAGTCCCGGTACGCGCATGCGCGACAAATTGGCGGCTTTAACTGGATGAGAAGAGAGCTGAGCGCAGCTGGCGGCCCGCCTGTTCTCTCGCGTGCGAAATACGCGCGCGGCTCGGGTTAATTAAGGCGCAAAGCCAGCGGTCTGGAACGGCCCATCTCCTCCTACGGCAACACGCCTCCCCTCACAGGAGGAAAAAATAATATGCTAGCACACTATCCGTCCACAAAGTTGCGCGTTAATTTCCGCAAGTGATAGCCTGAAAAGTAAGTAATCTACTAAATGTTAGCGCGTACCCACAGCGTTCACGTTTATATTATAATCATAATATATTATTTACATAGCAGTAACAGTAAACTTAGAGACGGTTATTTTTCAGTATTTTGGTATCACAATTTCAGTACTTTGGTCTTACTGGTATACTTCCTTGTTCATCAATACAGCTTTCAATATGCCATTGATTCCGCTGGGCTGCTCCCTTTTATAACGGAAAGCCCACCCTTTTCAATTTCCCCTCCAATGGGAGACACACAATCTTTTGTGCTTCAAGTCTCTCCCGCTTAGAGGTCAATGCTGGTGGCGAGTCCACGTCAAGCTTTCACTCTCTCCTTCTAAAAGGTATGTGGTGTGGGATGTTTGTTGGCGTCGGGGAATTCAAAAAATGTCCACTGAGCTTGGACAATAGACCATGGAGACGAAAACTCAGACACGGCGTCTAGCTGTAGATTTACACACGAGTGCATTGTGCACGAACATCTTCATAGTACTGTAAAAATCCTTTACTGTAGACTATGTATTCATTGAATCAAATTCTTTGATCTAAGGATGTAATCGGTAGTCCAAAATATAATTTATTTTTTAAATTTCTTCCGTAATTTTGAATGCTTTACTACATTTATATGATCTTATGACTGAAATAAATTTATCCATCAAAATGTCTTTCACAAATTTCTTACGGTTTCTCTTTTTCTTTACTCAGAAATTTATTAAAATTGGTTGTAACACATATCCATGTATTACTTCCCACCTGTCAAGCAACTATCTCAGCAAGGTAGTTGCAAAATTATTGAAGATGATTACTCTTTCCTGACCTAGAATTTAAATTGAAATGCAGTTAGTAATAAATCGTCAAAGCAGCAAACTTTATACTCGCCAATCCCAAAAGTTCCTAATCTATTATCTTCTCTCAGATATATTGAATCTTAAAGCCCAATAGTAAAAAATCTCTTTAGTGTACTTCTGGCTAGCGTGCAAAAAGTTGTGCATAAGTGACAGTTCCATTTAGCCATGATTTTTGGATTCAGTAGTCAAATGGAAACGTAATTGCGTTAACCTGAACGAAAGGTAAATGTCCACAGTGATTTGATATTCACAAATTTAATGACTGCAAACTTATCAATGAGCTCAATGGTAACGGCCATGAATAATGATTATCTTTCTGTCCTAAAAGTAACCAACAACTTAAACAAATTTTGCTATTAGAACTTGATGAACGCTAACAACGCTCGTTGTTTCGTGTCCCACTTTAAAAAATTTCATAACTACCGATATAAATTATTTTGTTTATTTAACTGACGAACGAAAATTTAACATTCTGTTAACAATCAGTTATAACAAGCATTATTGAGAAAGTATCATACATAAACTGTGACAACATGACAACAAGCATAGCACATCATTTGCAATCACTGTAGACTCTATAAGATACGAATTTTGAAATTTTTATTAGTTTATTAATTTTCAATTCAGAGGCAACTGTTATTATGGTTTGGTTAAACAAGGCATTCCAGGGTTAAAAATTCACCTTTAGTCAGTAAGCATAATCGTTATCAACATGCATCACAGTGTGTTCAGTTAACACATGCGGGGCACAAGGTTACTCTGCTCTTTCCCCACTCCGCTGTGGGTGGGGGGAGGAAGGGAATTTGCTACGAGTCTGCCTGGGCACACCATTCAACTCGGAGAGATAGGAAAGGAGGGATTGGTGAGGTGAGGAGAGGGGTCATGAAAACATGACCTTGAGTCGTCATTCCGGAGTGAACAGAACCAAAATCAACAAATGAGGTATCATTTCAAGCATCAAGTTCTTCTCTTCGAAAAACAAAAGGTTAATTATGAATATAAGGTGGGAAAAGAATTGCTTGCTGAAGACTTGAAATGTAAATATCTTGGAATTACTTTTGATAACAAACTTAACTGGGCAGGACACTTAGGACAGGTGGTAGGAAAAGGTTTCAAAGTTCTGCACTTGTTGGAGAGAGTGATGAGGGGATGTACGAGAGAAGTATAGGAATTGGGTTACAAAACTTTGGTCAGACCATTGCTGGGATATGGTAGTGTAGTATGGGACCCTCATTTTACGTATCAAATACAGGAGTTGGAGAGGGTGCAAAAAAGGGCTGCTAGATTTGTTTCTGGAAATTATCGTAGAATGCAATCAGTTACGGATATGATAAAGGAGCTGGAATGGGATTCATTGCAAGACAGGAGGAGGATGAGGAGGGTCATGGGAGTGTACAGGGCATATACTGGCGATGAGGCATGGAAAGATATTGCAATAGGTATGAAAAGTAGTGCATGGAAGGGAAAAGATGACCATGACTACAAGCTGGCACTCGATTTCAGGCCCAAGGGTGTGGGAAGATTCTCTTTTTTAGGTAAGGGGGTCAGGGATTGGAATGAGTTACCAAGAGAAATGATGAATAATTTACCGAAAACTTTGAAAGAATTTAAAGATAAAATTTGTAGAGGGCAAATGTAGGTAGGTGCAGGATAGGGGGAAGATGGGTGTGTAGGGAAATTGCCACCGGAGCCTGTGCTCCATTGCAATTAAATTAAATTAAATCATTAATTAAGAAGGGAATTTTTCTAAATTCAACACGTGAATGGCAAAATTATGATCAATCAAGCTCGCTGATATGCGACGGTTCAGGACCGTGCTGGATGGCTTCGTAGGTGTCGTCAAGGAGTGATCGTTTACCACTAGATAGCAGTACTACATGTCACAGTGATATTGATAAATTGCGTGTGTTTTCTAGAGATAGGAACTTGTCTGATATTTTTGTTTCTATTAGGGAAACATTTCATCGTTTCTAAGGGTTTCGTAAGACGTGTTTTGCTACGTACTGCCTATTAAACTTCACAAATAGCGAATTGCTACAAATGAACAGGCTCTTCTTTGATCCTACTGCAACATCGGTATACCTGTATATCGTAGATCATTCACAAAATTTTCACACGAGCCCCCTAGTAAACATGGTATTTTAGAAACTCGTCAAGGGATATATCTCAGTGGCTAAGTTGTAAACATATAGTGTAGGTTTACTGAATGTTTGCTAAGCTACGGATTATAGGTCCAGGACAGAGACTAATATTTTAGGATGTTAATAGTGATTCATATACTACTAAATCTGGACGTACATGATAAGTATGTGTTGATAATCTGACGTCTTCTAAAGGGCGATGTACGATTGGCGAAGGGTGAAAAATTAGAGGAAAGATGGTGGCTAAAGTTAATTTCTTGGGTGAACTACGCGATTAAGTCTAATTATGGAAAACCTAATCTTGAAATTAAGTTATTCTTTAATGTTTAAATGTTATGTTGTCCTTATTGTGGTGTACAAATATCAAATGGGGGTGCAGATACATAACATAGTTGTGACGATGAAAACACTTGCAGTCAACTGAGTGAGAATAAGGGCCAAATGAAATTTGCTATGAAAAATAATAGAAGAGTGGTTTCTTAGGATCACACTTCCAATATTGGCGAATTAAATTACTGAAAACCGACAGAACGCAATGTGCCAACTATTGTAGATCTGTCGAATCTTGCCTTTCATCTGGACCTCTGACGGCTTTTCTTGCTTGTACAGCGTGAAACCTAAATCCATACGGCCAGAGTGGAATTCTAAATATTTGACCAAAGCGTCGCTGTCTTTATATGCACAGAAAATATTTCTGCGAGCGTCGCAGCTCTTTTTTGTTTGTTTTATCTAGCCATACTTCTCCTCAGCCAATAGTTTTTTTCCTCTTTTTCTCAGTACACGCTAAAAGAGGGCCACAAACGCTCCTTTAAACTGGATGAGACATTGTTCACACAGCGCGTTTATAAACGGAGGAAAACAACAGTTTCCAGAATAATGTTCATCCGACGGGTTTACTTGCTAGGCAGTCTTGGAGTAATATTACTTTTTTAATTGCAGCCTTATGCTAGTCTACGGCGAAGGCACCAGAGCCTGCTGACGATGGTAACAGCGTAAGGGGGAAAGGAAAACACTTTTATAAACAGAGTATCCCTGCATTCCCCTGGAAAGATTCCGGCAAACAGCCAGAGAGATATACCGTATATCGAACCCACGTACCGCTACACCAGGCGCAGTAAATGCTACGGCACAGATAATGTATATTTTATTTCCACCTAAATAGTGTAGAATGGTATAAATATTGCTGTTATTGTGAGACTATGGTGTTATTTTCGGTAGGTGAAAAAGGTCGCATTAAGTAAATCCGTTTCATTTTTATGTCCATAGTTAGTACCTGTAGTAAAGAAATTAATTTTCTGTCTGAAAGTAAATTTGTATTAGTTGAACGATAGCTAGTTAAGAAAGTAAATTCAGTCAACATAAAATCACGTCTTCATGTGGTAGCTAATCTGTGATTATATTTGAATATTTCAGACGTGAAGCAATTGCGTTCACTGAAAATCACTTCGTAATACTATTAAGCTTAAAAATATCTTGGAGTCGGAGTGAAGGAAGTATTGTTGTGTTTTTCACATATAAAACGTAGACTTTCGTGAGAAGTAATTTTATAGACGGCTAGTGAAACGAACGAGAGATGAGTATATCCCTGGATATCTCGTTGTTAAAATAAAAAAATATTTATTTCCCCTTGTTCAGTTTGCAAGAAGCGTTGTAACTATCCGGCTGCTAAATCGTTTGTAACAAATACTGATTTTTACTCTCAATTTACAATTCAAATCATTAATTTATTTAAAAATTCAAATTAAACTCATGAGCGATGGAATTATGTAAATGAGGAACTGTAGATGGCCCTGCAAACTGATAGGAAATGGTGCTAGCAGAGATTACACAGTATAAGCAGTAATGGTCACCGCATTTGTAACGGACGAAAGTAGTATGGGTAAGATTGATGATGTAATTGTATTTGACAGAGAACAAATTTCCTGTGGCTGACGAATGTTATTATCTCGAAAATTTTTCAGGCGCTGGGACTTTCACGAACCAATGCGCAACGGTGTACTGTAAGTACGAAGAGTTCACCAGAATCATCGTACGCTATTGCTACATTGCAACAGATCAAGTGAAAATTTAATGCTGGTGCATAACAACGCGTTGGCAATCACACCATCCTGAACAATCACGTCGCTTTGTGGTACAGTATCCATCGTCCCTCGAGGGTTTTTCTACTGATCAAACATAAGTAAAGATTAACGCGAGAGCAGGATCCTACAAATATGGATAAATGTTGCATTGACTGATGAGTTGAGATTCACGTTTCCAAATACGAATTGGACACAAACGCCAGGAAGGGATGAGTCCTTCTGGGAGCAGGGTACTCTCTTCTGAGGACCATTTACTTGGACTGAAAAGGGACCTCTGATATATATTATATCATCCCACACAGATAGATATAACCAATGTATTCCTGACAACCATGTGCTACCATTAGTTTGTCTGCAACAGCAAGACAAAACACCATGCCGCTATCTCCGAATAGTGTCCAAGTGCTTGGATCAACAATACAAAGATGCAAACTGCCTCCCTCGTCAACATGTGACCTCAGTTCCATTGAGCTCATCTGGAATGTCATGGAAAGAGATAGTCAATCTTCGTGAGATAGTTCAACTATCGTTGGTACATATGACTTCCCAACGCTTCCAGTGTCGTATCACGTTGAGGCCGAGACGAATCCCCACCGTTATCAGGTCCAGCGGTCGTTCTACTACATATTATATGGGTATATCTTAGTCTCTAGTTATAAAGACAGATTAATTTACCTATAAATACACTGATCAGACAAAACATTAGGTCCACTGCTTATTAGCTTATTGATCCATCTTTGGAGTGTAAAACAGCAGCAATTAGGAGTGGCATGGATTCATAAAGTTCTTGTTAAGTTTCCGGAGTTGTCTGGCACCAGATGTCTACGCACAGATCGAGCAATTCCCTTATATTACGGGCCGATGGTCTGTGGGCGCGGCCTCTCGGAATGAGCATCTCGTGAACGGCGTGGCTGATCGGCTGTTCGCGTGCTACTGTTGTGGGTATCTATGCAGTGAGGTTGAAGGAGGGTGAAATCACGACTGGAGAGAAGGTGGTGAACGTCCACGCCTCATCACAGAACGTAGAGTTCGGAGGCTTGCCCACTCTGTACAGTGGGATAGGCTACGATCTGTGGCAGATCTGACAGCAGAGTGTGCGCCGGAACACTTGTGCCTGCATCAGTATTGTACAGCCGATCAGCCTCACCTTTTCCGAGATGCCCATTCCTAGGATCCACGCCCACAAACCACCGGCCGTAATTTAAGGGAATTGCTTGACCTGTGCGTAGACATATGGTACCGGACAACTCCGGAAACCTAACAAGGACTTTTCGAAACCATGCCACGCCGAATCACTGCTGTATTGCGCACCAAAGATGGACCAACACACTAATAGGCAGGTGGCCATAATGTTTTGGCTCATAAGTGTATATGAACAGTACCGTCCCCAATTGATGATCGAGATGTAGCACGAACTTGATTCAAATTACATGTGTCAGAGCGTGGAGGGCTAACGGGTAACGCTCAGGCCTCACATTCGGAAGAACGGGGCTCGAATCCCAGTCTGGGCATCCAGATTTGGGTTTTACATTGTTTTCACAAATCACTACAGGCGAATGCCACCATGCCTCTTTCAAAAGGCTATGGCCGAATTGCTTCCCATTCCTTTCCCCAGTCCTTTCCCAACTGTAATAACTTGGCGAATAATAAAGCCAAACAATAATAATAAAAAATACACGTGAAACTAAATGGCCGATAATGCTGTGTAGCTTATTAAACTTATTTAAATAAAGGAATTCAACTAGATCGTTGGTAATAATTTTTTGCAACTAACAAAACTATATGGTTTTCCACGAGCAAAGTATTTATTTATTGTCGTTGTTCTATTGTCTTTGTTTAGATCGTGTTTGATTTAATGCGCGAAATCTAATGGGTTTAAAAAAACGCATAATAAAATCTGGGAGACCGTTGGCAAGTATTGAATAAGTCCCTACACTGGTATATATTTGTCAGCCGACAGAAAGTCATATTTGGACATTATATTAGTCTCTAACGTACACTTGGAGATGTTAGTGTATTCGCACTTCATTCGATTGGTATTCTGCAGTATATTTATCGTCTATACGGGTTAGCAGCGTTATTTAACTGTATGGGAAGCCGTGATACGTTCGGAGCTCAAGTGTTGATGGTTCCCAGTACCAAGGTCTTTGTTTAGAAACTAGCTCATACCCGCGTATGCATGGACTAAGAATTTCTTTGCCAGAATTGAATGTAGAAAGTTGTTGGTAACGAAGGATTGGTCTCAAACAAACAACACTGAGTTGGCATACTATGACAGGAAATCTATCACTATATCATTCTTCCGTCGAACCTGTCTCTTAAAAAGAATCAATTTCCAACATATTTCTGGTATCATTCGATAAGTTCTCAAAATTACGTTACTACAACTGTTAATCATACTAGAAAATATGTTCTCCGGCCTTTCTACAGGTTTTCTTATCAAATTCCATCAAAATCAGTCTAGCCATTTAGTCGTCAAAATGTAACAAAAAGACAGAGACTTACTTCCGCATTTATATTATTATTAATGCAAATCACACACACACACACTGACTGCGAACAACCCCTGAGGGATCATTATAACGTAAAAAAGTGTACACCTACAGCATTTCAAGACTACCTATGATTTGCCTCGCATTGAACCCCTAAATTTGTAATATCTACAGTTTAACATTCAATCCGAATAACCGATGTTCCAGGCGTGACTCTTACGATCAAAAACAATTTTTAAAAATCTTAGCCTACACGAAGATATGAACCGGAGACCACGACCCAAACATCAGTAAGCAAGCGCTTTAGCCACTGAGCTACCTGACCGCTACGTGGAAAAACAGTACAGAGACCTCTACATTCAACGCGTCTGTCTATCGCCGTTTTCGAAATTATAAGACAATATGTATTATTTATACAGATAATTTTTCAACCAAATGTAGAAAGTATTTTTCTCCTTGTTTCAAAGGATAAATGTGAAAAGCTTCATCCAGATCGGATGAAAACTGTCGATTTTTATGAAGAAAAAACAAACAAACAAACAAACAAACATACATACATCTTTATATAAATAAATGTAATTGTTTCTACTGGTTTTCTACGACTTTACTGTGTGAAACTTAAAAATTATTTGTTGTTAATAGGTTGGTTCACTGAGTTAAAAGAACACCTATCATATAACAAGTAACATAAAACGTGTTTTTCTGTGTGCCTAAATAGTCTACTATAAAATCTGTAAATAAACTTCCGAATTTAATGATACTAGGCTTAAGAATCATCTGCAACTGATTGTTGAGATGAAGAACAGGTGGAAACACATTTTCAATCTTGGGCACGTCTGCTTCAATGACGCATTGGTGACACTCCCACTAATAGGCGTAGCTCAATTGTTGCCATCTGTCTGCAAAATGCATAACTTGTGAGCTCCATGATACATGTATTTTTGTTTTTGAAATGTGTTGCTTGAGGCAGAAATTGTGAACCAAGGTAATTGCGGGAAATCGCGTGAAAACTCTTCCACAAACTTTTTTCCTTACCCATCATTTGCAAAACTCGTTTGCTTCGTACTTTATCTGTCCACCTAATCCTTCTATAGCACCACATTTCAAATGCTTCAATTTTATTTACTTCTGGTATTCCTAAGTCCATGCTTCACTGCCATAACATCTACATCTACATCTATACTCTGCAATTCACAATTACTGTGGGTGGCAGAGGGTGCTAAGCACCAATCCTATTTTAGAGTATTGCAATCCCGAACAGAACGAGGAAAGAAAGAATACATAAATGTATCAGTACGGCATCTTATCTCTCGAATCTTATCCCTTCTGTCATTGCGACCTAAATAGGTTGGCGGAAGAAGTATTTCGTTGCACTCGTAAATTAGAGATTTTCGCATATTCTCCAACAAATTTAAACGAAAACGACGTCGTCTGTCCTTCAAACAATCCCAGTGCTCCGCACACAGAGTTTTAAAATATTCTTTCTAAGTCCTAGATTAATATTTTAAACTAAGAGATTTTTCTTTTTCATAAAATCTCTTTAGCTACGCGGAAAAATAAAAATACACCGTACAAAACATTGTAAGCTTGCTTGTGGATTAAATATAGTAGCATGCCTTATGCTACAATATGATATGGTGGTTAAAAAGTAAAATAACGTATTTAAATAATTATATTCTATGATTCTGAAAGCTAATTAATCATGCTGTCTACCTTTATAGAACACTTTGGTAATCGTTTAATAACGAATTGTTTTGTATTAGCTTATTACGCACAGTGTGATAAAAGCATTATCTCAACTGTCATTATATATATATATCCTCTGCGTCGTTAATGAGATGCTGAATTTCTCAATATACTTCACTCTCCAGTTAAGGAGCTTGTACGACCGCTGAATAGCCACCTCCCCCTTTCTATTGCGTGTTATTCGCTAGAATTATATTCAGCCAGATACCGAATAAAAGCCAACCCTGAATCTTTGTTCAGATGTTCTTTACTTTGCTAATGAAGTACTTAGACTCAACTACTTTATTTTCCGCCTTTTGTGTAAGTGTATTAGTTTTATTCGTGATCCGTTTGTTAGATTAATAAATCATAGATTGATAGTACATTTTCGTGTGCAACATTATAGGAATACCGAGCTCTATGTTTGTGAAGCACTGTTAGATCTGGAGGGGACCACTAATTAGTTGTGATTCCATTTCACTCCAAACATTCCAAAAGGAAGGATATGTCCGTTTTGCACATCTAGTAATTATCAACTAAAACCGTCTACTTTCCTATTAAACTTGCGATTGTGCACCTAATTAAAGTTTAACTTAATCAGCTACGAATCTTTTTTTATTTTCACCTCTTGCTTTAAATCTTCCGACTGTCGATCTTGTTCCCGTCGTTAATAAGTGTGATCCTAGGTACACTATTAGCCGACAGTTAATGACTTTGTTAGTGGGGTGGAATGTGTTTATTTGATTTAGTGTTGTTCTTTAGTATCCCTATTGCTTTCTCACATCTCGAATGGTACGTGTCGCCGATTGGAAGCTGCGCACAAATATGGCTGGTTTTAAACTTCAATATTTTTTATATGGCTTTACGCCTCTTTGACGTCGAGGTCATTAGGGACGGGAAAGGACGGGGGGAAAGTACCGGGAAAGAATTCAGCAATGGCCTTTAAAAGGAAGCATTCCGGCATTCTCCTGGAGTGATTTTGGGAAACCAGGGAAAACCCAAACCTGGATGCCTGTACCGGCATTCGAACCCGCGTCCTCCCAAATGCGAGGCCAGAGCGTTTCCGCTCACCAACCATGCTCGTTGATTGTTATTCTCTAATTTTGTTATATAGATGTTCCTGTGCTTATAGCTACTGACTTCAATAACTCGCAGTCTTTGCTGCTCAAGAGGAACCTGGTAGGAATTATATCGATCCTGAACTTCAACATTAATAAAACCGAATCCATGTTCGTCAGTCTGTAGCCTAATCGAGATACTTCACGATTCCTAAACTAACAACTTAAACTTTTCTCGGACTTCCAGACGCGTATAAATGTCAAATTCTTGGGACGGCCATCTCTGTCCTTATTTTTGATCAAGTGTTATAACTGCTTGTATTGGCGGTGCCGCGACAACTGTGGAAGACAGAAGACAACCCAGGGTGATGAAATCATCCACTCTTATGCCCATGGGCGTATCCAGCGAGGGGCAGTGGAGGGCTGTTGCTCCTCCCACCCTAGAATAAAAATTAAGTTGCCTCCAGTACGCTTCAACGAGTGAAGAACTGACTTAGGAACACTTTGGGAGAGAAGGATTGACTGGATTATGCCTGATGAGTATGCACCGAAATTTCGTGAAAGAACACCGTGAGATATTGACAAACAAAGTTATTGAAAAATCTTCTGAGAATCCGAGACTATTAATGTTTACATAAAAAACTAATTGACTTACGATCTTAATTAACTACATAGTAGGTCCTTAGATTAAGTGGTTGAATTACTATATTAATAAATAATAAAAATAGTTTCCTGAATAGGACTGAGTTTAATTTTGTAAAAAATCGTCATGTTTCAGTCCCCCACTCCACTTCCTCGAAACCAATATGAGTTGCCCCCCCCCCCCTAGTTCAGATCTTGCCCCCCCCCTCCATCTAGTTCTGATCCTGGATACGCCCTTGCTTCTGCCCCTTACCGATGTGTTGCTGCTTCAACATGTTGATTGCCTGATTGAATATGGGTACAGAGATGGACCTCCTCATAACGTCACATGAATGTGACATTCATACGCGGCTGGAAGCCAGAGAACAGTTTAATTATTTACATCGACGCGAAAAGCTTCGTTCTTATATCATCTAAAACATTTTTTTTAAATACTTTGGCAGTCCTAGTTTCAGAAAATCTAGATGTTTAGAGAGTGATCTACTGTAGGATTTAAACAGATAGTGTACGTAACATTTCACAGAATTTAAGTTCTGTTTTTCAGTCACAACTTCAGTCTAATGTTGCGCCTACAGCTAGTGTGTCCTGCTGGGGGGAAAAAGGTCGTCCAAGGCAGCATCAGTGTAACGAGTCGAAGCGTTTCAAATAAAGATTCATATAACAGTGATTCGACCTCCGCGGGGTCTAAAGATGGAAAATGTCAAATTATCGAAGAAGTTGTGAAGTACACGACATCACTAATAGTGTATTTTGTCATTAAATAATTATGGTCGCTTATAGTAACTTTGGCATTAAAGTTTTTCAAAGACAGAGAGAGTCAAACCAGACCGAAAGAAGTGGAGGAGGTTCTCAGATTACTAAAACAGTTGATAAAAAGAAGATGGCTTTAAAAGCTAAAATTAATAAGACGGTCCCCTCATTGCTGGATGGATACATATTCAGGAATATGAGTCCGAGGGAAATGAAGAAGGAATAATATAAATGAATTGTAATGCTTGTGTTTTCAGTAGGATGATATACTGTAAAATAATAGTAAGATAAATAAATGATGTTAGTTTTTTATTTTTTGTGAAAGTTAATGAACCTTTACTATTGATCTTAGAAAAGTAATTTTACTTTAGTTAAAAGACAATATATTTTCAGCAGTAGGGTTAAACCCGTTATTGGGAATAGAGGTAAAGAAAAAGCCTACAATACTAATCTGATAACGGAAATTTGAAAGCATAATTATTTCTATAACAAATAAGTAAAGAATTGGACCGTTACAAAGTCAAAAGAGTCTCAAAATATTTTTCTGTAATCAAACTGTAAAAAATTCAATACTTGTGTTATGTCCTACAAGAATCTAAGTACCACCTTTAATCGCTGATCTTAAAGGTGAAAATCGATACAGCTGGAAGTAGCCAAAAATCCTGTTTACATGTTGCCAAGGAATTGGCTACAATCTATACTGCCCAGCTGTTTTTTCGTCTTGCTAAATACAAAGAAGCTTTACTATAGTTACTGTCAACTTCCAAGGGACAGGACTAAGAACACGAAGAATTTTCCTTTTAGCCTGATTTCCTATACGTAATACAGACATGACCACTGTCCTCTGTTTCGGTCAGTTGTCTGCCCTTTATGGGAACAAATTAAATGAAGAAAATTTATCGTTGCAACAAGTATAACACGAAATTTGTATTCACACCAACACAGGCAAATCGAAATGTAGATTGATTGGCTCTTGAGATCAAGGCCAGTGTGTGATTAGTTTTGAAAAGAGAATAGAATCAGCGCGTCCATTCCTAACTTTAAATATTATCAAATTCGAATAACGAATTTAATAAGAATTATTACTGGAATATTATCAGAAGGTATAACATTGTTTTACCACAGATTACTGACTCCACTGATTGTAATTAATGTAAATGTATGGAGATACTTTGAAGCTTACCTGGATATTTGCACTTCTCTCTTGTGCTTTAAAATTCATTTCTGCTAACAAGCTGCGCAGTGAAATGTGACGTTCTCCCTTGAGATGGTAATGAACCCTGTGGTTTGATCAGAGGACTAATAGAAATAATGACTCTGGAAAGCTGAGAAAAGCCGTGCTGGAAGTGCTGCGTTCCTTTTTTTAAATATTTTCTTTTACTAAAGGAACAGTTTTGTGTGACAAAATATATCTATATTACAGGAATAATTTTTTTAATGATTTTGGCGTAGACCAAGCAGATCATAAGACATATTATGTAATAAATTAAAAACTGGTTAATGATTTTTAACAGATGTGGCTGAGTTATATAACATTTAAAACATCTTACGTTCAAATTACACCAAGCTCTTTGTTGGTGTGCTTTCAGTAGAGCATTTTAAAAGCAATGCTTTAAGTTAATACCTGAAACTAATGGTAATTCGGGGTAGACATTATTGATCAGTTCTTCACCAGATCAGTTATGCTTCAAGTCCAGGTACTATAAAAAAAATACTTGATTTTTTTAGGCGGCTTATTAGAAATGAAATACCAAGGTATCGGTTTGTAAGTCAGAGGCTTAAAAGCAGTATACGATCATAAATACATCAGTGACAAAAGCTTGCTGGTTAAGTTACATATGATTACAACCGTATCCAGTATGGAGATAGTATTTTAAGAGATATCGCTGAGTGATTAAAGTGTCAGGTCAAATTAGAGTCATACGTGTTTAGTTGGCATCGATATTACTTATGCGAAGTTCTATTACAATACAGCAAAATTAAAAGTAAAATATGTCCTATAAATTTCAAATGACATGAAGGAAGTTAATTTAATTATCAGATCTAAGGATTAGTTTGTCCGCAACTTCGTTCGCGTGTCTTATAAAATAAACGGAGCGATCTTGAACAGAAGATTTGGCCGACCAACAGCATTATGTGTAAAGGGACATTAGGTTCATTTCAATAAACATTTCTATGTTCGCAGCGCAAAAATAAAATAAATAACAAACAAGTACTTACCAATGTGTTTTCACTAGGATAACAGGGAATCCGTTGAAGATGTAGCTTTAGCATTAATCCGTTATTCTAGAGTCGAAGGCATGTGAAACATCTAGGAGAACAACTACACAGAATACATTTCGATTAAAAATTCAGTGACAGTGTCTACCATCTCGATTAAGGACCGTCCACAAGCCACGTGGTCCAGTCGAGGGGGTAGAGATGAGTAGAAAGCTACGCTGGTCTACGTAATGGGATCATTGGTGGGGGAGAGGGAGGGGAGGGGAGGAGAGAGTCCATGCAGTGGAAGATAATTTTTGATCTATTTTATTTTTCACAGTTAAGATAAGGCACAGAATACACAACAGCATGTGTATATTTATTTACAAAATTTCATCAACTCCGTATTTTAGATACACTATATATTCACAGTGCGCACGTGTAACTAAAAATCATAGTGGTTGGGTGGCACAGGAATGGCGTCTTTAAACTAGCCAAAAGGCCTGCGGTGTCATTAATTAGAAACTTTAGACAGGCATTAACTAGGCTCAAATTCGCTTACAGATGTCACAGGAGATTTGCCCCGCCAATGACAGCGCGTTGTGTTTTGATTCGGATAGGATGCGTGTCATCACATCACACGTAATTTTGTTCTGTTATGTTAACTTATGCGCATCTTTGAGTCTGGTACTCGCTAAAGTGTTACTTAAAGTTTTAAGTGTAATTATGATTTAAAATAGTGCTCTATAATAAACTTTACGAAGCTTACTGGAATTGATTTACAGCGAGCTATCAAAATCCAAAACAGCATCAATGCGACAAGGACATCTTTTAAGCACAACAAAAAATAATCACTGGTAACATAGAAAGGAAGGTAACAGAGTATAGCAAAACAAAACTTTAAACGGTACATTTCTTACATTTTTAAGTGGCATGAATAATTTGTTCTATTTTATCAGTTAGTTCGTAATAATGACTGAGATTGAAAATGTATTTTTAGTAATACCGGCGGAAGAACATAATCGTCTCTCAGTAATTAAGATATTTTTCCAATAATTTATAATTTGCGGGAGTTGCTAATATCACCACTTGATTCATAATATTTAGTGTAGTAAAAAGTACATAAAGCAATTCTCGGTCGCGTTAGTTATATACCCAATAATTTTAACGATAGTCTTGTAAGAGAACAGGGCATAAAATGTTTTCTGGAATAAATAGGAAAAAGCTACGTACCACCCGGAAAGGGGAGGCGATCCAGACAGGAGCTACGGGGTTGGGAAGGAAGGGGAGTTGTTGCCTTTGCAGCTCACCAGCTTTTACAACCGACGTATTTCTCTAGTCTTTGTGCTTTCTGTATGCGCATTGTCTGGAAAGGTGTGCTTCCACAAACTTAACGAAGACTGCCTTCATTTGGTAGTTCCTCATCATGTTTCCAAGATCTTGGCAGTTATAACACTGCCTAGGCCCTCCTGCTAACCATAGCTTTTCTACTGCCACCCTCAAAGACATAATATGATCCAGTTCAAAATGTTTTCAATTTTTTTGGCCTTTTGCCAGAAACAGTAACATCAGTTGAGTAACCGTGCGTACTTTGAGGCTTTGATCTACCTGCTCCTCAATGATGTCTGAGGCCAGGGATTTCCAACTTCAGCCGCGGCATCAGCTCTGAAATTATTTGTCAATTATGTTGAGTGACCGAGAGTACAATGGCGTTCTAATCTACCAGCTGCTCCTTGATATCTGAGGTAGGCGTACTGATGGGTTTCCTTGAAGGCAACATCAGAGGGTTTTTTTTTTTTTTTTTTTTTTTTTTTTTTTTAATAAGGGATAACTTCAATAGACAATACCTCACCTCCACACCTCTCCAGTCACTGCTAGGTAATTCTTGTTAGAGTTTAGGTACAGTGTTAGTTATTTTATCCCATTCAGCTGATTGGAATTGAAAGGTGCATCGTTCCGATATTTTTTTTTCTCTACCTGATAAAGTTCTTTATAGTTACTGAGGTTGCTAATGCAGTTAGTCCCCTTCCACTATAGGTATGAATGGGTTCGATATCCCCATTTCGTTATTACTTAGCCGTATCCAAACTTGGGTAGGACGAGAGCGACGTCGGAGGCATACAAGTGCAGCGCGACGGGTATTTCGTCCTCGAAGCAGCAACAAGATATATCCTTGCGGGAAACACCCAGTTGCAGAGAACTTAATAAAGATTTTTATAAAATATCGATGAATCAAAATATCAATATTTTTTTAAAAATTGATATTTACTAGGGATATTTCTTAGGACGATATATCGATATTGAAACCAGGATATCGGAGTCTATATTTAAAAAAAATAAGTTATCACTTTTCTCGTTCCTCGTAGAGAATGTCACGATATAATCGGGGGAAAAGAAAACGATTACCTGTATTATACATGCAATAAATTTAAACACAATTACAATTTTAAGTAACAATGAAAATTTTTAAAATCTAGTTGATCAAATCAAACAGCTGGCCGACAGAAGTGAAAATTAGAAACTATCAATATCATACGCCCAATAGGTCATACTTATAATAACAGGTATACTAAAAATAGTAATTATTCGTGTGGTTCTAATGATCTGGTGACAGGGTGTCTACTGGCTACACATTCCGCCTCTGTCTTAGCTCCCTTAACCTAACCTGGTATCAGGTACAGAGGACAGTAGTCACTAGAGGATGAGTCTGGAATATTTACCGTTACATAACGTCACAAGTGGTTGGGGCAGGGGGAGCCAATGGTGGCCAGGGTCGTATGATGTCACAGATGCGGGTGATTCGAGTGAGCCAATCAGAGTCCAGAGGGCGTGGCCACTGACGTCACTGTTGCCGGTAGGTGGCAACATCTTCCGGCGCCAACCAGAGATATTCCACTCCACAACGCCATAGCCCGAGGCATCTGGGATTCCCACTGACGTCTGGATCAACGTGTTTCGATATGCTCGTTGAAAGGTATTTGCCAAGCCATTAAGTGATCGCTTATAAATCTTTTCAGGTGTCTCAACAAGTGCGTGACGTCAGCAGCCTGGAATGCGGTTCGAGGGCGCGCTCGATGAAAGGTTCCGAAATGAATTATTTAGGTGCTCGCTTTGTGTAGATCTACAAATACTTTCCGGTTTCTCAATGTGACAAGTGTTTACCCAACTATTAAGTGTTCCATACATATTTCGGTAGTCCTCCTTGTTTGTTATTATCGTAATGCATTAGTGGTCTACAAATAATTCTCAATGCGAAGAGTATTTGCCCACCTATTATCTATTTCGAAACCGTGGAGGTATTCAGAGCACAGGTGTAGAATGCGGAACACACCACATTGTTAGCTGAGGTCACAGCCCGCGTGACAAGCGAGTTGGTATAGGATTCCCAAATACATTCGAGAGGTCGCACGCAGGTCAAGCACTGCCCGAGGCAACTCCAGCTGTTTCAGACCCCTGATGAAATCACGTGCCTGGTGGCCCCAGCGCAGGTACACAGAAATATTCCAATCCCCAATGAAGCACTCTAAAATAGGCAATTACATCGTCTAATACGTGCTATATTACGTATTTTCAAAACGAAAATCAAAATCTTAGTCTCCACGCCTAGAGAGTATGGAACAAGCTTGGTTTGTTGTAATTGAATAGAAAATAAGATACAGAGATTCAAGGGCATTACTTTTTCCTTCAAATGACGTTAACGGCCTAATTGGAAAAACGTCTATATCTCAGGAATTTTCAATGGTATAAAATCGAATAAGATGTCTCTGAGTATCTGTTTTTATGTTGATTCCATGAAATTGTTGTGATTACTTGCGAGAAAGTATAGCAATAACACATAATATATTATTCCCTTCAAGATTCGTAGCCTCAAAAAACCTTCAAAATCATACCCATAGTTTATTCGTGAAATAGGTTCATTGAAACAGACAGACATTAAAAACTCATTCCCCGACGAAGATAAAGAAAACAGTAAATTCCGTTAATCGAAACAGGCAGACATAAAAAATTTATTCACCAACGAAGTTGGGGGAAACATACTTACATTTCTACATCGTGTTGAATTAATGCTGGACTCATTAGGAACCAATATAACTAATAGCATTAAAGAATGAATTTCCAATATTTTAAAGGATTTATTAAATTAGTATCAACAATGTTTCTGGAGCTGAAATTGACGAGATGAACAGCGAGAACCCTGCTAATTTCTAAACTCAAAGAGGAATTGAAGAGGTTTCCTGATGTTTGTGTGTATAACCTCCATGAATTAAGTGCTCCTGAACTAAAGTGAAGTTACCGATTTGAAAGCCAGTTTCTTTCCCTACAGATATTTCTGATGTCATTACATGTAAAAATCTCCATTAATATACTTTCCAGTTATGTCAAACCAATTAGCCTGTAATTTTTTTCAAGCCTCCGGACTCAGTATTTGGGTAAGAACCCACGTGAAAATATTTGCGATATGATAAAAAAAAGCTTTTCACAAGGCTGTTAAAATCATAGCTTCCAATTTGACCGTGGCAAAACTCATCAAAAGTGAATTTGACTATTTTCTCGAGATTATTCCAAGTGTCACAAACTCGAATGATATAAGGGAAGAAAGAATTCGTACTACAAACATCAGTATAATACCACGTTGTCGTATTGTGTTACTTATCCTTCTTTTAGCACTCCACTAATATTCAAATCTCGGTTTGTACTGTACATAATAAACCGAATTGAATCTTCGTAGGCAACAAACTTCGAGATAATGGATTAATTCTAATACCATGTTGCGCCTGACACTAAATCTCCTGTGTCAGCTTTTCGCCCAGAGTGTGGGGAAGTTCTTGCAACGTTGGTCGCATCTCCTTCCAGATCAATGAGTTGTTGTCCTTGCTTTATGTGGCATTTTCGGGCGTGTCGTTCCCGGTTTGTTGGCATAATTCGTTATGACTTCTGTCAGTAACGTGGTCTGCTGTTGTAGTAGCTGCATGATGAGTCCCAGCCCAATGAATCTGTCATGGGCCACAACGGTACTGTTACGGCACTGTCTGCGAGCCGTGCGAGAGTGCTATGATCAGGTCAGAATATTTAACCGTTCCGTAATATCCAACTGATATTTTTATTCGCTAGCGCTAAAAGTCACTTACTTCTCGCAGTTGAAGTGCCTAATGTAACAGAATATAAGTGAATCCAGTCCATAACTTGGTATTATGAAGTCTAATACCTTGTTATGGACTGGATTCACTTATATTCTGTTACATTAGGCACTTCAACTGCGAGAAGTAAGTGACTTTTAGCGCTAGCGAATAAAAATATCAGTTGGATATTACGGAACGGTTAAATATTCTGACCTGATCATAGCACTCTCGCACGACTCGCAGACAGTGCCGTAACAGTACCGTTGTGGCCCATGACAGATTCATTGGGCTGGGACCCCTCTGAGTACAGTATCTAGGGTGAGGGGGAGATAGGGATGGGCATTTAAAAAAATATATCGATAAATATCGAAACGATATTTACAAACACTATCGATATATATCGGGGAAAAATATCGATATTTCGATATATCGATATTTCGATATTTTTGGCTAAAAGGAGTAATTATCTACAAAAAATCATAAAATACATCAAAATACTTAAGAAAATTCTGAAAATTAAAGGCACAGGTAGAAATTATACAAACTTTTATTAATTTTTTTTTCAATCAATCAAACCAATATTCGTCTGATATGGACATCAAAAGGACTCTCTGTTTTATGTGCTCCCCCGTCAATCTACTCCTGTTGTTCAGTACAGCCAAGTTGACTGCAGGAGCCACTCTCTTGGACGACACAGTAGAAGCTTGACATATAAAGTATTTCAGCGCGCTGGAGCACTGGCAATTCACCCAAAACTTTACTGGATGTGATTTTCTATCTATTAATGGTTTGTCCAGATACTGCTTAAGCTCATTAGGAACTGAGCCAGAGCTTGGAACCTCTTGCGCTAATGACCCCGACGTCGACGCGCCTAAAACACCACCACCTGGAACCTCTTGGATAACAGTAGTGCTAAGGGATGATAGCTTTTCATGTGCGGACCAAATTGATGCGTTATCTGCGATATATTGTGTTGCTGCTGTAGACCTTACTTCTGGAGAACGTTTTCCTCGTCGTCTAAGTTCCAAGCGAATATCATTAGTTATTGTAGATATCGCATTTGACACACCGATTGGAGAAGTGAAGTGTATACGTTTGAAACGAGGGTCCAAAATGGTAGCTGCTGCAAGGAACGTATTTCTTTCTAAAGGACTTAATTTCTCTAGAATTCTTTGGAGTAAAGCCTCTTTTACCGTGAATCCTAAAATGATCGAAGGAGTAGCTTGTTCCGTTACTTGACGAATCAGATTTGTAACAGGAATGGCTAAGCTAGCAGTCACATAATTTGTACCACTAACCTCTTCAGTGACTTCTTTGAAAGGACCAAGAAGGACAATGAGGTCACGTATTACATTAAGCTGTTAAGTTGCAACCATATCAAGTGTGTTTATATTTGACTGACTTTTTTTAGCTAAGATTTTAGCTACAATTGCAGAGAGTCTGACAAATCGTTCTAACATATTAAAATGGGAGTTCGATCTGGGGCTAACAGATTGTGTCAAAGTCAACACCTCTCCTTCATTTTCCCCAGATGCTTCTTGTTACGATCCTAATAGGTCCATAGCATTGACAGACTGCTTAAAATAAGTCACAATACATTTTACGTGATTGTAGAGTGCTGCAAATGAATTATTTTCACTTAACACTCCATCAACGATTTTTATCATCAGGGCTTGACCAGTAAGCTGTAATGTCTAATCACCAAACCTCTCTGCAGTGCGTATGGTGCGAGGACATACGATGTTATTGATGGTGATTCATCCGTCGAATGGGAATGTTAAGCTTGGCGCCCCCTTTAGAATGTTTCGCAAAGGTAGGCCTGAACAAGCCCGCTCCCTTCTTTCATCTCTCATCCACAACACTCTATACTGAACCACACAGTGTCACTGTCATACACACTTAGGAGCACTGTCACACTGAGGAAGGAAACAGGGATTTTTTTTTTAACTGCTTAACGTCTCTTAACAGCGAGGTCTTTAGAGACGGGATAGTATGGGGGGCAAGGAATGGGAAGGATATACATCGCCCATGGTAATCGCCTACAACCCGACACGGGAGAGGCGTTCGAAGAGGATCATACTGTCAGTAAAACTATTGGTGGCTCAGTGATTAAAAAACTAAAAATCGCTCTCACTACGTCAATCGAAGACAGCAATCACAAGAAAGTATTCTTTAGTGGGGCTGTAATTCACGAGAAAGCTATATGTCTTAATGCGTATTTTAAAGAGCATAACAATAAACTTTAGGATAGAGGATTTAAAGCAACCCAGAATTGGTTTATTAAGTTCAAAGTGCGATAATCACTCCATTACATCAAAAATTTTCTGTATACCTGGAACGTATTCCCTATAATCCTATATAAACTAACATCCTTTACTCAAGGTTTCCATATTAAAGATTTCCGTATTCAAGATTCTCGTATTTGCGGCTAATTTACGGAACGTAATCCTTTCGATTAAGGAGTTTTGACTATAGACTAGATTGTAGACATTTAAATTAACAGTTATTCATAATGACTTGTGGTTCATCAACCCATTAATTGTTATTCGTAAATGGAAAAAAAGTTGAAAAGATAATATTTCGTCTACAAAGATAAAATAACCGCTTACATGCTAACATAAAAATGACGTTAACGTGAAGTTGTTAAACAGATTTTTTTAACCTCTCAACCGCTGATGAAGCTGTTGTATTTCGACGAATCCACTTTTTAAGACACTTTCAGAAGATTGGATATGTACGAATATTTATCCTATATACATGTAACGATTAAATTAAATACTGAATTGCGTTCGTAGAAAAAATATCGAATTGGTGCTTAAAATCGATACACTAAATACAATATCGATGTATCGATATATCGAAAATAAAAATATCGGCGATAAATATCGATATTTTTTAGTAAAAATATCGATATATCGATACATCGATATATTTTGCCCATCCCTAGGGGGAGAACAGCGTCACCCAGTTTATGGGCGACTTTTTTTTGCAGCTTTACTACTGCCCCAGACGGTGAAAATATTTGTTGAAGGTGGCAGCAAGCCCTCTTGGGCCGGAGCCCCTCTAGGATTGAGCCGGGGCCCTCCTCCTGCTGGTGGCCCAAAGCATTTTGCCCCTTCTGCCACCCTGTTGTCACGCCTCGAGATTACCGTTGCCAAGGCGAGTGAGTGCCTGTCGCCCACATTCACTCGCTATCTCAACAACGAAAATGGTTGTTTAAATTTCTGCTGCAACATTTCTGACTCCATTTTGTAATCACTGAAATAACATCATAGACCCCCCCCCCCCCCCCCCCCCAGCTCATGAAGTTTCATTGCATTTCCTCTTCCCCTTGTGGATGCTTTACATTTTTTGTGATGCACTCTATGTTCAGAAAATACCATTAAAAGACAGAAATCACATAAAAGTACATGTAGGTACAAACAGGACCTTCTGTCTGAGGACTGACTGTAGATTTGCAAGTGTACAGTGAGCCATAAGTTGTTTTATCATTTTATACAAATACCAAGTAGATTTGTAAATATCTTCCGCAACCACATCAGATATCATCGATGCTTTTGATTCTTCCACCAAAGTCCCCTAAATGTCACCATTGTTCCGTCATTTTTCTTAAAAGAGGTTCAGAAGCATTGATGACTTCACTGAAGAGTAGCAATGCAACATTTTATCTTCTTTATGCCCCTATACAATTGATGTGTCTTGGTAATATTCCAAGGAAAACAAAGTTTTTATGTTTTACTATTCTACTGAATAAAGCAACTTAAAGTTTTATACATATGCATCCTCTATTATATATAAACTGCTACTAACAAAGAGAAGAGAGTGCCCTTCGCTAGCCTCTCGCGCCGTTTAATCTGTGTACAAATTGCAGCCTAAGCAGTGGTGAGCTGAGGACTATCTGCATTCTCGCACTGATGCAGACTCGAGTCCGCTCGCCAAGTGTGTGGAGCTGGTTAGCCACTGTTTGATCAGCTTCGCGACGTCACATCGAGATGAAACAAACCTCAATGTTCTCGGGTGACTCGTCGAGTGTACATGGCGTTTACCCACGATATTGTGGTCACTGAAAGTTCTTTCGCTATATTCTGGTAAAGATGCACTTGTCAAGTTACTCAACAATATTGTATTAATTTTCAACGCCGAGGAAAACATCGTTCTTATATACCTCATGTTCCCTCTGGTACCCTAACCTCCGTAATGTTCGATGCGCGATGAGAATATATCCAGTACATTTTGTGTGAATCAAAGAAACCATTGCCTTTAAATTGGTTACTCGCCATTCATCCGCAGTTATTTCTTAAATGTTTGTAAGTAAAACTTTGTCTGTTAATAACTGTTTTCTTTTATTATTTATTTAATCTAAGACGCGTTTTGCACATGCTGAATGGAGCATCGTTAATGGGAATTTAGCTACACGCTGTTTGGTGATAGCTCTATTGGCACTCCAATGCAATTCTATTTGGTGCCGTGAGTTTAAAATTGCTTCTTATATTTTTGCGAATTTAATTACTTCACTGAATTTCTTGATTATACGAGTTTTTTAGTCTATTTACATGTAAATAAATAACACATATGATACTAGCTGTGTGTAATGAAGCAAGTGCCCAAACGTTTGACCAGTCAAATAATGACCATTCCAAAAATGTAATCAGCAATGTTGAACCACAGCACCAAATCACGTTTTATAAAAGTGAAAATATGTTTGTTTCCGAACAGGATGTACTTTTTTTTTGCTTTGCACCTAGTCGACGATGAGGTCATAAGAAGCGGAAAAGAAATCAGGGGCAAGGAATGGGAAGGAGTCCAGGCACAGCCGTTTTAAAGAACTATGTCACCTTTCGTATGGAATAATTTCGGGAAATCATGGAAAAACGGAAGCTGGATAGCCGTACTGTGATTTGAACCTGAGTTCTCTCGAATGCGATGGCAGAGCGTAACCACTTACCCAGCTAAGTTCTCACTGACGATGCTCCTTTCCACAAGGACAAACGCATCTGCTATTAAATAATTTTAGTAAAGCAGTTGTTAACAGATGGTATTTCATTTGCAAACCTTTATCTTTATTCCTCGGCTCTCTAACGTCAAATCAAGATGAAAAATATCTCATTTTGCTCCTGGGATGCTAGGATGTTCAATGCTACAACATGAGAAAAGAACTGTTACTGAAAGATTTGTGTGATGCTTCAAATACAGGTAGACGTATGAAATTAAACTGAGCATTGCTGAAGTGCCTTTCCTTGTTGACTAAATGAATTGTCGATGATCATGAAATACACCCCTCAAGAGCTTTCCTGGATGAACACAGTAGGACACCATATGTTCCTACTGTGTGAGTTTCTGTAAAGTAAAATATCGAGAATCTGTAGGGCAGTTGGGTAATACTGGATTTCAGTACATAACACCATTTGCTGAATAGCGTGTAGGGTATTCTCAAGTTCAAATCATTCCCGACTGTAATTAACCATCCTTAAGCTACCATCTTTTCTGATTTACTAGAATTCTGCCCCCAACTTCTCCCACGCTACATTGACAGTTGCAAGCGACCAGAGTTTTTGGCTTGACTGTTTGGTAAATTGTATTGCATATTCCTCTTTGGTAGAAGCTTATCTTAATGGGTCTTCTAGGTACTCTCATTGCCTGTAGCATGTCGATGCTACTGCTCCTCTTAGGTTGTAGGTGTTTGCACCTGCGGTGCCGTCAGTTATGTACGAGGCGCGTCCAGAAAGTAAGTTCCGATTCAATTTATCTCCGCTGCAGCGCTGCGATTGCAGTTCCGCACATGTGCTGTAGACGATGTGTATCAAGAGGAAGAACGTCCGCCATTTGGAGATCGCTGTCAGTTACGTACGCTTTGTTGTGCTTGTTTGAAATGTCGGCGTTGATTGAAAATCCCGCCGCCTGTGAAATCAGGTCTGTGATTCGGTTTCTGAATGCGAGGAAAGTGAAACCAAGTGAAATTTATCGGCAAATTTGCAATGTTTACGGACCAAATGCGATGAGTGATTCGATGGTGAGAAGATTGGTCCGACAGTTCAATGGCGGGCGTAGTGATGTGCACGATGAAGAACGAAGTGGGCGTCCACCTTTGGTTACAGAAGAACTGGCAAGACTTTCATCTGTTCTTACATCTCAAGTCTTTTCTTGACGGTCATCACTTCACCAATGACGACGAGATGAAAGAAACTATTTCCAACTGGTTGAAGACACAGGCGGCAGATTTCTATAAAGAAGGTATACAAAACCTGGTGCCACGCTATGACAAATGCCTGCAAAATTTCGGCAGTTATGTGGAAAAGTAGTTTAAGAGTTGTAGAATTTTGTGCAATAAAAATTTCTTCTGTATCTGTGTACAATTTCATTTTATTACCAAACGGAACTTACTTTCTGGACGCGCCTCCTACATGACACGATACGAACCAACCATGGGCGGTGTGGCTGACTGATGTAAAAGTGAAGCATAATGACTTCACCCAACTGCGGCCACAATAGACGATTCAGCGTAATGTCACTAAGCGTAGTAAGAGGCCGTACCAAGGTTCACTGGAAAGCTTTGCTAAAGCAATTATAGCTGCTACAGACTAGTTGGAAAATTTGAGCTTACAACTTTAAACTTTTATTTCAGGTGTGTTGTTGATTGTTTTAGGATAACACATTGTTGTATACTCTGTACATATTGTGTATGTTAGGTTCAAAGATCGAAGACGCTCATTGAGCGAAGAAAATGGCTGCAATCCGTACTTGATTCTTGAAAACGGACGCAACACGTTGTGGCTAGTCAGTATCTAACTCTTTGCGTTCACGAGGAATCGGTCCAGGTTGCGTCTAATACATATGACTTTATTTATCCGTTGCGTTACAAGGCAAAAAAATATGTGAGTCGTCATGTGTGGAGAATGCAACCTGGACCAGACACGAATTTCGCTTTGTGGCCTTTTTGAGCTAGCCACACCGCGTTCTGGCTATTTTTTGTCATTGCCATTATGCGAATAACGTGTAGAGGTCTTCTTTTTTCGGTCTTTGAGCCTAACATAATGTTGTGTATTTTGCCATCAACTAAATAAATAATTTATTGTTGGCAACTATACCTCTTGTTTTCTTCTGCACTGTGCTAAGACTGAGAAACTCTAAGATTCCTTGGTGTAAATCATCGCCAGCAGACTAAACGTCTAGATAGAAACAATGTGCAGTTTTGCAATAGGTAGCATCTGCGGCCGACTTTGTAGTTCAAGACTTGATGATATCGAGTTCATTGCGGCAGTGTGTCAGTAATACGAATAACATTTCCCAAGTCAGATATTATTTCGAAGAACCATGGAAAGTGAATTCTGGTTTCATTGAACCAAGATTTCAACACTTCTCCTGCAGAATAATCGATTAACGGCTAAATCACCGCGTCAACTCGCTGAGTAATATATATATATATAGAAATATAGTGAGCAACAGAGTTGCATACTAAAGTTTTTTCTACTATTCACAATTTATCTGAATCGCAATCCTCAGCGCCCGGAGTCAATAGTCTGTTGGCTGTCCAGGTGACTCATTGTGTAAGAGACCAAAGTTTCGTCCGTAATAAAACACAATTCATCCCTGGAAGAAGGCCGTAGCATGACTGCTGAAACATCAGACTTCTAAATAATGACCTGGTGTCATCCGGACAGCCAAGAGACCAACTAATCTGAATGACATAAACATAATAACAGAAGGAGTCACTTCAGATGAAACAAGATAACCTGAGAGACATGAAGGATAATATTATGTATTAAAACTGACAATAGGGGACGAGGTGGGAAATATTTAAGTATACAGGGTGATTAAAAAAAACGTGGACAAAATGACATGGTAGATCTGTCATACAATAAGGATCAAAAATCGCATAGGAACAGATGGTCTCAAACGCCTGTACACTGGATTGGTCGCGGTGGACCTATCGCATGGCCACCATGATCACCAGAACTGTCTCCCTTGGATTTTTTCTTGTTGGGATTTTTGAAAGGTCTGGTGTATGAAACGCCAGAAAATTTGGTAGGAAGAATCGTTGCGGCAGTTGGATGTGTTCGAGATACACCTGGTATCTTTGAGCAGGTGCGGCGTTCCATGCCACGGAGATGCCGAACTTGTCTCGAGCATCTGGCAAAAACTTTGAGCATCTGCTGTAGGCTCAACATTTGGCTAGCATTAGTCACATGGGAGTGAGTAATTATCAATAAAATGATCTGTAATGGTTTTGTTTCTTCTCTTTGTGTCAGTGTTATTTTAGACGCCCTGTAGCGGCTGTGGATCGCAGTTGCGACCCTCTGTTCCTATGCGATTTTTGATTCTTATTGTATGACTGATCTACCATGTCATTTTGTGCACGTTATTTTGAATAACCATGTATATAGTAACTGAAGGTGTGGCTCAGTGTTAAGACCTTTAACTGTAGACTGAAAGGTCCCAGGTTCGAATTCAAGTCTCAATGGGGACTTTCTAATGCCCTTAATCCGGCCTTCACTACTGGCACAGCTTGCTGTGTAATGTGAAGTACGCCAGAACGCTACCATTGTTCGGATTCCATGTTAAACTGTCACATTTATCCGGTAGAATTACCAGTTATAGCCCGTCCATTTTAAAGAGGCGACTCAAGGTCACTCTGCTCTATCCCCACTCCCTAGCGCCACATGCGGAGCGGAAATTTATCACTCTCCTAACTGGACACTGTGTACGGCTCTGAGAGGCAGGAAGAGAGGGGGTCGTGAGGGGGGGGGGGTAATAGGAAGATGTCCTTGAGCCACCAGTTCAGAGGAACAAGGTATACTTAAGATGGAAAGGATCTGGCCATCCTATACCAGGCTTAGTATGTCTCCTTCGGGAGGGTCCAACAAACCTTCGGGTTGAAGACCACGTTGAACTTAGGAACTGAAGAACGTTTTGCGTGATTGTAACTCCCCGTCAAGTTTCCCTCTTTGCAGTTGCGTCCATGTTTTTGATAGCAGACGTGGTGCTGTTGCAGCTGGTGGTGCGCGAGATGAACCGCCTGGGCATGATGGTGGACTTGTCTCACGTGTCGGTGCGCACCATGGGCGACGCTCTCGACGTCACTCAGGCGCCCGTCATCTTCTCGCACTCGTCCGCCCTGGCGCTCTGCAACTCCTCCAGGAACGTGCCGGATGACGTGCTGCGCAAACTGGTCAGTACTACACCGTAGTAAGTTTCAATAGTTTCGTAGCTCAATATTTTATTTCGACACAAGTAGCTTTCTGCGCTAAGCTAATCGTGAGGAAGATGCAAACCTTATAATCTGTTCTCAGCTACAGGAAAAATCAAGCCACGGTCGCCATGACAACGTTTCTTTGCGTAGGAACTGGGCTCATAGCAACTTGAAACATGCTAGAAATAACCTTCGCCTAGATAATCTGAGAGTTCCATGCCTGACACACGTGATGATCTTAGCCAATAGTGGCCAGCATTCTCTCCTCGAGGCTCCACGCAGAGTGCACTTATTTTGCGAATGCTGCAATTAGTTCTTCCGTTAACTCTACAGGGAAAGTTGCAGTTTTAGGCCTGTGGATTAGATAGCTTAAGTATCAAACCATCACCAACTCCACCATTCGTATGTTCAGAGTAGAGGCTTACGGTATTTACATAGCCACTCGGCGGTATTAGGGCAACTGTATCACTTAGTCACATATTGATGCAGTATCAGCTCACCGTGTCATTTACTTTGGCTTCTAACAGACTTTAGGAATAAATGTCAATCAACTTCACCTCTTGAGTTTATTTCACACTACCTCAGAAGTTATTAGTTAGGGTACTATTAAGCTTCTTACCTCAGCTAAATGCTGGTAATCTCACTCTGCAACCACACGACAGTAATATCAAGTATGCCAAAGTTATAGCACATAAAGATATAAATTCATAGTTGCAGGAACAACTGCGGGTCAAGAACGACGAAAGTCGGTCTCTAACAATTACTTTTTATGATAAAATAATCAGAGTAGGGTATGTTGGCAAGTGATATGACAGATGCTTGTAGCTGACTGTTTGATGAAAGAGATTAAAATCAATAGGAGAAAGTATTGGAAGAATCTTTGCAGCATTGAGTCCTCGGTGATAATTTAATTGATTCAGGGTGGTATGTTTTAGATCCATATATGAGAATTCTTACTATGTAAGCGTTTGCAGATAATTGATAGTAGAAATTTAACATTAATATAACATCGAAACAAGGTTTACATTTATTAGAATATATTTTTATTAATAATCATTTGCGCGTGAAATTTCGATATTTGTGGCGATGAAATTAGAGATATTGGTAGTAAGTGCAACTGGCACAATAGACCGATAAAAAAAAAAAAAAAGAATTAGACCTAAATAGATACGAAATATAAATAAGCAGATGACATTTTATTCTTATTCAATGAGCAGGAAACAGGAACAATCTTGTGTTCAGTAGCTATATCGATTACTCGTAACCACAACAGCTTGTATTATAATTGCATTCTCCAATTTGTAGGCGATCAATGGAGGCATCGTCATGGTGAGCTTCTTCAACGACTTCCTCAGCTGTTCCGACTCGGCATCGCTACGTGATGTCATAGGTAAGTTGCATAGAGACTGCTGGTCTGAGAGAAATTCTAACACACCCTCAAAGAAGCCTATTTCTAGAAATGGTTCCTGCTAAGTCGCTATTTTTCCCACGACATCATTTTCAATCCGATTGTGGAACATCACAATTCCATCTCCTTTCAGTGATTTTCTTTATTTTAGTCTTATTTTGTGTGTCTCATGTGACGACACCACTTGTTTTACCAGAAACACCTGCTGTCTCTGGTACACAAGGCTATACAAATTTGTTTCGAGGTGTAATGATTTAATCTGGAGCATTTTACACTTATGCTATTTAATTATTTCAGTTTTATTCTTATATCTTGGTGTTTGTGCAACTGTTCTCTTGATTCTTAAATTGTACAACGATGAAACATGCTAAAAAATTAATTGCATTAATGACTTCCATGATGACGGAATTAAATTCACAAAACTTTCACTGTATTCATAAAACGTTACTGATTTTTAATTTAAAAATATTTAATATAAATTAAGAGGCAAGTTCAGGAACGTTCTGATGAGTTGAAATGTATGTGTGGGTGCGGTGGAGGGTAGGATTCTTGTCCCAATCCGATTCGGTCACCGAGTACATTGGTCACCTGTTTACCTGTAATAGGGAGAGAAGGGACTGATTGGATGGAACAAATAAATTGATCAAGGCATGAAATTGTCCTCCCGCCACTACTATTTACTTTTGGTCATGAATTATATAATGGAGAAGGTGACACTGAGGATCGGAGAGGAAAACATGTTGGTTTTTTGATCAATAAATTAATGGTATGGAGGAATAATAAAGAAGAAAAGCAGGGCAGATCGATGTTTGGGCAGACATTTTGGGGCAATATGGCATGTATTTTAATGAAAATAAAAGTGAATATATTCTCATAATCAGAAAGGAGGATAGGATGCTGGCCATTATTGGCTAACCAGGATTATGATGTCAGGAGAAATGATGGAGAAGACGAACAATTATAAATATCCAGAAAGTGATGTTGAGGAATATAGAATGAACGAAAGCAATATAAGTAAACGAGAGAGGTAGCCAGAAACATTTTTAAAAAGTGTCAGAATCCTGGTATGGACCATGTTTATTCATACCCAGGTGGCATACCTTCTTTCGGCTTGATCCAATAGGCAATTTGTTCTTCTAGCGATATTCTTTCATTAACTGGTGTTTCCGTGGTTCGGATTCCACGTTAAACTGTAGGTCCCCTGTACCCGGCAGGATTGTCGGGTTAGGTTAAGGTGGCTACGATAGGGGCAGAATGCGGAGGCAATAAAAGCCCTACCTCCAAGTCATTAAGACCACACGAAATTATTATTTACCTGGTGTTGCTGTCAGTGACGTTGAGGTGTGTAAGAAGCTCGATCTGGACATTTAATCTCGATGGTGCTACAGCATAACGGTACACAGAATGCCAGCCATCTTCTTCCAGATCTGATCCTGACGATGACAAGACAACCAACATCTCCACCTTTGCTACAGGCGATGGTATGAGGCATCCTGTGATGAGTCGGCATGTACTGTGGAGCGCAACATACACTGTCTTAGCGTGACTTGTTTCTTTCTTTCTGCATAATGCTAAGGCAGAAGTGAGGCAGGTGCTTGGGATAACCTACCTGTTAGGATGTGGCCGTCTTTGTAACTAAGCTAAACTGATTCTGGCAGTTGAAATTTGAAGAAAAAACACATACTTGTGACATCTTGCCAAGTATCATGTTTCGGCTTATTTCGAATGTTTGTTAATTAATGTCGAATAATAACATTGTTTACTGTGTTAAAGGACTTCTTTGTAGCTCACTGTAATATTATTTCCCTTTAGTTCCAATTACTATCAAGATGGCTTTAACTGTTTTTAATAACAACCTATTATTTCGGATTCCTGTAACGAGTGTGTCGCTTTGTAAATGATTAGAAATTTCAGTGTTGGTAAATAAAAAGTCATTCCACCAGCATCCAGAGAAGTCGCTTGGAATATTGCTAAGTGATAGCTACACAAGTTGTGCGTTGGTCATTTTAGGTGAGTGTCCGAAGTATATTTTTATATGCTTTCCTTCAGTAAATTTTTAGGGTAACGCAATTTGTTTCCCTTGACAGCTACCTCGTAATTAAAGTTTGAGAAAGATAGTAACTTTAATGCAAATATAAATCACACCTGCTTACCAATTAATCTGCAACTAAACGAACAGCCAGTGGCGTAGCTAGGTCAACAAGGGCCCCGGTGCAAAAAAATTATTTTGGGCCCTCAGGCCAGATGGGCGACCTTTATTTACTTTGTGTTGCTGGTAGGGGCCCCCTGAGCTGAGGCTAGGGGAAGTGAGTTGTGCTTGGGGCCCCTTGAGCAGGGCTTGGGGGCTTCCCTGTGCAGTGAGGGCCCTTAGTGAGGGGCTCCCTGTTTCTCAGGGGTCCCCTTAGACGACGGTAGAACTAAAAAAAAAAAGTGGTTGGGGGCCCCCTGAGCGTAGGGGCCCCTGTGCACTGCAGCACCTATCCCCATAGTAGCTACGCCCCTGCGAGCAGCATTACATGCTATACAATTCACATCGAATAGTGAAGTAAAATTTTGCGTAACACAATGGTTTGTATTTACGTAACAATGGCTACCGAACAACTTGATCAATTGAAATTATTTAATGTAACTACTGCGATCAGGATAACGTTGTAAGCTTGATTTAAAGTATATTTTTGAATTCAATGGTATTAAGATGAGTCTAAGATTCTATATTTCACGAATTTTCTACCCAAAATTCAGAATTATTAGGAACTAAGCCTTTTTCTTAGTCGTTGTATAATAAAAACGTACAGCTGAGTTTACTAATTATTCCAGCAACGCTCATTTCAAATTGTTTCCGACAATTTTGTATACCTTCTGAATGTGACATGGAGACCTTGACGAACCGATATTAGTAAAACTATTTTCACAGTATTCAATACAGAACTCACACTATTGAATAAATTTTGTCTCTAAGTGTTAGAATGCACAGGACATATTGTTATGATTACAGGGTCCATCTACACTGATCAGCAAGAACATTAAACAACTATCGATATAAATCCGTCCAGGCATTACCAGCGTCACCTCACGAGGGTTGACTGCTAGTCAGACACACGCACGGTGCAGGTAGTATCAGTGGGGGTGCTATCCGTGTTTAGAATGGGGAAGGCGCGCGATCTATCAGTTTTACAGAGGGTAGATTGTGATGGCATGGATGCTCGGCACGAGAATTCGGAAAATGCACAACTTGTAGTGTGTTCGAGGAGTGTTGTGGTGAGTATCCTTAACAAGTGGTGAAACTGAGGTGAAACCACGTCCAAATGTCGAAGGTTTGGGCGGCCACCCCTCATCACAGATGTCGGACGTCGTAGGCTGGTCAGACTGGTAAAACAGTACAGGCGGCAAACTGTGGCGGAACCATCACCAGAATTTAATACTGGGCAGAGTACAAGTGTGTCTGAACACACAGTGCACCAAACACTTTTAACGATGGGCCTCCGCAGCCGACGACCCATGCATGTGCCAATGTTAACAACACGACATCGGCAACTATGACTGAAATTGGCACTTGACCATCGTTACTGGACGTTGGCGCCTTGGCAGAGCGTTGCAGGGTCTGAAGAATGCCGATACCTTCTTCATCATGCCGATGGGAGGGTGCGAATCCGTCGTTTCCCAGGGGAACAGCTTCTTGAAACCTGTACTGCGGGACGGAGACAAGCTGGCTACGGCTCAATTATGCTCTGTAAAACATTCACGTTGGCATCCATGGGGCAAGGTACCATGACGACCAATAATCATCGTACACTGGTTGCAGACCATGCACACCTCTCATGACGACCATGTTTCCCAACGGCAGTGGCATTTTGAACAATATAATGCACTATGTAACAAGGCCAGGAGTGTGATGGAGTGGTTCGAGGAACACAGTGGCGAGTTGCAATTGAAGTGCTGGTCCTCCAACTCGCCAGATCTGAACCCGGTCGAACACATCTCGGATGTGATTGAACGTGGCGTCAGAGCTCATCGTCCCCCTTCCCGGGATTAATGAGAATTAGATGACTTGTTTATGCAGATGTGATGCCAAATACCTCCAGCGACCTAACAAGGCATGAGTGCTTCCATTCCAAGGCGCCTCGTTGCTGTTATCCTTGCCAAAGGTGGACAAACCGGCTGTTAGGTAGGGAGTCACAATGTTCTGGCTGATCAGTGTATCTCTATCGTGAAATAGTTTTTTAGCCTTGTTTTTAATTGCGTTTCACCATTTATATGTATTAACTTCAGAGATTATTTTTTTAAAATTTAGATATGATGTGGAAACAATTATAAATCTCTTATATCTTATTTCTAGAAGAAGTTTTTTCGTAAGAAACCTCTATTACTCCATTATTTTTAAAGAAGGTGATTTGTTAATTTTTTTTTTTTTTTTGCTGTCGTCAGTCTTTAGACTGGTTTGATGCAATCCTCCATTCCTTCCTATCCTGTGCTAACCTCTTCATTTCTACATACCCCTTACAACCCACGTCCTCAATTATCTGCTTCATATATTCTAATCTCTGTCTACCTCTGCAGTTCTTACCTTCAACTGTTCCCTCCACTAACAAATTAACCAATCCAGCATGTCTCAAAATATGACCTACCAGCCTGTCTCTTCTTCCTGTAAGCTTCTTCCATAAACTTCTTTTCTCACCCATCATTTCTAAAACTCGTTCATTTCTTACTTTGTCTGTCCACCTAATTTTCAGCATTCTTCTGTAGCACCACATTTCAAATGCTTCAAGTTTCTTTCTTTCCGGTATTCCTAAAGTCCATGTTTCGCTACCGTAAAGTGCTGTGCTCCACACATAGAGTTTTAAGAAGTTCTTTCTAATTCCTAGATCAATATTTGAAACTAAAAGGTTTCTCTTTTTCATGAAGGCTATTTTTGCTAGTGCTATTCTGCTTTTAACATCATTCCTGCTTCGGCCATCGGTTGTAATTTTGCTTCCCAAGTAACAGAACTCACTCACTTCTCCTATTGCATCAGATCCTATTTTTATATTTAATCTGCTAGTATTGGTGTCATTTCTGCTACATTTCATCACTTTTGTTTTACTTTGATTTATATTCAGTCCAAAATCTTCCTTCAGTATTTTGTTCATGCCATTCAATAACTTCTCAATATCCTCAGCCGTCTCTGCTAATAAGACAATGTCGTCAGCAAATCGTAGCATACTGATTTTTTCTCCCTGAAAACTTATGCCACATGGAAATTTTTCTTTGACTTTCTTCATTGCTTCTTCTACATACAAGTTGAATATTAACGGGGATAGACTACAACCTTGTCTCACACCCTTTTTAACTGATGCATGTCTCTCGTGATTCTCTACTTTTATCACAGCCACTTGATTCCTACATAGTTTATAGAGGATTCTTCTATCTCGATACTTTAGACCTGACTTCTTTTGAATTTTGAACATCTTGTCCCACCTAACATTATCAAAAGCTTTTTCTAAATCAACAAATGCCATAAAAGTATGTTTTTCTTGATCCACCCTTCAAGTATTAATCTTAAAGACAGAATTGCTTCCCTTGTACCGCGATTGTTCCTAAACCCAAACTGATCTTCACCTACTATCTCTTCTACTACCCTTTCCATCCTTCTGTATATTATTCTGGTCAGAAATTTTGAAGCATGTGATGTGAGACTAATTGTGCGATAATTCTCACATTTGTCAGCTTGTGCTTTCTTTGGAAGTGTGAAGATGATATTTTTATTAAAATCAGTTGGAATTTCTCCTGTTTCATAACTTTTTGATATCAGCTTGAATAATCTTTCGATTCCTTCCTCTCCTAGAGATTTAAGAAGTTCTGCAGGGATCTCATCAATTCCAACTGCCTTATTTGCTTTCAAGTCATTCAGAGCTTTATTAAATTCTGTCCTCAAAACAGCATTTCCTAAGTCATCCATGTCGACATCGCCTTCCTTTTCCAATACACTATTGCTCAAGTCGTCCCCAACATACAGTTTCCCAATGTATTCCTTCCATCTGTTAGCTCTATCTTCTGACCTTAAAAGAGGTTTCCCATCGGCAGCTTTAATGTTCATACCTCTTTTCTTCATTTCTCCAAAATTCTGTTTGATCTTTCTATATGCAACATCTACTTTTCCTATGACCATTTCCTTTTCTACTTCTTCACACTTTTCTTGTAGCCATTTTTCTTTTGCTATTTTGCATTTCCTATTTATTTGATTTCTAAATTGCCTGTACTGCTCTTTTCCTGCTTCATCCTGAGCATGTTTGTACCTTCTCCTCTGATCGATCAGCTGCAAAATTTCTTCTGTGATCCAAGGTTTTCGGGCAGCTTGTTCCCTAAAGCCTAAGGTTTCTTTGCCAGCTTTCATTATTTCGGTCTTTAATGCATTCCATTCGTCCTCGGTTGAGCTCCTTTCACAGTTAATTCTTTGACCTAAGTCTACCATTTCTGCAAATTTTTCTCTTGTGCTAGATTGTTTCAGTTTATTCACTTCCAGTCTGTTCTGCTTATGCTGCTTCCTTATTCGCTTGAATTTCAGCCTGCACTTCATTACTATCAAATTATGGTCCGAGTCTATGTCTGCTCCTGGGTATGCTTTACAGTCTAGAACTTGATTCCTGAATCTCTGTTTGACCATGATATAATCTAGCTGATATCTGCCTGTATCCCCAGGACGTTTCCAGGTGTATATTCTTCTTGCATGGTTCTTAAACAGTGTGTTCGCCACTACTAGCTTATATCTTTCACAAAATTCTAGCAACCTGTTTCCTCGCTCATTTCTTTCTCCTAGACCAAAACTTCCTACAGTATTCCGCTCTTTTCCTTCTCCCACTATTGCATTCCAATCACCCATGATTATTAGATTTTCTTCCCCTTTCACGTATTGGCTTAATTCTTCAATTTCAGCGTATATTTTATCTATTTCTTCGTCATCTTCCTGCGACGTTGGCATATACACTTGTACTAATGTGGTTGGGACGGGATTAGTTTCTAACCTCATCAAAATAATCCTGTCACTAAATTGTTCATAATAACTAACCCGTTTCCCTACTTTCTTGTTCATTACAAATCCTACACCAGTGACTCCATTGACAGCTTGTGTGCTAATTATCCTGTGTTCCCCAGACCAGAAATCCTGTGCGTCCTTCCATTTAATCTCACTAATCCCAACAACATCTTACTTAAGTTGTTCCATCTCCCTTTTTAAGTTTTCTAACCTACCTGCCCTATTCAGACTTCTAACATTCCACGCTCCGACTCGTAGAATGTTTCTATCCATTCTGATGACTCCTCCCTGAGCAGTCCCCACCCGGAGATCCGATTGGGGGACTATTTTACCTCCGGAATATTTTACCCAGGAAGAAGCCATCATGATACATGTAATTTGAGAGGATTACATGTCCTCGGGATACCCTTTGGGTCTTTAATGCAGTGGTTTCCCGTTGCCTTCTGCATCCCCATGCCGTTGATCATTTCTGATTCATCCGCCTTTAGGGGCCGTTTCCAACCCCAAGGGCAAGAGGGTGCCCTGAAGCGCTCCCCGCTCTTCCGCCCTCTTTTCAGAGGCCGTTGGCAAGCAGTGGATGACTCCTTATACCGGGAATCTTTCAGTCACCAGAGCCTCGTCCGTGCAAACAGGGTGCACCTCGTGAAGGAGAGGTTGACATTTGGTTGGAAAAGACTAGTATAGTCTCTCCCAAACCCTTACACCCCAATTGTTAATTAGGAATTATAAATTTTGTTGTTATGTTCATAATTCAATGTTTGGACCCTCAAACTTTTCCCTCATTGCATCGATAATGCAAGGTGACATGATGTCTTTTTCACGGCTACTCCACTCAATATTTCAATTAATACTCTGCATATTTAAATAACTATAAACGGATATCCGATTCAGAAGTATACTACAATTTATGCAATAACATGATCTTGGAAACAATAATTATTTGAATACATTTTGATTTTTAACACAATATCACTGATACAGGTAACTTAAATACTAGTCAAATATGATGTCACTGCATTATTTCAATAAAATTACTTGTACATAGCTCCGAAGCTGGATATTTTAGGCAGAACATACATTCTCGATATCGCTACACAGTAATCCGCATGGTTGAAAGTGGTATCACATCATTCACGTTTACCCACAACCTCCCTTCAATGTGCTGAATTTTCACACGGGCCTACTAGTGAATAACAGAATGTCATCAAGTTGTGTTTCGCTGTTTAAGTGATTATGCTAAGGAGTGATATGTTATTTCGTTCTAGAGAACTAGTCATCGTCTAACGGTTGTTTCTTCACAGAATTATTTTAAAAGTTTCATGGCCTTTTTAAATGTTTGAAGTTAACTAACTGTCTTCATTTTTAAGTTCTCTTAGAGCACCTGAGGTTTCTCAGGATTCTTTGTCGGATGAACTGATTGCAAATTTTTTTTCGTCATAAATCGATTGTTACCATGTCGTTCACAATGATTAGTGTCGCGAATGTTGGCCTGGTCGTTCTAGGCCTGCCGATAACCATTACATTAAGATTTTCAGGCAAAGGATTTAAATCGAAACATTTTTGTTCCATATTTTTTGTTTGTTTCTATATTAAAGTTTGCTGGTGGGGTCTGAGGATCCGTGAGTCATTTAAGCTTTCTCGACTGGAGGTTGGGCTTTGTATTTAAAGGAGAATACAGGATAGTTCTGATTGCAGGTGGTACAGAGTAGGGTTTGTAAATCAGGACAGACTTTATGGGGATTATTTACTCTGCAAAAAAGGGGGGGGACATAATAGTTTATTCCGGCAATCTTGAGTTGTATGGTTATTCTGTTTCAGACATTAATGACAACGAATAGGTTTAGGTTGCGTGGCCTTAGATGACTCCATATGGTGGCGTTGGTTGTATAGAGTAGCACCATTTAATAAAATACTAAAATAATAAAGTCGATCGTTTTGGGGCATTTTATGAATAGTCTTACCATGTACGTGGATCCTTTTTTTATTCTGAGTGCCTTTCTGAGTAAAAGGTCGCTATTTAAGCTGAGTTCCTCCTCTATCTCAGTATCCGAAATTGTTGGGTCTGTTCCCTCAGAGTGGACATTTGCTGGGTAAAGGACTTAGTGTTGGAATAGTGGCATTGTTGCCAAATGAAATATTGATAAATTGTAATGACTCCAAACATCGAACAGGTGTCTAAAATAATGTCTACCTTACGTTCACAACAAACGTTTTCATCATACAATAGTATACTGCTTGGTTTTATTTATATTAAAGGGTGTAAACACTTTGACTGCGAGAAACAACTTACGAATAGTGCAGTAAGTGGCAAGTACGGGCAAAAAACAGCTCATAAGTAATGAAGTCTGCACCTATCGGAATGAAACGTAACTAAAAACCTTACTCGCCACCTCATTAACGTATAGTGCTGACATGGCCTCAATAGTTAGGGATTATTCATGCACAATGTGTTTTAAGAGCATATATAAAGATGATCATATAGCAGGTGTATCAACGATACAGACGATACAGAATACATTGATATTATTTACAAACTGTGAAGTTTTTAAATTATTTAACGGAATTGATAAGTACTACTTAAATTAAGAATAATACTATAAGTCTTAAGTTTGCCAGAATGTAGTAAATAAATCCAAATTTTTGCTGACAAAATTTGTCTTATTTATTAATCGCCATCAACTTTTCCAATTCAGAAAACGGGTGCAGCACATACAACTCACTAAAATATCAGCTGTTATGGAAGGAAGCCAGTGCCAATTTCTGAAAAAGTCGTATGTATTTAATACAACACATTCATACACCGACAAGATCTTATTGAACTAATAACCTGAAAAATCTAACCTGGGAGTTCATACTAGTTTTCTTCATGATTTATTTACATTACTTCCATCTTCAGGCAGGTCCAGTGGCTCAGTCATTTAGCTACGTGCCGAGATATTCCATTTTCAAATCCTGTTCTTCCACAGATATTTTACAGGCACTTATACTGACGTTTCTTTCATATGGTTTTACGCCTCGTCGACGTCATTAGAGGCAGAAAAGGATGGGGAGAAGAAACGGAAAGGATTTCGCCCATGGCCTTTTGAAGGTAGCATACCGGAATTCGGCTGGAGTGTTTTTGGAGAAACCATGGAAAACCTAAATCTTGATGTCCTTACGGGGATTCGATCCCGCGTCCTCTCGAATGTGAGTCAAGAACGTCACCGCTCACCCACCACGCTCGGTTAAACTGGCATAGCAATTATCCTATTTCGCTTGTTGATGCGAAGTGCGAAGGTTACTCCGTGGCTCAGATTCCACGTAAAACTGTAGGTTTCTTGAAACAGTATGATTACCAGACTAGGTTTGAGTAGTAACGCTAGAGGTCGATCGACTTTTCAGGTCAATAGCGCAACACGAATAGGATTGCAAGCCTTGTAATTAGAAAAGAATAGAACAAAAAAATGCCTGCAACCTGGCATGTGCGGTTGTGGCTGGTCTTCCGGATGTAATGTTGTCCCGACCCGAGTCTGTTATCTGGCCGGGAAAGAATTCCATTAAGGCTGGTGTGCGGTCGGGTGACTCCTCCTTGGACCAGACCGAACTGGACAAGAGATTCCGGCGCGCTCGCTCGCTGTCCCATTTCTCATCGCCTCTCAACACCGCGCCCCAAAAAGCCATCGGACGATGAAAGCGTGAGAGCTAGCCATAACAGCGGACCCAACTAAAAGCCGCTTCAAAGGCGTTTCTCGCACTACTCGGTTTGGATCGTAGAGAGTGGAATAGAAAATAAATGTCGCAAAAGCGAAGGTAAGAGAAATAAAGGCTAGAAAGGCTGTAGTCAGTGACGTCTACCCTATTATAGCAACTTTTGATTAAATACTTTCTATATTATTAATTACAAGGGTTGTTTTAAGTAGATTTTAATATTAAATTATTTATAACTCTAGATACTTTTTAAGTAAACATTGTGATGATCGATACCGATTTAATGGGTTCTTTGTCTTTCGCTACTTGGCTGGTACGCCGAGAGATATATAGTGATGCACGATTGCTAGTCATCATATTGTGTACCAAAGTTCTGAGTATAATCTGTAGCCTTTCTTCATCGTGTGAAAAGTGAATGCTGATGATGATTAGTCCGTCAGGTAATGTCAAACACTCGGCAACCCCCCTTGAAGTACTTCACCAATATTACTACCGTCTCTAGTAAGTAGTTTCAATACAATGAAGGTTAAGTCACAAGGAACTAATTAACGTATTGCACTCTAATAGAGAAATTTTATAAATTACCTAGCAAATATTTCTTTACCGGTTAGTGAATTTTTCTCGTTTAATGCGATAAACTAAGTTAAATTAAGTTTAAATTACGCTGTGAGTTGAATGCTTTTGTAGTATCAAATCACACCACACCTGAAGTGGTTCCTCGGACGCCTGATACGTTGGACTGATAATTAGGCAAATACTTTGTAGCAACAGGTGATAAACCTGTTACACTTTATAAACGGATGATTTATGGGAAATGCAGTCGCCCTTGTCATACTAATTATAACTGAATTAAGAAAAATTGTAAAATAGTTTGCATTGAGGTAGACCAGCGAATTCTTCATGAAACTCCTCAAAGATGTACTCTTACTGTTACCTTTAACTTAATTTAATTTAATTGCGATGGAGCGCAAACTCCGATGGCAATTTCCCTACACACCAACTTTCCCCCTTACCTGTACCCACCTACTTTACAAATTTCAGCTTTAAATTATTTCAACGTTTTTGGTAAATTATTCACCACTTCTGTTGGTAACTTATTCCAATCCCTGATCCCCCTTAATACCTACGAGAAAAAATCTTCCCACACCCTTGTGCCTGAAATCGAAGAATGTCCGATAGCTTATCTAGAAGACTGTGGATCAACAATCGTTTCGGTTACTGTAATAGGCTTTAACTTTCAACTCCAACAGAAGTTATTTGTAACTTCTGTACTGTTCTGAAACATTATTTATGTTCAGTTGTGAATGTATTTTTATGCGTGGAGGTCAACTGTGTGAAATCGGTGTTCAGATGTAAAACTACGAAACATTTGGTTTTGTTTAAGGCCCTTCTCTCACGGAGCTACTCAAATAAGAACGGAACAGATCACAGACTGAAATTGCTAATTAGTTACTGACCAATGTTCGCACACGACGAACTGAAATCTCTGGAACATCAGTCACTCGTGTGATTTGAGCAAGGCGACGATTTCTTCCGATTCAGATGAGGATATTATCTTATATTATTTAAAGAAGGAAAAGGAGATTAAAACCTTGGTCTGCAGGGCCACCAAGTGAAAAAAGTACCAACGATTACGCGCTCTATTTCGTATGCGATGAAACTATCTCTTTTATACGATATTTAATGAGACCATATCCACAATGAACTCTTGATAACACAGAGTATTTAATTATGTAGTAGAGAAAGAAATGTACATTTGGCATTATAGCGGAAAAAATTAAAGTGTTTAACAGTCTCATTTGATATCATGAGCCACAAACATAATTAACATAGTACAATCAGCTTACATACTGCATAATTATTTAAGGAGTGGAAAAGTAGTCCCTACAGTCACAGTATATTTGAATATATATTTGAACATATTAAATTTGAAGTGTTTACATAAAATATTGTTCGTTTTTATTTATTAAAAATACGTTTACATAACTGATAAATTAACTTTCTGTCCAATGACATTCCATGCTTTTTCTGTGGCATCTTTTCTTGAATATTCACTCCACTTGCAATTATAGAAACGCTGATGTTTCTAGATTTCAGTAACAATCATTAAATTCATTGTCTGATCCGCCATTTTTGTTGAGAAACTAATTGGTAATTAGCAGCGCGGCAACTGACACGCAGCGTCACTTGGAACTAATCAGGGACGCGTTGCGGACTGGTTACTAACCGATCACCCCCTATGCGAGGCTCAAAATTACTATAACTGATCAGAAACTGATTGGTGATTCGAGTTATATTCATTATAACTGAGTTATTATACTGGTTTATTTTCACTAGAGCCGTGTGAGAAGGTCCTAACATTCAATAAGTTTTCGAAAAATTTTAATCAGTCTGATCAATCACGAAGAAGGAAAGATCAATGAATTCTGTACAAATCAACGATGACAGTTTGGCTTTTTAGCGAGGCAATGAAGAGATGAGATAAAGTGGAAAAATAAACACTTGTATTAGATTGACTTGTTATGGAGTTTAAAAACATAACTCTTACTACTCTTTTTATTGAATGATGTGCTACTAAACTTTAAGTTTCCTTTTCATCACAGAACTTCAGAATCAATATCTCAATAAGAGCCAGTCTCACCGTACATTGCCTCTGAAACTGTTTGTTTCTTAACTCAAGAATGTGTTTCCGGAACGCGCTTGGGGAACAAGTTGTAGCCTGTTCGCCGAGCGCAACATAATTGAAACCATTAAGTGTCGGTCAGACGCAGGGATACGTTAATTGCTGTTGGGGAGAACAGCACGAAGACCAGACTGTTGCTTTCTGTAATCCAACCGCAGATGAAGCACCAGGGCCCGAGGCTTCTCTGATTTTTCACAGCATCGGAGTATTATGGTTGGTGTAACTCTGCAATAAAACAAACCAAATGAATTATTAAATTGACAGATTTATATATCGTTCTACCGATGGTAATTTGTTTTTTCCGCTAAGCGAAAAGTTTTAATAACATTGTATGTAAATTCCCTCCTACAATACCCACTGTATTACATCTTAGCTTCTACTAAACAGTTTTTTTTTTTGTTTTTTTTTTTTGTTGAGGCCTCCAGAAAGAATTGGAAAACGTTGATGGTTGCGTAGCTCTTGTTTCTTCTAAGGTGTTAACATTGCCATTTGACGTGAAATTTTCGTCTCCAGTTATTCGGTTTAGTAAGTTTTTTATAACTTCTTCAACAGGATGGAAACGTTGTCGATTTTTCGCCAACAATAAACGTACAGGACGGTCAACGCGCACTTCCAGCCGGTTGTGAATTCAGTCTCACTGAGATAACATCAGCCTGCGGTTAGCAAAAGTAGGTTGCACGAGCATAAATTCCGGCGCCGAGATGTCACGAAACATGAGGAGGATGTGAATTTCGACCTAGCTTTTTGGACAAGATGTACAAAATTTTAAAGATTTCAAGTCTAAAATATCAATGTAATGCATAATCTTTGAAAGAATAAAATTTCTATATATGAAATAGGGAATCACGAGAGGTAAACAATTGTAAAAATGGGCGTGATAAAGATTGTTGTTTTTCTCCATTAATATTCGACTTGTATATAGATCAACTATTAAGGAAATGACAGAAAAATTTGAATATGATTTAAGCATTGACTAATAAGGAAAGGGTGAGCTGCAACTTTTTAATTTAACTTAATTCCAATTGCTATGGATCACAGCTCCACTATGTAATGATTTTTCCATCACTTACCTACGCCTGCCCTTTACGACTTTGCAACTTTAAACTCCTTCAGTGTTTTTGGTAAAATTTCCATTATTCCGCTTGGTAATTTATTTCATTATGTGACTCTATTACCTACAAAAGAAATTTTTTCCACTGCCTTTCTCCTGAATTCAAAAGCCACCTAATGATTATGGTAGTCATCTCTTCCCTCCCATTTAGAACTCCCAATACTTCTAGTAATATCTATCCACGCATTATCACGATAATAAGCCTTGAACGAACCAATTCTCTTTATCCACCTTCTGACTCCCATCCCATCTCCTTCAAGCATATCAGTTAATGACTGCATTCTGCGGTAATTTCCGCAAACAAGTCTACCCCTATTCTATTCCTATTCTTTATATATTTTCTCTAGGTTGCTTCCTGTATGATGTCAAGTATAATCTGATTTTGCGTCTCATCTGCATTGTGATGCTCAGTAATATCTTTTTCAGAGTCAACAGTGAATCCCAGACTTGTACCTATCTGTCTACCCATTTTCTTCATAGTCAAGGACTATTGCTATCATTTGGTTATCTGAAAACAAAAGCAACCATACACAGCAATGTGTGTGTGTAGGCCCTGAGATTACAATATCCCTAATAATCTAAGATGGCACTATGAATTTAACACTGTAACACTTGTAATACAGGTTCACTGGAAGCAGTTCTTTGTACTTGCTGATGATAGTATACTATTGGCGAATAAATGTTAGGATACAGAAAATTACTGAATAGCATGACCAAAGCACTGGGATAACCTTTTGGGCCAAATATAAACGAAAAAAAAAGAGACCAAAATAATAAAAAAAAACGTAAAATTAAAATACTTACAGCAGACGCCGCGTCATGATTTGTGTTGCCGACGTTTCGACCATCCTTCTGCGGTCATCTTCTGGATAGAACTGCGTCTTCCATCGGTGTGTGGTGCTGTCATATGGCCATGACCCATTAGCCGTCTAGAGAATGTGGTTCACCCTGCCAATCGGAAAGTATAAACGATCATGTGTTCCGCTGGCCAGAAGGAGGGGGCGGCGCGGTCTGGTGGGGGGCGACACGTGACCTGCTCCGTCCGCACTAGCGAGAGCCATGCGTCGTTTAGTTTAAGAGCGTTGTCTTCATTAATATTTTTTAGACGTTTGGGAATTTTCCACGCCTCCTTGATCCCCCTTCTCCACCATAGACCTTCGCGCACTATCAGGGTGGGGTTTTCGACTCTGGCCGCGGAAGCCTACGATTACAAACCTGTTACAGGTACTAAAAGAAATTGCAGAATTCTACCGTTTTTAACTTAATATCTACTTCAATTTATAATTCAGAATTTGTTGTTCTAATAATATATTCAATTTCGTGAGTTTATTTCTTTTATGCACAGTCTGCATTTCTCCAACTTTTTTCGTTAAATTTAAAGAATAGGTACCAATATAACGTGTGTGTGGAATTCTGTACGCAGTCTGCCGTGGTGACAAAAAGAGCGACTCTCGAGGACTCCCTTTACCATGTGGCGTGTGAACAAGAGTGGGGGAGAGGCAATTAGTCTGCTCCTCTCCAGCGACTCTTAAGGCTCAAAGGCCGCGGCAGAGCGAGTTTCTCAAGTAGAAGCCTGCGAGAAGGGCCAACGAAGAGCACTGAAAACTATCGGGTGACACGTCAGGCTGGAGATTAGATTCGTACACAGTTCGAGGTACCATTTGAAGGTTCCGCAGCCAAAGCTGAGTCCTTATAATTTATCCAAGCCATCCGAAGTATCGGCATTGTAATTCCGCACTCTTTGCATGGTTCTTCATGAAATTTCGTTGGAAGTTGTATTTTATTAATGGAAAAACAAATTCGTGAACAAATTCGCTAAAGAAATAACGGGACCTCCACGTTACTTTCAACAGGCTGATAAGCATGTGGTTCCATGGAATTACAACTCCGACGAAGCACTTTTACTTAGGATTATTTTGCCATGATATCTACAGTAACATTACACACAGAAAAGGCATCGACTCGACCAAAGATAATATGTACAAAACACAAAAATATTCCAGTGATTAACTCACAAACAAAAATTCTTACAACGACTGACAACTAACTTTCAACTAACTTTTAATTAACTACACGTGTCTGCCGTCCTTTTATATAGAAGTTACAGAAAATTCCAGAATAATATAGAGAAAATCGCTTGATGTTTCACGAACGGCGACAATACAGCTAACAACGAAAACCACATTAAAACAATCAAAATTAATACAAAATCATTCACAATCATTAAGAAACACAGGGAATTGAAAATTATATATATTTACAGATGTTAACACACAAACTTATCAACATAAATCTGTCCAAACCATTGATAACTGTCCCCTAAACATCGTGGTTCACATCAATATTTCCAATTACAAACTTTTAAATAATATTTCATACCTAATACTGTCCTTTAATATATTACAGTACATAGTGTTTACATAGTTTATCACCATAAAAGTATGTTCATTTACATAAATTCACACTTAATTACACAAAAAATATACAAAACCACAATTAATCAAATCCCAGCTTGCTTTACATAATTCTTAAAATAACATTTCATTAAATGGCTGGGGTCTGAGGGCTATAATAAAGTTTCGACGTTTTTGCCTGCCGCGTTCTACGTGACATATCTTACCCGAAAGTGGGTTTGCGTAGCTCAGCTTACAGTCGGCTGAAGTTGCAGTAACTACAGTCGGCTTCTGTAAACTTTTACCTTGGAAAGAGATACTTTCCAATAACTACACTACGATTATGTGGGTGGCTCCTATGGAATGAGTGAAAAGAGGTGTAGTTGGATTTAGTGTTCAAAATTGATAAAAACTAATAATACGAGGATAATACTTTTAAGGCTGATAGGTACCGATAGTAGATACTTCCATCTAAAATATTGGTAGTTGCCTTTCTGAGCCGGTGGATGGAGGAATAGTGATAGATTTTGTATAATACGATGATTACACCATGATTGTTGAACAATTTTCCAAATATTAACGTCAACTTTCTCTGAGGTCTAGTGGTGGAGGAAGGACGCCCGCCTGTCATTGGCCGAAGGTGCATGTGATTGTCAGGGGGACACTGCATGGGCCTTGAATGGTCTCTGAGAGTGCTATAGTGCGCCTCACGAACGAAGGCGGGTGGCGCAGAGAGAGACAGAATAGGGACACAGGGTATACGACGTTGCCGCATTTCCAGCAGGAGACGAGAGACGTAAAGAGGGGAAGAAAGTATAGTAATTACTGTTGTGTAATGACAATAAAAATAATAATATGCGTTTTAGCAGCGCTTTAAGTGCTACTACTATTAAGAGAGCCAGGAATATCAGCCACAGCAAATAATCAACACTCGTGTAACCACGACAAGTGCTAGATTATTACTGAATTCGATTGGCTACTGGCGTAGCGATGACGTCCTCCGCAGAGCCTCGCTAAATTGGGCCGCCTTCGTTCGTGACGCGCACTATAGCGCTGACGTGGGATTCTCAGAGTTGTGACCTAGCCTTGGAACAAGGAACCGTCTCGATCGCCAACACAAGCGTTGGGTTTCCCCGGCTGGTCTGGCTCAGAAAAGGAAACTGCCATTCTTTACGCCAATATAATAGAAGATCTACGACAAACTCTCAGAATGTTGTATGATTAGACAGCTATTAGTATAAAGTGCAATCCTTGTTGTTCGTGTATTTTCAGTCAGATGTGTATTTCACGGGCTTGATCTCCGAAATTCGTTAAAATCATGTTTCTCCCCTCCATTTAATTTTCAATCCATGTAACTGAAAAATCAGAAAAAAAAATCAAGAAGATTCCTCGTAAAAAGATCTTAAATAAAAGTTATATTAGGTAAAATATATTGACAAGTGTTTCAAATTTTCACATTATTATGTTACTAATGAAGTTACCTTCGTGGTCTAGAAATAAGGTTTGAGCTCAAGTCATAAGGTTGATTTATTTAAATAGTTTACACAAAGAGAACAAATATTAGATTTATAAAATTTCATAACTAAATATCCCCAGTACTTGCATGTATCCAATACTTCATCTTTACAATATTTTAAGAGCTTTATTTTTAAATTTGTACGAAGAATCGTAGAAATTGTCAACATACGGTGATTTCCTGCGGGAAAATAATTCATTGTTACACAAAAGTTGCTTGAAATTTATAATAATAGAAATCATATATGAATTCCTGAATTTTAATTTTCGTGATACTTTATTACTATTGATCATGTGTAAATAAAAGTTCACTATAGTTCCGTGCCAAACTCAGCTGAGCAAGTACTAAACGCTTGCAAGTGACAACGATTCAGTACTAGATTGTTTTTAAAGTATTTCACAAATTTTTTCTGACCGGTATATGTTGGTTTTGTTTTTCTCTGCATCGGCCCTGGCGGACTGCTAGAAACCGACACACGAGAACGTTACTATGAAAGTGTAAGGACATATGTCTTATCCTTGACAGAACAGGATTTGTCAGAAACGGAGCATTTATACAGCCGGAGGAATGTTGTGTTGCCACCTATCTGCGAAACGTCTATGTTCTGTGTGCGATAAGTGTATATTTGTTTGTGATATGTGTAGTTCATGAGGCGAAGACTAAGCCGCCTAAAAACCACACCCGATACAGTGTGGTGACGCCTTAATGCGTTATGTTTTATTATGTGAAAAAAGTAATATCAATAACGCAATATTCTACGCCTCGTTGAAATTCCAAACGCAGTACACTATTACTTGAAAATCGAATTAAAATGTAATTTTGTTTGCTGAGAGAATGAAACTGCTCTCTCACTAAGCTCAAATTTAGAAAAAATATTTAACATTTCGTTTATGAACAATTGGATGTTTTGGGCCATGTTCTTAAATAGTAATCAGTTTGTATAATAATAAGTATCACGTCAATGCAATTAATACCATTCTTTTTGAGACAGATTTGAAAGAGAAAATCATGTACGTTAAAATGAAACGATAGTTTTAAAAACTAAGAATTACGCTTTTTGTAGCAATGTAAAACAAAAAGATATAAAAGTTAATATAAAGATTATATTCAACTGCGATTGGATGTCCCACAGTTCAGTATACCTTAATTTTTGAATAAGCTTAAGATATATAAGAATAAAGTCATCGACCTAAAGATTAATTTGTAATGTAAAAAAGCGTGGGGTGCCAGATATTTGTCAAGGAGAGTCATTATGAAAGTAAATAGAGAGGACACCACGCTTTTTTTTTATATTAAAGGTAATTTCTAGCTCAATGACTTTATTCATATCTTAAGTGTATTTCAATAATTAAGTTATGTAGAACATCTTATCACTGTTGGACATGATCTTAGCATTTAAAAAATATTTTAAATTTCATTTCACTTTGCTACGAAAAGTGTTGTTTTTTACATTACATCATTAGATAGTTAAAAGGATATGAAAACTACTGCAAATGTCAGTGCGTTAATAGTGTGTATCAAAAAACCAAAACAACTGTTAATTGATCGACAATGGTTCAATCATAGTATATTAACTTATATGTTATATTACATTAATCTTTGTGAAAATAATGTTAACGCTTTGAATTTTTTTAAATCGATTAATATTTTACTGTGATTTACTCCTGCATGTTCAATGAATATTTCAACACTGCGAAAGACGATATTTGTAACCTACTATACTATTAATTGGTGGCGGCTTATCTTACTTCAGGCGCATTCCCAAATCGTTTCTATTGTTACTATCAAATGAAATTACTGTATTCTCATGGGTATTTAACACGTGGGAAAAATTTAAAACAATTCGGCGTAAAGGGTGCGCAGAATTCCGCTGTCGTTGTCGATGTTATCTTAGCTGTCCGGGTTGAACCGCGTTGCTTTATCGAAACCCAACGTTTCGGCCATCATTTTGTGGCCTTCTTCAGAGGACTGTCATGGTCGGAACCGATGCCGCCTATATATAGCTCCTGAAGAGCCGTATTCCACAAAACAATATTTATTACAAAAAAAAAAAATATTGTAAAGAACTGGAACACTACGTTAATTCCAATTATTGCGTAGCGTTCTAGAGAATATATTGGAATATGCTGTTTTCTTCTATCAAAACACCTTTTGTTGTTAGTAGAAAACATTGTTTCCCCGGCTCAATTTTTTAAATTCCATAATTCCATAGATGCTTATTATGCTAGGCATAAATGTGATTACAGTACCAGGATTTAAACAGCATTGAAATATCTATGATGATACGCTTTCTGCAAATCTGTCACAGGAATTAACTTCAGAATTTACATTTACTTGTATCAACCGGTATACACCATAACATTGCAATGAACTGACTGTTACAAATCCTGCTAACGTACCAGTGCGACCAGCGTCTGCAGCAAAGTGTGTTTGTTGTTGCAGCGCACATCAACCACATCCGCGCTGTGGCCGGAGTGAACCACGTGGGACTGGGAGCCGGATACGACGGCATCAACCTGTGAGTGCAAACAAAACCTCTCCTACAGTGTAGTGTCTATATTACTGCTACACGAGCATCCTGACACTGATTTCATAATTTATTATTTACAAGGTTTGAAACGATCAATACTAACCACGAGGTCAAAGTTCACATATAATCTGGCAGCAAAGCAACACTTCACTCTAAGCATGACGGGAAACACGGTTCTGTGGATCTTAGATAATCAGAGAATGTTTCCACGTCAGAGTCACAATCAGATAGAAAAATTGATTATTTAGCGGTAAGTAATATGTGTAGTATTCGTATTGAGTGAACCGCTCTGTTACCGACATTTATCAACCTGTGGTTATTTACTAATCAAGGAAGTTGCAATATTGGAAGCGTTTCGATTTTGTTTTTTTTAAAAATGTTGATTAACTATACAGATTCTGTAGAGCAAGTATTGATTCGACAGGTTCGTAGTATACAGTTATGGGTACTAACCATGGTCAAATGTTACCTGAAGACTGGCCATGCATCCCAATGAACTCTATTATTTACATGGTCAGAAATGATATGCTGGATTTTTTTTTTTTTTTTTTTTTTTTTTTTTTTTTTTTTTTTTTTTTTTTCAGAGAAGTTGTTAAATTTTATTACAGGTTTTCGTGATTTTTAAAAAAAAAAAACGAAATAACAAAAGCACTTACACATTTAGACTTTAATAATTGATGAGAATTTTCAGTTCTTTCTCTCAATAACTATGGATGAATTTCTGCGGATGAATAGCTTAGAGCTAAATACACAAATTAATAATAACAGAATACTTATGAAGTTCATAAGTTTTTCTTCACGCTGAGGCAAGAACAAAGTGAAACTCGGATTGAAAATGGGTTATGTAAATCTTATTTAGATAGATAAAAAAAACACATAAATTCCAAATTTGGAACTGTTTATATGTCGTACATTACATGCTGAATTAACTGAATTTTGTGACTGTATGTTCATTAATTATTAGTATGTTATTGACAATACTGTCAAGTTATTGGGAAATATGGTTTTCTGGATATGTTTTATATTTCATTGAATATATCTTTCCTACTGTTTTCTGCACTAAAATCCGCAATATATCGTTTACTATAATTTACAATGCTAGAATTGTTTACATAATATCTATTCGTTCTTCCTATAATGCTACACATGATTAAACAATGAAGAATTTGTCTTATACATTTATCCCAAAATCCTATTTTTCTACATTGAATTATAAAAGAAGTAGCTTTATTTCACTGGAATAAAATGTTTCCTTTTTAAGTGCATTATAAATGTAAGTGATAGTATTGAACAGCGAACATTTTTATTTATGGTTTAAAGTGTCATGATGACACAGTACTGTTTCCTCTTTTAGTAACCTCTTCCACACAACCTTTCCCCTTCGATCACAGTTCTTAAGAAAATTGGTGTTTACTATTCACATTTACTAATAATTTGGTATTATCTACGTAACACTTCAATCTCCGATGATATTGTTATGTATTTATGGGTTTCTATCGCTTCATGATTTGTATTACTTGAATGATTTAATTCAAACTACTGATTTCTCGTCGAGACATCACTGAATTTAATTATCTTTGAATTTAAACAAAATCTGCTGGCGACATTGATGGTGTATTACGTATAATTGTTACAGAGGCGGGTGCAATATGATGAAATGCCCTCTAGCTGTTGAGTTATGTGTGTTGTGACTGTTGCAGGACCCCCGAAGGCCTGGAGGACGTGTCGCGGTACCCCATGCTACTGGCTGAGCTGGCCAGAGATCGGCTTTGGAGCTCTTCCGACATCAAGAAGCTCGCGGGAGCTAACCTCGTCAGAGTCTTCAGGGAGGTCGAGAAGGTAAGCAGTCACTCCTTCCTGATTCTACTGGCTGATCCGGGTGCACAACGCCGAAACCTCTTTCTCTATCCATTTACATTCAAGGCTGCACACCTTCCACGAAAGTATACAGGTCACACTTCTGAGGTCTCACAACTTATCTCTACACGTTACCCTTCAAACATTTATGTATAAATATCAAATGTAGGTGCAGGAGATGAGACTCCACCAAGCTGGATCAGGGAGGTACAACGGGATTAGTTTTATGTCCTGGTCCCCGCGTAACGGTCATACTAACTGAAAATTTATGCGGGGTCCCCCAATCATCATGGCGATTGCTATGACGCACCCCAATCTGTACCTCATAATATACACAATTCACAAACAAAAATACGCTAGCACCCAGAAAATAGTTATACGTTTCGCTGTCAAATGGTAACACAAGGGTCTTTAAATAGTGCAGAGTCTCCGGATCTGATTAATCCGGTTCTATCTCAAGTAGGACGCATGTCCTCTCACTCTCATGATCACAAACCGGACGCCTGTGCGTAGGTGCCGGTGTCTCGTGGTACGCTAGGGCCGATTCGGGGCAAAAGGTCGGTATAACGAAATATCCATAGAAACAGCCATATAATCAACATGGAGTAGAGCGGTAAAGAGTCAATGTGTCCTATAATAGCCTGCGAATACTGGAGTCTTAATCAAGTTAGGTTAACATGTGGTAAACTTTGATACCACCAGTTTACATTATCAAATAATTAATTTAATTTAATTGCGATGATGCGCTTGCCCCGGTGGCAATTTCCCCACACACCCATTTCTCCTTTCCTTTTCCCACTTTCTTTTTGCCTCCACTAACTTCAATATTAATTTTTTTGGGAATTTTTGGTAAATAAGTCATCATTTCTCTTGATAATTTATTCCAATCCCTTACTTAAGAATGAAATACTTCCCACACTCTTTTGCTTGAAGTTGTGAGTCAGTTTGTGGTCATGGTCGTATTTTCCCTTCCATCCATCTCTCCTAATTCCTCCACCAATATCATCCCACGCCTCTTAAGCAATATATGCCTTGCAAACTCACAGTATTCTCTTCACTATCGTCCTGTCTTCCAAAGAAATCCATTTCAGCTCCCTTATTAGATCAGTTACTGATTGTGTTTTGCAGTAATTTTCAGAGACAAATCTAGAAGCTCTTCTTTGCTCCACCCTCCTCCGATTCCTGTATTTGATATTAAAAATGTGGATTCCATATTACACTACCACGTTCAAGCAATGTTCCGCCAAAAGTTTCATAACCAATTCCCTCATTTGCCTGGTACATCCCTTCCCCACTCTTTTCAACAAATTAAGAATTTTGATATCATTTACTACTACCTGTCCAATGTGTCCGGTCCAATTGAATTTGTTATTAAATGTTATGTCAAGGTATTTAGATTTCAAGTTTTCAACAAGCAATTATTGTACGTCTAGAAATATCAGCTGATCTGTGAAATGACTGTGACAATGCAACTAATCAAGGTGTTGCACAGATGGGCCTTAAAGAGGAACGGTTGTCCCATGAGTAAACTTCTTTCGTTCGTTCGTTCTTTACTTAACAGACATCATACATTAAATATGGAGAACCTGACGTCATGTGATAGCTAACTGCCGCAACAGATTATATTATACTGAATGAAACTTTCTCAGGAAACTAGCGACTTAGTTTGAGGATTAATAACGACATTTAGGCTATATCCTCGCAATCCCTTTACTCCATTGTGCGTGGTTAATACTTACTTTCTGTCGTTTAATAGGGCCCGTTATGCACTTTTGATTTTAGCCAAAAATGTCAAACGTTAGCCGCTTCGATGTTTAATACAGACCTTTCTCTAAAAAAAATTTAATTCATCAGTCATTAAAAATAATTCTCCTTCGGTTTCTTTTGTTCAACATTTTCTTTTTATTGTACTCTCAGTGTTTTAAAACTTTCACAAGTTTAACAAAAAAAAACTAAAACCAACAATTTCTTAAGCCAGTCTACTATATCAACGAGTGAAACAAAAACAAAAGATACAGTCAGAGATGTTCATTGCATAAATCTTTGGTTTACAAGCTAGCCAACTTAAACATCCCAACATATTATTTTAACTATTACTTACACAAGTTAACTAATTCTATGGTTGTTATCTCACAATTGTCAACTGATTGTTGACGTAAGGCCAGAAACCTCAGGGATCTCTTCCTCGTGGCCACAGAGAATTTTTATCGTCGAACCATTGTGGATAACCGCTTGACTAACTTGTAGTTTTCGGAGAAAGTTTTAGTCAAATTGAAAAGTCGTTCTTATAATAAGATGGTGTTTTCATTTTCTTGGTATTTTCTGTAGCACTACTTGGATTAATTAAGATCTTGCCTTTCATGTATTTTACTACTCCTTTCATCAGAACTCTGTTGCCCGTTGAGTCGTTGTAATTAATTACAGGAGCCGCAACAGCTAAACATCGTGATTAACAGTGCAGGTATTTCTTAGCTTTGTTCTGCGTCATCGAAAACTAAAACGTCCAGTTTGTTTTATTTATCAAAGATTATCTAATTCGATCCACTTTCCTTCATTAGCGTCTTGGCTCAGTTTTAAATATAATCTATTCTCTTGAGACAAAAAGATGAATATTGTGCTGCATCTGGAGGACGTCGTTTCTTTCTTTCTAAACATTTAAGGTACTCGCTTTCCTTTATAAGTACGCTTATCACTAGCGACAGAGTGTGTAATACTTTGGTTTAAGTGCAAAGACAGTTTTAACTCTACAGTAATATAGACTTTTAAATCGTCTGTTTATTTTGGTTAGTTATGCTGTCATGCATCTTACTATTCGTAATAAGTTGTTATTTTTATTTTTTCTGATTTTAGTGACACTTATTATGTATTGTGCCAACCTATCAACAGATTAAGGTAACTGCGTCCCGATTTAAGCGCGAAACTTGATTCATGCAGCTGAATGGCTGGTGTTAAACGAGCAGTATGATAGGAATTTATCCTCATATGTGAATGTTTGTAACAAGGATCATAAAGAGCTGCAGTAGATATTTCGAAAAATGCAGCCTTCAAACCCTGGTATATACGGCAGAGAGTAGGAATAATATCCGTTTTATAGTATGTTTGAAATGCGTGGGTCGTAATTACTTGTGGAACTGACGTAGTAAAGAAACAGTAACTGTCCTAACACTTGATGCAAGAAGAATATATATAGTCCTGGAATGTTAATACTTTTAGATAGAAAAAAATATACATTGCGATAAAGTTGTTATACTGTGTGTGATTGATTTCAATCGGGTGTTTTTTCTGTATAACATCAACTGAGCCATAGCTTAGTTAAAGCTAGGTCTTACAATATGTGTACGTACGTATGTTCTTTTGGACCAACTAGAACCACGTTAAGCTTTTGCTTAGCTTGAATTTTGCTGCAGATATGTACAAATTGCGTTACAACAAGGGCTATTAGCACTGGAGAGGACCTATAGTTTAACGTGGAATCAGAACCACGGAACTTCCTGTCGTAGCTCGTATGACCAAACACAACTCTCAAAATTCCTGCGCCTACCGGGATTCGAACCCGGGATCGGAGTAGCGACCGATTTGAATGCAAGCGTCTTAGCCACTGAGCTACCAGATCGATCTCTTACAATACATATTTTACTTTTTTAAAAATCGTATTTTAGCTAGGATCAAGTACCAATGTCGATCGTGTAACTAACCAAAACTTGTTTTACTGCCGCTACAATGTTATGTTATATCTCTGCCTTGAAGCAGTTTTGAAATTATTTCCTTTAGAGTTACCATTACTTGAATGTGTTCGAGGTATATTGGCTGATTTGCTGCAGCAAGTGTAATACCTCAAGATTTTCATTCATTTAATTAAAACAATCGATGCCTAAGCTGAACTCGAGCTGATGTCACTCAAATTTCGCTGCCGGTTCATTATACTTTATTGCTTACGTAGTTATCTACTTGCAGCTATATTCTGAGTTTGACGGAAAACACCTTCCTACAAATGACTGCTGCATGGTCTAAATTGTTTCTACAAGTAATTTTGAAAGTTTATTTGTCTTCCTTGCTTCCTTCCGCAATGAAGTAACACACCGCCATTCTCTGCAACAGCGGTTGAGTGTGTGTGCTAGCTGTACTCTGTCCGGCCGTAACCTGTGCGCCGCTGTAGGAACCACTCCGCACGCTACATTATGCATGGCCGCTGTCAGATCGGAGCTGCTGTGTTCCGGGCAGCCTACTCGACAGGGGCAGTCTCTGCATCTCTCAGCTCCAATGCTCCTCGACTGAGCCGATTACGTAGCTCGTCGCTTACCAGCAGAAACTGCGTCATAACACACGTTCATTTATCATGTTTAACACGACTGGGGTGCAATTAGAGTGACATGTGTTCTATCTACACTGCGTTTATGACCAGCCGCTTCGAAAACAGTAGTACTGTAATATAACACACAAAATTCGCTGACAGATATGACTTACCAAAGTAATCAGAAACACAAGGCATGCCTTGTGTGCAGTAATGAATCTAATGTCTTGAAGGTTTTATTAAATCAAAAAATTTTAAAGTATCTTTGCCAATATACTTTCACATTCTTTTTTTTCTTCGAAAAGATGACTTTTGTATCAACTTATTTACCTCCTAAACATACTGTGTGAAGAAATCCTGTAAACATTCCGTTAAGCACCTAAAAATTGAGCATCAAATTCACGAACTTCGCTTGTTTTCAACAATAATTGTTTTCTCTATAACATTCTAAAACTGAGTGTTACATATATAAAAAATCAAAACAGAAATGTATGAGTACACCAAGCAGGGTTTTACAATGCTTCAGTCAGATGTAATCTATAAGTTCCTAATTTGTAATGTCATTATTGAAATTATAACAGTAACATCGTTAGTGGTGTATCTAGTATTTCTTTAAGAATCAAAAGTTTACTAAAAAGAGTTAAATTTGCAAGTTCATAAAATTCTAGGATTGTGACAAGAGTTAAGCTCCTGGTCTCATCATGTACAATTAAGAACCCATGATAAACATCAGTTATTGTGTTGCCTACTGTCAGGAAAGATAAGTGTTATTTATTTTACTCTGAATCCCGCGGAAATTCGTAAATTTATAGTAGGCCCTAATAGATTCAACAAAACGTCTATAATAGAAAGCCCTAAAATGATTATTTTAAACTCAACTAAATTAGAATGGTATATTCGTAACATGAATAGGAGCATTGATGTTATTGTTTATAACGTTTGTTCTCTCAATTCCATTCTTCTTACATAAATATGTGAATTTCAAGTGATACAGAAAAACTAATATGGTCAAATATTGAACCATTTCATAGTTAATATAGTTACAAACATTAATAAAAATAAATTTTCAACGACATAAAACAAATTGAAATGAATGCCCAAATTAAAAAATATCGAAAATGTTTTAACATATTACATTCAATAGCATTGTTATACAAGATGTTTCTACGAAAGACTAATGGTTACCAATGTTCACAAAATTGCTGCAATTTATAGTAACTTAATACTACTTCTAATAAAAAACACACTGACACGACTAAAAAAGATTATCGATGGATACCTTGTTTCAGGAGCAACGAATAGTGCCTACACATAAGCTTTAGGTGTTTTACTACGAAATTATACTTGAACAGTCTGAATTTTTTTTTTTTTTTCATGGTAGTGAAATTCTTTTGAGGCATTCTATGCAACGAAATTATTTTAGAAACTGAAATTATGCAGTTTCTTGGTTTACCGATTGTTATAATTAATAGGTACCATGATAAACTTAAAATTATGTGAATATTTTGCATCATCTACTGAATTAAATGCACTTAAACTGGAATTAACTGTTTGTCTAGCTAATCTACAGTACTTGAGTCGTTAAGACGAAGAATGTATAGTGCGGAAAATACCAGTATCAGTATTGGTGTTTACAGAGTCTTGGTGATCAAATTTATCACTCCAGCAGAAATGGCAGAGAATATCATAAGCCTTTAGCTTCATCCGTGTGGATCTAGGGGTGTGACTTTACTTAAGATGTGTCTGGCAAGCTTCAAAATTAACGCAGGAAAAAACAGAATATAGAGAAGTAATTAAAATCAGAGAAGCAGTCATACTACTAAATTATTCTTTCGTCATATTTCCCCACGTGTCAAAGTAAGTTAGTATTTAGGCGAATTTTTGTGAAAACAAGTTAGTAATTCTACAAAAAGCAGATAGCAGCATAAACAAAGTACGCAAAGAAATTTCTGCCCTGGGTGTGGATCAAACCAATGACGTCAAGCGTAGGGAATACAACGTGAGGGGTCACCATGCTTGGCTACCCAGCAGCATTGATATAAAAACCTTTCTACCGAATTAAAATGAATTGTTTTTAATTTAAAAAAATTTAGCTGATAAACGAAGATCTCACCGCGACGATTGCTTTTAGTGACAGTTATTCGAGATGTTAGACTATTGTTGTATTCGTTCTCTAGAACTTTCCTTGTGCAGTGTCGTAAGACAAATTGCAGATTTAAGCTAGTCCTCAAGCTTTCATACTGTTGAAACATCATCCAAATCATTTTTTCATGATGCCGTAACAAAAAACAAAAAAACATAGCTGGCTGTAGATTTATATTTGTAAAGGTTAATTGTTTATTTTAGGCTTTGAAGTTGTCATCTACGATAGACGCAGGGAACTTATTTTAATCTAGAAGTTATTATCGGGGATGAAGCTATGGGTGTTGGCCAGAAGCATTTATGCACTGTGGAAAACCGATGATAATACGCTTATGGACGTCATTGTTTACTATTCTTGCTTACAGACGGAAAATCATATTTTTTTCGGAATGAGTAATTGAAGTAATTACCATCCGATTTGCATGAAGCTGTTTCATTAACAAATTAATTGACGTGTCCTGGTTTTGGAGCTGGCGAGTAATTGTACAGCACGTTCATGTTTATTACTGGAATCTCTTTCATTTTTTGTTTGATAGCTCTCTGTTGATAGCCAAAATTGGAGCACTTAATTTTCTGACAAAAAAAAATGTTAGCACGTATATCACTCAATTATATACGTCATGGATGTCAGAGAAATAATGACGTTATGAATTGCAGTAGATGGATTCGTGCCAGAATACCAAAATCATCAGCAAGAACTACTAAATGATGAGAATTATGTTGAAAATATATTTTAAAATTCCGTAATCGGTTATGATAGTAAAAACAGTTAAGGAACTAATACGTGGTCATTCCAATCACATTACTATACCTTGTTGATGCTGGTAGCTAAATGACCCCTATTGAATTTGTAAGTTTTATAGTAATTTTTTTTTAAATTAACTTGTTAAATTCATTTTCATTATAATAAAATCAGAAAATATATGTATAAAACTACATCGTATGTTCGAAAGCTGACAGACCTGTAGCAACGGAGACTATAATAATGATTTTGTTGACTATTGCTTGCAACTATGAACAAGAAAGACTGACGGCAGAAATTTTGTTTACTTGATAAAAGGACAGTAGCTGCAAGAAGATAGCAATCATTCTTCGTTTGCTTGGCTTTCAAATACGGTTTCTAAAAGACTGACGATACAATAGGTTTTGGAAGGACTGTATCTGTATTCTTTCTCTGGAAAAAAAGAAGAAAGTGTGAGTCAAGTTCGGGTGTAGGTTAGTAATATACTGGCATCAGATAGACCGAAGATTTTTTTTTTTTTTTCATAAGCTAACGGGTAAAGAAAACAAGAAATTAATGTTTAACTGTAACTGTTCGGCTCCGAAGTATTGTAACACGAAAGAAATGTGTTCAGATTATCTTGAAGAAATATATCTTCATTTATGTGCGTGGATGCAATTTCACCACGAAAATAAACGAGGTCTAATTAGACAGGCTCTCACATGTTTACAGCGCGTGTTGCCTACTGTGGACCTATGGGCTGAGAAGATTGGCGTTAAACTTTAGGCCTACTCTTGCTCACACGTAAAATAACAAACATACAATTTGATATGTTTAAATATGTGAGTAAGATATTTTTTTTAAAAAAATGGGTTTGCCTCTTGCCTTTTAATCGTAGAAAGTATCGGAAACACTTTCTATTTTCAGAAAGAAAATCTGTATGCAACGCTCTCTTAGGAGTAACTTTAATTTTTACTACAAACTGAAACATACAAATAGAAATAAAGTATGCAGCTATGTTAGGTCGCCAAGCATTGAAACCAGCGATTCATTTTTTTCACTTCTTTTGGATTATTCCTTTTTGCGTTGGTTATTAATGAAGTATTATTACTCGTTTTTCCATTCGTTATACCTGTTTTGAAGTCTACAGTAAAGGAGGGTATTTTCAAATGAGATGTTTAAGGACAAGTCGGCGGTGGTATACCTTTTTTCAATATGTATACGTGATTCTAGCTGAGAGATGATTGTAAATAAGAACCTAGAAGGAATTTTGGCATGGACTGAAATTTAGACCATTTCATCATGTGTCTGGAGTGATCCAGATAAACCCTAGAAAATTGTTTGGTCTAATCCCTGAAACGTCCTTGCTAGTGTTACACCTACCTGCCAAATTTGGTCCGCTCGAGTATCGCCTACACATAAGGAGAGAGCCGAGCGATAGCTTGTTGTATACTATTATTAAATGTCATAGTGTAAGTAAGGTCTCAATTAAAAGGAACTGTACATTAAATCGACGTCCTAAATCCTCTTGTGGATGTCGTGCTGGTGAAGAAAAGTCTTAACAATGATTACAACCTTGTATTAAAGGTGTTTTATTTATTTGTGATATTCTGACGGAATGCAAAGTGGTTCGCGAGATTGCTTGCGAGGAGTTGGCTGCGATGGAGGGCCTCATTTGGCGCGACCCACTTGCCGGCTGTTTGCGCACTAGACTTTGGCACTCGAGGGTTGGCAATCGGCATTTGCGCCCCTGCAGGTGCTGCTGCTCCGTGCAGCATTAAGAAGTGGAGCACAGCCATTTCCTTGTTCCTCCAACATGAGCAATCTCGTCTTGTGACGATACCAAGACACAGCTTTGCGAATTAAATGTTGGCAACAATGAAGATTAACTATTCTTAGTTTACTTTTATTTGTTTATTTTCACAATTAGATCTTAACTTTGTCCCTTTATTCAAATAGCCATCTTTAGATAACTAGAAGACGCACTAAATTTTCCAGAATGTGTGGGAAATGTTTATACCGCATCATTTCTTTCGTCTAACATTACGTTTTCAAAGTTGGCTCAAGCCACAATTTCTATATTCAGTTCAGACCTTTAAATGTTTAACTGAATTGCAATTATTTTTTATAAGAAGAACCGATGAAATTGTTGAAATTGAAACTAACATAAATCCAAGAAACAGAGAATTTCGCTGTAGTTTGGTATACAAGAATAATTTTGTCTTAAATTGGTCTTTGATAGATAAAAGTTTTTATAGGTAATAGCAGTCTTACAAAACTTTAATTTGCTCATATCCAACTTTTTAAGGACGCATTAGTAGCTGAAATGGAAAGTCAGCCTGTGAAATTTACCACGCTAAAATAAACTTAAACGGGGAACGGATGGGTCAGTCCACTCACGTAAAATCGTCTCACTCCCTGAGCTCCTCGACCTGCGCTCTTGGATACGGTCGCTCGTTATCATCTATAAAGATGAAGGTTCAAGTGCATCTCAGAAGAGATGCACATGAGGAAGGGATACAATATCACAATATCGCTGACTGGTCAGTGTACCGCGATGGATCGGTATATCCATGCAACATTATGCTCCTAACAAAATAAAACTTGAACCCCCAAAACGATCATGTTGCACAATATTGCTGGGTTCATTTCTTGTTTGATACTCTCTCCAGATAAGAGTACGTCCATAATCACTACTCAGTTTGAATCTGCTCTCATCTAAGAAGATCACGCGACCACACTCCTCGTTGACCCAGTCCTTATGCTCCTGGCAACATCGTAATCGCAATCTGGTAAAGAGACCAACCCAATTCAGTCGTCATACACTGTAGACTGTGAGATTGCATGCCCCACAGTACTTTTAAATATGATCATAAATACACCTTCCGTTTGACGTGGGTAGATTCTTGCCTGTTGCACAACGTAGCACTCATCTGCTGCTGTATTTGAACATGGTTGACCACGTCCTCTCCTCTGGACAGCAGTGTCTGTGGCTCAGAACGCTCTCAATCCACATGAAACAATTATGTGAGCAATAACAAACTCCTAGGTTACACTCGTCACAATTCACCCTTCTTTCAGTTTCCCGATAATTCTTTCCCGTATCAAGTCATCCAAACGCTGTCTCCAAGCCATGTTACAATGAAGAACACCACCACAGTGCACCGTAAGACCTCACACCATGTAACGTCCAGACTTCTGTTCACCTGTAATAACATGCTCTCAAACTTTCATTCATTTCCACGCAATCCCTATGTTATGTCACTTTATCTATCTCGTCCTTATGTTTTTAACACCAGTGTTCATTCTTACTGCCAAAAAGCAATTTGTAGAAAGCTTTCAATCAGTGTTCACTGAATTGATACTGTCTTTTCTAGGTGCGTGCAGATTGGTCCGAGGGAGGCCCTACGGAGGACTGGATCTCGATGGAGGACTTGGACGGCAAAACTTACTGCCGTTACCCGGGAACCTGACCTGACGTGGCATCCAAAGTGCAACTACTTGTCGTCTACGCATCTGCTGTGTGGAACCTCGCATTGTTCATGTGCAGACCAAACCTCATTACTGTTGCCGTGTAGGTCACTACGGGAATTGATGGTACACACATTTAGGAACTACAATAAACTGGTGTCATATGTTCATATGTAAACACTACTACGTGTATTATTGATATCAAGACTCGGTGTAGCAACGTTTTACCAGTGTTAATGGTGATCAAAGTGATCGATAGGAGTGTAAGATAGAATTGATGATCAAATCGTCAGGTGCAGAACTTTAAGGTGTAATAAAACAAAGAGCAAACTGTTTTATCGCTATAAGTGCACTGAACTTCATGTAATGGTGATCAAAGTGATCGGTAGGAGAGTAAGATAGAACTGATGATCAAATCGTCAGGTGCAGAACTTGAAGGTGTAATAAAATAAAGATCAAACTGTTTTATCTCTATAAGTGCACTGAACTTCATGCTGCCTGAATTAGAGCTGAAGTAAGGTGTTCGGACATTTTATACAAGTTGCGTTGTGTCAAAACAAACATATTTCTTGGAATAGAAGAGGAGATCTCACGTTTAATGAGATATGTGAAAGACACCAAGTATCAATATGGGGTAATAATTTGTAAATGATGTTAAATTGCCCAAGACAGTTGTCTGTTACCTCATTTCATGTTAAGAGGTAGTTATCAACACAGATTATTGTAACAATGCATTTTGAAGAACAGCTGCCACGGACAGTGGCGATTTCTACCGTATTCAAAAAAAGCAATATCACTGTCTGCAGCTTTGGTAATTTTCCTTCTTGAGCAATCTGCTTATCGCGTTGGTGACGTCGACAGTTATAACTATTACTTTAGCCGCACCGATAAAAACCTCAAACAAACCAAAGAGAATTATGAACATTATCTTATAAAATAAATTTCAGAATGTGCTTGAAGAAAATGGCATAAAATCTTATTTTCGTGATATGACGGATCGGCAAAGTGCACCTAGAATTTTATTGTTCTTCAGTTCTCTGAACATTGAGCACTAAATAGCAAACAAATCATCTTGAGCTTTGTTAAAACTTAAAAAGAGTAATAATTAATATTAAGTATTAAAATTATTTCGAAGTGATTTCTCTGTATATTGCTTTTGCTTTGGTAAATATTTTTTAAAAAATCAGCTATATACAAAATCTGATTCAGTTTTCTATTATAGACGGAAAGAATATAATTATTCTGAAAATGACCTCAATTTGGATTTTTGATGTGGCTTTTGAAGTCACAATATCTCACTAGACAATTTAATGTCCATTCAGGTAACAGATTTGAACTATCACAACAAAGATTATTCGCTCAGAAGAATACACTTCTTTCGCTTCATCGTTCTTAGGCAAATTGAAATTTGAGTAAACATATCACATCTTGTAACAGTTATCAAGCTGGCAAACAGTACAAATAAATTTTTTAATCTGCTTCCACAGTGAACGTCGAAGGACCAATTATTGCAGAGATAACTCACAAAATTTTACATGTTATTTTTACGTTCTGATTGAGGATATAAATGAATATTTCTGTGAATTTATAAACATCGTAACTGTATTTTTATTTACTATTTGCGTAAAATTGCGCGAAGTTTATTTGAAATTTGATTTAAGTAGCAGGTGTATTATTTTTTTCATATAACATTGTTGATCATGGATTCTGTTGCTGACAGTTATTAAAATAATGTTGAAATGGTGGCTTTTAAATTTATTAGAACAAAGTATATCTAAAACGAAAAAAACCCACTTGTTCCTCTCTCATTGCAAAATATTATTAAAAAATCAGCTATTTAAAAAATCTGATTCAGTTTCAGTATTTTAGGATAACTCAAAAACCGAAGGTGTATTTTGCTTTGGATCACGCAGAAATACTAGGTTAGTGCGGCTTTGGTACTTGTATTTTATACGATAACCATGGACAGGTTCTGCAGCAAATTAATACATAGACACATAACTATTCTTTTCCAGGGAACATTAAATGTATAGATACCACTGATAAAAGTCTCAAATGCTTGGAAATTGATTTAAGAGCTACGTAACTGTTTTTTCATCAGCTGAGCACGTAGCTTGCATCTCATAAATCTGAAGTTGCCAGAGAGGATTATTATCTCTTCTCTACATTTCAGTCCCTAACGACCTGATGACAGGATGAATACCCGTGGACATGTTTCCTTGACATTCCTTTATATTACTCATACTGTAAGTTGAAGTGAGAGTTACGCCATTGTAGTATAAGTGCATGTTAGTTAGTAAACTCAGCGGCACGATTGTTACCTAGCGTCGAGGTTGAGCGGTAACGCCTTGGCTTCGCGTTCGGGAGGACGCGGGTTCGAATCCAATTCCAGCCATTGAGAATTGGGTTTTCCATGGTTTCCCCAAATCACTCCAGACGAACGCCGAAATCATCCTTTCAAAAGTTTACGGCCAAATTCCTTCCCGTTCGTACCTCACATTTCTTTCCCGCCTCTAATTATGTCGACGTCGACGAGGCGTACACCCATTAACAAAAAAAGGAAACTATGTCGTCTGACCGTCAGACTTCTAGAACACGGGATCTTTGTTAAGAAAAGTCTTCAAATTTGGGTGGGTAAACGGTTAACGTTCTGGCCTCACATTCGGGAGGACGCGGGTTCGAATCCCCGTCCGGGCATCCAGATGTGGTTTTCCATGGTTTCCCCAAATCACTCCAGGCGAATTCCGGGATGCTTCCTTCAAAAAGGCCATGGTCAAATTCCTTCCCGTTCCTTGTCCCCAGTCCAATCCCGCCTCCAAGGGCCATAGCCTTCGACGATGCGTAAAGCCGTAATTAAAAAAAAAAAATCAAATTTGACGTAATGTTCTTCTTCTAATACTATGTCCTATTCCGGGCGTGTGTAATTACTATAGATGATGGGTGATATAATAACCCTCCACGAGAACTTACTTGTAAACATGAAGTATGGTGCGTTTCCGTTGCCTTCACCAGTGTCCGTATGTGTTAATGACGGTGTGTATTCAGTATAGAATGTTGTTTGTTTTGTGTGAAAAGAGATTAAGAAGGAAGACGGTGAAACCTGCTGCTTGTCAAATCAGGCCTACTCTTTCGCAAGACACCACGCAGGCCACCAGAAATAACACCCCCATCCTTCGGGCGAATCACCATCAACATACGCAGTGTGGAGAGGTTTGGAATTTAACCCACGACTTCGGCGCACGATCTGGTGATTAGGAATTGTGCACCACCAGCTCTCCTATATTGTCGTCCAAGTATTGATGATTAAAATGCCTTTCACCACAAGAGTTCGAACCAGTTAACCCACAATCAGCGCCGGACACTATCACGGTGACGCAGGCAACTAAGCCAAAGGGGTGGGGGACGAAGAATTATCTCCCTATTATCTTTCGCAGAAAGACAATTTTATTTCAGAAGACTTAAATAAAGCCTCATTTAGGTTCAGAAGATTTGTGGAAGAATATATTAACTGAAGCTGAAGATAAACACAGAAAATGGATACAACATATGATGGTAGGGTTTGAACTTCAAACTTTGAAGTTAAAGAACTTCTAACTGTTGGCGATGCAACTATTAAGTACCCAGCAGGCTATAAATACCTATGAAATAGTTTATAGTGGAAAATAGATCGGCAGTTTGGATGTACGCGTTAAAACTCACCCATACTGGAGTGAGGTAGTTGAATGTGCTTAGTTTCAAATCCCATGCATGACATATGCTTCGTCGACGTTGAGGACATTTCAGGAGCTGGAGGCAAGGAATGGAAAAGAATGCAGCTATGGCCTTTGAAAGGAACCATCCCGGCATTCGCCTGAAGTGATATGGGAAACCATGGAAAACTGAAATTTGGATGTCTGATGAGGATTCAAACCCGTGTCCTCTCGAATGCGAGGCCAGAGCACCACACCCGGTCAGTTCCCCGCAATATTCTCCTCAGAAAATACAAATTTCGAACAAATAAATCTTTTTCTATCATGCAACTCACAAACAAATTGTAAACTTACGTTCCTCCAATTAGTTTAGCTTTAGACTGGCTACTATAACAGAGGCTGCAGTCGTGGCTGGACACCGTTTCATCCGGCTGCCTGTATAATTCGGCCAAACCTTCGAAAGCAACACATTTATAAAAGCTGATGTTACGGATGATTATGAACCATGTATTTTGAAAAAATTAGGCAAGTAATATTTCAATATTGTTTCTAAAAGAAAGCTTTTTTCTGGAATAAGTAAAACTATTAAATTATAGAAAATTTAAATCTTTCTCTCAGGTTGTCGCTTTTAAAGGTTTTTCTAGACATGAGATTAACGGCAGTACATGAATAAGTCTTTTATCTTCCCGTGAGCATTTTAAGACTTTTCTTACAGTGAGGAGTCTCTACCGAGTCATATACATATGATGTACTCATGAACCATCTAGGTACCGAGACAGGTGGAGGGCAAATTTGCTCTCCTACCTACTATTCGGAAGGATTGGGGTCAAATCCTGTCCGGCCATCCTGACTGGGGTTTTCCGTGGTTTTCTCCAGTCACTCAAGGCGAATGATGGGACGGTTCCCTACAAGGCTACGGCCGACTTCCGTCCCCCTTCCCCTAGTTTAGTTCGGCTGAAAAGGGTCGCCGAGACCCTCCAGCAACCCGCCTCCAAGCCTTCAGCTGGGAGGAATGAAATTGTAAAAAAAAACAACTTCCATTCCCTTCCTGCCCCCTTGGGTTAAGTCGGCTGAGAAGGCTCCTTGAGACCCTGCAGCAGCCCGCTTTTCTGGGTTTACCCGGGGGAGTAATGAAGCATTAAATAAAAAAATATCGGATGGGTGGAGTCGAATCTGGTTCGCTTGGCTCGGTTCCTCTCAGTATGGGTGAATTATTCATTACGGATAAAGTAATCCTTACGTTTATTTGATTGGGGGTGGGAAGGAGGGGGTGACGTGGCTTTTCTTGGCGAGATTTTACCCCTGCGTCACTAATCGGCCATGTCAATCACGTCCTGTGATTCGCTTTTTTATGATTTGGGCGAGGATCGATGATCTTTTTTTGGAAGATCTCACCCCGTAATATGCCATTCTGATTTCGGTGTTCCAAGGTTTCCAGAAATCACTTCAGGTGAATGCCGGGATGGTTCCTCAAATAGGCTATTTCCGAAATCCTTCCCTTCCCTTTGCCATATCCACTTCCTTTGGGAGGAGAGGCACTTGATGCCTATAGCCCCCCATGGCACCCTGGGCTTACACGGTACATCACGAACGTCCGCCAACAACCCGACAATTTTCTTATGCTCCGGACATCGTCAGAATCGCGCTTGTGGGGTCTGCGTGGTATCACTGTATCGTTAGTACAAGATCTTTCCAACTGTAGTTTTTCGACTTGTCTTTTTGACGAGTACATACCGACATTGTTTTGACTTTTCTTCATGTTAAACTTCATATCAATACTATTTCATCACAACTAATTGACTCTACCTTATTATATAATATATCGATAGATCTTTAATAGATTTTTTCATTGAGATTACAATGAGCGTCGTATACTGAAATCCTAAGAATTTACACTATGGCTGTGGAGTGGAGTGACGACCTACTCTACGATTTTATTGCCATTGGGTTTCCTGAGTGGTAGACGTATTAAAATCAAAATTATACCTAGGTTCTGTAGCGGTTGGTAATTTGCTATGAGCCTGTAATTTTGAAATAACTTCCAACATTTCAGAAACTTAAGGTATGACACTTGGTTCTTCGACACAGTACACTCCCCTTTCTGAGATAAACAATTTACTTTACGCACCTTCGTTTTGATTCTTTTCATAACTCTAGTGAAATGTAATCAGCATCCTGAAGTACTAACTGATTTCGTGATTTTACCGAGTCACGGTTTAGTATTATTGGATTAACGTGAGATAGTAAATAAAAAAAGTTAAATAAACAAATCGGGCTTGTAGCTGCGTATAAATGTCAAAATTATGGATGTTTCTTGCTTTTTTTTTTGTTTTGTTTTGTTTGTAACTGCTTTACGTCTCTTTTTAACATCGAGGTCTTTAGAGACGGGAAAGGATGGGGGGCAAGGATGGGGGCAAGGAATGGGAAGGAATTCGGCCATGGCCTTTTGAAGGAAGCATCCCGGCATTTGCCTGGAGTGATTTGGGGAAACCATGGAAAACCCAAATCTGGATGCCCGGACGGGGATTCGAACCGCCGTCCTCCCGAATGCGAGGCCAGAACGCTAGCCGTTACACCGCCCCTCTCGGTGGATGTTTCTTGCCTTTGTTCCATTTGTTGGTGCGCTAAGTTCTAGAATAGGTGGATTGTTGATTCACACGGATTCATAACAATTTTCTGGGACTGCACCACATTGGTAACCTTCCAGAATCTGGTACTAACATGTTAAAATTTACATCAGTCGTTTCGTCAACATGTCCTCTTCACGTTTTGCGATCATACATTGCGGAAAAGTTACTAGGAATTTAACTAAAAATGCCGAAATATATCAGTGACGGACAGCCGTTAGAAGCCACCAAGGTTGAAAAATCAGTGACAGTCTCTTCAAATGTTCATTTAATCCTTTGTTGTAATGTTTTCACGCCTGTTCAGTTCTAGTCCGTTGTAAAAAGTTGCACAAAATTGACAACAGGCAATATTTATCCGAGTTGTAATACGGTGATGCCCGCCATCTCACATAGCAACGAACAACCAGAGATAATCGATTGCTTCCATTGTAAACAAATACGCCATTTGCGTGTTGGATGCTGTATAGCCAAAATTTCGTGTTTTTTTCACTTGGTCCAGGCCGTATTTCAAGCTAACCACGATTTCTATGACAAAGCGAAACTGTTTAGGTTGAAATGATCCCCGTACCGATAATTGTTATTTTTGCAGTGCTGATAGCATTTAGCAGTTGCTCAGCCTTTCATATTTCGGAGTTTTTAATTAAATTTCTAGTGACTTTTCCGCAACGTATGATCGCAAAACTTGAAGAGAACATGTTAACGAAGCGACTGACGTAAATTTCAACAGGTTAGTACCAGTTTCTGGAAGGTTACCAAAGTCGTGCAGTCCCCAATGTTCAGACCACCCGCAAAAATTAAAAACTTTATGGACAGCATTAACAATGACCTAGGATTACGAACCCCTGTAGTTTATTTTATACATTATGTCGGACAAGCGCAGCGATGTATTATACAGCAGTGTGTTGAGCATGCAAGAAATATTTTTCTGGGGAAGATGAGAAATCAGCTGAGGCACAACACAGTGTCCAATAGTGACATACACTTAATTTCGAAGGAACTAGAATTTTAGCCCGGGCCAGAGGTTTTGGGACAGCATAACAGAATCTATTAAAATCAGAACAGCTGATTCTTTAGTCAGCAGGGAAACCAACTTAGTATGGCCTGGAACCCGGCAATCAAAATGCTGAAACAGCTTCGCTTCGGTAAGGAGCAGAAGAATGGATGACGACATCCCGCTGGATCGGCTTTTGTTTTCCACCGTTTTCGCGGCACCGCGTAAACAAACAGTTATTCATTTTTCTAACAATAACAATTTCATTAATTCATTTCTCATTTCATTGGTATCTCATCTTTTAGACATGAACGCCAAGCCCTTTTTTGTAGTTATAGCCACTCTTAATTAAAACCTGCGGTTTAAATATTCAGATTGAATTATGAGTGAAAGAATTCACGTTATGTAAGATTGCTAATAATGACTTCCTTATACATCGCACTACAACGAGAAGTGATATACTTAACAAGAAATTACAAAATTTAGGTATGTAACTTAGATAATGTGCTAGACCTTGTAGCGTATCACCAGGGGGGGGGGGAGAATTATTAATTAATTCTTAATATTTTACGCTATACAGGATACTATAATTTAATATCAAAATGTAAATTATTCAAATGAGAATCGGATGATTCTGGGATTTGAAAACTGTCACAAAAAGACATTTTAATAAAGATTTTTACAATGGCATCTACAAATCTGAGCGTATTTACCATTACGTTAGTAAACAAGAGGTTGTGCAATTTTCTAAGCAACGCTCAGACGTACAATGAGCCCTTTAAATGCAAGCAAACAAGTATAGTTGTACTTTAAAAATCTCACAATTATTCTAATACAAAGTATGTTACCAGTTATGATGATAGCAAACAGTAATGAATTTTAATGGGTTGGGACGCCACGAATGATTAACCTGTCATTCGACAGTTACACAGTCTAGCTCAGTGGTTTTATCAGATCAGAGCAAGGATCTTTATCTCAGATGCGCTTAAGGGTACAGTTTCAAAGTGAGTTGCAGGCTGAATGGCTTCGTAGAAACACATTACCGTTCCACGGCAGGTAGCGCTGGGCGGAGATGACCACCTGGTCGATCGTCGTAACTGGCCACGCCAGCAGTACGCGGCAAGTCGCAAGTTAGAAGTGCGCCTCAGATGATCTCCAGGACACAAGTCAGCCCAGCACACATGGACCCCAAGTCGCCAGCGACTCGTCTGGGCTCCGGAATGGAATGATCCTGGCTGGCCTCCCGACTGGAGGGAAGTAAGGAAGAAAGTCCCTCGTCTTTTTCTGCCGCCACGGAGGTAAACTCTAACTCCGCCTCTTGTGGCTCGAAGACGACATAGAACATAAAATTCCCAGAATCTTAGTACTATGTTCCCTGTGATTGGCTGACCATCTGACGTCATGTGATTCTGTGGCTTCTCTTGGCCACGTTAAGTTTCTGCAATCCTCGGGAGCCGATGTCTCCTTCGGGAGGAAGGAATTCTGTTTACCGCCTGCCCGACAGAAATCCCTAATCCTCTTAACATTCTGCCCAAAGGCGCCAGCCAGACTACTCTTCACTGAAGCGTCAAATCCTTGCCTTTCACCCTTTCAAGCGCATCTTTCGAACATACAATGGACATCCCAAGAAATGGAAAAATATTCTAATTCTTTTACTTTACATACAATAAAAAGTGATATGTAACGGGGAGCTTAGCGAATCGTTACAACCTTAACGAAACTGCTCATATTCAGAACTAATACTGCATAGAAGATTCCAATCGAAGATGTTTAGAACAGTTGTTCATCACAGGCATCAGTATTTGTTGATTGGTTCTTTATTGTATCATAGATAATTTTGGTTAGAGTTTTACTGCATGTTAATATTTAGGTCTTTCAAGCACATAGAGATTTTAAGGCAAACTAGAAAAACTTCGATCATGTCCATTCGTCGGCAGTGATTTTGTGAAACGTTGAGATATTGAATACAAGATGACAGAAAGGGAGATCGAAGACACCTCCTCCAGTATGCCACTCACCCATCAGGCTTGTTTTATAAAATTGTTAAGAGCTAAATAAGTGAAGGCTGTTCACGAAGCAGAACTTGGAGAACTAATCCCTGAATATATTTTTTTGAGACGTTTAGAACAAACAGACAAAATAATTATTAATATGGTGTGAATGAAGTATATTCTGGTTTCATCATTTAAATTAGCTGTAATGTATTAGAGAAACTGATGACTTAGGCTAGAAATACAACGCGGAACAGTCGTTTAACAATATTCGCATAATTTTGTTTTGGACCCTTGAGCATTTCAGACACAGTCACTAGCACCATAAATATGAAATAAACTACAACACAGTAATTCATTTACTGCATACCGCTTTGCAAATCCCTAAGTTTTCTTCCACGCAAATATACACCAATCATAGTCTTCGAACTGTATGATAGTGGCTATGTCTGAGAGCACATACACGAAAACTATACTCCCATACTGCAAATAGGAATGCCATCCAGACTATTAGGTTTTTTTGTTAGCTATTTCACGTAAGGAATCCACAGTTAACGACAAATGGATAATGAATGGAGGCTGGACATGTAATATTGTGTTTCCGTCAATGCAATTCTTATATTGACCTTTACATTTACGATCCAGAAAGAAATACTCTACATATGAACCGCGGCACTATATAGATGTGGAGAATTATTAGCGACAAGTGTCAATTATAAAATACGTAAGTCAAGGTGGCATTCTTCAAAAAGTGGGTAATACTTAATGCAGAGGAAGTAATGAAACAAATTAAAGAAAAATTTGAAGGTTACATAAGGATTATACGAAGTAGGGTAAAATAATTCCCTGAATCGTCGAGTATAGTCAAACAGTTGTTTGCCGGAAGTAAAATTTTTGTTTGGGAGGTAGGCAACACTACTGTAGAAGGTGCAGCGGGCAGTTGTAGTTGGTTTCGTGCGTCTGATTGTGAATTTTCGTCTTTAGAGCAACGTGGTATTATCAAATTCTGTGTGTTGCTAGACATATCGCCCTCGGAACACTTGAGATGCTGAAGGAACCTTATGGCAATCATAAGATGAAGAAAACGACTGTTTACGGGTGGTACAAACGTTTTCGCGACGGTCGCTCAGTAATTGAAGACGACGTTTGTACTGGGCGGCCTTCAACTTCCACGAAAGCTGGGAATGATGAGCGCGTTCGACAACTTGTGTGTTCAGACAGGCGAACAACAATCGATATTATTGTCTCCGAAGTTGGTATTTCATATGGGAGTGCTCACAGAATTGTGCATAATGATTTGACCGTGCATTGTGTTTGCTTGCACATGGTTACCTAAGCAAAAAGAAATGACTGACCAATGTGCACGGACTTGATTGAAATGGCTGATACGGACGACAGCTTCCTGCTCAAAATTGTGACAAGTGATGAGACGTGGTGCTTTCTTTACGACCCTCAGACGAAACGGCAGTCTGCTCAATAAAAGTAAAAAACATCACCAAGAAAACAGAAATTTCGCTTGAACACAAGTCGGGGTAAAGAAATGTTGGAGGTGTTTTATGATTAACCGGGCTTGATTCATTATGAATTTATTCCTGAAGGGAAAACAGTCAACAAATAACTGTACACAGATATCTTAAAACGGTTACGGGATGCAATTCGACGAAAACGAATAAAAAAATGGGAAGGGAATGATTGGTTTTTGTTGCATAACAATGACCCGTCACATCGATCCGTAATGGTGAAACAATACCTTGCCAAAAACAATGTTACGAGTATGGAACATCCTCCATATTCTCCCGATCTTGCACCACCGGATTTTTACCTGTTTCCACAGCTGCAGATAACATTAAAGGGACGACGTTTGGCTGATTCGTTTGAAGTGATTAAAAACGCGACGAAGAGGTTGAAAGACTTTCTATAAACGGCTTTCAGGAGTGTTTCCAACAATTGTGAGAACGGTGGAGTAAGTGTTTAGAAGCTTGAAGGAAAATAAGCTAAAAATGTTATACATACTTTCAATAAACCAATTCCGGGAATCTTTTGATCCTACCTCATAGAACAAACAACATGTATTCTGCGACTTCCTCGCGAGGTAATCCTTTAACAAACAAGAGTGAAAGCAATTCAAAATTACCGAATGGTTTAAACGTGATATTGGGAATGAGGAAGATTTGATAAAAACCAAAGGAAGATAAAAGATTTGAAATGTTACAGAAATTATAGCAATATCATTAGGTTGATAAATCAAATAGGCGCAATTGAACTAAAACAAAGGGGATCATGTTATTTTGTAAATAAAATTAAACTAACGACAGAAACAAGAATTATCTCAAAAGAAGAGTAGCGTTGAGAAAAAGAGCCTTGTTCAAAAAGAGGAATTTTTTAGTTTGAAACATTGGCCGAGGAATGAGAAAGAACTTCATAGAGCTATATATACGAAGCACAGCACTTTACCGAATCGGTGATTGAGCTTTAGAACCACAAGAAAGAAAAATACTTGACAAATTTGCAAGGATGTTGGAAATTATCTGTACACTTAAAGTAGGAATTAAACATGTCATGGAAATGATGGTGAAGTGAAGAAGTTTGTAAAGAGCTCAACACAAGATAGGATGGTGCCTCACTTTTAACGCGCATAGGATTCGCTGATTTGTTAATAGAGGGAAACTAGTGGAAGACTGGAATCTATGGAGCATATAATTGGTATCCTGATTGTAATGGGTTAGTTGAGATGAAGACATAGCTTGGGACTGGAAAAAGATAAAGTAGTTCAGGCAAGATCCAAATAAAAAACACACAAAGAAAATACTCTCTTCTAGCAAAACCACACACATAGGAAGCTTTCACGTGAATACCACTGGAACTATAATTCTAACACATCTCACGGTAAGGTTGTTGGTTGCCCTCATCACGGCAGCCATAAGTACGGCAATTGTCGCTATTTGGCTTTAAATAGCTGGCTCACTTGACGATAGCCATAATGAAATACTTATTGTAATTGTCGTTGAAAGATGTTTGCTCTAGTGGCTAACCACAACAAGCAGGGCGCCTTCGTTCTTCTACCTGTAAACGAATACGCACCAAAAGAAAGAAGGACTAAGACAATGCTCTTAGGATTTTAGACGTAGGTACTGCGTTTTCCTTCACAGCCACAATTCAATTTTCAATAACGTCTGAAACAAAATTATAGAGAAAACAGTATCATTATTCTTTTCATTTCTCCCCCGGCGGCAATCCACAAATGCCAACGAAACTTGCTATCGCTTTCAAAATCAACTTTTAAGAAATATATTTCATCATTTACGAAAATTATTCACTTACCAGCGCAATCATGGTTCCCTTCGTATCCATACAGTCACGCCATTTTTAAAACTCGGACTACAAGTAACGTATTGACGGACTTTTACAGGATAAAGTACGTCAGGTAAAACTGACCAATAACTCATGTCCAAACTCTTTAGTTTTTAACTTCCGTCTTTGGCTCAGTATTTTTTGTTCTTATATTTTGTTTACCATTCACGATGGTTCAGAAGATTATTGATAAAGGGGAAATTATTCAGTCATGAGAATTTATTTTGGGAATTACGTTGCGAACCTGAAAATTGGCATGCTTATTTACGAATGCATACGAAAACTTATTTGAATTCAAAATATCAACAACACAAAAACTACAAAAAGAAGACACTGCCATGAGAAGGACTAACTCATCCCATGAGAGACTGACTGTTATTCTTCTAGCAAGAGGTGGAAGCTAGGAAGGTCTTGAATTCACAACTGTAATGTCGAAACAATCTCTTAGCTTCTTACCAAAAACATGTCAAGCTAAATACTAAGTACTGACAAAGGAGTACATGAAGGTAAGTGTATCAATACTGTAAACGATTAAAGAAAATATTTTTATATGTTACAAAATAATAATTAATAAAATTCTAATCCTAAGTGGTTCAATAAATTTCATTATGTATTCGTTCTCATCAAAATTAGAAAAGAACTGTGTACGATTTACAGCATGACTAGGGCATGAAGTCCCTGTCATTGGGCTTACCATTTTTCACTGTCGGAGGAAAGTTCTTTCGGTGGGTCCTAGGATGGGTACGAGGAAATCCTTGCCGATGTCTCTCAAAATTCCTCTCTGAAACGTACGCCAGTTGGTTCCCGGAAATATGATCTAAGTTTTCCGCAATTCCTGACTTTGAAGTCTTCATTCAAAGCCACCATTTATGCTTCAAGTATAACACCATTAACGAGCTTTCCAGAGAATATATTTTATTTTCCCTTAAGGCCACGTATATGATGCACAATGTTTTTTTCGTAGACTTCAAAATCATCTTCTGATTGGAGTGTTTCCAATTTTTTTTTTCTAGCTGATACTGGTATCTCAGAGGTTGCATCCCGTGGTTCGGATTCCACGTTAAACTGTAGGTCCCCTGTATTCTGTAGGATTGCCGGGTTAGGTTAAGGTGGCTACAACAGGGGCGTTGATAAACGCAGGTCATTACGACCATACGGATTTTTTATTTTTTTTTATTTTATTATTATTTGGTCCTTGGCTTTCGCCAATATTGACCAGCTAACAATGTTACATTTTTGACCAAATTACAGAAATACATTCTTGCTCAGTTGACATTAATACATTTTGCATAGAAATCAACTCTTGTTTGGCCATCATTTTAAGACACAATTAGCAATAAAAACTTTTACATATTTCTCTTACTTTTATCCTTCTATCTTTAATAATAACATATAATCCCTATATCATTATTTAGTGTTGGAAGGAAATAAATTTTTTTACATATTACCTATACATTTTATATTATGCATATACATGATACCCATTACATCGTACAAACAGGGGTATCCAAAAATTAATTTTTTCGCCCGCTTTCTATCTTTTGTAATTAATTTGTCTATCTAAGTCCTTATATATTCCATACAAAAACCTAATTGATATTCAGAAATGTACATTTGTTTATAATACATTATTTCTCCACACAAACATTTTCCTATCATCCTGTACTGGATTTGGAAAACTTGATAGTTTCCTAATAAAAATAGTTCAAATCGAGAAATATTATAAGAGATACCTTATTTATTTTGAAAAGAATTATTAATATCCCTGCTCACACCACACGGAATTATTATTATAGCGGTTGCATCATGGTTGCCTTTTTGTTTCCTCTTCCTTGGTGAGTAAGATGATCCACCTTCTTACCAGCTTGTCGGCCGATCTTCCTCTCCTAGAATTAGAGGAAGCGTGTTTGTCGCAAATGTTGTTCCTCTACAGAAATTACTTTCCATGCTTCCCTCTGCAAAGACGCGTTTTATATATAAGGTATTTTGGTTCTGAAAATGTTTAAAAAATTCTCTAACACTATTACTGACCTATTTTACATTTCCCAATTGTTTAAGCTCCCAATAGTTGAAAAAATTGGAGTGAGATGGTCTACGGATACTAAAGAAAATGGCAATTCCCTAATTCCCTCAGAGCTGTAAGATCGAAACCATTTCAGAATTAAAAAGCTCCCATAGAACTACACTAGTGGTAATTGCTAATGCTAATTGTGAGTTTATTTTCTATGATGTAGGGACAAATGTAAGAGTTCCTGAAGGAAGAGTAATTTCATCACAATTTTTTTTTGAGAGACGGAAGCCTCAAAACAACCAAATTGGCAAATATTTCAAGCTATTACAAAATGCTACAATTGCAAACAAAATATGTGAGATTTCGGTTTACAGACAGCGAAATTATGATAGAAAAGTCAAAGTTATGTCCTCCTAACTAATAAGTAAGTAAATACGCTAAAACTGTGTATAACCAATACACAACAACAACAGAACACTCAAACTGTAAAAAATTTGCTGAATTACCAATCAGTACTCTCTTTCTCACACAAGATGTATCGTTCTTAAAAGTCGGCAAACAGAAACATAAATGGCTGCAGACGAGTTGCAAATTAATAAGCCTATGTCTTTCACAAATATAACAGAATGGTGTAACCGTCTTAATTAGGGTAGTCAGACTCAAAGCCAAAGTAATCAGCACAGTTTTAAAGTACATCACAAATAAATGTTGAGATTTGAGCAATCTAGGAACACATAGCTAACTAATATACATGTAAGATAGTTTGCCAAAGAACACAGAAACTGAATGGTCAGATAAACACAAACGACATAAACATTTACAGAACATAAAGACATCAGAAGGAAAAGGAAACAATGAAATCTGTGTATGAAAGTTTCTATAATAAATCGAAGAAAGCTACAACAATAAAGGTATTTTCAAAAATGAAGTAATCATGAAATGCAAGATAATCAGAGGAAACTGTATGCAACATGAGTGTGAGGGATTAGGGGACGAATTATTTTCTTTTAAATTAGACATAAAGTAAATAAAATGGAGAAAATTAAGGCAAATGTCACCCGAAAGAAGATCAGATGGGTGTATTGAGCGCAATGAATATCCTGGGAATGAAGATGTTTTTACATCAAGTACGCAAGAAGAAACTAGAAAGAGGTTGGAAGATATGCATGGAGTAACTTTGTTGAAAGATTAACGTATAGAGTGGCAAGTAGAATTAACAGAAATGACGATGTTCATGATTTAGAAGAAGACGATACGGTGACAAGACTTGTCAGGTTAGTGAAAGATTTAAATTAAAAGATGACAGTAGCCATAGAAACTTCCGTTCAATGTGAAAAAATCTTCATGAAATGAAGGAGTTAATGGATAATTCAGTCTGATAGAAAATAGTAAAGAATGAGAATTGCAACAAACTTTTATACAATTATCTCCATTACAGCACCAAATACATCATAAACATCAGTTCATACAGTGCGAACTAAAAATCCACCCAGTGCATTCCACACGGTCCCTGCCACCTTTGTAGCCGATTGACATGTGTAGTGCATACCTGACCTATTCAGGGGAACCCTACATGACCTTTTAGTGAAAGCAATTAAACAGTTTCAATAATACGTATGTTGCATATTCCACACTAATCAAAACTTGAAATAATCTTCCCTTTAATTCGGTGTATCCAGTTTTCAAATACCACAGATGGCCTTATTGAATGCCATAAACTAATAGCGAGAAAATAACAGAGGTTTTCTTTGATCACGATCACTGGCTGCACAATTATAATGTCTCTGGCTATAATCCTTACTGATCGGTTCACAATAAAAACATTAATTTATTTATGATAATATTATTCTGGATAGATTATATTCAATCATACAGATAACACTAATACTACAATTTCCATGGCATTTGAGATAGTATTGTAGATAACGACCAATATAGCTTTCGTACTTTTTGCTATTGATTATGTTTTTCAGTAATTCATTTTCTATAATTCAATAAAAGGCTGAATATCTGGCATTTCGAGCACAAAGTACATTCATTCACATCACAGCGATTAATCGAATCTTTTATTAATCCTTTAGTGTTGGAAGTACGAGTATATAGAGTTTAGGAAAACTGTACGTTTTCCTATTACATTCTGCGCTATGTTTCTGACATAATCTAACTTTTATTATAATCTATTTAAGTGCTTGGGATATCGACTGTCAGTTCTGGAGTTAGGAGCTGAAAGTACATTCTATTCACAGTAATTAATGCGTAGGTTGATTATTTTTAATATCAATATCCTTGTGTTTTTGGCCACGATTTTAGGGTCAGGTTTGTTCCAGTTGCAGTTCATTCTATAAGTGTATGATGAAATTAATTGTGATATTTTATGCCACGCGAACTGGAAATCCTGATGTAAACAATGTTGTTATTACCTGAAATGTATTTTGTGATGCATTTCATATGTTTAAGCGTTTCTTCATAGTTTGATTTTATAGAGACATTATTAGTTGAGATTTTGGTTCGGTTGAAATGCAACCTGTACCCGAATGATCTCGTTATAGCATAAGACACTAGGAATTTTGTTATTATTTGCAAGTAATGTTAGTAATTTCATTAGCGCTATGTTACTGGCGACGTGTATGGCGATGTAAACTACTCCCAGAATTTATTCTGGTACAGGCGCGTTTTACCCTAACCACAACGACAAGGAAGAAACTAAAGCACCAATTGTACGTACATGCCCAGTGTGTAGATCCCTGTGACATTGTAGAATTTTTTTTCTCATCGAGGTAGCGTTTCAAACTAACCATTTCAATTTAGGAGGGTGAGTGGTTAACGCTCTAGCTTCGCATTCGGGAGGACACTGGTTCGAATCCTCGTTCGGGCATCCAGATTTGGGTTTCCCCAAGTCACTCCAGGCGAATGCCGGGATGCTCCATTAAAAAGGCCACGGCCTAATTCCTTCCCGTTCCTTGTCCCCAATCTCATTCCACCTCTAATGACCTCAACGTCGACGTGGCATAAAGCCGTAAGTAAAAAAAAAGTGATTTTGGGATACGATATCGCAACATTCAAGTTGAAATCTATCATATAATTGAATATTTTTTTCACGTTTAGGACGCATTTCAACCTCACCATCTCAGCTGTGAGAGACGATTTATCTAGAAATATATGGTCTACAAGTAAATTAACTTCAACTCACCCATTTCTCAGTAGGGGGTGGGTGAACCTAGATTTGCTTTAATGGCGGAAATAGATGAAACCTGGTGCACATATTTCTCATTGTGTGAATAAAAATAGTGTACGGGTAAATCTACGCCAACTACAGGGAGGAACGCTGGGAACTCCGCTAGTTGTTTATGTAGATGCCTGTGATGGTGTTTATGTTCATCCTAGTATGAACTTTCTGCAGTGGTAAAGAAATGGATGGAGGAATGAGTGAAATCTCCGTTTCCAAACCATTCACACCTTCACTCCCAAAAGAAACCAAGGAGGCTGCCAAGTTTAATATCCCCATCCGAAGACAAATTACCATGACCCGTATCATTGCATGTCTTTACTCTATACTCTTTGCGGAAACATTTGATATATCAGCCTTACATTTGTCATGCAATGTATTAATTACGAATCATACAACATCATTGCTCTACAACTACCATTGATATACATGGTCTTGACTAGCAAACCACCGGGTCTTGTATCAAGCACCAAATAACGTCACGAAATCTTTGCGACTTCGCCCATGACACGGGTTGGGATTACGCTAATGATGATACAGCACAGCAGGTGATCTCAGATGATGGGTCAAATACCTTCGCGACCTATTCATCGCGTAGATAAAAAGCACTACATTCATTTCTGATGAAGCGTTGCGCCCTTAAGTTGAAATGAAGACATGCAGACAAGTCGAAACAAGAAACAAAGATACAAAGAACACTTAAGAGAACTGAAATACACTAACCACTCCACATTTGCAGAACTCCTTATAGAACATAATCACCAACCAACAGACATTCACACTGACATGCGAATACTCACCATAAACAATAGCAAACCACAGGCATTAACATTTCAAGAAAACTATCAAATACAAAAAGCACTAGTTGAAGGAAAGCAGATAATAAATGATTACACAAACTTAACTAATCAAACACTATATGCGACATTAAAAACCAAATAAATATTCACAAAAAACAACAATTTCAAATCCCCGCCTACCATCAAAGATAACACAAAGTTGATTGTAAAAACAAGGAACTCTAATCACAATTAAACCCGAAACATAAACAAACACACACTCTATGGACTTGGAAAACATGGCGTGGTGTTTACATTCTCATGTTTTTAATAGTGACAGTAAATAATAATGATAATGTGTAATCTGGTCTGTGCAGTGTAGTGCTTCATATCGTCAGAAGACTCCAAAATGAATCCTACATAAACGGAGAATCTAACCCTAATAATGAGGACAACATAAAATAGTAACGTCAGTTAAAATTTAATCTCAACTTTATAGTATTTTTTTTTTTAAATCGAATGTACAAATACCAATCAGATGCGCTGATGATGCTGTGGAAATAGAGTGAAACGCGTACGACACAAGGAATAAAACAATCATTCAATTGCATTAGCGTGTTATTCACCTTTATAAAAAACTAGCCTCGTGCCCGCGACTTCGTACGCATGGATTAAATTTTTTTTTGCCAGAATTAAATATAAAAAGTTGTTGGTAACGAAGGAATGGTCCCAAACAATATCGAGTCGGTATAATATGACAGGAAAGCTATCACTATATCATTCTACCGTCGAACCTGCCTCTTGAAGAGAATCAATTACCAACAATATTTCCGTCACTATTCGATAAGATTTCAAAATTTCGTGACTACAACTGTTAATCATACTGGAAAAAATATCCTGTGCCCTTCATATAGCATTCCTTATAAAATTCCATCACAACGATATAGCCATATAGTCGTCAAAACGTAACAAAAAGACAGAGACTTACTTCCGTATTTATATTAGTATTACTGTGGTTCACACTCACACACTGACTGCGAACAACACCTGAGGGATCATTATAACGTAAAAAAGTGTACACCTACAAAATTGCAAGACTACCTACGATTTGCCTCGCATTGCACCCCCAACTTTCTAATATCTACAGTTTAACATGCAATCCGAATAACCTACGGCCCAGGCCTGACTCTTACACTGAATCAATTTTTAAAAATCTTAGCCTCTACGGAGATTTGAACCGGAGACCACGACGTTCGTAAGCAAGCTCTTTAGCCACTAAGCTGCCAGTCCACTACACGGAAACACCGTACGGAGGCGACCGTATCCAACGTGATGTCTATCGCCGTATTTCGAAGTTATGAGTCAAATTGTCTTATTTATACAGGTAATTTGTCAACCAAATGTAGACAGTATTTTTCTCCTTGTTGCAAAGGATAAGTGTTCAAAGTTTCATCGAGATCGGATGAAAACTGTGGATTTGTATGAAGAACAAACAAACCAACAAACAAACATACATTCATCTTTATATATAAAGATTGACTATTCTAACCCACTCACTAATATCTCCCACACAACAGACTTCTGAATTCAGTACAGTATCGTCTATTCCACACCACAGGTTTCTAACTCCGCTACTTTGCCGCCTCCAAGCAAGATGATGCCCGAAAGTCGCAAAGTGATTCAATATAACTGTTGGCTAAAATTAAGCTTCCAGAATTGCCTCTACATCTTCGTCAATATTTATTCAATGGCTCTTTGTGGCTAAGCACGTAATCGAGCATAGACTCCGGGTAGCCAGCTGACATCCGCCTACCAATAAAGCAAAGTGACCAACCTAGAGAGTGGTATATAGTTCAATGACTAAGGCGCAAGATTTCGAAGTTTGGAGCCTCGGGGATAAATCCCGGTAGGGACCAGGAATTTTTAAAAGTTTTCCTTGCTCATATAAGTTACGCCAGAGCGTTTCGTGGTTTGGGTTCCATCTTAAACTGTAGATCCAGCCACAACACAGGTGTCATATTGAAACTCTTTCACCATACAAAGACCATACAAATTTACTTTTTTCCATCCTAGTACGTATCTCATAAGCATTATCACTGCTATTGACAATAGGACGGAAACCTGACCATCTGCCAGTAGCTATGGTACAATATCTCGAAGTAGTAGCGATACAAAGAAAGACCAAACTGAACAGTTCCGATGTAATCATATGTTGTAGTTGGTTCTTTTGGATAGAACTCATGTCCTTTCAATAAAAACTTTCAAAGATTCACAATTATCAAATGAATGGATCATTCAATAGAATAAAATATAACAAACTGCGCACTTAATAAGAAACGTGCTGTAAAGACACAAATTTCTCTAACTTTTTTATGATTTTGAATCCTGGAGTATAGTGAAAGCGGCACTCAAAAACATCTTACTCACAAAAAAGTTGCCATATTATTCATTCGACAACTGAAGTGTATCGTACACTGTCAACATAACCTCCATTTGAATCTGCGTTCAACAATATTAATCTTTTTTATTATTCTGATAGCTTCTATCAGCATTTCGAAAATGTCGCAATGAATTTGGAACCAGCAGCAGTTTTTTATAATATGCTGCTCTTTTCATGATACTTCCACTTGGATTACATCAAAGTAAAGCATGGATCGTCCCTTTGGAAAAACAATAAGAGGGAGGCTTGTGAACCTCATCTGGATTCCAAAGAGTTTCTCGATAATTATATCCGTTTCTGAAGGAAATGTAATATATCGATCCTCAGCGGTTGGCAGCTAACGTAGGGGTTTGGCATTCGGGAAGACATGAGTTGGTATCCCTGGTCAGTTTCTTTTCCCCGTGGTTTACATGATTAATTCTATACGAATACCGGGATAGTTGCTTCAAAAGTCTTGGCCGAATTGTTTCTTGCTCGTTGTTAATAATCCTAATGACCTCGACGAGCCGTAAAGCGTTACAAATTGAATGAAACGTTACTGCCGAATAACCGCACACACAAAGAATCGTACATACGTACGAGTATCTGCATGACATGCTTGTGACACTTCGATGGAACGTATCTTTTTAAGAATGTGTAATAAAACTAAAATTTCACAATTCGATGTTCTGAGCGCTTCTAGGGTAGAACCAAGCGTTATTATTTTCAAGTGTGATAGATACGTTTTTTTTTTTTTTTAATAGACAGTTATCAGTAAATAAAAGAGAGTTTGGATTAAAAGTTTTAAAGTTGATAGGTATTATTTGATATGTAAACTAAATTTAATTTATTTCATTTAAAAAAAAAATATTCGAATCAGACTGGAAACATAGAAAGCCTGTGTTCTACCTTTGAAAACTAACCACTGTTGGATACGCTATGAAAAATTAAATTTCCATAATTTTCATTGAGACATTATGAAACCTTCTGACTATCGTTTTTAGATGTTTTTATTTTAAAGTATACTGAAATTGGTCCATCTCCGCCTCAAAACCTATATGCCACAGAATCGAGAAACAAACAAAAAATGTTCACAATTAATAATAAAAATAAAAAAACCCATTGAAGTATGTAATATAAAATTCTTTGAAAATAATAGTTACGGTTTTTTATAATGTGGAAGCACACTATTTCAACTAAGAAACTGTCTTACGACTCTCCAATCGACCTATTACGAATGTTCGTAATCATTTTCTCTATTTCGAAAGCATAATTTATTAAAAATACAGAGCTAAGATGACTATGTACGATTAACAATAAGGATTGTCTAACACCTTCCCTGCCAGAACCACAGATGGCGACGCAATAAAAAATTAAATTGTCCCTTAACTTAAAAAAACAAAGGACTTGTTGGGGTGGATAAAATGAGTCATTCGCGGCACTTCGAGATATTTAAAGCCGGAAGACGATGCGACTAGATGGAGAAAGGAGGAATTCGACATTTGGCCAAGCTCTCTTCAAGAAACCATTATGGCTTTCGGCAGGAGTAATTTTGTGAAACAAAGAAATATTGAGAATTTAACGATCAAAACCCGATCTCCACCTTTCAGTTCCACTACACTGAAATACTTCTTGTTAGAGTTGGAAAATGGGGGATAGAATTATGTAGGTAAAATACTGCAAAAAGATCTATAAATATTAATTTTCTGTCTGTGTCATTAACGGAATCGATTAAATATGGAAAAGTGGGGAGGGCATTTTGTAACGATACGGTGAAACTACCGTACCCTATCTTTTTAATTAGAGTTCTATGTGTGGAACATTGAGAGTACAGAGGTTGGACAAAATAATATGAACACCATGTGATAGAGTACAGGTTGTTGCATGTTGGCAACACTGCTTCCGTGTGAATACTGCGACGCGCATGTACGACATAGTTGACGTGGCAGGTATTGTAACTTATGTGTCTTTATACGCTTTGTTCTGTAACGGTTATAACAAGCTATCGGTGAAATGCGTGATCTCTCAGACATCGAAAGAGGGCAAACCGTTGGAGCTCGGTCAGCGGAAGCTTCTGTGACGAAACCAGCTGAACTATTTAACGTCTGACAAGCGACAGTATCTACGGTAATGATAGAATACACAAAACATGGTGAACCATCGTCGGCTAAGAGGAATAGTGGACGAAAACCAAACTTAACCGACAGAGACCTACGAACATTAAAAAGGATTGTGGCCAGACAACACAAAACTACAGCAGCAAAAGTTACAGCAGAACTCAACACATACCTGAGTAATGCTGTTTCGATAAAAACGGTACGGCGGGAGCTCCACAAAGCTAACATTCAAGGGAGGGCTGCAATTGCAAAACCCCTTATAACGGCTCCCAACGCTAAGCTGCGAAACAAGTGTTGCCACATCGTAAAAACTGGGCACTTGATGATTGATAGAATGTGGTATGATCCGATGAATCATCGTTGACCTTGTTTCTTACTAATGGTCGGGTTTTTTTGTATGGAAAACCCCAAAAGAAGCCTACGATCCGGACTGCCTGTGTCCTACAGTGGAGCACGGGGGAGGTTTCGTTACGATTTGGGCGGCTATATAGCGGTATTCAGCTGGTCCTCTCATTCACATCACTGGCCGGATGACTGCGAATGAATACCTCGACATCCTCAGTGATGAAGTTCTTACTATGACTAGAATACTGCTGCCAAACACTGCCATCTTCCAAGATGATAATGCGCCTATACACACAGCCAAAAGGTTCGGTTCTGGTTCAAGAAGCATCAGAAAATCATCAAATATTTTCCTTGGTCAGCACAATCGGTAGACCTCAACATAACTGAACCGTTGTGGGGAGTTTTAGAACAGAATGTAAGGAGCCGATTTCCACCTCCAACATCATTTAAGCAATTGGCGGGTGCTTTAGTACAAGAATGGGACAAAATTCCGTTGGAAACCATTCAGACACTGCGGTTCTATTCCGCGAAGAATTGGAGCTGTTCTTCAAGCAAAACGTGGCCCAACACCATATTAATAAATTAATAATATGTAAATGTCAGGTGTTCATATTATTTTGTCCAACCCTTGTAGATGGAGGAGTAATATCACTGAGCTGGAGTAATTGCGGAACTTCCGGTGTTGGCTGGAAGGAAGAACGGAAGCGGAGACTTCTACCACAAACAGTGACGAAGACTTTTGTGTATGTGCAGGGCTCCACCTGTGTTAAATTCATGTAGCTAAAGATCAAACGTTCCGTATGCTGTACGAAGAAGCAACAGATTGTTCACGTGTGGTCATCCTGGGTAGTACGGTGACATTGTTGTCGTAGGAAAGGGGTTCGGATTAGGTATACAGTTCAGCATCTTATTTTATTTGTGTAATCCCCGAGTCATTCTCATCTACGTACCTGCAGTTTCGGAGGCATATTTCCTAAATTTACGTGTCTGGTAACTACTCCTTAGTGGAGTAAATTAACCGTGAACAGTGTTGCCGAGATCTGATTTATCATTTGAGGTTTTACGTTATCCTTAAAGTCTCCATCTAATTCTTTACTACGCCATAGAGTATCAGGATGGCACCCGTGAACAATCAAAAGAAACATAATTAATCCAATTGTGTGTGAACGTAACTCGTTGAACGAAACTTTAGTTACTTCGTAACAAGTTTATATTGAGTATTGGTGCATGGAGCTTTCTGTTCCACAAATTAGGTATTGTAAACCACAAATTAATGATGTAGATGTTACTCACTATTTTAACCATTTTACCTCCAGTTTAAGACAATTTTAGTGTAAGTAGACTTTGCTTCATTATTTGTGATAAATACCAGGTGATTAAGGAGAATAGATCATTAAATGCGCCATTATGAAAGGATTGAAGCAGAGAAACTCCTTTTCTTATGGGCAGGCATCTGAAGCCTTTTAATATTTATTTTATCCTCTTGAGATCAATTCAAAATTTTGTTTAAAGTAATTCCGCATTCTTCCCATGTTCGCATTTTCATTTTCAATTGTTCACAACTGTTTCAGACCACATCTTTTAAAATTAAATCCAAATACTGTGAGCCTCGTTTTCTCTTAGTTCATTCCCCGATCATGTGACTCTGTCTAACTTTTTGGTACTGTAAAGCCTCGCAACATGCATTACGGGTTGCTCTTTGCGTTTAGTAATGGAGTTACACAGACATTCCCTCTCACTATTTCTTTCAAAAAGCAATTTGCTATTTTATCTGTCGACTTCATCATGGGACTGTAGCAGTAAATCTCAGATGAATTTAGTTTCTTCTCTTCTATAGTTTTCCTAGATTCGTGTTATATTTAAAGTTCTGGCCTCGCATTCGGGAGGACGCCGGTTCGAACCCCCGTCCGGGCATCTAGATTTGGGTTTTCCATGGTTTCCCCAAATCACTCCAGATGAATGCCGCGATGCTTCCTTCAAAAGTCCATGGCCGAATTCCTTCCCGTTCCTTACCTCCAGTCCTTTCATGTCTCTAATGAACTCGCGTCAACGAAGCGTAAAGATATAAGCAAAAAAAAAAAAAAAAAAGCATATTATATTGTTCTTCATTTAAGGTAACATAGGAGACAAAGCTTTAAATTTCAGTATTGTTATTTTTGTTATTTTGAGAAGATAAGTATCTCCTACTTTTATTGAAATCACTCTTTGCAGCTAAGCATTATTTACGCATTAGACTTATTTCATTTGCTTTCTCCTTTATATCATTATTTCTAAGTAGAAATGTTGCTGTTCATAACTAAAGCTTTAGAAAATCTTTGGAATATTAGTCTAATCTAATTGAAATTTGTTGGGATGTGATTATGTAATTATTATTTTCAAGAAATTTTAATGCTCGTGTTTTGCTCTTTCTCATAAATTCGAACATTGGTCACGAAATTTGCGAGCTTACGAAAACATTATTGCCTAATGCAAAGTTCTGAGCTTAGCAGCGAGAGAGGTGGGTGAGTGGTTACCACTCTGGTCTCGCATTCGGGAGGACGCCGGTTCGAATCCGGGCATCCAGATTTGAGTTTTCCATGGTTTCCTCAAATCACTCCAGGCGAATGCCAGGATGCTTCCTACAAAAGGCCATGGACGAATTCCTTCCCGTTCCTTGTTCCCAGTCGAATCCCGCATTTAATGACGTCGACGAGGCGTAAAGCCACAAAAAAAAGAACTTAGCAGCAAGGAACTGTCTGCAAATGTGTTTACTTTAATTCTTGAAACATTATTATATTCTCAAATCAAATTCTTAGAAACAAATTCATCTGTTTCTTGGTGCTACATTTTTACAAACGTTTACCTATATTCCGAGCAGACATAAATTTAGACTGCATTTAGGCGCGTATGTTTTTTTTTTTAACTATGGCTTTACGCCTCGTCGACGGCTAAGGTCATTAGAGGCAGGATGGGACTTGGGACAAGGAACGGGAAGGAATTGGCCATGGCCTTTTTGAAGGAAGCATCCCGACATTCGCCTAGAGTGATTTGAGGAAACCATGGAAAACCCAAATCTAGGTGCCCGGGCGGGGATTCGAACCGGCGTCCTCCCGAATGCGAGCCAGAACATTAACCGTTAATCACCACGCTCGGTAGGCACGTAAGAAGGGCTCATATTAAAATAATGAGTGTAAACCGTGAGCCGATGACATTACTCTCTGTGTGGATTTATCGTCAGTGATGTATAGTTAATTCCCTTTATCTTTCAGCGAATACAACGAGCTTTTGGTCAGTGCATGACACATACATACTGGATTACAGAGGTTGTTAATTAAGCTCGCAGTTCCAACAAACTCTGCATACACAAACAAAATAATTACGCGTTTATTTAATCTTCTTTCATTGCTCCCTTTCACAATTCAAAAGTTACGGCTTGACGTAAATACTGACTTTTACACTTTTTAATTAGCTTCGAAGTGTAGAAAGCGAAAATGTGAATCATTTATACGTATCGGATACTAGTGGTTTGCTTTAATGTTATAATTTTACTTTAATCTTGTTAATTTTATTTCAGCATTTGGCTCGTTTTCCGATGAAAACGTATGATGGCATTTCACATGAAGGCAAAAGGGAATTTAATCTTTTAATATGGCTCGCTAGCTCGTACGTTGCCAGGTTTTATGATAATTGAAGACTGTGACATTTTCGGGCTCTCGATACCACCAACTCATTAAGGCAGTGTTGAATTCTAAACTCTCTAGTGTACTAAGGACTTCAGGTACCTCTATAACTTTATTGACCTCAAAGTCGAAGATAATATACCATCAAAAATATATATTTAATCTAAATATTAATAACATGCATTGAGTTCAATATGTCCCAAAACATGGTAGAGCCTATCTGTATTTTCTTTCAATGTTTTATTCGAATATGTTTTGTTTATCGGAGTAGAGATTGCACATCTGGCTAGAATGTGTATATTAATTTTGTAACCTTTATCAGATAGCGTTGTGGGTTCGAGCCTGTGATTCATATACGTGTTAATTACGTTCTCAGTTATTCTCAAATTATCATCACGCTTTAACAACCACAAGTAAAAATACTGACAATCATAAATCTTCAATTTATGATATTGCAAAGTAGAATATTATTTTCTTTTTGCTAAAGAAATTTCCAAAGACACCAATCTTTTTTATGTGTAAACATGAAGATAATCTTTTTAAACAGACTAATTACGCATTTTAATTAGAAAATAGTGGTTTAGTGTTTATTCGAACGATGCTATTGTCATAACTGCATTCCCGAATTTCATCATCTCAAGGATCTGACATACAGTTGTTTTATTGGAACTTCCTGTGGTCTTTGTTCTTTCAATATTCATTTTGTTCTCGTATCTGGTTCTATGCGTCATTTAACGAAATCCTTCCTACAATACGTATCTTAGTTTGTCGTCTTCTCGGTGCCTAACTTGTTTTATTTCCCTTTTCATTACGCCAATTTATTATTTTTCTCGTTCTGTAGATGCTTTTATTCTGAATGAACGTAGCGAAATTGTTTCAGTGACTGCCGTGTGCACATATTATTTTCCACGGCTTGATTACATTTGCAAGTAATATCTGTGCCTTTCTCCCAACAACCGCAAACTCCTCTTGTTAGGGGTACACTACCAAAAATAATAGTCGTAGAAAGTTTTTTCTTGGATTATCAAAAAGCAACTGAAGTTAACATTGGTGAATAATAGACAGGTTTAATGCCTAATTTCAGATGTAGCAAGAGCTGTAAAAGAATGATTAAAATGAAGAATTTTCGAAACCTACAAGACAAACTGTATAATTATTTCTGACAGAAGGAGAAAATTTATTAATTAAATAGTGAAACAACCTAATATAAATAAGAAAAATTTATTCACCTCAGAATGATAAAACAAAATTGTAAAGAAACTATAATATCTTGAAAAACATTTATTGCGCGAATCGTGCCTGTGAGTGATAAAACAACCCCTGTATGTTCTGATTAAAGGGTAGTCTACGCTAGGTAGGAGGAGGAAAGCGGATAACCAATGACAATTCTCCAGTTAGGAGCATCTTCAGCAGGTACTACGTGGATGGACGTAGCTGGTTTGTTGAATAATTGGTCGTCTCAAGGGAGTTGTCGGTACAGGGATTGTTTTATTTATTTATTTGCTTATGGTTTTACGCCTCGTTGCCGTCAAGGTCATTACAGGCGAGAATGGATTGGAGGCAAAGAACGGGAAGGATATCGGCCATAGCTTTTCCAAAGGAACAATCACGGCATTCGCCTTGAGTGATCTGAGAAAACCATGGAAAACCCAAACTGGATAGCCGGAAGGGGATTCGAATCCTCGTCTTCCGAAATGCGACGCCAGAGCGTTACCGCTCACCCACCTCGCTCAGTCACAGGGATTGGAATTCCGCTACCTTTCTGAGTGACCTACGAAGCGGAAATTACGGTAGCCAATACTGTTAAATGAGCTAATTATCGCAGCCGACTTACTGACAGCTAATTAATATACACTGAAGAGCCACGCATTCGTAGGCAAACACAGAGATATGTAAACAGAGAACGGCGCTGCGTTCGGCAACGCCTATATAAGAAATCAGGTGTCTGGCGCAAGCGTCAGATCGGTTACTGAAGCTATAATCACGATTTAAGTGAATTTGAACGTGGTGTCGGCGTACGAGAGATGGGACACAGCATCTGCGAGGTAGCGATGAGGTGGAGATTTTCCCGTTCGACCATTTCACGAGTACACCGTGAATATCTGGAATCCGGTAAAATATCAAATCTCCGACATCGCTGCCACCTGAAAAAGATACTGAAGGAACGGGACCAACGACGACTAAACAGAATCGTTCAACGTGACAGAAGTGCAACCCTACCGCAAATTGCTGTGGGTTTCAATGCTGGGCCATCAACAAGTGTCAGCGTGCGAACCATTCAACGAAATTTCATCTATATGGGTTTTCGGAGCCGAAGCCCCATTCCTGTACCCTTGCTGAGTGCACGACACTAGGCTTTACGCCTTATCTGGGCCCGTCAACACCGACATTGGACTTTTGATGACTGGAAACATGTTGCCTGGTCCGATGAGTCTCTTTTCCAATTGTATCGAGCAGATGGACGTGTACGGGTATGGAGACAACCTCATGAATTCATGGACCCTGCATGTCAGCAGGGGACTGTTAAAGCTGGTGGAGGCCCTGTAATGGTGAGCGGCGTGTGCAGTTGGAGTTACATGGGAGCCCTGATACGTCTAGATACGACTCTGACAGGTGACACGTACATATGCATCCTGGCTGATCACCTGCATCCATTAATGTCCATTGTGAACTCAGAAGGACTTGGGCAATTCCAGTAGGACAATGCGACACCCCAAACGTCGAGAATTACTACAGAGTGGCTACAGAAACACTCTTCTGAGTTTAAACACCTCCACTGGCCACTAAAGTCCTCAGACAAGAACATTATTTAGCATATCTGGGATGCCTTGCAACGTGCCGTTCAGAAGAGATCTCCACCCCCTCGTACTCTTACGGATTTATGTACAGCCCTGAAAGATGCATGGTGTCAATTCCCTTCAGCACTACTTCAGACATTACTCGAGTTCATGCCACGTCGTGTTGCGGCACTTCTGTGTGCTCGCGGGGGCCCTACACGATATTAGGCTAGTGTACCAGTTTCTTTGGCTCTTTAGTGTATGTCTGTTAAGAAATTCTTGTACATTTTAAGTATAGAAAATCATCTATAATTGTATTCAAAAATAGATTTGCGTAAAATAATATTATTTGTTACTGTTCTGAATTACTTTTGGAAGTAAATTTCCCTATAATCACTCATATATCTTCGGATGGGAGTCACCGGAGTAATGCGTATATAGCTGAAGAATTATTCCATTGCACAATACACACTATATATATCTGTGCACCCATATTTCTCTCTTTACTTGTGTACAACAACAATGTTCCCGATGATGCTGTGTCTGTTTAAAGGGGATTACCCACTTAATACTCCTACTCCCCACAAAGACCTCACCCGAAATATCTACCAGCCCCCCACCGCGAGGCCATTTGAAGAAATACCCGCCATTACAACGGGGATGGTGAGGCATAGCGTGCTTCACCGCCCATTAAGAGTGTCCACGGCGAGCTACGCAGACGCGGCGCCACCACGAACCAAGCTGAAGATCCTCCAATACCTGTCAATTTAGCAAACTTCTAGCTAGTCCCACCAGCATTCGGCCCATCTGCGCCTCCTTAAGAAGATGTAACGGAAGCAGCAGTTACCGAATGCCCAAGGGGCGCGCTTTTTGCATACATTGAGTTTGTAGGATCAGCATTGCGCCTCACCCCTGGCCACCTCATCAGCGCTAGGATCCATCCTAGCAAGCTCATGCCCCCCTCAAGAACCAAACCAGAATCTACCTTGCCACCCGGCAGCCACCCCCACCGCAGAATTGGGGCTTGGAAGAATCACTCTCCCTCCCCCATATCCGTTGGAGGGAAGGTACGGACTCTCGGAAGAAGCGTCTTCCCTTGTGGTTGTAACCCTCTTTTACTACCACCGCCTAACCCTTTCACTAGCACGTCTCTCCAGAAAGAGCACTCTTGTGTCCTTACACTACCGCCTGATCCACGATGTGTAGTGTACTAGAAAGCCTCCTATATCCCCCAACTTCTAGCTTCTACGTAGGTGTTCTTCATTAATTTTTATCAAGCAAGCCAGATGTTTCTCAAGCGAGATGATATTAAGCTATCGGATTCCGGGCCATAAGTCGCAAATTTGCCATATCGGTATATGCCTTCGAAATCTTTCTTAATTTTAAGCTGCCACATTTCATCCCTTTTTTTTTCTTTTCTTTTCTTCATGGCTTCACGCCTCATCGACTTAGAGGCGGGAAACAACTGGAGGTAAGGAAAGGGATGGAATTAGGTAATTGCCTTTTGAAGGGACTACCCAGCATTTACCTCGATTTATTTCAGAAAACCAAAATCTGGATAGCCAAACGGGATTCAATCCACGTCCTCCCGAATGCAAAGATAGAACGTTACCACTCATGCACCACGTTCGCTACTTGCAAAAAAAAAAAAGGGGGGGGATTACGTACATATTTATCTTGCTGTCTAAATCCTCCATAAACTGCTAATTTTCAGACTCTTCTGAGTTTCAACATGCGAATCTTCCACATCAATTTTCCGCAAGCTTAGCCAGCGGTATAACGCAGTTTTATAGTGAGGGATCTATTGTTCCAAAAACTGAATTCGTTAGAAAAGCACAGAAGTTTTCTTATTCCTAATTTCTCTCTTACAACGCTCGTAACTACGTGGCAAGTTCTATGCACAAATGTTTTAAATGAAGTCATCAGAACAGTCACAAAATTAAAGGGGTAGAAAAGATTGCTTGAATGCCTCTGGCTATATTATAACGGTGAATTTGGAAGATATTTGAGAGGATTACTCGAAAAAAATTCCCCGCAGGTAAGTTTAATTTGAATACATTAGCATATGAAACTAAAACCAATAATGCCGGAGTAGCTAATCAGATTCAGACGTAAAGAAAACGAGGGGATAATGAACCAAGTTTTTTCCTGCCAGTTGTTAGAGCATTCAGAATACCGCTAAAATGGAAGATACAAAACATCCCTTTAAAAACAAGAGAAAGTTCCCCACTCCAATATCTGCTCTTCGTCAAGAATTCGTGCAAAACAACTACTACTTAAAGGGAAAGTGATTTAAAAAAAAATCACTTGTAACTATGACATTTCTCGTATTTTGAAGAGTGTATAAATCATAGAAGGATCAGAAAATATCGAGGAGTGAGAATAAAAACTTTATGTAACAAGATATACTTTATTCCAGCAAACAACAAACTTTTTTAAGAAACAGTAAAAATGATGTATAATTTAGAACTACAAGCAGTTTATCACTCTTTGTTATTTGTCTTATCTGTAGCATTGGGTCGGACAAAAAAGTACCTTATCTCCATTGAGAAATAATTTGAGCATCATTCGTGAAACGTTGAATCCGATTGGTTGCTATTTTATTTGAAGATAATTTCAAAAAATCTTAGAACCTCACTCAACCTACATTCCCCACAATCTTTATCTGCCAGTTTTATTATTTTTTATTGCGTCTATTACTGATAGTTTCGGTGATAATTTAGCTTCTAATCAATACAAAATGTTTTTGTTAGTGGTAAAATGCATTTTGATACTGTCCTTTAGTTATAAGTAGCACTTGATAATTATACATGGCAACCAGCACCATTCTTTTACTTGCTTAAAAACAATTTTTTTTTGTTTAATTTTTGTTTTGTGTATATATTACACATACCCACCAGTGCCTTAAAATTTACCTAATTTTCTTTCTATTTCTCAATATTTTAAAAACAATCACGTGAAAGACTTATTAAGTTTAGTCTCGATAATGTTCTGTCTTTCTATGTTATGGGGAAAGAGAAGTATAATTGAGCAATTAACTTTAGATGTCAAAGGATGCTGTTGAGATGTTATATAAGATAATTAAAATGAATGGAGGGGACGAGTATATCCATCCGTTTGTGGTTTCTAATGTCACGAAAATTTAGCACCGGTGTATGAAAAGTTCTTCGTACACATTATCTTTATATAAATTTGATATTAATGCTGATGTTTCTAATGAAGCGCGATAACGTTACTCGTTAGTCATTGCTGCAGATATTATATATTTTTTTACCACCGTTAAATCTAGATTCTGTTTCGACGAAATAAAACAAACTCAAAATCGTAGCTAAATAATTGAATGAAACATTTCATTTTATAATAGAGAGTCATGTAAGAAATTCTTCGGGCAATCAGTTTGAAGTGTGATACAATAGAAAAGCGATGGATAAAAAAAGTACCAATTATTAGTCAAGTACTGCATTTTTACAAATCCAATTTTTGTGTATTGTTTTACATCTTCTAATTAACTTTAAAATGGTTAACGTTTACCAAATTCTATTTATTACGATTTCATAATCCGAATTTCTTTTGATAATACATATGTTGATAATGAATATTTAATTCTTGCGTTGTATGACACAGTACATCATTCTTGAAAGTTTCATAGAATCCCATCGTTTTCGTTCAAAGTAAATTTTCTAAATGCAGGTTGACTGGAAGTTAATTATACCAGTTATAACTTTCTTTCTATATCTGGATTTTGTGGTGTTTCGGTAATACATCTCCTAAATTAATTTCGTTTGAAATCGTAAATATTTATGATGTCATATACCGATATTCTTCTGATGACAGTAAGGTTACTAATGCATACTTAGTACTTTCATTTTATCACCATGCATCAATTTTGTAATTTCTTTTTGGTATGGTTCCATCGTCTTCTTTGAATTCAAGTGATGTTCTGAAAGTGGGTGAACTTTATGTGTAAATTGGAATTTTATACGACTTTCCAAAGCTATTTTTGTATCTGAAGTACGCTAGAACGATTTTAAAAGTCCGGATATCACCTTAAACCATAGCATTACAGGTCCTCTTTAACCAGAAGGATTATTCGATTATTTAAGAAGCCGCAACAGAGCAGGGACACTGACCACTATGTTGATAAGATGGTCGAATAACAATGTCTCACACGTCCGGTAAAGCGTTATTCACTTGTTTCACTGGAAACGAAGAATACTCAAATACAAAAACAAAAGAAAGCGAGGGTTTACGGTTTCATGAACTGGTTAGCAAAGATTACTATAGTTCTGTAGTATTTATAGATAATGACCATGAGTTACTAGGAGTAGATTATTGGAGTGATAAAAAGAAAAAAATCAGGGTGTTGGCTGCTTACCGTAGTGGAAGAATAAATTATGGAGATGAGATTCTTCAAGATAAACTACATTCACAGTTCATAGGAGAGCGTAGAAGGGTTATTATTGGAGGGGATTTGAATTTTCCAGGTGTTAACTGGGTAGGAAATAAGATAAACAACACAAGGGAACAGAGATTTTCAAATACCTCAGTAGGGGAATGATGTTTTACACAAGTGGTAGAGCAAAATACGAGGGGACCAAACATGTTGGATATCTTTCTACTAAACCCTGATGAATATGTTGCAGGGTGTTAAGTAACTGAAGGCATATGTGATCACAATGCAGTACTGATTGATATTAAAGGGTTCAGTAAACCAGTGGCCAAAATAGAAGGAGGAAATAGGTATTATTATAAAAAAGGCACAGACTTTAGAATTGAAGAGCTATTTAAGGGAAAGGTTCAGGAAATGGAAGGATGGTACAAGTGTAATGGAGGCGAAATGGGAAGAGTTTAAGAAGATAACAAAAAAATAGGGCTACGAAATATTTATCCCAAAGCAAAAAATAGATTAATAATAGCAAATTGAGAAGCAAATGATGGGTTTATGAAGAATATTGTTGGTGCAGGAGGACCACTGAATGATGCATCTAGAAATTTCTATGACTATATTAGAAAACTGAGGGGAAGGGAAGGTATTCAGACTATTGTAGATGGGAACAGAGTTGATGTTACTGAGGATTTTAAAATTGCAGAGATATTGAGTGACTGGTTTAGTGATACAACTAGGGACTAACATACTGTGGTGGGAAGGAATGAATCTGAGGAGAGTCTCCCTAGAAGTTGTAAAAGGACTTTGTATGTCGTATATTCTTGACAACCTTACCTTTACTTATTTTTAGAAATTAAATACACTAATATTCCTATCATTTCCAGTGTCAGATCAGGATTTTTTTTTATTCCTCTATATCCGTCACTGGTTTTTGATGCTACCGCTGAAATCAAACTACTATTACAAATCATATCAAATGAACTTCAAGTTTCAATTCCATTTTCTTTATTACAATTTCAATAAGAAACAAAGGTCATCCACTTATCTTTTCACCTTCAATTTACAAATGACAATAAATTACCAAATACAACTTTAATAATTCACTAACTTTATCATCATATTATTCTTCCGCCCTCAGGTTTATATTTTCCATGTTAAATCCCGCCAGGATTTTTTACAGCTTCTCCATTAAGCTTTTTCAGCCACACCTCCTCTCATTTCCTTTCTTCAATTTTTCTTTCTTCTCACCAGATACCTTCTATACCTCTGACATGAAGTTCAGTGACCTTAGAACTTAGAAACCCCAAGTTAGTATCTAAAATCATAACTACTTAATAAAAAATAATTTTAAAATTTTAAAATTCAGAAATGGTGAGGTTGTGTACCTCACAAAATATAAATGAGGACAGGACAAAATTTTGAAATAGATTCTCAGGAAACTGTGATGGAACTCAGAAAGCTAAAAAAAAACGTATTGGACCTGGTGTAGATAATATTACTACAGATGTATAAAAGATTGTGGGATTATATATTGTACCTTACCTTGAAATTTTATTTAAAATGAGTATGGAGTCTTGCACCTTACCAGAGGATTGGAAAAGACCGATAGCAGTACCGGTTCATAAAGGAGGGGTTACAAATATGGTTGAAAATTACAGGCCAATTAGTTTGATAAGTGATAGGCAAAATGATGGAGAGATTGATATCAGAAATGTCTGTGAGAAAAGAAACTGGCTGGCGGATCGACAACATGGCTTTAGGCAGGATATTCATGTGAATCTCAGATGGTGGGCAATATGCAAGAAATTTCAGATGACTTGCACAAGGGAAACCAAGTTGATAGTCTGGCACTAGATCTTTCTAAGGAATTTGCCAGAGTGAGCCATAAAATGCTCTTAATTACACTAAAAACTATTAGAATGGATGAAAAAGTTACTTGCTGGGTAGAGCAATTCTTAAAATCCAGAAAGAAAAGAGTTAAAGTAGGTAATACATCATCAAAAGAGGTAGAAGTAAGTATGGGAGTGCCACAGGGTAGTGTATTGGGACCGTTGCTGTTCGTTATTCTAATGAATCAGTGTTAATGGGTTACGGTCAGAATTTAGGTATTTTGCAGATGATATAACGATATATAATTGTATCAAAACAGGCGAAGACTGTGAACAGCTGCAGGGTGACCTGGCTAGAATATATAAATGGTTTGGTCAGCCTGGAATGAAGATAAATGGCAAGAAGTGTCAGATTATTAGGTACACAGATAAAAAACTAAAAGTTAATTATGATAATACGTTGGGCTCAGAATAGCTTGTTGAAGGCTTGGAGTGTAAGCATCTTGGCGTAACATTTGATAATAAACTCAGGGGGGGAGAGCACATTGGGCAGCTGGCAGGAAATGGTTACAAAATCCTTCTTTACTGGACAGGATGATGAGGGGATGTACCAGATAATTTAAGAAATGGGGTTAGAAAACTTTGGTTAGACCGTTTGTTGAACATGGTGGTGTAGTTTGGCACCCACATTTTGAGTATCAAATACAGGAGTTGGAGGGTGTGCAAAGAGGAGCAGCTAGATTTGTTTGTGCAAATTATCGCAGGATTCAGTCAGAAACGGAGCGTGCACAAACTACGTGGCTCGATCCAGAAGGGGGGGGGGGAAGGGTTGATTGGAAGGCTAAGCTGGGCTACGTTAGGGGAGGGGGTGTTCCGAGCCAGGCCACGTAGCTTTCCTTTCATGACATTTTTGACAGTTAAAATGAGGAAAAGAACACTCAACAGCATGTGAATATTTATTTCCCTCAGTTAATTATCTCCTTACCTAATTTACAATCGTCTGACATGAGAAAACAGTACACAATGTCTTCTGGAATCGACAGGGAAAAAAGCTACGTGCTACGTGGGGGGGGGGGGGGAATATTCACAGGAGGTCAAAATGGAGCTACGTGGTTTATGGACGCTCCCTAACTGATATGATAAAGTAGCTGGATTGGGAGTCATTAGAGGAAAGGAGGAGGGTAAAGAGATTGCTGGGAATGTACAGGGCATATGTTGGTGATGGTGCTTGGAGAGATATTGGTCAAAGAATTAGGAATAGTGCATGGAAGGGAAAAGCGATCTGGCCTCGCTTTCGGGAAAACGTAGATTCGAATCCCCGTGCAAGCATCCAGATTATGTTTTTCCATGGTTTCCTGAAATCACTCTAGGCGAATGCAAAGATGCTTCCTTCTAAAGGCTGTGGTGTGACAGCGTCACCCACAATGAATATAATTAAATTATTATTAATTATATTCATAATTCCTCTTTTTTTCTCTTTTATTATATTCAAGTTTATTAATTGTTTAATCTTGCAACGTGTAAATAAATTGTAAATAATGAGGGTTGTCTGAATAGGTTGAATGTATGTTTAAACCAGGGCGGCCAAAGGTATAGTTTATTGTAAATCAATTTTTCTGTAAACGCATGGCTCAGAACGGTTGAATCTCGAAGGCTAGGAACTGCCATTTCGACGGTTGAGGGAGGAACAATGGAGCAGGCGAGGCGACTTGGTGGCGCCGGGCCAGCCCGGCTTGAGTCCCGTTCGAATTCGGACAACGACCTACCCCACCTTGCCGCTACCCCGAAGGCCACGTAGGAAACGCGCGAAGGAGACGGCGAATGCGACGCGTGATATTAAACACGTGACGACGGAAATGTGTAGATAGCCAATCCTGAACATTTATTGGGGTCTACAATACTAATTCCGTGGAGTTCTTTTACATGTGGAGTGCAACTAGCGGAGGAAGAAGAAGGAGCCATTTTTAGACTTCACTTGGGTCCAAGACGAGCTGGTGAACAGACGTGTCAGCCGGCACGCTATCTGATGATCATTGTGGTTGATCATTTCTTGCTTTGGGAAAGCGAGATGTTGAGTGGCATGCTTGCCATTATTTGGAAGTTATGCTAATAACGCGGTCGTAGCCGCTTATTTAGCTTCCATTGCTGCAGTGGCATTGTGTTTGTCGCTCACCATCACGGCGATGATTCTATGGTAATGTACCAGAAACGACGGTCACTATTCAGTGGATTTTAACAGACTTGTGAGCCCTTAAGCGACGCCTGGGTTAAGACTCTGCTCCCGTCACTTAAATTCTGAGCTAGCTGATTTTATATTTCGATTCAATTTTTCTTAAGCATCTTGCTGTTTGTTAATTCAATTTTGATGCTTTTCATTCACTTTATACGGCGCCCCCTGGGATTTTCCTTTGTACAGTAAAATGTTAGCCTCCATTTGATGGCCTGTGTTGCCACGTTATTTCAATGTTAACTTTGCTGTTTTTATTACTTGTTTGAGATATTTCATTCAGTTTTGTTTGCTTACTCCGGCGAATTGTAAACGTCGGGTATTGCTTGTTTTTGCTGATCTAATTGTGTTTAACGTAACGTTAATTACTACCCGACCTTGTAAGGCCATAAGACTCAATAAATGAGGTTTTATTTTGTGTCTGAAATTCATGGTTCTAGTTAGTAACCTATTTGATCCCCATTATAAATTAGCATATTTATATGTTTTTCAATTTTCAGGATTTAATTATAAATCCCCCCTCCCCTTCTATGCCAATAAGGAAACACCCTTATTGTACTTGATACAAGGCCATGGTCGAATCCCTTCCCGTTCCTTGTCCAAAATCATATCCCGTCTCTAATGACCACGACGTCACAGAAGCGTAAAGCCATAAGCAAAAAAAAAGGGAAAGGCGATCATGACCACAAACTGGCACTCGACTTCATGTATAAGAGAGTGGGAAAATTTTCTTTTGTTGGTAAGGGTGTCAGGGATTGGAAAAAATTACCAAGTGAAGTGATTAACAATTTACCAAAAACACTTCAGTAATTTAAAATTAAAATTTGTAAATAGGTAAAGTAAATGGAGGAGGAATTCAACAATTCAAATATAAATTTTAAAAAAATGATATGAAAAAGAGTAATTAGATGACCAGGGGAATTGCCACCGGAGCGTTAGCGTCATCGCAATTAATATTAATGATAATAACCTTAACGTCTGTGAAACGTATCCTTTCTTTCTGTGTGTCATCTCAGAACGTTCTGCGTGTTGGATTCAATGTTAGTCTGTGTGTACCCTTTACTTAGGTCATTCTTAAGGCTGTTTCTTTATTCCTGCATCACTTTCAGCTCTTTTTAAAATTCGGAATATTCTACGATCAACTGCATCGTTGTTCATGTGTCTGCAATTCAGATTTTTCGACATTTGGAAATTTGTATTTTTCGACGACGTTCAGTTATAAATATTGGTAAGTACTAACCTATCTTCTAGTTTCCGTTTAAAGGACTACCTATTCTCACGCCCTTTCATCTGCTAGTTTACTAACAAGCGTCTTCGTAACTTTCGGCGTGGGAAGAAATCAAAACCGAACGTGACGGGCGAGTGGTAACGCTCTTGCCTAACGTTTCATCCATATTGGGTTTTCCATGGATGCCCCAAATCAGTCCACACGATTGCCGGGATGGTTCCTTCAAAATGCCATGGCTGGATTCCGAATCCCTTCCCTCTCCGTCCCCCGAAGTCCCTTCCCGCCTATCGCACACAAAGGCTGTGGACGTTTACCACTGGCTTTCGCAATATAAGAATGACCAACCCGTGGCGCGCAGTATGTCAGCATACGACCCGAGGAGCTGGATCATTATACAACTGTCAACTGTAGTATCAAACACTATATCACTAAGTTAAGATGATTTCAAATCTATATCATCACTCGCTTGATCTTGAAATAGTGGACAGTCGGCAGTGCTGGTGTGCAAACCGAGCCTTACCTCGGCTTATGAATATACGTTCCATTATCCTTCAAGATGATTTATGTTCCAAGTCGCAAAGCATGGATCATGTTATGAGCGTGGTTATCAAAACAATTAATTCTCTTACTTGCTTAACTAGGGTCAGTTCCAAGAATTCTCCAAGCATTTGGAGTCAGAGTATAACGACCTTACATTTTATGCTGAAGTAAGATGGTTCTTCAGTGCAAAAATTTTAAAAGGAGTGTTTCATTTGAATCAAGAAATAGAATAAATGTAATCAAGCAGCTCAAAAAAATTCCCACAGTTTGAAGACATGGAGCGGGATTGAAAATTAGCATTTCTAGCAGACAACACTAGCCACTTAAATAAGCAAATAGAAAAACACTAAATGAGAACCTCCCCCCTTTTTTGAAGACGGTTAAAAGTAGATCAGAATAAGAGAAACTGAGAATTGTATCCAACTTCTATAGACGCTGATAAAGAAACAATGAATAAATTAGAAATTTGCTATTGATAACATTAACTTATTGTCTACAGTTACAAGCATTTATTAGAAAAAGCACTGAAAGTAATGAAAACATTCGTATTATCCTTAACGTCATGTGGTAACTAATCAATGCATATACTTTGTACTAATTATCAAATATCTCAATTTTTCTATTAAATTACTAAACTCTATAAGCAAATCCAATTACTATAAATCGTGGAAAAATGTCATATGGCAAACATCAGTGACTATTAAAAAGTTACATTTAGTCGAAAACATAGGGTGCGAATATTTATAGAAATAAAAATCAGTATTTGTTCGTTTGTATACGGTTTGTCATTTAGGATATACGAGTTTTGATTATTAGAATGACATGTTATCTTTCTAAGTAGAATTGCAATCTGAATGTCTAAGTTTTATTGCATACAAGAAAATGGGGATACATCTCTGGCGTCAGGTTCAAGTACAAAAGTAACAATTGTGCTAAATCGCCAATTGGTATTCTATATTTTTTGTTATACTCATTAGTGTGTGGCGAAATATTACTAAACATAATGGTTTTTGCTGCATATGTATGTTATATCCTTGAGTTTCAAGCATATACTGTGTATTTATCTTTACGTATTGTGTGAACAAACTTCTAATTGAATAGTAAGAGTGCATATATATATATATATATATGTCAGGCTACTATTTCCATCGGCGTTTCTTTCAATTATAGGTGTTGCTTTAATGTCGTAACAAGAGGTGAAAATCTTAGTGCAGGAACTTCTTATCACCTCTTCCTTATTTGTATGTATCATTAACTTCCCGCATGATCTCAAAACAACTTGTATTGTTGGATCTTATTCAGTGACAATACTGCAGGTTTTTGACAGAAGCAAGTTGCGTCATTTGTTTCAAAGGATTCTCCCGAATAAATTACATACGTATCTATGGTTAAAATAGTTAACGACAGTATATCTAGGAACATTGGACAAACAAATGAAGATCTAATGCAATTAAAAAGAATGTAAAGGAGAATTCAAATTAATAACTCGAATTTACAACGTAAGAAAAATTATGAAATGTTGAAGCTGGTAATAGAGTCTGACGCGTTAGGACAACTGCTTAAGAAGTTTAAACAATTCAGCAGCAATATTGCACTACTAGACGATCCATGCGAAAATTTCGCTAGTAAAATACGATTAATATTGAGGTTGAATGCTTGTAATATAATGAAAAGTAGAACCGCACTATATAACATATATTTATTTGTTTAGTGTAATAGGTACGCATCAAAACATATTACGAAACAGTTACGAAAATTTAAAACACACGACAAACTGTCCCTGACTCTAACAGAATACAACCAACCTAAACAAAATGCACACAGCATATCAACACCTCCGTAATATGTGCTGCTGTGCGAATAAAATGTTTACACTGAAATTGTATAGCAAATCAAAAATGTTTCCGTAACAGAAAAAAATAACCGAAAAGCTACTTGTATAAAAAACAGTTTATTAACATATTAGCGATACTGCTGCTGCAATCTGAGGACTTAACTCTGAACTGTTTGAAACTCGTGACTACTTTAAGCATCAAATTCCAAATAATTCATTCTTAATTTATTATTTTACCTAATTGGAGACCTTAATCTCTAAAATGATATGTCATTTATCGATTTCGGTTAGGTATCGAAGGAGATAAATGGCTCGTGACGGAAAAATGAGTTGTAGAAATAGTAATACTTTTGCCCTTTAAGGGTCGAATTTTGAAAAATTCCTTTCTTAAAATATGGTTTAACCAACCTCGGTCTTTAAAATGATACCTCGTTTATCAATTTTGTTTAATTATCAAGTAAGATAAATGACGCGATGTACAAAAACGCATTTTAGAAATACTGATATTTTTGCCCTTTAAGAGTTAAATTCAGAAAATTCCATTCTTAAAACACGATGTGACCATAGCGGAGACCTTAATCTTTAGAATGATACCTCATTTATCTATCTCGGTTATATACTAATGGAGATAAATGTCTCGTGACACAAAAATGCGTTGAAGAACCATTGATACTTTTTCCCTTTAAGGGTTCAATTCCAAAAAAACTTCTTTCTTAGCATATGTTGTCACCAACGTTGAGACACTAAGCTTCATAATCCTGCTTCATTTATCGATTTCGGTTAGATATCCAGGGAGATAAATTGCTCGAGACACAAAAAGAAAGCATTTTCAAAATATTGACATCTTTGCCCTTTAAGGGTCGAATGCGAAAAATTAATTTCTTAAAATATGATATTACTACGGCGGAGACCCTACTCTTTAATATGATACCTCATTTATCTATATCGGTTAGATAAGAAGGGAGATAAATGGATTGTGACACAAAAACGCGTTGCAGAAATATTGATACTTTTGCCCTTTAAGTGACGAATTTCGAAAAATTCCAGTCTTAATATATGATGTCACCAAAGCGGAGATCTTAATCTTTAAAATGATACTTCATTAAACGATTTCAGATAGGTATCCAGGGAGATAAATGACTCGTAACACAAAAAACGCATTTTAGAAATATTGACTTTTTGCCCTGCAAGAGTCTGATCACGAAAAATTCCTTTCTTAAAATATAATATTACCACGGCGGACACCTTAATCTTTAATATGATACCTCTTTTATCTATGTCGGTTAGATATCAAGGGAGATCAATGGCTTGTGACACAAAAACGTGTTGCAGAAATATTGATACTTTTGCCCTTTAAGGGTCGAATTCCAAAAAATTCCTGTCTTAATATATGATTTCGCTGAAGAGGATATCTTAATTTTTAAAATGATACATCATTAAATGATTTCAGATAGGTACTCAGGGAGGTAAATGACTCGTAACACAGATAACAGCATTTTAGAAATATTAACATTTTTGCCCTTTAAGGGTTGAATTCCGAAAAACTCGTATCTTTGAATATGATGTGGTCAAAGCGGAGACCATAAGCTTTAAGATGACACCTCATTCATTGATTTTGTTTACGAATGACAGGAGTTAATATCTTGTGACAAAAAAATACCTTATAGAAATAATATACATGATTATTTGCTTCACAGATAAGAGCTGAGAAAAATGGCATCCAACCATGCAACTACGCATTATCATTTCGAATCATCCAGCCATAAAGCCCCCAAAAAATTGAGGAATAAACAAAACACAGTTTAGCGAGCAAATGTAGTCAGATACATTATTCAAAGTCGTCTGATATCAGGCCGAGAAATCAAAAAGTATCGACAACAGAAACAATTTGTTTCACTATGAATGTGTAATCGACCGGAAACAAAGCGGCAATTTGTAGATAAAGAATAAAGCTATAAAGTAAACACGGTACGTAAAACGCTTGTTATACACTACTTTTTTCACAACGATATACTTTTTCTGACTTCCAACTTTCTTTTCTATATTACTACATAACTCCACAGAAATATCAATAACTAGTTCGTACCTGCGACTTCGTACGCGTGGATTAAGAATTTTTTTGCCAGAATTAAATATCGAAAGTTGTTGGTAACGAAGGATTGGTCCCAAACAATATCGAGTCGGAATAATATGACAGGAAAGCTATCAATATATCATTATACCGTTGAACCTGTCTCTTGAAGAGAATCAATTTCCAACATATTTCTGTCACCATTCGATAAGGTCTCAAAATTCCGTAACTACAACTGTTAATCATACTGGAAAAAATATCCTGAGCCCTTCATACAGATTTCCTTATAAAATTCCATCACAACGATATAGCCATTTAGTCGTCAAAACCTAACAAAAAGACAGAGACTCATTTCCGTATTTATAATAATACTAGCTGTTACCCGCGACTTCGTACGCGTGGACTTGGAGTTTCAATTCCAGAATTGGATATAGAAAACTGTTAGTAACGTAAGATTTGTCCCAAACAACACCGAGTCGACATAATATGATGGAAAGCCATCATTATATCATCCTATCATCTAATCTGTCTCATGAAGAGAATCAATTTACAACATATTTAAAAACAGAAAAGTAAGCGAAGGTGCGGGGATGTGTGTGTGTGTGTGTGTGGGGGGGGGGGGGGGTTAACAGATGGCAGCTTTATTTCAGCTTGGTTTTTTCTTCTTTATTCAACATGAGCATCTGAATCTTATAATCTAATAGCAGCACATTGTCTTCTAGACCTGCACCTTAGGCCAGGTTTACGTCCGTAAGGCATGTCAAAAAGGAAGACAAATTGGTGCCAGAAACTTTTATACAGACACAAATGAATAGTACAGTGCAGAGCAAATTGACTTCTATACTAAATAATAAGTTTTGTTTCTTATCGAAATTTATTAATAAATCAAACACTAACAGATTGCGTGACTGAGCAACCAAAGTAACATTACAGACTAACACACGAATCTGTCTGTCTTTCATCATTCGATAAGTTCTTAAAATTTCGTGACTAAAACTGTTATTCATGCCGAAAAAATGTCCTGTGTCCGTCCTACACTATTTCATTGTTAAATTCCATCAGTATTGATATAGCCATTTAGTCTTCAAAACGTAACAAAAAGACAGAAACTTACTTCCACATTTATAATATAATAGCTGGTACCCACAACTTCGTTCGTGATTGTAAAGTATTCATATTGACAGCTGTAGACATCTAACCACCATAGTGCACGATGGGAGACTCGATACTATTACCACACACAAATACCAGTCTTCTGCGCTATGTAGTTCCGGCAGCAAAGTAAAATTTACGGATACACACAAGTCTTTGGATGAAATACGAAAATATTCATGATCGACCAATTTCGAACACCATATCTCACACACTCCCACAGTTACCGAATTTCGGCCAACGTTGTGATCGATGGGTGACTCTGTGTTACTACCACACAAAAACACCGGTAATCTGCGATTGATAGTTTTCACTTAAAAGTGATACAACGTGACCACACGCGCCTTTGGCAGAAATATGAAATAGCCGCAGGTCGACCATTTTATCCCCCATTTCCCCCACACCCCCATAGCTACCGACATCTAACAACCATAGTGCACTACATGAGATACGATTCTACTACCAAAACAAACAGCAATGCTCTATGCTATGTAGTTGTGGCAGAAAAGTGACATATGCGGAGACAGTCGAAATACGAAAATATCCTTGGTCGGCCACTTACAACCACCATATCTACCACAGTAACACAGTTTCTGAAATTCGGCCGCTGTTGTGATCGAAAGGTGACACTGTGCTACTACTACACACAAACGCCAGTTATCTGTGATCTATAGTTTTCGCTGAAAAGTGATACACCATGACACTTTTGTCTTTGGCAGAAGTATAAAATTGCCACACGTCGATCACTTTCAACCCCCATATCTCCCACACCCCCATAGCTACCGACATCTAACAACCATAGTGCACTACATGAGATACGATTCTACTACCAAACACAAACACCAATGTTCTATGCTATGTAGTTGTGGCAGAAAAGTGACATATGCGGAGACAGTCGAAATTCGAAAATATCCTTGGTTGGCCACTTACAACCACCATATCTACCACAGTAACACAGTTTCTGAAATTCGGCCGCTGTTGTGATCGAAAGGTGACATCTGTGCTACTACTACACACAAACGCCAGTTATCTGTGATCTATAGTTTTCGCTGAAAAGTGATACACCATGACACTTTTGTCTTTGGCAGAAGTATGAAATTGCCACAGGTCGATCACTTTCAACCCCCATATCTCCCACACCCCCATAGCTACCGACATCTAACAACCATAGTGCACTACATGAGATACGATTCTACTACCAAACACAAACACCAATGCTCTATGCTATGTAGTTGTGGCAGAAAAGTGACATATGCGGAGACAGTCGAAATTCGAAAATATCCTTGGTCGGCCACTTACAACCACCATATCTACCACAGTACCACAGTTTCTGAAATTCGGCCGCTGTTGTGATCGAAAGGATGACTCTGTGCTACTACTACACACAAACACCAGTTATCTGTGATCTATAGTTTTCGCTGAAAAGTGATACACCATGACACTTTTGTCTTTGGCAGAAGTATGAAATTGCCACAGGTCGACCACTTTCAACCCCCATTATCTCCCACACCCCCATAGCTACCGACATCTAACAACCATAGTGCACTACATGAGATACGATTCTACTACCATACACAAACACCAATGCTTCTATGCTATGTAGTTGTGGCAGAAAAGTGACAATATGCTGAGACAGTCGAAATACGAAAATATCCTTGGTCGGCCACTTACAACCACCATATCTACCACAGTACCACAGTTTCTGAAATTCGGCCGCTGTTGTGATCGAAAGATGACTCTGTGCTACTACTACACACAAACGCCAGTTATCTGTGATCTATAGTTTTCGCTGAAAAGTGATACACCATGACACTTTTGTCTTTGGCAGAAGTATAAACTTGCCACAGGTCGATCGACTTTCAACCCTCATATCTCCCACACCCCCATAGCTACCGACATCTAACAACCATAGTGCACTACATGAGATACGATTCTACTACCAAACACAAACACCAATGCTCTATGCTATGTAGTTGTGGCAGAAAAGTGACATATGCGGAGGACAGTCGAAATACGAAAATATCCTTGGTCGGCCACTTACAACCACCATATCTACCACAGTACCACAGTTTCTGAAATTCGGCCGCTGTTGTGATCGAAAGGTGACTATGTGCTACTACTACACACAAACGCCAGTTATCTGTGATCTATAGTTTTCGCTGAAAAGTGATACACCATGACACTTTTGTCTTTGGCAGAAGTATGAAATTGCCACAGGTCGACCACTTTCAACTCCCATTATCTCCCACACCCCCATAGCTACCGACATCTAACAACCATAGTGCACGACAAGAAAGACGATTCTACTACCACACACAAACACCAAAAGTCTATGTTATGTAGTTGTGGCAGGAAAGAGAAGTATACGTAGATACGAATTTTTGGTCGAAATATGAAAACGCCCTGCACTGACCAACTTTAATCATTATATCTCCCACATCCCCACAGCTATCGGCATTCGGCCAACGTTGTGCATGACAGGAAACTCCATGCTATTTCCACCCACAAACATCAGTGATCTGTGCTAGGTAGTGGTGGCTGAAAAGTGAAATATAGGAAAATACACGTCTATTTTATATATATATAAGATTGTAGAGTTTCATATGCGTAGAAGATTTTAGAGTTCCGTGTAGTACAAAAGTGTTATTGATTTTTTCTTATTTATCAGTGGTTATATTTAGTTGCAATTACTAAGGAAGGATTTAACGACACTGCTGACTTATAATACCAACATTTAAAACTCAAAAACTTGGAAAGTTTCAAAAATGTATATATAAGAATGAGAAAAAATATTACAACTGAAATTTCTGGTGTAGCTTTCCGAGTTTCTCGAACACGCCTGTAGTAACTTAAGAGGATTCAATTCATTTCCAGTATGTGCAATAGGCCAAACTCTGGTGTGGAATGACAAAACATTTTGGCATTAATTTTCCTTCATCTTCATACGTTTAGAAATTATTTTATTAATCTTTATTTTTCGTGGTCTACGACTCTACGTTCTTGTGACCATTCAGATTTCAGACAGCTCTAGTTTTAAGTTTTTTTTTATTACACAAATACCTACATTAAAAGTTATGATATTGAAATCAAGTCTCAGACAATAATTATATAATTGATGATTCAAATCTTACAATAAAAACTACAATTGCGCGGTGCACTCCAAATTCTAAGTATTGGAATTTATTTTCGATTTAAATAAGGTTAAGAATCTATTTATTACATTCTTTGACAATTGCAACTGCGAGAAAGCTCTTAATAATATCGAGCATTAAAACAAAACCAAACCTGCATCACACTAAATTTCGTAGTGAATTGTGATAAGAAACGAGGACACCAAAGAAATGATAGTGGAAGGTGAAATGGAACATAGGGAAACATTAGCTACCAGCGTCCACAGTTGAGTACCTGCATCGGTGGGATCCATTGTAAAGTCATCAGTTGATCTACTTCTCGTTCACTGTCAATCGTGGAAATGTCTTTCTTCTATATCACTGCCACCAGATTATTTTACTAATTTCCTTACAAATCCGTACCCGAAGGGAAACGCAGATATATTAATGTCGCTCCACTTGCCGTCTGTCGGCAGACACTAGCTCCAACAAAGGATAAGCTACAGAATTCACATCTGCGCAGGTTACTTGAACGACCATCAAAGTTAGTAGTTTTACACAGTTTTTGTTACCAGGTCTACCCAGTAAAACTGTATCCAATACCGAAGATGTATTTAAACTACAATTACTCATGTAAAAAAAATTTAGGTTACGAGTAAAAAAAAATGTTTTTATTTTCCTCTTGATTTTCCACATGTTAATACCATTTCGATGACGGTACGCTTAATTTAATGTTCATCGTATCCTAATTGCTAGGATAGATACTATCTAGTATATATTTGATTGTTGCAGCAATGAAGACTACATAACCGGAAAATCCATTAATGACTTAATTAAATGGGAAGGTTTTCTTATATAATGATCCAGAAATCACTTTAAATCCTTCTCCACTCGAGCTTTTGGACGTTTCAATCCACCGCAGTAATGTCTTTTCAGAAACTGATAGCAATTAACATTTCGTTTGAGACGAAGTACCCACTCAAAAGCTTCCTGAAATCCCGCAGTCGACAGGAAGATCGAGATTACAAAAGGCATTAGTCTTTAAATTTAGCAAGCTAGCGAAAATGGTTAAAACACCCAGTACACTTCCAAAATTTATTCCACTAGGTAAAGCCTATGAGTTAAATATCACTGTCAATCAAATATAACAGTCCATTCATTAATTACTTAAAGCTACAATCATATTTCGTTGAGCAAATTACACAGAAAATTCATAGGATGTTAGTGCAGATGATAGTTGTGTGCGATATTTCAATATTTGCAAAGTAAACTAATATTAAAAATCATTGCAAGTATCTCTTTCAATATATAATAGCGGAAACAGCTATCGAAAGTTATTAATATAGGGAAAACGGAATTGATACATTACAACCCTTCTAAAAAAAATCAAAGTTTAAGACATTATATTCGAACAAAACGATGAATGAAGAAAGATGTTAGGCTTCTTAAAAACAGGAGTGAATAAAAAATAAAAGATTGGTATTTTAGTAAGTGTAACTTTAGAGGTCTTGCAGTCTTTCACTGAATCGCAAACATTAACATTTGAGTCAGAGACGTATTGGATAATTTTAGTGGCCTCATTATTACGATACGGGAATAAGACAGATAGAAGGCATAATCGTGAATTACCACAGTGACTTTGATCCCTGAAACCTTAGCAGGAAGTAGGAAGAGCATACTGCCTGAAGTTAAAGTACGGCGGAACGGAATGGGTGGAGGCAAAGCATTTCGAAATCACGAAGCGCTTCTCTGTATTGCGTCACGTGTCGGCAATGTGCGGAGGCGTCGATCTTGTGTTCATGCGCCACAACTTGAGAAATGTCATCACTATAACACAGCTGGGATTTAAGAAAGTTGGGCTGCAAAAACTGGGTATGTCCGGGTCTCAACAGTTGCTACGGAGAGTTTTACGGGACATTCGCGGGAAAATTTAACTGAATTGGTTTTCCCTTCCCCAATGAATTATTATATTTGGGGATAACAATAATTTTGGAGATTGTATATACGAAATGGAAAGGAATACACCAATCTTTTCGAAGAAACCACCCAAACATTCACGTGTAGTGATACAAGGAATCCGTGCAAACCGAATTCAGTATGGAGCTGAATCCGCGTCTTCCAAAATACCACTCAGCTATCGAGCTTAGAGCGGTGATGGTTTGTTCGTGTTCGGTAAGGTGTGTTGGTGATATGAAACAAGAAAGAGGCTGAAACCCGCTTTCGAAAGACATTGAATGAGATCCTAAATTTAACGTCCATCCGACGGAGAAAAATCAGTGTCCACTACTCTCGTTGTATACATCCATAACCCAGAAGATTGATACAGAATCTGATGATTACGAATCGAACAACAACCAATTTTGAAATTTGTTTCACAGCCAGGGATATAACCGACTAACCCCTTGTATTGCGCCAGACGTAACCATGGTATCACAACGGCTTCAGTGATGGGACGGATAGAGAGACAAAATACATTGTCAAATTATTTCATCATTATTCTAGCACAAGCCGTCAAGAAAATGTAAAGTACTGTATGATTAATTTGTTGGTGACTAAACGTTTCATTAGCTATAAATGAACGAAGTTTACTCGACGTTGTAGATTGATATGTTGTTCACGGGATTCTAACCGAGTTGGTTCCCCGTAAAGAATGTATCAGTTAAATCAGCTGTTTGACACTCGGCATAGAATGCAAGCATTGAATATCAATTATACCATTATAGCCCTACACCAATCCCTGTGAGTAATCGATGCATGAAGCGTCTCGAAAACGAATATCAACTATGAAATCAGAGCGCTCTGGTGGCTCAGTGGTTAAGGTGTCTTACTGGTGATCGAAAGGTCCTCGGTTCGAATCCCTGTCTCGGCGGGGATTTTTCAAAGGCCTTAACTCTGGCACAGCTTGCTGTGTAATGTGAAGTACGCCAGAACGTTTCCGTGGTTTGGATTCCACGTTAAACTGTAGGTTCCCTGTACCCGGTAGGATTGCCGGGTTAGCTTAAGGTGCGCAGCCCATAAAAACCCTGTCACCAGGTCATTACGACCACATGGAATTATTATTATAACTATAAAAGCGAGCTACTAAATTTCTAAAGCCATGGTATACAAATGATAGTGCTGTGCTTTGGTAAGTGTCTCAAAATTAATGACAGGAACTAGTCTGAATAGTAGTGTTAATGTAAAAAATTTAAAATTATAATTCTTTCCGTCTTTTATCTGCCTAATGGAAAGCACTTTCCGAACTCCTCATATATCAAATCGATATACGAAACAGAAGTAAATGATATAGTAAAATATAATAAAAGCCATAAAATATAATAACAATTCTTTTTTGAAATTTGACCAAATCTTTTAATATCTTGTAAGGTGACACCTTATATCTGTTTCAGTTATAGATCAAATGGTTTTCTAATAGTCTGTGATAAATTTTTATCAGATTGGAAGCAGTATGTGATATTTCTATATGAGCAAACGAAGAAAGCGGAACCGACCAATCGGACAATATTATTATTATTATTAATTTTTAATTGCGATGGAGCTAACGATCCGATGGCAATTCCCCTTCGTCATCTAATTAGTACTTTTTATATATATTTCTTTGATAATTGGAATGTGAAATTCATCCCCCACTGTTCTGATTTACAAATTTTAATTTTAAATTCCTTAAGTGTTTTTGGTAAATTATTCATCTCTTAACTTGGTAATTTGTGCCAATCCCTGACACCCTTAACAACAAAAGAAAATTTTCCCACTCCCTTATGCATGAAATCGAGCTCAAGCATGTAGTAATGGTCGCCTTTTCCCTTCCACGCACTATTCCTAATTCTTTGACCAATATCCCTCCAAGCCCCATCACCAACATATACCCTGTACATTCCCAGCACTCTCTTCACTTTCCTCCTTTCCTCCAATGAGTCTCAATCCAGCTCCTTTATCATATCACTTACTGACTGGGTCTTGCGATAATTTGCACAAACAAATCTAGCTGCTCATCTCTGCATATCTTCCAACCCCTGTATTTGATAATTAAAATGTGGGTCCAAAACCATACCACCATATTCAACCAACAGTCTGACCAAAGTATTCTAACCCAACTCCCTAACTTCTATCGTACATCCTCTCATCACCCTCTCCAGTAAATGAAGAATTTTGTAACCTTTTCCTACCACCAGCCCAATGTACTCTGCCCAGTTGAGTTTGTTATCAAACGTTATGCTATGATATTTACACTTTACGCTTTCAACAAGCACCATATCGTCATAATTAACCTTTAGTTTTTTTATCTGTGTACCAAATAAGCTGACTCTTCTTGGCATTTATCTTCATTCCATGCTGATCTACCCATTTAGATGTTCTATCCAGGTCACCCTGCAGTTGTTCACAGTCTTTACCTGTTTTGATCCTATTGTATACCAATATCCCATTCGCAAAATACCTAGATTCCGACCGTAACCCATCAAAACTGTAATTCAGCAGAATAATGAACAGCGACGGCCCCAATATATTACTCTCTAACACCCTAAAACTTTACTTTCGGGCTTTTAAGAATTCGTCTACCCAGCAAGTAACTTTTTCATCCAGCCCAATGGATTTCATTTTATGTAAAACCATTTTATGGCTCGCTCTGTCATATGCCTTAGAAAGTTGTAGTGCCACACTATCAACTTGGCCATATCTTTCGATCAGGACAATACTATTTCATAGCAGACACAACGAGCTGAAAATAGCATGAAATTCAGTCGTAGAACAACCTTTTTTTTATCTGCTTAACGTCTCTCTAACAGCGAGGTCTTTAGAGACGGGAAAGGACGGGGGGCAAGGAATGGGAAGGAATTCGGCCTTGGACTTTTGAAGGAAGCATCCCGGAATTTGCATGGAGTGATTTGGGAAACCATGTAAAACCCAAATCTGGATGCCCAGACTCGTAGAACAACTTTTGTATAATTAATGTGAGTTATGTTGTTAATGATGTATATTGATGGAATATGGAATTAATCATTACAACAATTGTAACTTAGTCTGTAAAATTATGAAAACGTGTACACTATGAATAAATGAAAGAGTCGAATCTGCTAAAGAAGGATTTAAAGAGAGAACCACTTTTAGTTTTTTCCACATTAATCACAACAGTATTTGAAACAATGTCTGAATAGTTGTGTCTTGTAATCTAGTTTTCCATAAAATATCCAGTTGTAGGGAATTACAACCTACATAACGAAGAAGATTACGACGCGACAGAACTAAAGGGAGTAAGGGAATACCTAATTTATAGTTTTACAAGCTACACGATTTATTGTTTCATCATGTTTTTCATAAATTTCAAAAGCAGATGGGAAGATGAATTTAATACTTAGTTGCCTATATGTGATAAGATTAAGAAATGAGTAAGGGGTAATTAGACGACTAGGAAAATGGCCACCGGATCATGCACTCAATTCAATTGAAATTGAAAATAAAGGCCACAAAGTCGACATGATAACGAGATTGCTTAAGGGATTTTTCAAAACGAACAAATTAAATACAAGTTCTGTAAGTGTTAAACACAGTAGAATTCGTAATAAGTAAACGACTTCTGTGTATCACATATAACAAAATTATTTTAAAGTACTCTATTGATTTCGTGGTGACCTTTTTGGTTCTATTTTATGAAAAAAGAAGGAAGAAAAAAAGCAATTAAAACTATTCCTCATCCTGTTACGGAATATCTGTCAAAATTTGGAGCGCGAACAATAGAATTATAATTAAAAATAGCCACAGATTTTTGCTCTCATCTGGAAACGAGGTAAAAAAAAAATGACTGCATTGTCGGGCATTGTACAGCTGACGCTTGCGCGACCACTGGAAGGACACAATGAACGGACGGGTGACAAATTATGCTCCCATTTCACTGCTTTGATATAGACCAAAATTTACGTGCTAAACTATCCATTCGTTTGGATTCAATGATTAACAGTAAGTCCAGCCAAAGAGGCGGAATGCTCGGCAAACTGAAACTGCCAGTCACAAGGAGAGGCCGCCAATTGTAAAATTCATATTCAATTCATACTGTGTGTAATTAACCTCTTCAGTCCCGAGCTCATACTAAAAGCGCAAGAGAAGTACTATTGTGTTATTTACTTTGTGTTAATGCTAGTTAACAATGTATGACCATTAAAATTTTTTTTGAAACAATAATTAATTTTTTATAGATGGTATATATATGTTACTTTGGGAGTCAAGCAGGAAAATTATACACACAACTTTATTGCTTCATGTTACTTTATTTCATGGAAAAAATGTATGTCTTTACCTTTATTTCTACGAGACACGTTGTACAGTTGCAGGATCCCAAGGTTCTAATCAGGGCTGCCAAAAGCAGAAGATCGAACATATGAGCTGTGAGAAGCGCGATGTATATTGTAGATGATACGATATTCCAGAAAAGGGTCAGCTGTGCAGTGGCCCGAGAAAAAAATAATTCCTGGAGGTATCATATATGATACCTCGGGACTGAAGAGGTTAAAGATCATTGCCAGAGGTGTAATGTGGCAACGCAGTAACAGGATCTTCTTCGCCCTTGTCGAGAAAATCGGAATTGAAATATTCCGTTCCATTCAGATACTTTCTGCGTCAGGTTTATTTAAAGGGGCGCGTGGAGCAGCGAGCAAGCTCTCTACTTTATACGCCCGTTGCCATCTGATCGACTCTCCTTGTGGACAGTCTTTTTTATTCAAATACGTATGCTGATAATTCTCAGAAATAAGTTTCAACAATTACGCATTTAAATGTTTCAATATCCTTTTGCTGCGTTTCGATTCGACTCTCCTGTCTCCTGTGCGAGAATGGACATCTGTCCTTCAAACGTAACGGTTGAGTACAGATATCTGTTTTTATACTTGCCGCAGCAAATATTTCTGTTTTTGATCAACTTGCGAACAACATAATGAAGTTCGAAAGTGTCGTTTCTTTCACAACAAACGTCATTTAAAAACACATTATATACATAATTGTCGAAAGTAATTGCCTGGAATTATCAATACACACATTTGAAGAAGAAGAAGAAAAAAAGTTGCCAGTAGCAAGATTCAATCGTCTGACAACTGTCTTATGAGGCAGAGAGCTTACTCTCTGGGCCTTTTAAATCTCCCTGTCATAGAAAGCATTAGAACGCAGTCTACCTCGGTAGCGTGGGGGCTATAGTGCCGCAGGTCGCCGGTTCGAGTCGGGCCCAGGGCATGGGTGTCTAAGTGTTGTGTGTGTGTAAATGTCGTGTCCGTTTTGTTGTAGTGTCAATACCTGGCCTGATAGCAACAAATCACATTGAGCTGGCGGTATGGCCTCGGTATCCGAATGACATTAAAAAAGAAAAAAAAATAATAGAACGCAACGGAATATTTCAATGCCGATTTTCTCTACAACCGCGAAGAGGCACATGCCACATTGCACCCCTGGCCATGAGCTTTTATAACACACAGTATGAACAGAATCTGAATTTTGCACTTGGCGGCCTCCCCTTGTCAACGGCCGAACTATCCTTCTGGATCTCACGGTCAAGAATTTCATTCGCAATTTATTATTTTCTTAATGGAGACATCCATATTTTAATTTGGAAAATATTGAAAACGCATTGCATATCCGCCACACTATTTTTTTTTATTCTGTGTACCTTAAATACTTTTGGTCCCATTTGTAAGGTTGTTTTCCACAAGAAAAAATAATGTTAAAGCGTAATGTATTTCTGGCCGGGAGATTCTCGAAGCATACCTAAGTCACAGAGATTAATTTTGTGGCGCATTTCACTCCTGTTGTGGGTGAAAATATAGTTTAATGGGGAAAAAAAATCAGTACTTTCGTAGTGTGCTACATATAGTCAAATTAAACGTGAAATTGATCTTTTCTTTTTTTACCACCGAACCCATTGCGATTCAGCCTTGAGTTTTCAAAGCAGCTACCTTATCAATTTTTCAGAAATTTAAAAGTACTTGTTTAACTATATAGCAGAAAATTATTGAAAAATGTTATGAAACACGCAAACATATTTCGGATTTTAAGCACATGAAAATCTCCCTATCGTACATTTAAATGAGAAATTTCCACAAACATCTGTTAAGGTCACATAAATACACAAAACATAATTTAAAACACCAGGGACACGTCATTAGAAGAGACCTCTGCCCATTATTACTCACCAAAGAGCACAGTAGGACTTAGATTTGTTTCTTGTTGCAAAATTTAGTTCAGTGCAATTGCTAATGGTTGTCGACCGTATTGGTGGCTTGATAGTAGGAGGCAGGATATTATTAATTAACTAGGAGAGGTCATCCGTTCGGATACCTCTCCTTAAGAATTTTCACAGCGCTTCAAATTGCAATTTACTTATGGAAATACTTACATTATGTACTTAGGATACTGTAGAGCAAAAAAATTTGTAAATGTTACTGAAATTACAAACAAAAGATTATTTTTTAGGTAAGCTACTAGCGTTCCACCATCCTGCGATAAGAACGGGCTAAAACTCAGCCTCCGGCCGAAACAACGCGGTAATTTTTAGAGATTTATTGAATAATGATTAAATAACGTTGTTCAGTTGCATGTTTGGCTTAGCAGAAACAATATAATTGGCTGACCATGTTAGCTCACATGTCCACTACACACAGTCGGCCTGAGATAGTAGCATCTCGAATACGAAACAGAAAAGTCGAGTTTAGTAGACTTCTAGTTGGTGCTTCTTTGGAGGAAAAGATAAAAGTAATAGACGAGAATTGACTTATAGAAGAAGAGTCCTCTTGGAAATTTTTAAAAGATAGCACAACTCAAGTTCAGGAAAATGACATTGGTTACTTAACAACAAAAGGTAGATCTCAATTACCGATGAAATCCTGCAGATTATTAATGAAAGAAGGAAATATAAAGAAAAGACCCCATAAAATAGAAAAACCTGCACAGTCATTCGCATAAAATGCAAAGAAGCAAGGGAATCATGGATGTCTGGCAGATGTAAAGTAATTGAGATACTCCAGGAGAAACACGATCACGTCGACTTATATAAAAAGATAAAAGATTAGAAAAAATCGGCAATGACGTCAAAAGAAGCAACACAAGAAACTTTTTCAAAACGTTCCGGGAAGCACTGGCTGTCTTGAAGCCTCCTAGTCTTTGCTTCCGTTGAACTGACGGTACCACTACAAAGAGTGAAGCAGTTTTATGAGAAGCAGTACAGTAGTGAACGTATAAAGAAACGCCATTTCCCGATACCCTCTCCAAACCACGACTCAGTTCCACCAACACTGGATGGGATCCAAAACATCAAAATAACAGAAGAAGGCGGAGTAATGGGCAAGATCCTCAAGATCTGGGGCGAACTACTGAAGGATTGGTTGCACAATATTATTTCAAATATATGGGAGACCGAAGTCACATTTGCAAATTGGAAACTTGCTTTAATTCACCCGCTACATAGAAAAGGAGACGGGAAAGATCCAAACAATTACCGAAGGATTTCACTCCTGCCAATCGCCTACAAAGTACTTTCTTGTGCCCTCTCGTCAATGTTTGAGAAACAGAACTTAAGATTTGCGAAAACCAAGCAGGTTTCTGACCACACCGATCGTGCGTAGAACATATCTGGAAACTCAAGATGATACTCCAACACCGTCGGTGAAACCGCAAAGTGATCACTTTCTTAGACATAAGGAAAGCATACGATTCGTATTCGTATGACCGCACCACGCTGCTCAATATACTACGTGAATAAGACGTTGATATTAAAACCACTATGTTAATTCAACAAACTCTGGCAGATACAATTCAATCTCTGAATCCTTTGAAATTAAAAATAGGGTAAGATAAGGTTATCACCTCTCCTGTTCAAGCGGGTACTAGACAAGATCATTAACAAATAGAAAAAATAAATATCTGGAATATATATGGGAACTAAGGATAAACGTATTAACGTAAAATACCTCGTCTTTGCGGATGATCTAGCAGTAATTAAACATACCCCCGAGGAAGCTAGATATGCTGCTGAAAAGCTTCATGGAATAGCCATGAAAACCAGCGTAGAAATCTCTTATGAGAAAACACAACATGTAGGCTCCAATACATAAACTGGAGGCCACTCGTGACCAAATATGGCACTGTCAAACGAGTTAAACACTTTAACTTATTAGGAGAAATTACTGGGAATACTCGAATTGAAAAAGAGTCCCCAAAACCCTAGAATTTGCGAAAAGTATATACAGTTACTTAGAATACTTACAATAAAAATTATTTTCCACCAAAGTAAAACTCCATCACTACCAGATACTGAGAAAAATATTCGGTACATTGACCTAAGAGAGCATCTGGATACGCAAAAGCTCAGAATAACTCTATTCACTGACCGAACGATTCACCCCACTCGTACGGAAAAGATGCATGAAATTCTACGGACATACAGAACGAATGAATTACTCGCGACTGGCCAAGAAAATCTTCCACGTAATCAACGTACCCCGACAAACCAAAGCACGCTGGCTTGTAGAATCCCAGAAGGATCTTGTAGAAGTCAACATAGACCCACTGACATCTACACGGAGTATATTTAGACAATCAATCATTTCTCATAAATGTGCACCCAAGATCCCAACGGCAAAAAATCTGAAACTCAGAAATGCATGGACACACGAGAGACAAGCCCAAAGCTAAAGGATAAGAAAAACAACAAGAAGAATAAGAAGGACAATGCAAATTAATGACTCCACGCGCTTCTTAATGAGAAGAATATATACGAGGGCTGTCCAGAAAGTAACAGACGTTTTGTAATAAAAAATAAACAAAGTGAAAAAAATGATTTTTATTATATACATTTTAGAGGTAAACTCTTAGGCTATTTTTCAACATAATCGCCATTTAAATTAAGGCACTTATCATAACGTGGTACAAGCTTTTCGATACCCTCTCTGTAGAAATTTGCCGCCTGAGACTTCAACCACTGGTTTACACCGGCATGCAGTTGAGCGTCAGTTTCAAACCGTTGTGTTGCGAGCCACGTCTTCATCGCCGGGAACAGGTGGTAGTCGCTCGGTGCCAAATCCGGGCTGTACGGCGGGTGATTGAAAACTTCCCATCCAAAACCATCCAAGAGCTCTTGGGTACGATTGGCCGTGAGTGGACGAGCGTTGTCGTGAAGAAACAAAACTTTCTCACTGAGTTTTCCCCGACGCTTGTTTTGTATCGCGCGTCTTAATGTTCTGAGTGTTTCGCAATACCTTTCTGAAGTGATTGTTTGGCCACGTTCAAGAAATTCAACGAGAATCACACCCTTAGTATCCCAAAACACAGTATCCATAATTTTTCCTGCTGACAGCGTTTGCAGACACTTCCTCGGTTTCTTGGGCGAATGCGTGTGTCCCCATTCCATAGACTGCCGTTTTGTTTCACAGGTGACGTGCTTTACCCAAGTCTCGTCGCCAGTTACGATACGATCGATAACTTGGTTTCCAGTTTTGGCGTAGTCTTCCAGAAACGTCAGTGCTGCAGCAAGTCTCTGTTTTTTGTGGTCTTCTGTTAAAATTTTCGGAAATCACCTGGCACAAAATTTGTGGTAACCAAGTTTACCAACCACAATCTCATGAACTAAACTCCGTGAAATTTGGGGGAAATGTTCTGAAACCTCCGTAATCGTGAAACGACGATTTTCACGGATTTTTTCGTTGATTTTCACCACCAGTTCATCACTCACAACACTAGGCCTACCCATGCGGTCCTCATCGTGAACATTGGTTCGACCATTTTTAAAATCAATGCACCATTGCCTCACTCGGCTTTCACTGATTATTCCTTGACCGTACACATCACAAATCTGGCGATAAATTTCAATTGGTTTGTGATTTTTCGCCAACAAAAACCGTATTACAGCTCGCACTTCACAACTGGCGGGATTTTTAATTGAATTTCTCATTTTAACACTCTACTGTATTCAAATTACGATAGGAACGATGTGCAAACTACCACGGCTGGTTGCGTAATGAATGTATGAACAGTCTGACGCCAAGATGGCGGCGCTAGGAGCACCCATTGTTGCGCCAGGTCAAAACGTCTGTTACTTTCTGGACAGCCCTCGTATATTACTATATAATAGACGTGTGTTTTCCTATATTTCACTTTTCAACCACCACTACCTAGCACAGATCACTGGTGTTTGGAAGTAGCATGAAGTTTCCTGTCATGCACAACGTTGGCCGAATGTCAATAGCTGTGGGGAAATAGGAGATATGATGGTTAAAAATGGTCGATGCAGGGCATTTTCGTATTTCTACCAAAGACATGTGTCTCCGTATATGTCACTCTGCTGCCACAACTACATAGCATAGACCATTGGTGTTTGTGTGTGGTAGTGGTATCGTGTCTCCTATCGACTACCACGGTGGTTATATGTCGGTAGCTATGGGGATGTGGGAGATATGGTGGTTGAAAGTGGTCGATATGCGGCACTTTCATATTTCTACCAGAAACATATGTGTCATGGTGTTTCACTTTTCAGCCAAAACTATCTCGCGCAGATCACTGGTGTTTGTGTGTGGTAGTTAGCACAGAGTCACCAGTCGATAACAACGTTGGCCGAATTTCTGTAACTGTGAGAGTGTGGGAGATGTGGTGGTTGAAATTAGTCAATCACGAATATTTTCGTATCTCGACCAAAGACATGTGTGTTCCTCGTATATTTTACTTTACTGCCTGAACTACATAGCGCAGATGACTGGCATTTGTGTGTGGTAATAGCAACGCGTCTCCCATCGTGCACTACGGTTGTTAGATGTCGGTAGCTGTCAATCCAAATTCTTTACAAACACGGACGAAGTCGTTGGTAGCAGCTATAAATAAATGAAAGGGGAAAAAGTTGAGAAGTCTGCAAAGCGGACAAATATTGAGGAATGTGGACAATGAAATTATCATAGAAGTTGAAGAAACACTTAAACGGTGGAAGGAATATATTGAACCCGTTTTTAAAGATGTTCGAGATGATCGGCTCCATCCACTGAAATTTGTGTTTTTGTTGGAGAAAGACTGAGTATAATTTGCAGCAGGATACGTTGAAGACAGTACTGTTAAAACATAAACGTTACGCAATATTCGACGCACCTACTTGCTGGAATGTGTACAAATATGTATGTTCTACTGTACTGTACTTTGCTTTGGAACGCATATTGACATGAAGTTTTTATAAATCAGCTTTGAATATTGCATCAGAACCACTCGGTGAAATGAAGTCGATTTAATGAAAAACTTCATTAAAACAGTCCGAATATACCTGCTCGAATTAATAATTCCGTGTGTCAGTTCGATTCAAAACAATGGTTTCAGTTGGAAAAAAAAAGATAAATTGAAATATGAAAAAGCGAAGTGCGCAGATGGAGGGTTATTGCTATGCATGAGGGGAAATTAAGGTGGATGAAAGTGGACGTAAGAGGCGTATAAAAACCGAACACATTAGCTCACGTTGTTCATTACTGAATATGTGCAAATTTTGTGAGGTTCCAGAGAGAGCACCATGAAAAAATGTTGCCAACGGTACAACTCTCGTGGAAAAAAAGGTGACAGTAATTTGCGATAAGAAAACTTGTAAAGTAGTTGGCGTTAGTAAGGCTTTTAAAATTTAATTTGTAGAAATAGCCACATGATGTTTGTGGGAATCTGACTAACTGGAATAATTTGAAAAACACTGTTTAAATGAGTGAGATTACTTTTTGTTTAATACGTTTCCTATTGCAGAAAAGAAACTAATTTTGGTTTAGACTTCAACAGCAACTTTTCTACAACCTCACATAATTGTTCATATCTTCATTGTGTTTATATAATTTAAATTATTTATATCATTTAAATCATTTGTCTCACATTGCTATGTTTTTCGATCTGTTTCGTGAGTCTATCCAGAAGTATGTATTTTGTGCTTTGTCTCATTAATCCAAAAATTTTATGGCTACTCATTTTCGCTCGAGTATATATTTCTTTATTTCATGTATAAATTTTGCTTGGGGCCTCTTTCACTGTAGTAGTCAAGTCACACGAGGCGACAAAATCATACAACACTGAAAATTTCAGGTTGTTTACTCACGTTTTAAACGTCATCTTCTTTTCTTTTGCCCCTTTCCCTCACTGAATGGTAAAAAATTAGTCATGCAGAAGCCTTTCAATAGTCTAAGGCAGGTATGGGCAACCTTTGCTTAGCTGAGGGCGTAATTTCGGGACTTAATCAGGCCTCGGGCCGTAGGTAAGAAATCGCGGGCCGTAGGTGAGAAATAAGTAGCTAGTCGTGAATAAAAAGGCGTTAAAAATTCACACATTTTTTTATTTATTAGAATTACAATAGCATAATCAAACATACAAAAAGCAAATTAACAAAAACAGATAGAAAAATCAAATGAAAATTAATGAGAGACTTAAGTTTGAAGCTTATTTGAAATTTCTGAATCTCTCGCGGGCCGGATTGAAGCTGGCGGAGGGCTGGATTCGGCCTGGGGGCCGGGGGTTGCCCATGTATGGTCTAAGGCAATGTTAATTTTCTGGTTAAAGACAGCGCTCTTGGATTGATTATCCTACTGAAAGCCACAAATATGCAGTTGCATGTTTGTATTCTTTAGTCTACTTATTTTCATGTTTTCATGTTCCTAGTTTAGTTAAAGGTTTCCTTTTACAGGCAGCCGGAGGTGGTCAAAAAAAATTTCTTCATACAAAAAATTAGTTTGAACATTTCTTCAGAACAAAGAAAACTTTGGTTTAGTGTTATACTCGTCCTAGAAGTGGAGTTATACGCGACGTCCTATAGTGCGGGAACATATTTGATAAGTTATAGAAGCCATTTACCGTAAATTAGAGTTTCTGAAGTACTCAAGATCGTTGTTTATATGTTAAACTTTGTTGTCCAAATTAAATTTTGGCTCAGTTTTATTTTAATATGTCCAGTAGTTAACATGAAATTTAATATAACACTCGTATCACATTTTTTTAAAATTGGTTATTTAAAAATAAATTATTAAAAACACTAGAAAAGATACCAAAATATCCCTCCGTCTAAACTTTAAAACTGAGATAATGTATAGGTTGATGAAGTTTTCAGTTAATATAATGAATAGTTTCCCCATAAATGTTTCTTTAAGTTTATCATTTTTACATGGGCAACATAGACACCTCCGGCTTCCCTTAAGAAATCTTTTATTACTTCCGTTTGTTTACTATCTACCGCATACCCGTAGTATTTTTTTTCTTATTTTACGTTCTTTTTAATGACTTCCATGAACCTAGTTTTCTATGTTAGTTTGAAATCTTACTGCACCATTATTTTTCTTTATTTCCATACGGGACGGCATTTCGACAGTTCTTGAATTGATATCTAATAGCTTCTTTCCGAATTTAAGCCTAGCGAATGAAAGGTAATGTGTTAAAATTGGGTTTATTCTTTCTTCATTTCCGTGAAGGGTCGTCTAAAAACTACGAGACCATACGAATGCTTCGTCCGATGTTGTTACTTCTTCTTCATACAGAATTCCTTCAGCTTCTTCTGACTATGTATCTTTTTCCTCTCTTCGGACTATTTCACTTCTGTTTTCTTTTCATCCTTGCCTTGGAACCTTTGAATTTTTTTTAAAAAAATCTTAAAATCTCTCTCTCTGTTGCTTCTTCCTCACTTATATTCTTTACAAATCTTTCTTAACTTCCTGAATCCAGGTTGCTGGGATTATTATTATTATTCCAAATCAACGGAGAATAACATTAAACAGAAAAGGTTATTACAAGGAAGCAACCACATTCTGACAGATGTCAGCATATCTATACTGCTATATTTTACGCTAGGAATTTTTTGAAGGTTGTAACACGTGCTAAGCATTGGGAAAGTCAGTAAGTTGTTGGTGTGCTGGCATATATAGCGATGATGAATTAGTTCATTTTTTCCCACATTATGAGGATGACTAGAAAAAATGGATATACTCCCATCTGTTCACATGCTATGCCAAATGCTGTGATTGATTTGACTGAAGACGGTGCAAATGAAGTTACTTAATTTTTGTATGTCATTGCTACATGAAAACTAATTTTTTGTTACTTTCCTACGTAAATTATACAGTTATAGACTTACGATTGCGCAATTCACCCACAATAATCGATTTCAATTCGGTAGAGAAAGAAATCCGTTTTCGAAGTGGCCAGAACGATCCAACACTTTGACTTGTAAACCTGGAGAAAGAGAAGGTAATATGGTTGGAGTAATTAAGAAATGAAGAAGTTCTGAAAATTTTTTTTAAGAAAGGAGCAATATACCACGGTTATACAGTTGCAGGAAAAAGGAGGACGAATGTGGTTGATGGCAATTAGTTATATCTTGACTCATAATAGCACACTATAAAATTAGAAAACGCAAACAAATAAGGAAAAAGCGTATGAAGTTAATTTACTGGCTACTTTAATGCCTTTTTGGCTGTTTGATCTGATGTTGATAAATCTAAAATATAATTTCCAAAGCTCACTCAGTCACTCACTTCGATAGCTATTGGCTGGAGAACGGTGTCACGTGTCAGCCTTCGCTCGAAAAACAGAGACCAGAGTTCCATTAGAAGAAATTTGTGGTTATGTCCACAATTTAATAGCTAAGCAACTACTACCACATTATGTAAATGGAGACTTTCCCGGCGTATTGATTCAATAAAAGTTTCTCGGGAGTCCAGCCGGATGGTGTCATAAAACGACGACGTTTCGACAACCAGCTCGGTTGTCTTCATCCGGTCTATTTGAGATATTTCTTCTCGAAATCACAAACAGTCTGTTTGTGATTTCGAGAAGAAATATCTAAAATAGACCTGATGAAGACAACCGAGCTGGTTGTCGAAACGTCGTCGTTTTATGACACCATCCGGCTGGACTCCCGAGAAACTTTTACTACCACATTAATTGTCATGATACATTCATTAAGTTTGCTTTTCGTAGCGTTTCATAGTTAAAAAAATATCGATAAACTTTGCGTCTGAAAAAATTTGAATCTGATTTTCAGTAATATGTTGCTAATGAAAGCAACTTAAAAAAATATTAAATTAATATGGTCTCTGCTGCAATCGCGAATGCCAGTTGACATTCAAGGTTAGAATAAATTTCAATTTAATTAAAACTTTCACTAATGTTGTTGCTTGACCACATTTTATGGTTTACGGTTTATTTGCTTTTTAGGTATTTTACTGACCACTTTCGTTAATGGTCTTTGTTCATGTTCGCTGTACGTAGTTAATAGGTTATTTTAAGAGGACGTCAGACCAAACATGTTACCGAATCAACTATTCTGGCAATTAATTTCCTCGGAGTTGCTCAACTGTTTATTAATATTGAATGTATATTAAGTTCTCTGGTCGTTACAGATTCTATGACCAATGATTATAAGTGTCTGAGCAATCTCAATAATAATTTAAAAAAAAAAACACAACTTGACGCTTTCTAAACAAACAGGAGTTTTTTTTTTTTTAATTTTGCAGAGTGAACTTTAAGGGGTCAAATACAAATCAAGTTTGTATTTAAACGATTATACGAATGTGCTATCGTCCCTGTTCGTGTTTAATACCTACCTCTATTAATGCTTCTAAGTTCTTCAAGCTCAGAGATTTTATTCACCCTAAAACATAGGTCAGGTTTATATTTAATCAAATCAGGCCAACCTGTCATAATCTTTCATCGTAAAATCTATTGTAGACCCGTGACGATGCGCTAAAAACGGACACGGGCTGATACTAGTTAACATATAAATGTTTAAGAAATAACCTAAACTGAACTATATGTTGCTCAACTGGCTTAAGGAAATACGTATCATTGTAATATTTTATTCTCGGAACAAAATTAAACTTAAAAATGTAAATAGTGTACCATTTGGAAATGTCCATTTTCACATTCCATCACACATTCTCATTAGACTTCAGTTTATTTATTTAGCCACTTTATATACGCAGGTAATCTGCGAACGTAATTAATTTCTATTGATCTCAATTAATTGCCTAGCAGCAACGTATTCACGCAGCTGTTAATATGTGCTGGGAGATCGTCATTATGACCACGTTCAATGGAAAGTGCTGCTGGAATGCACAAATCTGACGCTATGAATTTATTGGGTAATTTATGGAGTGATAGAAATTCTCTGGTTACAAACTTGGTGTCCAATCGGGATTCTACAGAGGCTGTATTCTCTGTATGGATTAGAAGTCTCAAGTCTCAACTGCTCATATTTTTGGTCACTTGCTCTAAGGATTTATATATATAGGTTGAAGATTTTTTTTCCAGTCCTCTGTACCTCCAATAATTATGGTTGGAGAGGCTCTTTTACCTCTTGTCCCATACTTACTTACATCGTATTCTAAATATCAAATACAATATTCCAGTTATTGTTTCACAGCAGATTTTTAGAGCGCTTTTAAGAATTTAATAACTTTTTTTTTCCTCCCTCAAAAGAAGATCTATTTAGATTTGCAAGAAGTTTTACGATTTATTGTTAATCTGTTGCACCTAGCTCTTTTATTAGTTGACTAGTGTCCGTTTTTTGCGTATCATCACGGGTCTGGAATAGCCACAATTTTTAGGGTAAAGAATTATGACAGGCTGAACTGATATGACCAAATACAAACTTGAATTGTGTTTCACCCTTAGAGTGAATAAAATTACTTGAGTTTGAAGAACTCAGAAGTATTAAAAGATGTATTAAAAACGGACAGGGATGATCCCGCTACCATGTAATTGTTTCAAAGGTCGTAGACTCTAATTTTCTGAAAAACAAACTTTACTTGTATTTGACCATAAAAATTTTCTCTGCAAATTTTGAAGAATTCGAAAGCATCACGTTGTTTTTTTTAATCGAGGCCGGGCAAACATTCATAAAATAACCTTTCGTCATAGAGTATGTAACGGCCAGAGAACTTAATACAGATTCCAGATTATTAAATAGCTGAGCAACTCCGATGAAGTGAATTGCCAAAAAACTCTATTCGATAAGACAGTTTTTTAATGTGCATTTTAAATAACCTAAAAACTCACGTATAACGAACATGAACAATGACTATTAACGAAAGTGGTCAGTAAAATGCATAAAAATTAAGTAAACCGCAATGTGTAAACTTTGATCAAGCTGCAACTTGTCACATTACAGTATGCTGGCCCCATTCATACAATTAATATTTTTATATTAAATTTATACTATGTATTTCCCTGTATCGAATACTATGTATATCGGTGACGTGCGATACCGAAAATCGATAAGTGTTGTTGGGTCCAGCGCGGCAGGAGAAGGCGGTAATGAACATGCTAAAGTTTACGATGTATCTGGTTCCCTGGAGATATTAATTGCGGACAGCCGCGTCGGTCGTTTTTGTCACTGACGGACGAAACGGCGAGATTGCGTGGATCAGCGGTGTGTGGAAGTGTAATGGTATAGACAGTTATGTGGAAGTGATTTTTGTGTCTTACTTTCACTCTTAAGAGACTGCAACTTCGGATTAAAGTTACCATCGGTTATTTTCCTTGCATATGTTCCAAGTAGGCAGGGTACGGTGTATTATACAAGGTGTGAATAAGTAGCTGACTGGTAATTTATTTATATATGTGTGTTATCTGAAGAAACCCTTCTTTGTATATATGCATGAATTGTTTCTTAACCAACCTATGGTGGCGACCAAGATTAATTAACTTAACGAAGTCTGATGGAACTTACCTTAGGTGGTCGAAACTAACCATAATGGGGACTAATCTGTGAGTCGGAGAGAAGAACTATTATCAATCACGTACTTTTAAATGGTTTTCCGACATGGCTTGTACCGTGATCAGGACTGTTTTATTCATTACCGTACATCACTTTTAATTTGTATTCCGACAAACTTTAGAGAAAGTTTTGATTACATTGAAATTTATCCTACCCCTAAAAAACAATTCGTATTCGTGGTTGCAGCAGGGACCATGAGTTTCTTTTAAGTTTTTTATGTTACGTACTTTCATTAGCGGAATAATACTGACAAGCAGTTTCACGTTTTCTCAGTTCTAAGCTTTTCCATATTTTTTAAGAATAAAATTCTACGAAAAGCAAACTTAATGAATGTACTCTGGCAATTAATTTCATAGCAATTGCTGAGTTATTAAGCTGTGCTCATAATCCTTAATGTCTAACAATATGGTTGCTGTTAATTTCCAAGTGAAGACTGGCACGTGACGTCACCATTCTCCAGCCAAAAGCTATGGAGGTGAGTGGGTGAGTGAGTGAGCTATGGAAATTACACAGTAGATTAGTTACATTCTTATTTGGAAAAATACCTTATTCGAAAGCAGCAGAATTTATTGTCTATATTTTATACAATCGGCAGATTCTCCTTGTAAATTTCATTGTTTATATTGTTTTTACTACAACGGCATTTAGTGTGATATTTTTCATGAACCGCTTAGACGTGAATTACTTTCGAATTGTAATATCAAAGTTACTGTACATTACCCTCGTTTAAACATGTTCTTTTCTTTTATTACCGAGCGTAGTGAGTGAGCTCTAACCTCGCATTCGGGAGGACACGTGTTTGAATCCCCATCCATCACCCAGATTCGGGTTTTCCAGGGTTTCTTCAAATCGCTCGACGCGAATTCCGGGATGGTTCCTTCAAAATATCAAAGCCGAATTCATTACCATTCGTTATACCCAGTCCTTTCCCTCCCATAATGACTTCAACGTCGATGAGTAGTAAATCCAAAAACTTTTTTTAATAGGAAGGTTTACACAATGTCATAGACTCAAACAGCAAGTGATTCCGAGAAACAATTTGGTTAGTTATATTGAAAATTAAAATTTACCTTGAATACGCTGAAGAGAACAGTTATTGTTTGTAATTGATGTAACATAACTTAAAATTTTATTAAAATAATACCAATATCTTTTGCGCTGTCTCTGCAAACTGTTAATACCGCAAAACTGTTGCTAACTAAGTTTACAGATGTTAGACCCTCGATACCATTTGTGAAAATCATGACATTCCCATAACCTTTTGTTGAAAACCTATTTACTTTGGAAAAAATATTTTTCGAGCGAGTCAAGGAACATCATTGGAAGACAAAAACATAAAATCATGATTTCACTCACAATGAAATTAATAAATTACTTAATAACGCCTAAATCAGTTACTTTATCGATTTAATTATTATTCGAAACATAAATCGCTTTTAAATTATCGTTTATTTTAATGAATCAGCATTATTATTTTCCTAAATACTACTTAACAGAATAGATGAAATATTTAAATATGTACCATCAAAACCGGCTGTGTATATATCAAAACTAAACCGTATATATAATATAAAGCTTTACAGAGATCTTCTCCTTTAGGTGTTCTACAGCAGAGTATCGTTGAGTTGGTCTGTGTGGTTAGAGTCCACTTCTTAATGGCTTTCTGATATAGTAATTTTGTTTTACGGCACTGCTAGTGGTATTTTTTTTTTTTTATTAGATACGTCTCTCACCTAAAATTTTTACTACGGGTTTTAGCTGAACTTCAAATTTATAAGTACAACCTGGATTAATTGGGATAAATAGAATTTGATAATTGGTATTTACTGAAACTGTTTTCCGACTTCACTTATATTCGTAGATACTTCTCTGAAAAACAAAATAGTGCATTAAATATGACTGTGGGATTTTATAATTACATTTGCGTTTATGACGATATATCTAACCGTTACTTTGGTGACGTACTATAACTCATAGAATCTTATGATACATGGTTTCGGAGATCGATCTTATGAATCCCGCTACATTTCTAATCAGCCAAAGTTTTGATATTTGATGACACTATTTACAATTCCACCACAGAAAGGACGTGATATTTCCAATGTGTGGCAATTTACATCAATTTTGAGGAAAAATTATATCCTTCCCCTTCTGGGAGACTGTGAGACTGAATTATCGACGGCATTTTATCCGTTAAAGTCAACATACACAATGATTGCTTGTCTGGTGTCTGCTTCTAGTGTATATAAAATTGCGTCTGTATCGTAAATAAACTGCAGCTTGAATATAATATTATCATGAGTTATGTGTTACGTTTTTGGATTTTATTGCTCCAAGCATTTTATCTATTGATTGTCTCTTTAACAGTTCCGCTAGTAACAAATATACTACGAGTATGTAATCTGAATGAACTCAAATTATACTCATTATATCATAACACAGAGTCCATTGTGTGGGTAGTAACACCGGGCTGCTATTTGAGAGAACGCATGTTCAAATCTCCGTCCGGCATTCCATATTTCATGTTCCCATTGTTACCGAAATCACTGCATGAGAGTCACAAGATGGTTCCATCAAAAGGACATGGCAGAATTTCTTTTCTTTCCTTGGCATTAGTTGTTTCCCACCTCTAACGGCCTCGACGTCGGCGAGGTGTAAAACCACTTGACTTTTAAGTCAGGCAACGTTGCAAAGAAATTTAAGTATACTAATCTGAGACAGTTGTATTTGAGTTGACCACATACTTTATTGTGCTGTGGTGAATATCTCATACATGATTGAATATACACTTATCAGGCAGAATATTATGACCACCTGCCCAATATCGATATAAACCCGTCCTGGAGATAGCAGAGTCATCTGACGAGGAATGACTGCTAGTCAGACACTCGTACGGTGAATTTAGTATCAGCGAGCATGCTATCTGGTTTCGAACGGTGGAGGCGCGCGATCTATCTGAGTTTGACCGAGGGCAGATTGTGATTGCCCGGAGGATCGGCAGGAGCATTTAAGAAGCTGCACGACTTGTCGGGTGTGCGAGGAGTGTTGTGGTGAGTGTCTTCAACAAGTGGCGAAATCACGTACAGGCGTCGTGGGGTTGGACGGCCATCCCTCATTAAACGTGTCGGACGTCGTAGGCTTGGCAGACTGGTAAAACAGGACATGCAGCGAACTGTGGTGGAACTAACATCAGACTTTAATGCTGGGCAGATTACAAGTGTGTCTGAATACACAGTGAACAGTGCAGTCCTACCAATGGGCCTCCGCAGCCGACGACCCATGCACGTGCCAGTGTTAACACCACGATATCGGCAACTACGACCGAAATGGGCACGTGACCATTGTCACTGGACGTTGGCGCCGTGGCAGTGCGTTGCATGGTCTGATGAATCACGATACCTTCTTCATCATGCCGATGGTAGTGTGCGAATCCGTAGTTTTTCAGAGGAACAGCTCCACGACACATATACTACGGAACGTAGACAAGCTGGCAGCGGCTTAATTATGCTCTGGGGATCACGTGGGGATCCATGGGTGCAGTGGAGGACGTGCAAGGCAACATGACGACCAATAAGTATCTTACACTGGTTGTATATCACATATTCCCCTTCATGACAACCATGTTTCCGGACGGCAATGGCATTTTTCAACAAGATAATGCGCCATGTCACAAGGGCAGGAGTGTGATGGAGTGATTCGAGGAACACAGTGGTGAGTAATTGATATGCTGGCCCGCCAACTCACCAGATCTGAAACCGATCTATCACATCTGTGATGTGATTGAACGTGGCGTCAGAGCTCATCGTTCGCCTCCCCCTCCCCGGGAATTAGATGACTTTTGTGTACTGATGTGGCGCCAACTCCCTCCAACGAATTAGCAAGGCTTCATTGCTTCCATTCCAAGATGCATTGCCGCTGTTATCCGTGCCAAAGGCGGACATACCGGCTATTAGGGAGGTGGTTATAACGTCCTGGCTGATCAGTGTAGGTATCTGCCATAAACGTCAATCGCGGAAAACAGCCATTCTCAAGGAATTCCATAACTGTTGTTTGTGAACATAACAATAAAAGTTATTCCTTAATGTGTACAAATTGCACGTCTTACGTAGTGGAGAATTGGATATTATTATACATTAGTTACGTTGTAATAACACCATTTATACTAATGATAGTCTAAATGCAATTTATTTCCAGAGGGAGAAAAAAAAAAGAAGCTAAATCGCTGAATGATATTCTGTAGTGCACGGATTAATAAAATCGCTTATTTAAAACCTGTGAGCAAGTATGTTGATCTTTTGAATTCTGTTGTAATTCATAGATTTGAAAAAGGTGCCATGGTAGCGGAAAATTTTTGTTAATGATTTGAATCCTGACATAAGAGATGTTATTTGCAGAAGAAAAACCTACCGTGACGATGGCGGGAGCGTGCTAGCAGAAATTCTCGAGCAGGTATATACCAGAAGCGTGAGAAGGACTTCGTAAACAGAAGAAACCAAAGCTGAAAATATGTGACTCAGTACACTAACACACTCAATTAGAATTCAGTTTCACAAGTTTAAAAGGATTTCTTCGTTACACATCGATATAAAAATTTCCTCCTCGAAACTGATAGACAACTAAAGAGTTTTTGTTTCACAAAACACCGGTTTTCTATATATTAGTACAATATTCTAACAGTAGTGGCCTTGTAGCTAAGAGGATAAAGCTTTTTACTGCAGGATGAAAAGCCTCCGGTTCAAATCTGTGGTTCGGTGGTTATTTTCACAAGCTCTCTGCCTTACATTCACCTCTGGCACAGCTTGCTGTCTGATATGAAGTAGGCCGGATTCCACGTTAAACTGTAGGATCCATTTACCTAGTAAGATTACAGTTCTTTTTCCTTTACTAGGTGTTGGCTGCAGCGAGTGTTAAATATTCGTATGGTGCATCTATTTAAAAATTCCTGTTTATATTTGATCGCTCCTCGCAAAATTTGTTGCTATTATCGTCGTTTATTTCGATTGACAAAATCGCTAAGCTGTCATCTAATACATTTTTTTTAGAATAAAAGTGCGATACAGAATTTAAAATTAACTGCAATGGTTTGACTACTGGAACTTGAGTATAATAAGTATTTCTTAATTATCATATGATTAGATGTCCTGTATTTAAATAATTTCCACTGCTGTTTTCACATAAGATCAGACATTTAATTACATGTGTATTCCTTAGAGTACATCACACGCAGTAACTGGTATAAAGTATCAGAGTTTGTAATAAAAGGGGTATAAAAAATACTTCGCAACAGAAAGAAAAATCCATAAATGGTGTGGGTATGTCTGCTTGACACAATATAAAAACACTGGGCATAGAGCGATATCAATACATTAGACCCTTTAAGGATTATTTTAAATGCGACGGAGAATAGATTATTTAAAATTTTATTTTTATTTAGCACTTAATTAAATACCAAAGTACGTATTTGGTAGCGCTGCCTGGTTTGCAGAAACAAGTTTAAGCTATTTTAGTCGTTGAGTAACCACCGAGCATCATAATCTGATTAACGGTTGTAAGCGATGTTCACTCAGGTATTGTCCATTTATTATAATTTAAAAGTCTGCCAGGAATAAAATTATCTGCATCCCCTTTATTCAATACAATGCTACAAAATAAATAAACCGTTCAGTACAGTCCACAGATTTTTCACTCCATTAACTACTTTAACAAAAAAAAAAACCGTAAAAGGAACTGAGAGAATATTAAATTCGTTTGGATAGCAAAGGGGAGGTGACAAAATCATTTAAGATCACTGATATAGTGTCTGATTTTTTTATACAAAACTCTTTTATGTAATAATAATATCCTTTATTATGTCTAGGCTTCAAGCATATCATCTTTGAATTGTATAAATGTTAATTTTTTAAATCATCTTTGCCTTGTGTACAATAAAACTTTCAATCTGTGTTCATCATCCAATAACGTTTGTGTAATTTAAGGATGTATTTGTGTGTGTTTCTGTGGTGCCATTTTCGTCAGAAACCTTCAAAAACGTAAGTGATCAGAAAAATGTTTCCATCCATGTTTTATTACATAGTCTTTATACCATAGTACAGCATCCCAAAATTATTTTCCAGAAATCACATGTAAACTGTACAAACGTCCAGCAGAAACAAAACACAACGGCTCCTCATATTTCTATAACTAAAAACATGTAAACCTACTTATAGTGCGTTTGAAAATGGGAATAAATTCCCGAAACGCGTCATGCACAAAATAAATTAAAGCAACAAAAGTAACTGTGTCGCAGATTTTCATTTGTTTACCCTCAAATCGTTGTTAATACTGTAGGCAAAAATCTATAAAAGCTAAAAAAATATAATTCAAATGTGCTTAAACTAAAATTATACTAATTATACTGATATTATGTCACACAAGCTACTACAATCTGATCTGCCACGTAGGTCTGTATTAAAATAACTAGAGTAGAGTACCCTACTTGCTTGACGCTCGACTCGCATTTTCCTGTTATATAGCACAGATCTCTGCCACAATCGATACGAGCCAGGCGAAAGGGCGATGTACGATCTGGCTAACCGATTCTGCCAGTGTGCGGTGGCTGCGATACGGTCCCTGAGATTTCCGCTGGGCGCAGATCCATCACAGTGGCAGGCTGCTTGCCACGCCGCACAGTGATGGATGTCGCCTGGCCTGGATGTCTGCCTGCGCTACCAGGCGGTGCGAAATCTTAATCTGCATCGGCTGCGGAATGCACGCCTACTCACCAATGGTCCTCTTTTCCTTTCATATTTCTAATTTTGGAGCAACATCCAAATTTAAATTATTTTTTCAATTTAGCGCCTAATAGAATACAGGAAAGTAAAAGTTGATTCAATCAGCTACTGTGTAGGTCGCTCAGTTCATAAATAACCATTCTCTACTTGTGCTACATCTTCTTATGATATCAGTATGTGTTATTGTAGGTGTGGATAAATGCGATAGTGTATGTGTTCAGTTGTTTATTATTTATTTTTCGTATGGCTAGGAAAGTAATGTAATACATATGATACATATCTATACTGATATTATAAATGCGAAAGTAACTCTGTTTTTCCGTCTGTCTGTTTATTACGTTTCTTGGGGTAAACGGCTAATCTGATCGTGATGAAATTTGACAAGGAGATGCGATTTGGCATTAGGATGGACATAGGATACTTTTTCTGTATAAATAGTAGATATTTTCATGTAATTTCGAGCGCTGGCTCACCAATGCATGGACCGATTTAGCGGTGAAATGCTTGGGAAATCGAAAGCGGTCTAACAATGCTGTAGGTATACAGATTTTTACGCTTTATTGACAACTCAGCCGTTGTTTCTCTTGCAGTCTGTGTGTGTAAGACGTTTTGAGAACTAATCGAATGGTGACAGACGGACGGATGCGTGTGTTAATCTGTAATGTTACGTCGGTTGTTCAAGCTGTGCTTCTCGCGCAGTCTGTAGTGTATGATTTTTTAGTAAATTTCGTTTAGAGACAAAACGTATTTTAGTATAAATGTCGATTTGTTCTGCACTGTACCATTGTGTCTGCCTAAATGTTTCTGGCACCAGTTTATTTTGTCTTCTTTTTCTACATGCCTTGCGGGCGTAAACCTGGCCTAAGTGGTTGCTCTAGCAGAGCATGAGCAGCTAAAGTTATTAGAAAATCCAAGAATCGGATGTTCATGTTGAAGATGAAAATACCAGTCTGAAATAAAGCTGTCCTTAGTTACACCCCTCCCCCCCCCCACCTTTTTACACATCCCCGCACCTCCGTTTCTTTTTCTGTTTGTAAATATGTTGGACACTGATTCTCTTTATGAGACAGGTTTGACGAAAGAATGATATAGTGATGGCTTTCCTGTCATATTATGCCGACTTGGTATTGTTTGGGACTAATCATAAGTTACTAACAGCTTTGTATATTGAATTCTGCCAATGAAATTCTAAGTAAACGCGTACGAAGTCGCGGGTATCGGCTAGTAAAATATATATACAACGACAAGATCGTTGGTAGCATTCACATTCCATTTGTTGCAGCCTTGCTATGATGGAAGTTGTAGGACTGAAAACATCTTAAAATGGTCAATCATTCTTCCTTAGAGGCCATTCCATGACAGTGTGCTCCACACTCTCAGAAGGAGCTCCGCGGTCACAAACAGGAGAATCCTGAAGTCCTCACTTATTGAGCAAGGCGTTGCATTTGGCGTGACCTGTTCTTAGGCAGTTTAGTTTGACCCACTGGTCTCTATTCAGATGGAATCCCGGAGATCCAGTAGTAGGATCTGCAATATATTGATGTTTCACACATGCGGATCCCAGATTTGTCCCCCTTTTCCCTTGAGATCGAAGTCAAATATGTCATGCTATATTGGATTTCTGGATTTAAGACGAGTGGGGGGCAGGTCATGTAGGACCTCGTGGATTGGGAGGTCCTATGGGTAGTCAGGATTATGTAATTTTATCTTATCATGTGCCGTTGCTTCTTGGCGTCTTGCCTCTGTATGGAGTATATTGCTGATGATATGTAAAAATGGGACTGGGGTGGATTTTAGTGTGCCAGTTATTACGGTCATACACTCGTTCAGATGAACATCGATTTTTCTAGTGTGTGCACTACGTTGCCACACGGGAGCACAGTACTCAGCAACAGGGTAAACTATGGTGAGGGCGGTCATTCGTAGTGAGTCCCCATCAGCTCCCGACGAAGTACCAGCTAGCTTTTTCATGATGTTCTGTGTTTTAGGTTTCTGACTTGTGTTTTTCAGGTGTTTTTTTGGTCGTTAAGGAACGGTCTAAGGTGATACCAAGATATTTAGGGTAGAAATTATGTTTTATTCTTTGGTGGACTTTGAGCTGCTGATGTGCTATTCTATTGCTCAAACGGAATGCGCATACTTCCGTTTTCATCGGATTTGGACAAAATCTCCACTTCATATGGTAAGCATTCACAGTTTTAATTCATTTGAGAGAATGCTTGCACCTTCCTCTTGTGTGGCAATTTGAATAGCGATAGATAAGTCAGCAGCGTAGCAGAATTTATTGCTGACTGTTTCAGTATAAAGTGTTTTATGAAATGAGAGATGAAAGAAGGGAAAAGGTGAAACTAACTGCCGGACCATTCAGGGCTTCTTTTCCGAAATATACCAAGGAAATCGCCAGTCTAAACGTCACCTTCTTACGGATGTATCACCATCAGCAGTGCCGTATGCCTTCACTCAAACGAACTGCGGAGAGTTTTGGGATTTAACCCCGGACTTCGGCGCAAAATCTGTTGATTAAGAAATGTGTACCATCAACTCTCGTACTCCACCAACCAAGTCCTGATGATCAAAGTTTCTTCCATCACCAGGACTATAACCAGCTAACCCCGTGACAGCGCCGGACACAATGCCACGCCAAATGAAACGCCATGCTCTACAAGTAGTTCTCTCGACTGTGATTGTGGAGCTACTTCCGAGACTGTGGAGCACATCATTAAAGATTGCTCTCTAAGGAAGTATGATGGACAATGCCAAGATGTTATCGAAGCTATACCTTCCTTCTTAAACTGGCTGCAACAACTGCGATTTTTTAAATCTACCAACGATCTTGTCTTTGTATTCCATATTAATTTCTGAACAATGTGATAAATTAAATAAATACCAAGCACAGCAAAATTTAGTGGAATCGTTCATGATGTTCCATTCTTGAAGAATGTGGTGGAAAATTCTTTTAAGCCTCTATATCGATCCACACATTAAATGGCAAATTCCGAAGAGAGGTCATGATTGTCTCATCTTTTTCCTAATAAAAGAAAGAGAACAGGGATAATCAGGTATAGAAGTTCTTTGTTATTTCTGTTGTCCCAAATGGCAGGACTACCTCTAACGTTTTGAGGAAAAAGATTAAATATCCCGCATTTTATATTACTAGCAATACTTACGACACATTTATATATATGGATTTTATTCAATGTGTTTATTAATACAATCAAACGAATTGATTTTGAAGATTTTCATTAACAAGTTGTGATATGAATGTGTTTTTCACAGAAAAGTATACACTTAGTGATAGTACTAATTTTGCAGTTATATGCGACAGCCGAAAGTCGGTATCTTACTACTTTATTTTTTTATTTAGAAACGTTTTATGTGTGTTACTTTTTCACATACGCACGTAGCTAACTGATGCCACGCTTATTAGTATTCTCACTCATATTTTAAAATAAATTACGTTTTAAAATTTAATGAAATCGAGTTTGAGTTCAGCAAAGAGAACTATTTATATAGAGGTAAGATGTTTCATTATTCATACTGATGTATGGAATACTTTATCGCGGAGCGGATTTCGAAGCTTGGATATCGATATCATTTGCACTTTATCGAAATTTTTACGAAAAATAACGTACTGGTATTACATATTCCTAGTGAGGTTCGTGAATTTTATAATAAGTCAATATAAAGTCCTGTACAGGATAGCAACTTTTATTTTATGAGTGTCTGTTTTTAGTAACGAAAAGTATATTCATCAACTCAATCACTGTTCTGAACCGTATCCATGAAAATAAGACGACAATGTCCCAGTAACGATTTTCGTAAAGGAAATTATAATAAATATTTATCTAGCGTCACCAGCCATATACAGCCCATGTTTAACAATCAGAATTTTTCTGTTTGAAACAATTCATTGTGTCACACAATACAGTCGTGTTTCAGGAATCTTTACGAAATACCCCTATACTTATTAAATACGAATTAGAAAAAGAAAGAGAAACATGAATAGATTTGAATGACAAGAATATGTACCAAAATTTAAGCTTTGATCCTCAAAGTGAATGTGAGTGAATCAAGACACTATATTGCCCTTGACGACATTCAATATATTCGTAGCATTTAAGTAAAAAATTGAGTCAGGCGATCAGAAAGTCCTAATTTTACGAAGTAGCTTTTTGTCACTTGAAGAAATAACGATGGAAATCTCCGAAAGGGATGAGTTTTGAGCAATGAATGCTGCTGATGTATTCCGCAAATAGAGATTATAGCGACATGTATCTATTCTTTTAACCGGTTTTAATCAGGATTACCACTACTGTTTCTTCATGAAAAAAGAAAAGGTTATTACTCTTCTGTCTAGAACAAACGGTAAGAAATAAAATTTTCATTTCTTTGTGAACCAGATAATTTTAAAGGAATGACGAGGTCGTTAGACCCAATAGAAGACGGGGAACCAGGATTAAGAAGGAAATATCTTGGAATTCGCATGGACCTATGAAAGTTAAACACGGAAAATCGAAATCTGATTTGTTTAACCACGGACCGAACGCTTGTGTCCACGAATGCCAGTCCCGAACGTTAACGTCCTCGAGGCTCGGCTGCACTCGCTGATCTGGCGATCTAGAATTCGATTTTCCGTTGTTTATCGAAATGCTGTACAGTTTCTTTATCAAGGCTATGGCCCATTTATTCTCGTCTCACCCTTTCTTGTCTATAATCCAACGCTGTCTCTAACGACTTCGTCGTGAACTCTAATTAAAAAATGATTAATTCACAGCGCTTGCGTATCCAAAAGTCGATTATAGTAGCAATTAACCCCCTCGGCTTAACTGCTGCTTTAGCAGAGTACCCGGCGTTGCCTGGTCTTTTTCATATCGAAACCATGCGCGACAGAGGAAAACGAAATGTGATATTTGAGTAATAGACTGGTTGTTGTTATTTGATTGACTGAATATTGTTCAAAATTAATAACATAATAACTTCATATTGTTTGATTATACACTATAGTGCATTTGATATCTCGGCTGGTTGAAACATGTGAATGAAATTATGTCAGTCGTTTCAATTGTTATACGCATTTAAACGATTCACATCAATGCTAACCAGAATTGGATGGGTTGGAGTTGATTTACCTCTGTCGTAGTTTCATTCGGCCAGGGGGAAACATGACTGCTAGTTTCTATCAAAATCGCCAGTCATTCGGAAGTAACATACATAGTCTGTCAAAAATTACGGGTTCAACTCTGTGTACATGCATTTCATTTATCACACTAACTTTATACTTATTTGCTAGTAATTTTTTTCCAGTTGTGGAGCACATATTTTTTATGCAAATAAAGAGAAGCAACTAAAAATTAATTTTAAAAACTCCATATTTTTCCTTCAGTGTTCTGGTAATTCATTTCTACACATACGATTAAAAATGAATAGGGTTCTTATCTAATAACGGTAATAATATTAATTATGTAGTAGCATTTATGGCTGTTGTTAGTCCGACATGGATGCCCGGGCGCGTGACGTCACACTGTTACAGACATCATGACCAAACTGGCCTTTTATTAGTGTTCATGATAAATGATGGAAGATTAAACGTTTTTTAATCACCCTTGTTTATTTACGTCTACATCCATACTTTGCAATTCAAAGCATCAAACCTAATCCCGCGCATTCCAATCCAGAATAGCACATGGAAGGAAAGCATCAGTACGGCATCTTACTTCCCTAATCGTATCCCTCCTGTCGTTGCGACATAAATAGGTTGGTCGAAGAAGTATTACATTGTACTCGTAAATCAAAGAATTTCGCATATTCTCAAATAAATTCAGAAGAAAACGACGTCATCTGTCCGCCATACAATCCAATCACAATCTACATATCAATTGTGTAAAGCTTTATAAGAGCTGCAGGATCAGTCACAAATCTAACAGATTTTCTGTGTACTTTCTCTAACCTGTCAATCAGTCCCTTGCGAAAGGGATCCCAAACTCCACAACAGTAATCCTGATGTAGACGCACGAGAGTTTTGTATGTTATTTCCTTAAAATGAGCGTTACAATTATTCAAAATATGATCTATGATTCGTAATCTAGAATTAGCTTTACCTACGACGGAAGTTATTTGTAAGTCCCACTTCATGTAACTTCGTACTATTACGCCCAAATACTTCAGCGAATAAACCTTGTCAACTATAGAATTTTTACTTTGTACTCGTGAACAAACGAATTCTTTTTGCACTTTTTGGCCGTTTGGAGTAAGTTTCCATCTATGGCACCATTCCAAAAAACATCCAGAGATCCCACTAAATTTCTAAGCAATTGCTAGAGCTCCTTACTTCCTTACATATTGATGCATCATCAGCAAACAGTCGCAACATGGTACTAATGTTGTCACCGAGATCGTTTATAAAAATTAGGAAAAGAAGTGGTCCTGTTACACTTCCTTGAGGAAAGGCCGAAGTAAATTCTAGAATAGAAGAGGCTTCCCCATCAATAACGACATACTGCGACAGACGCAGTTAGAAAATCTCGTATCCATTCTCAAATATGATCCGATACGCCGTATGCTCAAATCTTCGCTAAAAGTCGGTTGTGTTGTAGGAGTCAAAAGCTTTCTGAAAATCGAAAGAAGTTATATCAACTAGTGAACTTGCATCGATTTTCATTACGTCAAGCGTAAACAGGGACAATTGTGTTGGACAAATTCTGTTCTTCCGATGTCCGTGTTGGTAACTCGTTTTCATTTAGAAACTTCATAATGTTAGAGCATATAACAAGCTCCACAATTCTACTGCATACGGATGTTAGAGATATGGGATCTCTCCGCTCTCCTTTCTTGAAAATAGGAATTATCTTTTTTCCAGTCACAAGAAACTTTTTTTCTCTTCTAAACATTTACGGAATATATCGAGACAGGAATGTTTCTATTTTCTCCTGGTATTCTGAAAATTACTGGTATATTATCGGGACCTGGCGCTTTCCACCACTTCAGGAATTTTAATTGCTTTACAATACCTACACTATCAATTTGTATCAGATTCATTGAAAATTCTACAAATGTGGAAAAGTGGTAATGTTTTCGTCAGTGAAATAATTTTTAAATTCGAAGTTAAATACGTTTGCCTTGTTGTCAGCTTCACGATCGTCTTGTATTGGAACTGGCGTTTTATTGTCACAACTAACTTTTTTACGTACGACCAAAATTACTTTGGAATTTCGGCGAGGCTCTTAGTAAGTGAATTGCAACGAAAGTCATTAAAGGTTCGCGCAGCGCTACTAAGTAGTTAACCCTCAAATACGTTCCAAAACACTCCTTCACGCCTTTTCGAATCTTTAACGATCGTTTCCTTTTTCCTTTTGTGTGCGGTTTTCAATTTTACTGTAGCAAATACAGCTTTATGATCACTTATTCCATTTGTGGTAGAATTTTGTAATGAGAATATCTAAAATGTTTTCATTACCGTTGTGACAGCGCGTTGGTTCAGTGACGATCTGCTCAAGATTATGATCTTAGAAAAGGTCTAGAATGATTTCGTACGCTGTTTTATCCCTGCCACCAGTTGCGTGAACGTATTAGCCAAGTCGATATACGACTAGTTGAAGTTACCACCCAGTATTATTATATGATACGGAAACTGAGAGTTATTTTATTTACACTATTCCTTAAGGCCTCGGCAATATTTACATCTGCATTTGGTGGACGATAAAGGAGCCTATGACAAGTTTGTTCTAGCTACGTTGAGCTTAATCCATAAGAATTCGCATACCATATCGACAACTATTTCGTTACATGAAAGGTATTTACTAACAACTATAAATACTCCACCTCCATGGAAACGCAACCTATCGTTACGGAAAAACGTTCATCCTGCCATTAAATAATTTCTGCGAAACTTATATCCAGTTTTAACCCACTTTTTGTGCCTATTTAGATACATATTTGCCTCAGTACTACAAATAAAACTTTCGAATTCAGGCTACTTGTTGCGAACACTTCTACAGTTAACTGAGAGAACTTTTAACAGTCGAGATTTTTTAAGTTACTACTAACACGCGATGTTGAATTTGTCTGGGCTGTCGGTAACTGTATTCCCTGTTCCAGGTCATCCTCCCTCGGCCTAAAAAACTCCTAATGCACTCCAGATGGCCTCTATCACCAATGTAGCCAGTTCTCGTGTGTAGTGCAAACCTGAACGATTCAAGGGATCTCTATAAGACCCTCGGGCGAAGATCAAGGAATTTGCAGCCAAGACGCAGAAACGCCGTAGTCTCTGTTTCAGCCCATTAACACGGCTCTGAACCAGAGATCCACAGTCTATCGTCAATGTTGCAGACAGTTAGCTCAGCCGAAATATTGCGGAAATTTGCCACAGAGTTCATCCCGTCAGCAAGCCGCCGGAAGGAAGAGAGGATAACCTTCGACCCAAGGCGGCAAGCATTATTGGTACCGACATGAGTCACAATCCGCAGTTGGCTATACCCAGTCCGTTTAACGGCATCCGGGATGGCCTGTTCCACATATCGGATCAGACCTCTCGGAATTACAATGAATTGATTTCATCCCCGACCTATTCGCCAATTCCTTAAGGGGTTCAGTAAACCACCAAACTTTGGAGCTTCAGACTATTACAATCCCCTTCTACGGGCTGTGGCTGCCAACTCATAGGATGACGAGTGCGAAACTGAATCAGTCCCAGATAATACGTCAAATCGGTTGGACATTGGTACAAACTCGCCTTCCTTGGAATCAAGCATGTACAGCTGGCCCCGCATGCGGCTTTGACTTCCAGAAACCACAAGCCAGTCACCGTCAGGCAACCGTCGCACACATTCAAACACCTCTGCTGGACAGCAGATACGATGACTGGTATGTGAGCTTTAGCATCAACAGGGTTACCCATACCACATCTGCTGCACTCACGTACAGCGGCTTTCAGCTGTGCAGCTTTCGTTGACAAAGCTATAGGCTGAGTGCGCCCATCTGTCACCTCAGCCTGCGTCTGCACACATCAACCACAGTACCTACACATAATTCGCTTCCAAACAAGAACAAAAACTGAGATGACCTTTAATTGCGCACCTCAAGCAGCAAAGACGCATATCGCAATTTACTCACAACCAATATCACGGCTCAAATAAAACCTGACTCTAGCAATACCTATAAGTTTAAAACAGAGGGCGGAAACTGTATTGAGCACGTAATAGAACGTACCTGTAAAATACACTAGCTATCCACAGCAATAAATAAAAAATAAAAATAAACGGTTCAAATAAATGGTTACGGTACGCTGCTATTATTCAGATAACAAAAGCTATCTATATACTTTAAATTAAATTAACGCTTATCATAACGGTTGCCGAAGACCGACTACAAGATACTGAGCCTATAGAAACGTTATTCTTTACTCTTGCCAGGTACAAGCGTCAGAGTTAAAAATGAAAGCAGCAGCCAGTGAACAGCGTATCGCAAATCTGTAACTCCAGACCTTGTTTGTTCAGCAACAAATCAACAGCCGTGTCGAGTACAAGCTACACAGGGACCTATTTTTTAATGGATTGGTCATGTTACTGCATAACACACGATCACAGCAGCGAACCAATCAGAGTAAAGTGCAGCTATGTCATGGATCACGTCAGCCGGACAGATATAAACATCCCACTCAAAACTCTTTGTTTTCGGTACTAATTTCCAAAAGCTGACACTACAATACTAGCGATTTGAAAATTAAGCATGAAGGAAGGAGTTTGTGACAGTGAGATATGTGGTTTCAGCTTCTCGTTGTAGCCGAAGGTAGCTAACTGTATAGCATATCAAACAATATTGGCAACCAGAATCCTCTAAATGAAGCAATTTTTATTTATTAGAAGACCAGACGCCAATGCAGGTGTGAACGCCTGCCTAGAAGAGAAATTCATCACAACGACTTTCTTTTTGAGATCACCGAAGAAAGTAATTACGTAGCATTGGGATCGTTTTATCCCTTATTTTCACGCCTCACGATTGAAGTAACAATTATCCGTCCACTTCTACAGAAATAATATTACAAGCCTAACTGTAGAGGTGGAATCTCGTTTCTGGTCGAGAAAATACTCAGTAGCTTATGATAAAGTCAGCGAGGAAGGAACGTAGACTTCCCGTTCTTCTCAAAAGGAATTGAATTCTGTTAGAACTGAAGACGAACTTGCTTTTTTAAGACTTATGTTTTCCATTTAACACTGTAAATAGCAAGTGAAGATTATCAATCGTTCTAATTTAGAATTACATTTTAGAAACATTCTCCGCAATCACCTAACTCCAAAACAAGAGTCATACTATAGAAAACACATAACAACTTTTTTACTTATAAAATATTAAGCGATTTTCTTGAATAACTTAGTGGTAACGTTTCGCTGTGTTATTTTCAGAAACATTTAAATGAAATGTAAAACTAAGGGAACATTCATACTCGATATTATAGATTATGAAGGATAGGTTGAGCAAACATTACACCTTAAACTTCTATGATCTTACAAATCAATTTAAGTATTCTTCTTCGCTTTTACGGGTACTAGACCCTATGACTTATTCCGACTTCTTCTATCTTACGATTCCGGCACCTCTTCTAACAAATTTAAACAAAACTTCGATAGCAAATTATTTGAAACAAAACACTTTTAGAACCATAATTATCATAACTGCTTTCAGTTGAGCTCATACGTTGATTACAGATTCAAACTGTTATTCCTATGGCATTCAACGTGCTTGATCTAGCGTTCTAAAGAAGCGTCGTTATACAATGTAGCTCCATTTTGGTCTACTGTGACCCCCCCCTCCCCTCACCCTCACGTAGTCCGACGTGGCTTTTGCTCCTTATTCCCCCTCATCCCCCGCGTGTCACGTAGCGTTTTTCCCCATCGATTCCAGAAAACATTTTGTTCTGTTTTCTCTTCTCAGACTATCGTAAATTACATACGCAGCAAATTAAATGCCAGAAATAAATATTCACATGCTGTTGTGTGTTCTGTATCAACGTAATTTGTGGACGACCACTAAGGGCAGCAATACAAGGTTACTTTAATTCCATTTGATTTAATATGTTGAATAACTTAAAAACATACTTAATTTCATGTTCAAAGATTCATAATTTTTTGGAAATATTTCCGTTTTAAAAAAATTAAACTTGGGCGTAAATTTATTCGGGAATTGATTTGGTACTCACTGGTAGGTTCGGATATCTGCGAGGGTGTACATAAAAATTAGTCATAGAGAATTAGCATCGCATCGGTGGCGAATTAATGGTAGCTCTTAAACTTAGTACTGACTTGTGAATCAGTGCTAACAATATCGGACAGCTAAGTGGTCCTCCTTTCGGGTTTCCAGATCACTTATTTATTAAAATTGGGGAATTCCGTCTAAAAGAAAAATCTGTATCAGTCGTGTTGGAAACATTACTAAATACGTTTATTACATGTTCTGGACCTATCATATTTTGAGGACCTGACGTAGGTGCCACTATGTTTTGTTATGCTTTTTCTACTGAAAACTTTCGTCAAAATAATAAAATAGTTAACTAACAAGAAAGAGAAATATCATTTCTTACAGGGAGAAATCTTTTAATTCAACACTACATTATTTTTTTAATAATCTGAAAAATCCAAATTAAGAATTTTAATCCTTACTAGCACATTGCCCGAGATGATTCAGTCAGCAACATTTCTATGCGTAGATATGTTTCTGACACTAAGATTCGAAAAAAATTCGCCCTTTTACCGTCTGGTTTCAGTAAATCCTTAAGTATTGTTACTCTAACTTTTAATCATGTTCCAAATCAAGTTTTGTGGCTGTAAATCCTACGTTGATAAGAACAAGTTATTAATTATTCGGTTTCTTGTTTGTAGAGGTATCGTTCAATGAGAAGTTCGCGGTTTTGTAGCAACAGTCACTAAAGCTAACTTATTTTTGTTTGGTATACGATCACTGAGGCATCAGTGTGGAACAATATTATTGGAAAACTGTTTTCAAATAGATGTAATACTGAAGTTAAGTCCCTCTTCCATTAAAATTATTTATATTGTTTTGTGCAATTATTTGTATCATCTGATAATTTACTAGCGCCAGTTGTTGACGTTATAAATTACCTATATGGAATTATTTATCCATGCACATAACTTCGCAGTTTCCACAGTTTAATTACGGCTGTCAACGGGCGATAGCTATGAAAACCACGTAAGCGCAATTTACTGCTACACTGTTTGCCGTTTAGAGGCACGAAGGAAACCTGTGATTATTATCACTTTATCAATGAAATGTTCAACATTATTATAAATTGAGCATAAGTTTACTTATTTGGAAGGATGATCAAAATAAATTTGTAATTAATTATTTGTCTATATTGTGGGATAAAATACGTGATTAATATGGTGTATCTTTTTTCACTCACCGTTGACAGCTGTTATGTTTTTCTTAAGAAAATGCGTTATTGGGAGCAGATGTTTTCAGAAGTAAATAATACCGTTCATTCTCTACTCATTCAGTTCTAAATACTTATGTATGACAACGCTTCCATAAAAAAAAAATACTATATTTTAAGGCTACTTCATATTTAAGCTTATTTCTTGTTTTACTTCATAAGGATTTCCTGAATAATTTGTGGTTCTACGCTTCAGAGACTTTCTACATCAATCACATTTATGCGAACGAAGCTGGCTCATAATCTTGTTAGCAATTTGAGTGTTGCAGAATCAAATTATTCCTCAATTTCTGTTATCCGCCATGATACAGTGTTTAGAGTGGATGGATACATTTTAAAAAAAGGTTTTAAGATATGGTACCTATTATGCAGGACCTTGTTTCTCAGTTACCACATCTCAGTGATGTTTTGTTTTACGTTTTTTATTCAATTTAATAAAAACTTAGCAACTAATGAATAGCAATGTCACTGAATGTAGTAAGTTTCTATGACTGATATCGAACAGACATTCGTCCTTGTGCATAACACAGATTGAAAGTGGTCTTGAAGGTTCTCATTTATACTTTGGCAGTGCCAGTCAGGCAATATCCTTATCCTTTAAACATATACTACGTTTTATTGATAGAACTGTTCTGTGTGGAACAAATCAACGTCAGAAACAGAAAGGAAAATTCATGGTTTGTCTCCACATCTGCCAATAACCCTTAAAGTAATAGACAGTGTTACTTAGGTTCAAATTAGACGTCCTGGATTTAAATACGTGTAAAGATAATCGTTTCCTCTTATCTGGAAGTTCTGTGCAGTTTACAAGTATGCTCGGTTTTCTAACAAACGGGTTTCAATCTTTTTAGAAAAAATTATATTTTTACCCTTTAAGAGTCGAATTAGGAAAAATTCCTTTCTTAACATATTTTGTAACGAAAGCGAAGTCATTAATCTTTAAAATGATACCTCATTTAAAGATTTCGGGTAAGTATGAGGTTGAGATAATGCCTTGTGACAAAAAAAGACGCTAATGTATATATACATATATAATGGTTATAATATACGTTCAAATAACTCCAAGGTGTTTCCTATTTCGTAAACAACCTAAATCAGCTATTCCGTTCACAACAAACACGACTTTAAATGTAAATAACGCAGACATTTCTAATTCTTAGAACGTTTCAATTGTTCTAACGTCCAGTCAAGTTATTTCAGGGAACATCCAGTGCAGCAAAGATTAAAACACGCATGAATGGGTTTCTCCGCAGAAACATAACAAAATATGCAGTTTCCTGAACTTAAATGGAAGGTTTATCAGCGTTAAATAGAAAGTACTGTAAGGGATACAATTAAACATAATACGACATTAAGGTAAAATCATATAAAATATTAGATACAGATCTATCCTCATATAACTGTTTAATGTGAAAAGTTAACATTCTTTTTTTTTTTTGGTTAACGCTAATTTAAAGAAATTTGAATTCTGCACAGACGCCTGGTGAAAGAGAAAAATAATCTTTCTACTGATCCTTGACACAAATAAAATTTCCGTAACTTCTTCAATTATTTGAAAGCAAGATAAATTTTTATAGGTACTGTACGTGACAGCTGGAATGTCTCATTTTATATGGGACAGTAAAAATTTAAATTTGAAGCCTTAATATCCTTCGTACCCTCATAAATCATAATAATTACACAATATTAAAAGAAATTCGATAGTAGAAGTAGTAAGTAAATTCCGTTGCTATAAAATAAAATTAAAATTGCTGAACAAGGAAAAATGAAATAAATGCAGAGTAATACTACCAAAAACACACTTTTAAAAAGCAGAAACGTCCAAGTATAAACCTTCAAACAGTAGTTACAAAAATATTTAGTGAATGCTGCAAACAGTTTAATAGATACAGCAGTCGGAATAAATCTAAACTTATGGGATTCAATTGTGTTTTTAAGGCGAGTGATAGATAAATATAATGTGGGAATGAAAATAGTAAGGAAATAATGAGTGAAGAATGTTACTAGTAAGAAGATATCATATTATGAAGGAACAGAATGGCAGGAGACAACAGCAGAAGAAGAAAAATAAAAATATTGTAAGTGAAGATAATGGTTAGAGTATGTGAATCATATAAATACAGATATAGATTATATTGGGGATACTGAAATGAAGGCATTACCTCTCCATCGAAAGTAATAGTGAATTTCATGAAACAAGGTTGGAATCTGAAAAATAAATAAAAAAATAAAAGGCAGTTGGGTTTATTCCAGCAGCATATACCAATGAAATTTTTAACTATGCTGTTCCTCCCTTGGCATAATTCTAAACAATGTGATACGATAGAAGTTACTATTACTACGCAATTATAAATGGAAATAATTATAAATACACATGCTATTGTTGGCTGTGAGAGAAGTGACAGAATTTTGGTTTTCATAGCGTTTTACATGTCGTGGAATTTTTTTTTTTTTTTAGCTGTCCTGTGCGAACCTCTTCATTTCTACATACCCCTTACAACCCACGTCCTCAATTATCTGTCTGCTTCATATATTCTAATCTCTGTCTTCCACTACAGTTCTTACCTTCGACTGTTGCCTCCACTAACAAATTAACCAATCCAGCATGTCTCAAAATATGACCTACCAGCCTGTCTCCTCTTTCTGTAAGCTTATTCCATAAACTTCTTTTCTCACCCATCATTTCCAAAACTAGTTCATTTCTTACTTTGTCAGTCCACTTAATTTACAACATTCTTCTGTAGCACCACATTTCAAAAGCTTCAATTTTCTTTATTTCCGGTATTCCTAAAGTCCATGTTTAGCTACCATAAAATACTGTACTCCACACAAAGAGTTTTTAAAAGTTCTTTCTAATTCCTAGATCAATATTTGAAACTAAAAGGTTTCTCTTCTTCATGAAGGCTCTTTTTGCTAGTGCTATTCTGCTATTAACATCATTCCTGCTTCGGCCATCGGTTGTAATTGTGCTTCCCAAGTAACAGAACTTACTTACTTCTTCTATTGCATCCGATCCTATTTTTATATTTAATCTACTAATATTGGTATCATTTCTACTACATTTCATCACTTGATTTGATTTATATTTAGTCCAAAATCTTCCTTCAGTATTTCGTTCATGCCATTCAGTAACTTCTCAATATCCTCAGCCCTCTCTGCTAACAAGACAATGTCATCAGCAAATCGTAGCATACTGATTTTTTCTCCCTGAAAATTTATGCCACATGGAAATTTTTCTTTGACTTTCTTCATTGCTTCTTCTACCTACAAGTTGAATATTAAGGGGGATAGACTACAACCTTGTCTCACACCCTTTTTAACTGATGCATGTCTCTCGTGATTCTCTACTTTTATTATAGCCACTTGGTTCGTATATAGTTTATAAAGTATTCTTCTATCTCGATACTTTAGAACTGACTTCTTTAAAATTTTTAACATCTTGTCCCACCTAACATTATTGAAAGCTTTTTATAAATCAACAAATGCCATAAAAGCATGGTTCTTAAGCAGTGTGTTTGCCACTACTAGCTTATATCTTTCACAAAATTCTAGCAACCTGCTTCCTCGCTCATTTCTTTGTCCTAGACCAAAACTTCCTACAGTATTCCCCTCATTTAATTCTCCCACTATTGCATTCCAATCACCCATGATTATTAGATTTTCCTCACACTTCACATATTGGATTAATTCTTCAATTTCAGCGTATATTTTGTCTATTTCTTCGTCCTTTTCCTCTGACGTTGGCATAAACACTTGTACTAATGTGGTTGGGACGGGCTTAGTTTCTAACCTCATCAAAATAATCCTGTCACTAAACTGTTCATAATAACTCACCCGTTTCCCTACTTTCTTGTTCATTACAAATCCTACACCAGTGACTCCATTGACAGCTTGTGTGCTAATTATCCTGTGTTCCCCAGACCAGAAATCCTGTGCGTCCTTCCATTTAATCTCACTAATCCCAACAACATCTAACTTAAGTTGTTCCATCTCCCTTTTTAAGTTTTCTAGCCTACCTGTCTATTCAGACTTCTAACATTCCACGCTCAATCTCGTAGTAATGTAGAGTCTGATGGTTTAGAATTACAGTCAACCAATAGCTGTAGACAGACTGAATTGTTTCGATCAGTTACAACTTCAAACCCAATACGCGTTTGTCTATCCACTGCAAAGGGAGATGACTTTCCCTAATCTGATGGAATTGTTCTGGTTCACATCTGAAATCAAACATTTCGGAATGTCATGCTTCGTGGAAGGAGACGTAAAGACTGTGATTTTGAATTCTCAACAAAGACGATATACGATAAAGGGACTTATTTTGTATAAAAATCTACTATGCAGGTACCACAAACAATGTTATATCTATGCTCACATTATTCAGAAAAGGTTATTAAGTCATTCACGTAAGCACAGTCACAATAATTTCATGTCGTCTTAATGATTTGGTGACAGCGTTTAACCGAAGGTGCTGAGTGAGCGGTAACGTTCTGCCCTTGCCTTCGTGAAGACGCGAGTTCTAAACCACGTCTGGGCATCTAGATTTGGGTTTTAAGCTGTCTAACCTAGTCTGATAACCCTACCGAACAGAGGCGATTTGTAGTTTAGGTAAAATTCAAGTCACACAGAGTCCAACGTTTTTCATATTAACAAATTAGTGCATTGCAGATCGGAATATAATTTCCAATCCCCTAAAAAATTCGTGTCGAGACCAGAATACAAACCGATGACTCTTTGATACCCACCGACGTGCCTTAGCCAACTAACCCATCAGATAACTCAGTTATGTAATCAGTCAGTTTCAATGAACGTTCCTGGATGTTTCTCCTTCATTGACGAAGAGTATGTTGCGACATGAGAAAGTACTTATGTCTTTACAAGTGATCAATCAGCATCTTTCGTGACTGCTATCAGTAAACGCTTCCTAGGTTTCTAAACCTCCTTAACAATGACGAAGAAATAAAACAACATCTAGGAAGCTTTCCAAACGTCACACCCAGCACTCGAGGTTTATTGTTCGTGATCCGCCTTAATCAATAAGAGCTTCGGGTCGTGTAGAATGAGCCTGAGGTATAACTCTGAAGTCATCCTGTCTATTGTTGAGCAGAGCTATTGTCTAACGATCAATCACTCACCAGGGATTAATGTTTCCAAGCTAACTGAGCAAACTAAATTCGAATGTAAACAATATTCTTTGTGTAATCCTTTAGCATGCACTAAGATGAATGTCATACATCGTTATATGCACTTCTGACTGATACCTTCCAAGTTCTTCTTTGTTTGTAAAACGATAGTTCCAGAGCGAATATTGCTTTACGTTTTACGATCATTCGGGCTCCTCTCCTTGAATCTTTTATTAGTAGCGCATAAGAAATCATTGATGAGAGTGTAATTAGTAGAAGTGATGAGTGACAGAATTCCTAAGATATTATCCAGTAGAGATTTTTCATACCCTAAGGCCGCCGACCATTCAAGACAATCTTTCTAAAAGTTCGCGATTGGAAATGCGATTCCTTCCTGACCTAGCAGAGGATATTTGTTGTTCCACGTTGCTCCTCAACCCTCTGGAATCTAGAGTGACTTGTGAAATGTTTACTGACGTATTAATCACTACCCACCAAGAACTGACTGTGTTTGAACGACGAATGATAGTTTGAATTCGTGACATGGCGAATAGTATTTGCTAAATTGCATCGAAATTTAGGATACAAAGCATCTAGTGTGTGACTGCGTGATGATCGCTGTAGTTCACTAAATAAGCAGCAACGAATATACCATTTGATATCCAGTGCCTAGGTGAATGAAAAACAGAAAATTACAGCTAATGTGACGTCTTGAGAACGTATGAGAAATATTGAAGAATAGGCTGTGTAGTGATTTTTTCGGCTGTAAACTTCTGAAACGAAGTATCAGAACTTCCAGATTCGGTAATCAATGGTGTTTTGCGATCGGACAATTTACATTTAAACTTGTGTAACTGTGTCACAAAGTATTCTGAGTTTCTCAGACTTAAATAAATTCGTGTGGTCTTACGAGCTGATAAAAAATTAAAGTAGTGGGGTGTTCCGATTTTTTGTAGCCTAATTGTTTTATAGTTTAACGCGGAATCTGAGCCAAGGAACGGTTTAGCGTATTTCATATAGACAAAACATAGATTTGTGAAAGGTTAGGTTTAATGAAGATAAAAATTTAGTTACCAGATCGGCGAGCGTATGAGTGCCTTCACGGGCGAACTGCCACATCACTGTGTTTTTTCATGAGGAATAGAATAACTAATAAATCATTTACGTATTTTGTAAAAGTAGAAAGCTATATGATAGTGAACTGAAAAGTTCTCGACATCGACCATAGATATCACACTGTTGGCAACATGAGAAAAATGAAACATTTCAAACTTTTATTACTGCCATCGTCCGTAAATCAACTAAAATAAACGTTTTATATAATCGCAGCATGGCCGGGTGTATAGATGTTTATATCAGGAAACTAAAACTTCTTGTTTTTGCTTAAGATCAGAATGGAAATGTAGTTCGTAAGTTTAGTAACAATTAAATATACATGAAATGTAAAAGTCAAATACACTAAAATATTTTAAGTTAAGTATGAATATTCACTGTTCCATCGTTTGCAGCAACGAATTAAGTAGTACTAATTAGCTGTTTCGGCAGTAAACAATTCGAAATAGTTGTCAGCGGTACAAATGAGACTGGTGAAAATGGAAAAACAACTGTTCTGTGGAGAGATTAAAATAAGGATAAGAGATAGGAAATGCGAGAAAGTTCTGAAAAATGTGACAGTAGCCATTATTTAGCAATGTTCATTGTCGCTATAAATCACGTAGCATCTCTTTGGCCACGGTCCTGTCGCAACAGAAACTTTGTTGAACTGAACCAGCGCAAAGGTCGCTGGAAAGAAGCCAGCCGCCATTTTCTCGCTATTCTCTCAGATTTACAGTATGATAAGTTGAGGGTCGGCTGTATTAAAGGTTTGAGGAATGGCGACCAGCCGGCGATAGCAATATGTGGAGAACACAAATCACTTGGACCACTAGTGGTCAGGAGATTGACCCACAACGTGCTCTAAAAACATGGGTCTATATTCTTCACAATCTGAAAAACATGAAAGTGGTGACAGAATAATAGGAGAGCTGGTAGACATTTTTGGGTAGGTATGTGAGGTACCGTGAAAATTTGTATAAGAACTTGTAACGTAACCATGAACGTTACGGTTATATTTGGAGGGGATAGTGTAATCTGAGAGGTATGTAAGGTCTTTGGCGGTGGGCGAGCGCGGAGCGGGGGAGTCAGTGATAGTCAGTGGTAACGTACGGAACAGCCGGCGGGAGCGGAAGGTTTACGGCAGTGTGTTTATCCCGTGAATACATCGTACGGCCGCTTGGCGTGTGTTCCGTACTAAAGAACACTGTGGGATGTGTGCTAAAGTATATGTTGGACTATGAAGGTTCTTCCGAGTGACCTGATTCAATATAGACTGTGTTTAGTAAACTACTGCAGAATCGGACTATGGCGATTGTTTGTTAATTAGTTTCGAGAATTGTGCTCACTGCTTATTTAGTTGTTTTGACTGTACTTGAATCTGCTATCTTCGGTGACGAAGAAACATTAGTATTATTGTCTGGTGGCATGCTTGTTGACTGTGTAGTCTCAGAGGAATAAATCTACGAAAACTAGTACGCATATGTGTTCTTCTTCTGTGACTTTAATTAACCAATTAGCATAGCCGAAAGACTGGCGACCGCACGGCAAAACGAACCTTTAATTAAAAGAGTAATTAGTGGTGGAAGAAAGCTTAAGAAAAATCGTGTTAGGAAGTGTAGCTGCTCAATTGCTTCAACGAACTTTTAACTATACAAACACGAATAGCGTCGAGTAGCCGTTACATGGCTCAACGTGACAGGACAAGTTGCAGTTAAAATTGTTAAGGACGGACAGTGATTAATAAAAAAAATGCTGGAAATAATAAGCAGTGAGTAGAGCGGGAAGACAACAATCGGCGATGGTACGGCTACTTCGAGGCGGCGAGTGCACAACAATGTAATAAACGAGAGGACCCGAGCTTTCACGATCGGAACCGAACAACGCAGTCTGACGGGAAGCCTCGCCAGAGCAACAACTCGACACCGGGGCAACGCGGTACAGCGGAGAGACGCGACAGCGGAACAACGCGGGCACGCAGAAGCGGCGCGGCGTCATTGCGGTCGACGGCAGCGCGGTCAGCAACTGAGATTCTTCGAAAGGGAAGTGCGAACAATTTTTTTAATTAAAGAAAGACACAAACTGACATTAAAATAAAAATATACTGTTTCGATTGGAATCACATTTCCGCGGTAGTAATTATTTCTTTTGCATTAATGAATCTTCAAATGAGCTACTGACTATGCGGATTGCAAATTTTATGCATGCAAGCATAATTTTATTCTGATTTGGGTCAAGTTATGTCAGTTTCTGTTAACGAATTAATTTGTAAATTTTTTTGTTGATTTTCCAAAGAAGGCATACATTGAGTAGAATTAATAAATGTCTTCCATACAATTTCCTGTAGGTTTTGTCTGGGAGGTTTCTGATATTATATTTTATTTTCTCCATGGCTGCGAGTGTTAAAGTTTATGTTACCATTTTGTGAAGATAGGGGCATTATTTTACATTGAGCTTATACGAAGTGGATCATGCAATATTCAATTCGACTTGGAAAGATTTCTTCGTGCAATATTTTCTTTCAGATCCAGCAAACTTGCGTTTTCACCCAACGTTGTTTTATTCATGTGCAGTTCCTGCTAACCTGTGTTCTGGTTCAATGCTTTGTAGTTAGGAAACTGTTTGTTTTACATGAACTGTAGCCTGGATTTTATGGTTTTTCAGTGTTCTCAGATGGATTAGAAGTTGGGAAAGATGGACTTTGCGTTTGACTGTCCACAGTTTAAGGGTGTGGAAAGATTCTTAAGTAGCCTAGACTTTCTTAGGGTTCACATCAAAGTAGAGGATAAAGATAAATACACGGCTATAATAAATGTTGTTAAGAGGGTGGTAGCAAGCTTTAAGGAGGAATGCAAAGTACATGTACAGCACAGTAAAGAGTTCAGGGATCCTGAAATTCTAAAAAATATAGATTGGTATATAATTTCAGTATGGTCAAAGCTTGAAGAAGTTCGAGAAATCTTGGGTAGTTTTTGTGATAAAATATCCATGGTTTCAGTAGATTCTGCTATTGATTATATCAAGGGGGCTATACCCGATGTTGGTTACAGAGTAAAATACCTTGAACATAAGTTTAGTTGGGTGCGAAGGGTGAAATTCGAAGATGATGTTTGTAGTTATATTGGAGGATTATTCAATGCTGATTGTGACTTAGATTCAAAGTCATCTGAGCCTGTTGAGGAGCAGCTTGTGGATGATAATGAGTGTATGAGAAGTGTAGAGAATAATGAAAATTTGGAAGAGGACTTGTCAATTGGGAGTAAGGATTTTAGTAATCTCATGGTAACTGCAACTGGTAAAGGGAAAGTAGTTAGTATATCGCAGGAGGATGTCAAGCAATGTAGGGAAATGTTCAGCGCCTTGAAAGAAGATAGTGTCAACGTGGACCAGAATTCATATCAGCAAGGTGATTTGGTTTTATTGGAAGTGAATTCCGAACTTTATAGTACTAATGGAGACATTCAAAAGTACCAGTTTTCGTATGAGGGACCTTTTAGAATAGTATGTGAACATGAAGTGTCTGGTTACGTATTAGCGTTCCCTGTGAGCGGCAAGATTAAAGGTGTTTATCCAGAGGATTCCTTAATGCCATTCGAACCAAAAATGATAGAAGATTTGATGACAGATTGTGAAGAAGTAATAGAAGATTTCGATCAAGAGAACGTCGGGAAGGAAAAAGAAAATATTGATAATCAAACCTGTATATCGGCGAAAGAAGAGAGTTCAATTTCACGTCATTGACATGGACGATGATAAGAAGAAAGAAGAGGAAGAACTAAGTGACAAAGAATTGCATGAAGAAGTTTGGCGAGAAGAAAACTCGGAAGAACCTGTGAGAAAATATAAAATTACTAGGGAAGAAACAGAAGAATCAAAGGCTGAAGAACCGGGTAACAGTCTGAAAACATTTGGTGACAGTCTCGACGCATTTAGAGCGGAGATGAAACGGGCGTTTGCGGAATTTGAGTATAACCTGAGATGCTACTTCGAACAAGAAAAAGCAAAGATAGTTTCAGAAGAAACTTATAGATCAAATGGAAGAGAAACGGTGAATAAAAACAATGTTTGTGAGCCACAAGAGCAGGAGGAGACTTGTGTAACTGACGACAAGAATGTTGAGAAAGATACTGTAGCAAAAGAAGAAATAATGTCAGTAGAAGAAGATGGAAGACAGCGAGAAGCAGTCCTTGAGATGAAAGAAACATTTCAGGAGACAGAAGCAGTGAAGCATGAAACTTTGCCGGAAGGGAATCTCGCAGTGAAACATGGTATGATGATAGATGAGTACTATTCATCATTTAAAGCCATACAACAGAAGGTGATTAATGGGAATAAAGAGATTATGCAGAAGAGAGGAAACTATGTGAAGCCTGAAGAATGGTATTTGCTGAGAAGATATGTGGAAACAAGTGGAGGAAGAAGAATGAAGGAGGAGTGGAAGAGGCGCAGGAAGAAGTTACGGTTATATGATGAAGCAAAGAATGTAAATAAGAAGAAAGGAGGAAGAAGAGAAGAAAGTTGGAAGAGACGCAGGAAGAAGCTTACGCTTATATGATGAAGCAAAGAATGTAAATAAGAAGAAAGAGGGAAGAAGAGAAGAGAGTTGGAAGAAGCGAAAGAAGAAGCGGGGTTTAAAGCTGTTTGGTGAAGGAAGTAATATTGTAAAGAAAAAGAAGTAGGTACATTAGGTAGAGGGGGTGAGGTACAGTCTTCAGTTGCCTCACTACGCATGATGGAAACATCCATACATAAATACCTTAGCGTTATGATAGGTTTAGGCTTTTAGGTTTTTTTGTCTTCACAATTATTTTACTATGGTATTTTACAGTTGTTGTATCAAATGTCTGTTGCGGTTGTGCGCAGATTAGCGACCCGCACACTGTTTGTTTTGGTTAGGGTTGTAGCAGAATGACCAAAAATGGGTCATTCCGTACATTTTTATATATATATATTTTTTGCATATTTATATATATAAAAAGAATAGAGAGAAATTATCGGAAAGAGTTGTCAGTGTGTGTGTGGCACGTGAGCCAGACGCGCCAGAAGGTCGCGGTAGCCTGGCGGCGGCCAGGGACAATGGACACCAGCTACCCTTCTCACGCAGTCGGTCAGGCGTATAATCCCTTAGCTCCGGGGAAACGGTAAACTAAGGTGAACAAACTACCCGAGCCCAAGTTTTACGAACGGGGAATTTCGGAGGTCACAGGTGACGGAAATGTCCGAGGCTATCCCGAGTTCACCCGAGTCGAGGAAGACAAGGTTCGCCTATCGTGACAGCCGAAGGGAGGAGCTTAAAAATGGCAGAAACCAATCGACAGAGACGTTCCTTTGCATTTTGTAACGATGGTATTTTTTTTCATGTACACCACGAGTGTAAGAGGAGGCTTTTTTCCGGCGGACGCTAGAGAGAGGACTTGGTTCCGAGCCTTCAGAGGAGAAGGAGCGGATCTGCCGAAGCTGGAGATCGCTCTTGGCTTCGAACCTGAGGGTTAATAAGCGTGTTGTACAGTGAGGTCACTGTGCACGCATCCATTGCGTTTGCACGGACGTGGTGCTTTGTCCCGCTATAGCCAAGGGGCTATAGTACTTCCGCCGTCGCGGGAAATACATCGCCGTCACGGTAATCATCCTACAAGTGCAGTGTGGTACTTTTATTCGGTCATTGAGTACAGCCCTGTAACGGCCACTGAATGATTAGGAGTTCTCGCACCCCCAAATATTGAGCTAGCTGGGGCAGACTTTCTTAAAGCCACACTTGGTGGATAATATAAATTATCCTGGCGCCCGGCATTTGAGATTGAATACAGTTGATGCCAATACTGTGTTTGATTTATGGTTCCCCTATCATTGTGAAGGGAGCTTTCATTTAAACAAATCAAGTGTGTAGCTTTCTTGCTTGCCAATTGACATTGGGAGTTTGTTTCAAGATTAATTTAAAGGTGGTTGTATTTTGAGGCTTTTGTTTATTTGTTAATATGTGTTGGCAATTGTAAGAAGAGGCTTTGCATAGTTCTTTTTATCATATTTCAATGTGTCAATGTTAACGATAAATAAGCCTCGCCTGTACGCCATTTGAGTACCAAATAAATTAGCGGCCTAAGGTTTCTTTACTCATATAAAAAGGAAGTAAAAGGTTTTCACCCTTACCTCCCCACCCGCGCTAAACCGCCACAATTGGCTAGCCCAACGTGGGGCTTCGATTTAATTAATCAAGCGATTAAAATATCTCAATGACTGGGTTTTAAAAGTACACACTGTTCTGGCTATTTTCAAATTTTTGTGTAGCTTGCATATTTTTGTGTTTTTTTTTTATAACGTTCAATTTGCTCATGTTTCATGTTGCTTGGATTGTTTGAACAATCCATTCATAATTTTTCAATGATTATGGGAGTTTGTTTTTCAAACACTCCATGTGTAATTGAAATTGATGTGTTGTGCAGAGTGTTCTGTCCACGTGCACTTGGATGCGTTGTGTTCATGACGGCGTCTGCTTGATATTTGTTGTGTTCTGTTTTGCAAAATCTGTGGTTACAATTTTTTTATTTATTTAGGTTGCAGTGTTTGTGATGCAAAATTTGCTGAATTTTTGTATTGAATCGCGGGATTGTTGTTAGATTTCCGATTTTGTTTTGTGTTGCACAGTCGTGTTGGCATGTAATTCCGGTACTTTATTTTCATTTAAAAAAAAAATACTGTGTTCGCAATGATGATTTGTTTCTTTGCAAAACTCATATTTGGAATTGTTTTGATGAATAGCGTGCGCGTATTTGTAGCTTCACAATACAGTAAATAATGGATGAACAGCGCGCTGATCTAATGGCCGGAATTATTGGAAAATGTGGACATAATGGTTAGAACAGAACACAAATCACTACCCGTTTCAATGATCGATACAAAAATGGAAAACTTACGTAATAATTGTAACGCGGTAGCTGACAATGTCGGGCCACCGCATATCGCAAACACTATCCACGCAACAGGAAACACCACAAAAGTTCAGGACACGAACACTGTACAGTTAGGTGATATTATGGCCATGTTAATACAAATGGATTCCCAGTTTCAAAATTCAGTGTCACAGTTATCAGCTGGCATGACACATGTTAAGAATAGGTTGTTAGAAAAATTGGCTTCGGTTGACAGGCAACAAGACCGTCTTATCCAAGTCATTGAGGACAGATTATCAATCTCTCCTCAGCAAACCGAAAAAAGTGACGATAACAGTGATTTAAATTTAAAGTCTGACATCACAATTGTATCCGACGTCACAGAAGATTTGCAAACACAGGAGCTTAGTTGCCCGCACCATGACGACGAAGTGTCGGTTCTTGGCGAGCAATTAAACGAGGAGATAGGTTCAGAAATCGTGGAAGTCGAAAGTGGTGATTTCAGTCCTCCACAAAAATCTTCTCATATTGCGGTATTGCAGACTGGGAATGGGTCGGTTGTTAAAGTCACCACCCAACTTATAGTTAATAAAATTGCCAGTCTGAATGCAAAAATCTCTGAGATCAAGAGATACAAGTATTTAGGTTGTCTTGGATCCACAGTTAAATACAAGCTGTCAGTGAAACAATGGTCATTTGTAGGGCACGAAGCGAAGGATTCGCAGTACATGTCTCTCTTTAGAGCCAGGCAAAAATCCGCTAGTTTCCCAATACTTGAAGATAAGCAAAGTCGTTCTCAGAACCACAGTCGATCAACATCGCGTGGAGTTTTTCTATCCGTGATTTTGTGTGGGACACTACACAATTTTTATTCCTTGCGATCAGAAAGGACGCAACTGTCAGCTGGACCCATTAGTGAATGGGATAGCTCGACGAACATAATACCTGTTCCAGGAATGCCATTAGCCAGCAGACACGGACCGCTGAAAGTCTGTAGTATTGTAGGCCAGAGGTTTCACGTCGCTCAATGTTGTGTTGAATATGGAATAGACAAATATTCGCAAAACAAAATTGTCTTCCAGAAGAAAATTCATGGACGCCTTAAAGTTGTCATGTAGGCTAGTCGTCTATCGTGCCAAAAACGATGACGAAAGGGCTAACTTTGAATTATCCGATTTCGGATCATTAAAATAAGTTGTACAGTACAGTATACATGCTTTATCTTAGATTCATTACTGCAGTGTAAATCATGCTTAAAATACGCAGATGATTTGTTTTGCTAGAAAAATTAAATACGGAGAATTCAACGAAATTTCAAGTTAGCAAATTCGCGGTTATATTGAAAAGCTACTTACGATATTTCAATATTCGGAATTTTAAATGCTTGCTTTACATTTCCGAACTTTATATTTTGTCTACGTGAAATTTTTATAGTCAAATTGACTTTCACGATGTTAGTGGACGTGATTGGATAAAGTCCTGAAATTTTAAATGATTTCCTGAGCCGTAAAAATATCGCAGTCGCGGATAAAATGAAACGCTGTTGTTGCTCCCAACCTCTTATCTTCGCGATCAGAATTCATCTAACGGCGACACACATGTTGTGATATGCTTTCCAAGAATATTCTGTGACATAAACCAAAAGATTTCAACGTTTTGTGATGAATCAGGTCGATGTAACGTTTATACCGCTAGGTTGTTACATGGTATTTTTCTGGGCAGAAGCTTGCAGCGAGCGCGGTGTCGCTTTGTCTGTAGTTGGTCAAAGATCTAAAGTTATCTTGCCAACATAGTTTTAGCTTCCTTTTTTTTGTGTGTCTATTAAAGGGTGGCGTACTTGCCGTGAATAATGCCCATAGAACACGAAATTCTTGCCGGAAAGAGTTTTTCAAATTGTGCTGGTCATCACAGGAATAAGGAATCCTAAGTTGAATGATTACAGGAACACTGGCGAGTTATCGCGACACTTTGCTGTTATTTTGTTAACGGTTGAGCAAGGTCAAAGGGGAGTAAGTTACAGTTGATTGCATTTGTAAAGGCTAAATGGAAACATTTTGTTCACGGGATGAGTTCAATAATTCAGCTAACTGTTCATGTTAAGGTGATTTATCTTTGATACTAACTTCAGTTAAAAGGAATGTTGATTTTTATTTCAGTTGGTTTCATATCGTTCTTTAATCTGGCATTCATTGGCGGTAGAAGCGTCATGAACACACGCAGAAAAGTTGACAAGTTCGGGCATGAAGCTTAAAATTGAGGTTTACTCGCCATTTGCAGTAATTGCAATTTTAACTTGTTTGAGAGATAACAACAGTAACTTCATGTGCATTTTTTTTATATTATGTTTATCATTTTTTTTCCTGTATGTTTCAGTCTGTGTACGTTTTTTTTTTCTTATTTTATCTATAGCTATTTGTGTATAGATTTAAGAATGATTGGTTCTCGCTAAGGCTCTGCTTCAGGCTACATGTAAATCCTTTGTAAGAAAATGGCCGGAACAATTCCTATTCGCAGCGCGTGTAATTTCCTTGCAGAGTAATTAACTTGATTTTATAATCACGAGCGAAAGGGATAGAGTGAAAACCAAAGCTTCAAATATTTTTAACTATAAATGATTGTATCAGATCATTAAGTACATTGAAATTATGGTTATTGTATTAAAATTATCGTATTAGACAATAATTTTAAAATTAACTGGGTGGCATATGTAGCAGAATGACCAAAAATGGGTCATTCCGTACATTTTTATATATATTATTTTGCATATTTATATATATAAAAAGAATAGAGAGAAATTATCGGAAAGAGTTGTCAGTGTGTGTGTGGCACGTGAGCCAGACGCGCCAGAAGGTCGCGGCAGCCTGGCGGCGGCCAGGGACAATGGACACCAGCTACCCTTCTCACGCAGTCGGTCAGGCGTATAATCCCTTAGCTCCGGGGAAACGGTAAACTAAGGTGAACAAACTACCCGAGCCCAAGTTTTACGAACGGGGAATTTCGGAGGTCACAGGTGACGGAAATGTCCGAGGCTATCCCGAGTTCACCCGAGTCGAGGAAGACAAGGTTCGCCTATCGTGACAGCCGAAGGGAGGAGCTTAAAAATGGCAGAACCAATCGACAGAGACGTTCCTTTGCATTTTGTAACGATGGTGTATTTTTTTCATGTACACCACGAGTGTAAGAGGAGGCTTTTTCCGGCGGACGCTGGAGAGAGGACTTGGTTCCGAGCCTTCAGAGGAGAAGGAGCGGATCTGCCGAAGCTGGAGATCGCTCTTGGCTTCGAACCTGAGGGTTAATAAGCGTGTTGTACAGTGAGGTCACTGTGCACGCATCCATTACGTTTGCACGGACGTGGTGCTTTGTCCGCTATAGCCAAGGGGCTATAGTACTTCCGCCGTCGCGGGAAATACATCGCCGTCACGGTAATCATCCTACAAGTGCAGTGTGGTACTTTTATTCGGTCATTGAGTACAGCCCTGTAACGGCCACTGAATGATTAGGAGTTCTCGCACCCCCAAATATTGAGCTAGCTGGGGCAGACTTTCTTAAAGCCACACTTGGTGGATAATATAAATTATCCTGGCGCCCGGCATTTGAGATTGAATACAGTTGATGCCAATACTGTGTTTGATTTATGGTTCCCTATCATTGTGAAGGGAGCTTTCATTTAAACAAATCAAGTGTGTAGCTTTCTTGCTTGCCAATTGACATTGGGAGTTTGTTTCAAGATTAATTTAAAGGTGGTTGTATTTTGATGCTTTTGTTTATTTGTTAATATGTGTTGGCAATTGTAAGAAGAGGCTTTGCATAGTTCTTTTTATCATATTTCAATGTGTCAATGTTAACGATAAATAAGCCTCGCCTGTACGCCATTTGAGTACCAAATAAATTAGCGGCCTAAGGTTTCTTTAATCATATAAAAAGAAGTAAAGGTTATCACCCTTACTCCCCACCCCCGCTAAACCGCCACAATGTATCCCTGCCGAGGAAGGACCTCTGGTATGTGAAACATGGTGTGGTTATTACACATACATACAATATGAGTCACAATCATAGTTACAAAGACAACTAAAGAGTATAAAAATAAACAGTAATTTTTACAACTGAGTTTTGCAAAAGGTCATATTGAATACAATTAATTATTTTTTTCAAATTCTGGAATGGAGTAAAAGGAGTTGCCAATAAGAAAGATAACCTCTCAGTTTTTCTTTAAATATATCTTTGTTATCTGTTAACTCCTCTTTCTACTAATGACAGAGATGTTTGTGTTTTGTGCAAGTAATTTCTTTTTCTTGTATTGAAATTGTGTACCTGTGAATTAGATGTTAACAGGATAAAATGTTCTATGACAAAGCACATGAGAGAATATATATACTGAGATGTCATTGTAAGAATATTGAGTCTGCAAGAAGTTCTTGGTTTTACCCCACACAGCATTCTAATAGTCTTTTCTGTGCTATGAAAACTTTTTTTTACATTTTGGGGAAAAACAGGTTCGGCATCGGTCATCATGATTCCAGTTTTTCGTAGTCATTTAAGCGAATGTTTGTGTGGTTTCATCTTTCGGCCCCATATCACAACTTCCATAAACACAACGAAAAAACAAACATTTAAAACCAAGCTTAAACACGCCAATTATTTCGCTTAGTTTTGTGTTAGATTTAAATAAGGCAATGGCAAATCACTTGACGAAGACAACAATTTTTATATTACTTGATATCGTCATATACTACAAGAATAAAATTTATCACGAACCGATTGCATAAAATTTTCTAAGCTTTTTCCCCCCCTACTTGAAACTGGACATACAGAAGGTAATGCTTTCACTCGCGAAAGGCGGAGCCTAAGTAAATAGCAGATGTTACAGCTCCCACACTGTTAAGCCGCTTTGTTCTTAGATAAAGCTGTGGATATTTGACGGAACGACCAACATAGATTCGCCACGTTTAAGTCCTTTAGCAAATTCCGATTGAGTTCTATGTGCTCAAACCAGGTCCTGTAGTTCCGAAACTTTTAAGCATAAGCGGGTAATCGACGTCGAGGACATTAGGGTATGATGGGACTGCGGACGAGGAACAGGAAGAAATTCGGCCATGGTCTTTTGAAGGAAGGATCCAGGAATTCGCCTGGAGTGATTTGGGGAAACCATGGAAAAACGAAATCTAGATGCCCGGACTGGCATTCGAACCTGCATCCTCCCGAATGCGAGGCCAGAGCCTGTAATTTCTAAACATATCCCTTAACTCAGCTAACTGGCTAACACTAACGGCATATGCTTTGTTAAAAACAGACCGACCCCGGTAGGAGAGGGGTTAATGTTTCGCCTTTGCATTCGGGAAAATGGGAGTTCGATTCTCGGTCCAGCCATACAGATCCGGGTTTTCTATGGCATCTCGAAATCGAAGCCAGAAATGTCTAATAAACACTGAGTCGCAACCGCGTACTATCAAAGATAAATTTAATAACAGTTCCGCAATGTGATGCAGTCAACGGCAGTGGATATCTCAGCCCTTCGGCGTAAGGGGACGTCCATAAATTAAGTGACGTGAAATAGGGGAGATAGGGGAGGGGGGTCCGGCGAAATCACACCAAATCTCATCAAGGGGAGGGAGGGGGGTCAACGGAAATCTCACGTGAGGTTTTGGTTTTGTTGGACTGTAGAGCTAAAAAAAAAGGTATACAAAACACGCGAAAGGCGATTTTAGGAGGGTATTTCGTCGAAAAGTGGGGGTGTATCCGGCTTTGGAAGGGTGAGACCTAAAAAGATAGGTCTCAAAATGTTGCGAGGGTGATTTCTAGGGGGAGGGGAGGTCTCACGGACCAGATCTCACCAGAGTAGGGGGTTCGGACCAGATCTCACGAAATCTCACCAGAGGGGGAGGGGGGGGCGAAAATCACTCACTCTTTGGGAGTGTACTTTAATGACGTGAGGTGAGGGGGGGGGGGTTCCGGCGGAATCTCACGAAACCTCACCAAGGGGGAGGGTGTCAACGGAATTCTCATGTGAGGTTTTGAAATTCTTGTAGAATTGTAGAGCTAAAAAAAAAGGTCTACAAATGACACGAAAGTCGATTTTAAGGGGGGGGTTGTATTTTGATCCAAAAACCGACCTTAGGTGAGGTATTACCGCCTTTCGGAGCATGAGACCTAAAAAAAAGGTCTCAAAAAGTTGCGAGGTCGATTGGTAGGGGGGGGGGTCTCCCTCAAAATCTCACGTCATTTTAGAGGGGGGATCCGACCAAATCTCACGAATTCTCACCAGAGAGGGGGGGGGGGGTCCGGGATTCCGGAAAAAACACCTCACGTGATTAATGGACGCCCTCTTTTGAAACTGTCTTGGTGGGTCCTGGAGGTGATGACATGCGTTGAAGACGTACAGGGCCACACAAGACAGTTTCAAAGAGTGCGTGATTCCTTACGCTGAAGGGCTGAGGTATGCAATACCGTAGGTCGGAGTTACATGACGGACCTGTTATTAACTCCGAAACTATGCGTTAAGGCCCCAGTGTTTATTCGACAGTTTTGTCTTATTTTGACGCATCCTATCACCTCCTAAAATATTTTAAACTTTTTTAACACCCCGTATGTGCGGTCTGAGATCATGTCTCGCACTGTAGTTATAAATGTGTTGAGCGAGCAAGGCTCTGATCTTGAAAAGCGCTAACTGACTGAAGCTTCCCTCCTACCATATTATAGTATAGTAAAATACCCGCCAGTGTGGCTTAGTGCACTGAGCAGCCGCACGCTGGATCGTGGAGGTACAACGGTCCCGGGCACGACCCCAGACCCGTCCTGATTGCAGTTTTTAAGAGTTTTTCCGTAATCATCTAAGTGAATGCTGCGACGGTCTCTAATCTCGCCTCATAAATTATACAATTCACAAGCAGAAAATACAAAATCAAGGTTAAGCATTTCACAGAAAGATGGCAACGATAGACTTTCCTCCAACAGAATAGGTTTGCTGGGTCTAGTATGCCGGGTTAGACTCCCCCCTCCCCCTCCCCTCTTACGGTACAGACTGGCCACCGAATTGAAGCAAAAAAAAAAAAAAGATACAAACTTTTTATTCGTAGCGTTTTCCCGCTCTATTCGTTACAGCCGTTTTTACTATATAGTTACGATGATTCTGTTTACCAGCCTGCTTCTCACATGAGCCTCTCGTTGATGATAACTAACTAGAAATATTTGAAACTCGGTTTAGCAAAAAGATGTTGAATAACAAATGGGCCTATAAAGTGCGAAACAAAGACGTTTTGCAATTGGTACTTGACGAAAGAATATGGAAGAATCTTACATACGGAAGAGTTATTGCCAGATTTTGGGACATATCATATGGAACTAGTCAACTGATTTATTAAGGGTACAGCAGAAAGGAATATCTCTAGAGGAATGATAAGACTAGAATATCTGAAGCGGATAACTGGTTACAGGAATGGAAGAGGTGGGTGGACGGGTTCCTTTTATTTTCGGGAGAAACGCTGCAAGAAAGAAGTACGAATGGAATTAACGTCCATTGGATCCTTCAAAAATACAATACTCGTTAAGGAAACATCATAGCTGCTGCGCAGTCTAGAAATTAGAGATTTTTGGAGACTATTTTGTAATATTAATATTATACTGTAGTAACGATATTGCTCTGATATAAATCTGGAAATAGACAACAGAAACTATAATACCCTCTAAGAGTTTTGTAGTACTAGAGGATTCAACCCGAGGATCGATTTTGACGATTATATTGCATTATGTACATTGATCAGCCAGAACATTATGACTACCTACCTACTATCGATATAAACCCGTCCAGGCGACAGCAGCGTCACCTGACGAGGAGTGACTGCTAGTCAGACACACGCACGGTGCATGTAGTATCAGTCATCGTGCTATCCGTGTTTGGCATGGGGGAAGGCGCGCGATCTATTTGAGTTAGACCGAGGGCAAACTGTCATGGCCCGCAGGCTTGACACGAGTTTTTCGGAAACTGCACATCTTGTCGGGTGTTCGAGAAGTGCTGTGGTTAGTGTCTTCAACAAGTGGCGAAACCACGTCCAAATGTCGAGGGTTTGGGAAGCCACCCCTCATTACAGATGACGGACGTCGTAGGCTGAGCAGACTGGTAAAACTAACATCAGACTTTAATGCTGGGCAGAGTACAAGTGTGTCTGAACACACATTACACCGAACACTCCCACTACTGAAATGGCCACGTGACCATCGTCATCATGCCGATGGGAAGGTGCGAATCCATCGTTTTTAAGGGGAACAGCTTCTTGACACCTGTATTGCGGGACGGAGACAAGCTAGCAGCGGCTCAATTATGCTGTGCGTAATATTCACGTGGGCATCCTTGGGTCCAGTGGAGCTCATACAAGGCACCATGACGGCCAATAAGTATCGAACACTGGTTGCAGACCACGTACACCCCTTCATGACGACGTTTCCCAACGGCAGTGGCATTTTTCAACAAGTTAATGCTCCATGTCACAAGGCCAGGGGTGTGATGGAATGGTTCGAGGAAAACAGTAACGAATTGCAAGTGATATGCTGCCCCCCCCGCCCCCCCCCCAAGCTCGCCAGATCTGAACCAGATCGAACACATCTGGTATGTGATTGAACGTGGCGTTAGAGCTCATTGCTCCCCTCCCCGGAATTTACGAGAATTAGGTGACTTGTGTGTGCAGATGTGGTGCCAACTCCTCCAGCGACCTACCAGGGCCTCGTTGCTTCCATGGCAAGACTCGTCACCGCTGTTATCCGTGCCAAAGTTGGATATATTGGGTATTAGGTAGGTGGTCATAATGTTCTGGCTGATCAGTGTGTGACAGATATTGTATTTGCAACATTTTGGTAAAAGATATTACAAATCATGATCGGCTGTTGATACTGTTCATAGTATCTTAGGGATGTAATTTATTTTACTACAAGTCAGTCAGTAGAACTACCTCTTACTAAATGGACCACCATCAGTCAAATCAACATGGAGAACTGGATATTTCCTCACCGCCGAGCCAATTGAGTCTCATATCTCCTGATTTACCCGCAGTCTGGGCACAGTGCTTTACATACATTCGGTCTAGTGTCCCGGTAGCTTCAGCGAATGCCGCAGTAATTCCATTCTATAGGCGTATACACACACAAACTATCTCTGTTAAATAAAAACATTCGAGAGATTTCGACAGTCTTTGTGATTATACGACAAGATTCATACGTAATGTACGTACATATAAAAGGTTGTGGTCAAATCCTGCTGCTGTCTTCATACCCGCTGCCCGATATCCGTTTTTTGTAATGATCTAGATAATTGCCAGTATAGTTCTCAATTTTTTCTTCGCAAATGTGGATATTTCAAACAGGAGAAGAAAAACATAACAGCACAAAGTTGCCACGGTTAACGCCTGTCTCTTTCCCTTACGTTTTTTTGTTTTCGTCATCTAAGGCCACACAGCCAACTCTACAGTGATTATGTATGATCCGATGCTTTCAGTTTCTCCCAGTATGCATTTTTCTAACTAGTTATACAGACCATAGGATGAACGTGACATTCACAAACACAACACTTAAACACCCATGCCGCGGCCGGACTCGAACTGGTGCCCTTCGGCACGCAGTGCCATTCCCTCACTCTGATAGTCCCGAAAAACCACTGGCGTAAAAAAAAAAAGTCAAAGCAAAAAGAATAAAATAATATATTTTTCACGATAGCTGTTACCTTCCATCTCGATTAAATACATAAGCCAATGCCTCAAAGGAATTAGAAAAATTAGCTGAGAAACATAAAAAGATAAGTGAAATGCTGAACACCTTGGTCTGGGAAGTTACGAACGGCGTAGGCGTTGTAACCAGGAGAAAATGTCACGTAAATT